>JAKSZU010000013.1:13377796-13970296 GCA_026018925.1 Tupaia tana | reverse complement strand
ATATAGGTGAAGAGTTGGAAACAAAATAAATGTTCAGTAATTGGTAAATAGTTGAAACGTTTTTAAGGCATTTTTTAAAATAGAGTATTGTGTGTCTATTAAGGTGATGATGATGATGTGAAAATGCTTATATAAGTGTTAAGGGAGTGTTAAGGGAAAATGGCAAGTTATAAAATCTCATAGCATAAGAGCTCATCATTGTTTTTAAAAAACACACTCTAAGAACTAAAAATGAATGGTTATTTACCAAGATATTAATGGTGTCACTCTGTAGGTGACACCTGGATGATATTTATTTTCATTATGATTTTATCTATTTGCACTTTCCCCTGATTTTTATTATAAAAAATTTTAAACATACAGAATATTTGAAAGACTAGTACTATGAACACCCATGTACCCTCTAGTTAGATTCAACAATTAAAAAAAATTGCTGGAGGGTGTGTGGGTGTATCCATTGGAGAGAGACAAGACAAAGGGAGAAAGCGCCCCCAATGGGGCAGGGCAGTACTGCAATCTTTTTTCATTTTCCCATCCTGTTCGGATTTGGGGCACATGCACATGTGCCTGGTGGTTTTTGTTATTGTTGTTTATTTACAAATTATTTATTTTATTTATTATTTTTTTCTTTATTTCAACCAGAGAGAGACAGAGCCAGAAAGAGAGAGAAAATGTGAGAAAGCAAGCCAGGACTTGAACCACAGTTGACCATGTGGGAATCCAGCACCTCAACCACTGCACCACCTGCCAGCCCTGTGCCTGGTGTGCTTTTTAAGCTGCTGGGGCTGGGATTCTGATTGTGCATTTGGCTATGTGGGATCAGGCTCCCTTAAATACCAGGTTGTGGAGCTGGACCCAACGATTAATGTTTTTTCATATTTGACATATATAACTATTTCTCTCTTGGTGATCAATCAGTCTATGTTAGGAGTTGGAAAGTTATGGCATAAATGGGTTTATGTCATTATGGCCCATCATCTATTTTCCTATGACTCTAAATTAAGTAGGGTTTTCACAGTTTTTTTTTTTTTAAACATACTTCTTTTTATGCTTTAAGTCTTATTTCCTCTACAAGTGTGAGAAAGAAACAGAAAAAGGGGAGGGGGGAGAAAGGGAGAGAGACAATAAGACAGCAACTGCAGGGGATCTTGATATTACACTCCAACCTCAGCCTCAGCCAGCCCTGGAACATGAGCGTGTGCTTGCCTGGTGCACTCAGGGAGGTCTCCAGATGTGAATCTGGAACCTTCCCAAATAGGTGAGCCTCATAGAGCATCATGTTTTACCACCACACCACCATCTGGCCCCAGCTTAAATATTTCTAAGGTGTTCTGGTCATTTTACTGTCATTTGCTGTTGTCAGTCATCATTTTGCACCCAGATTCTTCAGGACAATTCTTACAATGACAAGTGCCTTTGATAAGGGCATCTACACTGTGCATAAGCCAAGTTTCCCTTGTGTGCTCCCAGCATGCTCAGGGAAGTCTCTGGGTGTGAACCCAGAACCTTCCCACATGGGTCAGCCCCTCAGTGCATCATGTTTAACTGCTACACCATCCTCCATCCCTAGTTTTCACATATTTAATTAAAACACTTAAACTGGTTATTTAGGTATCTACAGAATATCTTTGATTTTGCTTCTTGGTCTGTGAAGCCTAAAGTATTTACTAACTGACCCTTTACTGAAAACTTGTCAATCTCTGGTCTAGGTACGCACACACACACACACACACACACACAGTCATTTCCGCTGAAGTGTTTGCGAGTTGTAGACGTTATAACATGCCTACCTCAAATACTTGATTATACGTCTCATAAAACTAAAGTAATCCCATTTAACGACAATACTATCACACCAAAAAAAGAGATAATTGTTTCATAATATCATAAAATACCCACCCATACACAAATTTATCTGATTGTATTTCCAAGTGTTACAAAATGAAAATACATAACCTTATTTAAAAAAAGTCTGTTTCTCTCTCTTTTTTTCTTTTTAGATTTTTGCCATAGGGAGATAGAGACAGCAATAGAAGGAAAGTGAGAATTCAGCCCTTGGGGGGATGGCCATGCTGAAATTTCTGCTCCTTCATTCTCTCCTCTGGATCTTGGGCATGCACCCACACATGCCTGGCATGTTTTGCAAGTCACCGAGTCCGGGACTCGAATCACACAGCCAGCCATGTAGGATTCAGTGCTTTAACTACCATGCTACCCACTGACCTCAAACATCTCCTTTAAAAAAAAGGGAGTTTTTATAACTGACATGAATTTTTACCATCAACTTTTTTTTTTTTTTTTTTTTTTTTTTTTTTTAATTCAAGGCATAAACTACTCTAATAAGCTTCTCCCTTGAGCGTTTCATGTCAAACTTTAAAGTATTTTTGGGTGAAATAGTTCATATTCTGTAAAGCACTTGGTACTGGGGTTGGTGGGATTATTTGTTGTAGGTTTTGTTACGACAAGCAAGGACATTATGTAATATTTTCTTTGTATCTTTAATAATTCTGAAAGCTGGATTACTTGTACTTGGTTGTTTGTTATATTATCCCTTTTCCTATACGATGGAAAATTTCCATGATAAAAACATGTCAGTACACACCGCTATAGTAATAGATTTGATTTACAACTAATATCTACTAAGACAAAACTGCATTTTGAATAAATCAGGGCCAGCCCATGGCCGGAGGTTAAGGAGCTGAATTCCACATGGCTGTTTGTGCAGTTCAAGTCCCAGTCCTAGCTGCTTGAGAAACGAACGCACCAGGGCATGTTTGCGCATGCCCCGAATCCTGGCAGGCAGGAGATGGAGGTGAAAGGATTGCAGCGTGACCATCCCTCACAGGGGATGTCTTCTGTCACTCTTTCTTTATCTCTTTCTGGGAAGTGCATGTGCCCTCTGGCAAATTAAAAAAAAAAAAGAACTCTGAAACTTAGATGTGAAACTGTGTATATAAACCTTTAGTTTGAAATTAAAAAATGATGGTAAAATAAAGCAACATGTAGAGATTGGCTTAAAAATTTGACCAGATTTTGAGAAGAGGCTACTTTATACTGTAAGAGTCTTGCTTTTGTAAACATTTCATTTTTTTGTGGGATATGAATCATGTGTTGGAATCACCTGATTTAGCTGTGGTATAACTAAGTCTAGAAGGTTTGGGGAGGCTCTGTTTTTAAAAATTCCCTGCCACCAATCATGATTATGGTTACATGAGATTCATGTCTTCAAAAAAGAGATCTGTGTCCCAAAGCTCTGGAATTATTTAAACCATGTACTTTGTAAGCTCATCTTTGTTCTGTTTGAACCATAATGTTATGTCTGCTTTCACCACAATCATATGGATAAGGAACTGACAGGGCAGGCCTTCTCCCACCCTGCTACAGTGGAGAATCTGCTTTATAAAGTCGGTGGAAAGATCAAACACGTAAATTCCTTTTCTTTGCTTTACAAAGAGCTCAAAGGTAAATATTCTAGTACATTTTTAAAAAATGGAAATAATCATGCTATGATATTTCATAAGGAAAAATTATTATTATTATTATTATTTTTTGGAGAGGTTTTTGCCACAGGGTGCGTGCACTTGCCAGAGAGACAGGGAGGGACAGAGAGATAGAAAGCAAAAAAATCACCCCTCAGGGGGGATGGCCACGTCACAATCCCTTCTCCTCCAATAAAAATTTGGAAAAGAGTCATAGTGAGCCCTTAAAAACCCATACATTACTGGGGCCAGTGGTGGTGCAGTGCTAATGCAATGGAACCCACGTGAGAAAGGCCTGGGCCTGCAACCTGGGACCTCCCCGTGTGCACTGGGCATGAGCACATGTACCCATGATTTATGCTGGCTGAGACTGGGGTATTGCAGCATGAAAACCCATTTAGGGGTGCCTGTTTTTTCTCTCCCTCTCTTTCTGTCTCTTTCTCTCATGGAAGAAATAAATAAGTAAGCAACAAAAAATTAATGTGGTTAAGGATTACATTTTCATAAGAAAACATAGGGTTGTTTTGTTTGTTTGTTTTTTATTTTATTTATTTTTTGCACAGGGCATGTGCTCTTGCTTGAAAGAGATGGAGAGGCAGACAGAGAGAGAAAGTAAGAAAGCACCCCTCAGGGGAGATAGTCACACTGCCATCCCTTCTCTTCCATTCTCCTCTAGGGATTTTGAGCATACAGACATATGTTTCCAGGATATTTTATAAGCTAGCAGGTCCAAGACTTGAACTGCGCAGTCAGCCATGTGGGATCCAGCTGCCTTAACCTCCACGCCATTTACTGGCTCCTAAAACATATAGATTTTATGTTCAATCTGATGGCAAGAGAAAAGTCATTAATTACACAGTGTTAAATTCAGGGCAGCCAGTTACACCTGAGTTTGCAGAATAGATACTCATTCTTTAGGAAAGAAGTTGTCACAAGACTTTTCTTCTTGGGACCAGCAGTTAGCATAATGGCTATGTCGCTGGATTCCCATGTCATCGACCATGGTTCACATCCTGGACCCGGTGGCTTGAAACTCACGCTGGGTGTGTGTGCGTGGGTGCCCAAGATCCTGAGAGGAGAATGGAGGAGAAGGGATTGCGGGGTGGCCATCCCTCCTGGGGGGGTGATATCTCGCTTTCTCTCTGTTTCTCTCTGTCTGTCTGGCGAGTGCATGCGCCCTATGGCAAAAACCTCTCCAAAAAAAAAAAAAAAAAAAAAAAAGAAAAAAAAAAAAAAAACCCAAGACATTTTCTTCTCATTGAGTAGAAAGTGTACTTTTACTATCCCCTTTCTTTATGTATGATCCTTATTATATGATGCTATATCATCAGCCTAGACATAATCCCACATTTATTTATGTCAATGTATAATTCTATTTATACATCTCTTTGGCTTCATGTGGGCTCAGGAAATAGCTTTTCATCTGTTAATGTCATTTCTCTAACATAGGCCATCTTTCCTTCGTTCTTTTTCTTTCTTTCTTTTTTCTTTCTTCCTCCCTCCCTCCCTTCCTTTCTTTTCTTACTTTGCCAGAGGGTGCATGTGCTTGCCAGAGAGAGACAGAGAAAGTGAGAAAGCACCCCACCCCCACCCATTGGAGAATGTCACACTGCATCCTGTGGCTGTCATCTCTCCTTCCATTAAGGATTTTTGGTGCGTGCACGCGCATACACACGCACACGCACACAGTGTGTTTTTCGAGCTGCTGGGTTTACAACTCAAGCTGTGAGGTTGGCCATGTGAGATCCAGCCATGATAACTGTGGTTATGGGCTGGCCCCAATTTTAGTATTTAATTTTTATTGTTATTGGAGGGTACATGTGCTTGCTAGAGAGAGAGACAGAAAGAGAGAGAGAGAGAGAGAGAGAGAAAGAACCCTCCCCATGGGAATGACCACTCCACAATCTCTTCTCCATCTTTCCCTCCTTTAGGAATTTTAGGAATGCACGCACACATGCCCAGTTTGTTTCTCAAACCATGGGGTTCAAGATTTAGACCGCCCAGTCAGCCATGTGGAATCTAGCCTTGACCACCAGGCTCTGCAGCTGTCCCTTTCCCTTTTCTTAATTCTTTTTTTTTTTTTTTTTTTTTTTTTTGCAATAGTGCACGTGTACTTGCCAGAAAGATAGAGAGAGACAGAAAGTGAGAAATCACCCCTCACGGGATGTGGCCACACCACAATCCCTCCCTTCTCCTTCATTCTCCTCTCAGGATCTTGGGCACGCATGCACATGCACCAGGTGTGAGTTTAAGCCACTGGGTCCAAGACCCGAAGCGTGATCGACTACATGGGAGTCCAACGACATAGCCATTATGCCAACTGCTGGTCCCCCTTTCCTTAATTCTTTTTTAGAAATATTTTTGCTATAGGGTGCATGCACGCTTGCTGGAGAGACAGAAAGATGAAAAGCGAGAACTCACCCACAATGCGGGATGGCCATGCCACAATCCCTTCTCCTCCGTTTCCCCTCTGGATTTTGGGCATCCATGCACACACACCCGGCATGAGTTTCAAGCTGGTACTTGAACCATAGTAGGCCATGTGGGAGTCCAGCGACATAGCCAATTATGCCATCTGCTGGTCCCCCTTTCCTTTGTTTTTTAATCGTACACTTTTTTTTTTTTTTTAGAGATTTTTGCTATAGGGCATGTGTACTTGCTAGAGAGACAGAAAGCAAGAAATCACCCCTCCTCCAGTGGTGATGGCCACACTGCAATACCTTCTCCTCCAGTCTCCTCTTGAGATATTGGGCATTCATGGACACATGCCTGACATGAGTTTTGAGCCACTGGGTCCAGGACTTGAACTATGGACGCCTATGTGGGAGTCCAGTGATGTAACCATTATGTCCTTTGCTGGTCCCAATCATACGCTTACTGATCTCCCCCACACCACAATTCTTTTTCCTCTTATCACACACTTATTGATCACCCACATGCCACAATCCTTTTTCCTCACTTCTCCATCCTATCAGGGTTTTGGGCACTCACATAAACATAGCTTGTCTATTTGTCAAGCTGCCGGGGCTGGGATTTGAACTGTGGTTGCCCTTGTGGGATCCAGTTCCCAATGCATAGCATTTAACCATTGCATTAAAGAACTGGTCCTTCAGTCCTTTCTAGTTTGTTCTTCAAAGTTATGTTGTACAAAGTTGCTGCAAACACTGACTGTAGTAAATACCGAACCATGGTTTCCAGGAGAAATACAAAGTTAGATTCCTTCGCGCCTCTGGTCACAGCATTTTTGTCAACCAATCAATACATAAGCTTGTATCATGTGTGTTTCTGTTTAAAGGCATCTTGCTTAGTATCTAGTTGACTCATTAACCCCAAATTCACGGCCAAAAATGCTATAACTCACATCTGAATGGAGCTCATCTATAACATGATAGTCTTCTTGGGCTGAAGAGCACTGCCAACACTTCTGCACTATGCGTAGCACCATTTTTAGTAGTAAAATAACCAATAAAAGCAAGAAGGCTTGTTGCACCCTAGCTGGAAACACGCACATTGGGAAACTCTCGTTCTTCACTACTCTGTGCATGTGCATGGCCTAAATATTGACTTTGATGTGACACATTTTAGCAAATTCTCAAATATACAGTCTGTGAGTAATGAGAATTGACTGTATTTTCAGTTACTCTGCTGAGTTCTGGGAACTCACAAACGAACAAGACTTAATTCTTATGCTAACGCAGCACAAAATCTATCTCAGTGGAAGGATGTGAACGTAAGTACAATATGATGCAAGTGCTGGAGTTGAACTGTACACAAGATGTTATAAAACTTTCCAGGAAAAAGCACTTAACAACTTTGGAGCTAATGTGGAATAGGGACTGATGAACTTTGAAGTAAAATCTGGGCACCAATTTTGACTGCTCCCTAATGGCTGTTACTATATTCTACATTACTACATTCAAATCCTTTACAGTTTTGATTCTCAGTCTACTCATTGGAGGAATGATGATGCGAACATCTACCTTCCAGAACTGCTGTGACAAAAGCATCTAAAACTGTGCTCCAAAATAGTAGGTACATAATTAGGTACTTAAAGGGTAGCTTTCCAGAGAAGGTGTCACCTGAGCCATGCCATGAGAAAGATGTCCATGGTGCCCGAGCATCTGGCTTGGAAGCTCTTTGTCGTTTTGTACTTTATGCACCTCCATCTAGTCAAAAGTGGTGCGAGTTACGTAATAGTTACTCAGTAGATGTTGACAGCTTGGTTGCCTGGGAAAGTAAAAGACTAAGGATCCCTTTTTGATCTCTTTGGTAACTGCTTCTTTGCTAAGCCACCTATATTCATAGCAATGTATATCCTTGGCACAGTATATATCAGTCTTTGGAAATTTAATTCATGGTTACCGAACAAGAAAAAAGATATACTTTAGCTAGGAGTCATATCCTCCCAAACTGATTTTGAATAAAAGTGTGCTGGCCAATGAGATATAGAAGAAAAATGTTAAGAATATGTGTGTGTGTGCATGTGAGAGAGAGAATGCTTAAGGGAGAGAAGTGACATGTAAGATAGATAATGGATAAATCTTAGCAATGTAATATTAACTGAAATGGTAATTCCCCCAAGAATATATGCCAACATATAAAGAGAAAGACAGAAGTTAAGGAGTAAGGAAAGAAAAAGGCTTAGGGCCCTTTGAAGGAAAAAAAAAAGTAAAATGACTCTGGAGATGGGAAACTGAAGAGATGAATGAGGAAAGTCTGAGCATATTTCCAAGAGAAAATAAGAATGGCGGTTGGCTCCATGGCCCAGCAGTAATGTGCTACTCAAGAGGTGGATTCTACATGGTGACTGAGTTTCGAATTCCTGGGCTGGTCAGCCTGAAACACACCAAGCAAGATCCAAAAGGCTGGAGGACTGGAGAAAGAGGATCATGGCACTAATCAGACACTGTTGAAGATGCTCCTCTCTCTCTCTCACTATCACATTTCCATACATGTGTTCTATCACGAATAAGGGAAAAAATTGTGAAAATAATTTCATTTTTTTCAAAGCATGAACTTTAAGAAGCTGAAAGAATAAGGAACAGGAATGCTGAGGCAGAAAAAAAAAGTCTAAATGGTATTTCTGAGCCACAAGAGGGACACTCTGTCTCCACAGAAGAGAGTCAGCCAAAGGGCTGGATTCCAGGAAAGGGTGATGCGGTCAAAGAACACACCAAAATTTGATCTAATGGAGGGCTGACACTTGGCCAGCTGGGCTTTCCAAAAGCTTGGAGTGTTGTGGTCACTTCTGGCTTCTTCAGTACTCCAGGCTATTAATTAGGAGGAACCACTAGATTATCCAGTGGCCATAATCACCTATGATGAGTGCTTATGCACAGATGCATGCTGTGGGTAATTGAGGGGACTCCTCTGGGAGCCGCCATTTTGTTTCAGCCCAATTGGTGTCCATTGTGGGAATAATGCATGCTGGGAGCATGCAAGGGAAACCAGGTTTATGCCAAGGGCAGGTTCACTTATCACAGACAGTCGTCACCCCTAAGCCTCTGGGTACACAGTGATGACTGACCAGTAAACGACTGGTCTTGTCATCGGTGAAACAGAACACTTGGGAAAGATGTAAGTCATTTGGAGTATGGCAAAGATTTGATCAGCCCTTCCTCTGGTATAAAGCCTTTTGAGACAGAAATACTACAGATAAAACTAACCAAAGAAAGTGCTTCTGATGGAGGAAGATGAGGGGATTCTCATTCCCCTGGTGAGTTAGTCCATACCAGTGACGGGAGAAAGCAAGACCTGCGATTTGGTTTCTGCCTGCTTTGCTGGCCTTTTTTGAGACTGTTCCTCACCTTAGATGTGCTCTTGTCCTGTGGAGCTAATCCCAATTTCTTGAACAAATGATGCATTCTTCTCATCATCCTTCCGTCTGCAATTTCTTTATTTCTCTATCTCCCTGTGGAATGAATACCTTTTTTTTTTTTTGGAGAGGTTTTTGCTATAGGGCGCGTGCGCTCGCCAGACAGACAGAGATAGACAGAGAGATAGAAAGCAGGAAATCACCCCCCAGGGTGGATGGCCACGCCGCAATCCCTTCTCCTTTCTCCTCCATTCTCCTCTCGGGATCTTGGGCACGCACGCACACGTGCCCGGCGTGAGTTTAAGCCACCGGGTCCGGGACTCCAACCGCGGTCGACTACGTGGGAGTTCAGCGACATAGCCATTACGCTAACTGCTGGTCCCTGGAATGAATACCTTTTTAAAAAAGTAAATAAGCACTCTACTCCAGTGTATTTTTCTTACAAAATCTTTCCTGATATTCTATGCTCTGCCCTAGCCCACATACACATAGGATTTCTCAGTCCTTAGGAATCTTCCTCATGCTCTTTGGATGTCTTTCAGAGCTGAGAGTGCTTTACTCCACTGATTTATTTACATGTCTTTCTTTCTCTGTTTACCTCCCGTGAGGGCAGAGAATTAAAACTGGGGTTCAACAGGTACTGGTTACGTGAATGGTGAACACTGAATCACATGCCAAGTAAGTGCTTCCCTGCACTGAGTTACTTCCTTTAAGCCTTAGACAGTCCTGCAAAGCCGTCACTATTATTATTCGCCCTTTTCTTATAGATGGGAAAAACCAAGGCTCAAAGTGATTAAGTCATTTGTCCAAGAGCGTATTAAGCCAGAGACGTTGGGCTTCAGCCCCGAAAATCAGACTCAATGTTGTTCTTTTTAACCAGTGCAGTGCTTCCTCCTAGCCTCCTCAACAAATTAGTGGTCAGTCAAGGTACTGAGAATTCTGCCCACCATTTAGTTTTCCCAGGCTCAATGTAACTACAACGCAATGTCTAATCATGACGAATGTACGCAAAGTCTATGAACTCATTCTCAAGAAGTCTGTGAACCACTTGAGAAACTTCAAATACTATTTGCGGTGGTTTGTGAGCAACATAAAGTATTATGAGCTGACTTACATATATTTATATATGAATGTAAGTATATATGTATATGCATATATATGTACCTGTATGTATACACATGTATATTTGCCACCTTTATGTATAAGAAACCTTGCTATATACTATGAGGGCCAGCCCCATAAGGCACTGGTTAAGTGCTATGCGGAGGAAGCTAGACTCAACATGACCTATGGGAATTTGAATCTTGGCCCCACCTGGGCATGACATGTGTCCAGGATCCTGACGGTATGGGGAATTTGAGAGAAACGATTGCAGCATGACCAGACCTGTTGTGGGTGTTTTGGTCCTTTCTCTCTCTTTTTTGTGTGCAAGCATTAATGAAAAAAAAAAAAAAAAAAAGAAAAAGAAAGAAAAGGAAAGAAAAATGAGTACAATAACTATACCATTCTTGATTCCAGGATGGACTGGATTTTATTTTAAAACAACAATTTTATTTTAAAACAACAACAATTTTATTTAGATATAGGTCACATGCCATAAAATTAAACTTTTCACAGTTACTATATAGCTCTTTAGTTTTTTTAATAATTATTTTATTTAAGTTTTTTATTCATCATTATTATTATTATTTTAATTTGAACAGAGAGAGGCAGAGAGAGCGGGGTAAAGTGCCCATTTTAAATTGAATTCTCTTTTTTTTCCTTTTATTTTTTTTTACATTAATTCACTATACATCATTACTTGAATTGTCTTTTTCATTTAAAAATTTTTAAAAAATTCTTTTGGGGCCAGCAGATGATGTAGCAGTTATGTTGGTGGACTCCCACGTGACAGACCATGGTTGAGGTTGATGAGTTTCCCTTTTATTTCTAGTTTTCTGAGTGTTTTTACTGTGGAAAGATGTTGGATCTTATCAGTGTATTGAGATAATCATGTATTTAAAAAATTAAAAATAATTGAGATAGTGTGCTTGCTTGTGTATGCATGTGAGAGTAAGAGTGAGAGAGAGAGAGAGAGAGAGAGAGAGAGAGAAACGAGCACCTCCACAGGGTCTGATCATGCTGTGATACCCTTCAGAGATGGAGTACTTGTGCATGTGCCCCAAATATTTAGGCTGACAGGGCTGGAG
This sequence comes from Tupaia tana, assembly GCA_026018925.1. NCBI lineage: Eukaryota > Metazoa > Chordata > Mammalia > Scandentia > Tupaiidae > Tupaia > Tupaia tana. The sequence continues at coordinate 13,958,813 of JAKSZU010000013.1, read as the reverse complement.
ATTTGAACCATGCTTGCCGTGTGGAATCTGGCCCCTCTTAAGCAGTGGATTATCACTGCACCATGGAGCTGGCCCAATTATGTGGTTTTGGGTCCTCATTCTATTAATATAGTGTATTACGCTGATTGGTTGTCATATGTTGAACGACCTTAAACTCTCCTAAATTAAATCACACTTTGTCATGGCGCATAATACTTTTTATATGTGGCTGGATTCAGTTTGTTGGCATCTGTTGAGATTTTTTGTGTGTTGGTCTGTAGTTTTATTCCCTCATGATGCCTCTGACTCATTTTGGTATCAGGATAATACTGGTCTAATATAATGATTGGGAAAGATTTCTCTTTTATTTATTTATTTAGAAGAGTCTAAGAAAGATTATTGATTCTTTTTTGTTTTGTTTTTGTTTTGCTATAGGTGCATGAGAGAGAGAGAGAGAGAGAGAGAGAGAGAGAAATCACTTCCTGAAGGGGGGGGGGGTGGTTGGCCATGCTGCAATCTCCTCTCCTACATTCTCCTCTCAGGATTTTGGGCATGCATGCACAGGTGTCCAGTGTATTTTTCAAGCTAATGGGTCTGGGACTTGAACAGTGAAGATGGTCATATGAGATCCACCCACTTTAACCACCATGCCACTGGTTGGCCTAAGGAATAATAATTCTTATTTAAATATTTGATAGAATTCCACAGTGGGCCTGAGCCCTTTTTTTTTTTTTTTTTTTTGGCAAGTGCTTTGATTACTAATTTAATCTCTTTGCTTGTTATAGGTATATTTAGATTTTCTGTTTTTTAGTGAGTCAGTTTTGGAGTGTGTGTCTTTCTAGGGATTTTTCTATTTTATTTACGTATCTAATATGTTGGCATTCAGTTGTTTATAGTATTTTCTTCTGTTCTTTGTTATTTCTGTGAGTCTGGTAGTGTTATCTCCTTTTTTATTCTTGGTTTTAGTCATTTAAGTCTTTTCTCTCTCACTTGCTCATTTTTTTTTTTTTTTTTTTGGCCCATCTAACTAAAGCTTGTCAATTTTGGATTTTATGTTTTGGTTTTATATTCCTTATTTATTTCTACTTAATCTTTATTATTTCCTGCCTTATTTTTGATTTGCTTTCGGGTTGTACTTCTTTCCTCTTGTTTCTAAAGGTGGACGCTTATGTTACTGATATGAGATTTTAAAAAAAATGATAGGCATTTACAGTTATAAATTTCCCTCCAAGCACCACTTCAGCTGCATCCCTTATTCATTTTAATTTGTGTCAAATTATTTTCTAATTTTCCATGTTATTTCTTCTTTGACCCACTGGTTATTAAGAATGTGGTGCATAATTTTCACATAGTTATGAATTCCCCAAATTTATTTCTATTATTGATTGCTAGTTTAATATCATGTGGTCAAAGAATATGCTTTGTATGTATTCAGGTTTGGGGGGAGGGCATGTGTGCTTGCCGGAGAGAGACAGAGACAAAGACAGAGAGAGGGAAAGTGATAAATCACTCGCAGAGGTTATGGCCGTGCCACAATTCCTTCTCCTCTATCCTCCTTTTGGGATTTTGGACATGCATGTGTGCCTGGCATGATTTTCAAGCTGCCAGGTCCAGGATCTGAACTGTGGTTGACCATGTGGAAATCCAATGCCTTAACCACCATACCACCTGCTGGCCCATATATTCAATATTTTTAAACTTATTGAGACTTCTTGTTTTTGACTAGCACATGATTTTTCCTGGCAAATGTTTCATTATGTACTTGAGAAAATGTTCATTGTGCTGTTATTGGGTGGAATATTCTATTGGTATCTGTTAAGTATAGTTCGTTTATACTTTTTGTGTTAGTCAATGTAGGCTGTTATAACAAAATACCATAAATTGGGTAGCATAAAAATAACAGAAATTATTTCTCACGGTTCTAGAGGGTAGAGTATGGCTGAGGGTACAGCGTGGCTCCTTGAGTTCTAGAGGGCCCTCTTCCATGTCTCAGACTGCTGACTGCTGTGCTCTCACTTGCAGAAAGTGGGTGAGAGAACTCTGTGGGGTTTCTTTTATAGAGGCACTAATCCCATTCACAAGAGCTCCACTCTCATGACCTAATTAACTCTCAAAGGCCCCACCTCCTAATATCATTAAGTTGGTATTTCAACATATGCAATTTTGAAAGAGAGAGAAAAACATTCGATCCATTGCAGTGTTTCGTAAGTCTTTTATTTATTTTTTGCTCTTCCGCCTACTTGTTATCCATTATTGAAAGTGGATTATTGACATCTTCAACTATGATTGCTGAATTGCCAATTTCTTTCTTCAGTTTTATAACTTTCTGTTTCCTGTATTTTGAGACTGTGAGACTAAGAAGAAACTTATTTTCTCACAGTTCTAGAGGCTAGGAAATCTAACTTCAAGATGCTGGCAGGTCTGGTGAAAGCCCAGTTTCTTAAAATCCAAGATGGTGCCTATGGCTGCATCTTGAGAAGGGGATGAATGTCTGATTCTCACATGGTAGAAGGCAAAGGGCAGTGAACCAAGGGGCTTAATTCCATCCACAAGGGATGAGCTCTTTTGGTCTAATCTCCTTCTAAAATCTCACTTAGTACTATTACACTGGTAACATCTGAATTTTGAAAGGGACACAGGAAGATCGAGATAGAGAAGGAGGGAGAAAGCATTTCCTGATGGGGCATGGCCACACCGTAATCTCTTCTCTTCCATTCCTCTATTCTGTCAGGACTTTGGGTATGCACGCACATGTGCCTGGAGTTTCCCAAGTCACTGGGGCCGGGATTTTAACTGTGCAATTGGCCATGTGGCTTTCTCAACCACCAGGCTATTGGGTGGCCCTAGGCTGAGGTTTAATTTAATTAATTAACTTATTTTAAAATTTTTCCTAGAGAGTGTATGTGCTTGCTGGAGAGAGACAAAGAGGGAAAGTGAGAAAGTATACCCCATGGGTCAGGGATAAGCCACAATATCTTCTTTGTTTCTACCTCCTTGCAGGCTTTTGGGCACTCATGCACATGTGCCCAGCATGTTTCCCAAGGTGCTGGATCTGGGACTAATACATCCCACTTGACCACATGGGATCCAGCTATCTTAACCACCAGAACATGGACTGACCCAGGGTTGAGCTTTAAAAAAAGTTATTTATGGGCCAGCAGATGGCATAGAAGTTAAGACACTGAATCCCACATGGTTATCTGCACGGTTTGAGTCCCAGACCCAGCTTGGAAATCAAATCAGGTATGTGTATGTAGATGTCCCAAATCCCAAGGATACTGGAGGAGAAGGGATTGTGGCATGGCCTTTCCCCCTAAGGGATGATTTCTCATTTTTCTGTTCTCTCTTTAGCTCTCTCTGGTGAGAGCTCACACTTTACAGCAAAAATTAAAACTAAAACAAACAAAAAAATGTATTTATTTCATTGAAGACAGACAGGCCGAGAGTCAGAAAGGCACCTCAGACAGGACTTCACATCACAATTCTCTCCCCAGTCCCCCTTTCTGCAGTCAGCCAAGAATATGGGTGTGCCTGGCACATTCAGGCAGATCCAAAGGCCAAATCTGGAGCCTTCTCACATGGTCCTCAGAGTTGCACAGCAGTGCCGCTCTGCCTATGCCACTGCGACTGGGCCAGAGAACTTTTAATTTAGTTGAGGAGAAAACACAGACCTATGCAAAAAGTCAGGTGTTGGTAAAATCTTACCATATTCCTTCAAGGCAAGAATAGGTACATGGCAATGTGTGTGTCACCTCAGATAGGGAATGTATAGTGGCTTAATGATAAACTGTTACAGAAGATCTGAGTTCGTGTGAGACCCATGGCCTGTTGTTAGCCTGATAGGATATCCTTTGTAGGCACCTTGACGTTTCTCTCTTACCAATCTTAGTATCTTGTCTGTCTGGGTCAATATGGCTATAATGTGTCTTGGAGAAGATCTTCTTGGGTTGATTCTATTTGGGGTCCTTTGAATTTCTTAGGACTGGATCTTTGAGTGCCTCTCTAGGTTTGTAAAGTTTTCTTCCAGGATTTCATGTAATAGATTACCAATGCCCTTATGAGTCTCTTCACCTTCTGGGATACCAGTTATCCAGATGTTTGGATATTTGATGGTATCTAGTATTTCTCATATATTATTTTTATTTTTTGGGGGGGGGGGCATTTTCTCAGTCTTCATGGTGGATTTTTCTAGGCCAGCGATTCTATCTTCTACATCTCAGATTCAATTTTCTGTATGATCTAGTCTGCTTTTAATACTTTCAAGGGAGATTTTGACTTCCTGTATTATAGCCTTCATCTCTAACAGGTATATTTCCTCTTTTAGATCTTGGGAGAATTTCCTCACTTCCTAGAATTCATCAGCTCCTTTTGCCTGCCTCTTCTGCAATTCATTGTCTCTTTTCTCTTCCATCTCTGTTGGCTTTGTCATTATGAATATTCTAAAATCCTTATCAGACATTTCTATGAGTTTCATTGTACTGTCTGAGGATGAAGAGGTGTTATTCTTTTCCCTTGGAGGAGAGGTATTGTCTTGCTTTCTCATATTTCTTGTGATCCTGTGGTGATTTTTAGTCATCTGAAGAATGGTGTGTTTCTTCCTAATTCTTGAAGTTCAATCTGAGCACTCAGAGGCGAGCAGAAGCAGGTGATCTGCAATCATTTTTCTGTTCTATTTTCACTCTTTGTGCATCAGATTCAAGGTGAAGAGAGGAATATTCTGACCCTAATCATATTCAGATGATTGGAAACTGTTGACTTGGACAGTGCATAGAGGCTGATCAGAAAATGAATAAAGATAAAGAAAAAAGGAAAAAGAATTAAGAGGAAAGAAGAAGAAGAAAAATAAAATGAAAAAGAAGAAAGAAAAAAGAGGATAAAAAACACGAAAGATTATAATTTTAAAGAGTGAAAATGAAAACCATATTCCACAGCTGAAGTATGGTATCCACCTCAGGATAGGCCTGGCTTGGGTTGTGCCTTTCCTAAATGAAGTGAGGAAAGACACCAATTAACACAATAAAGGAGAAGCTTGAGAGCCCAGAGAACACTTTACCTTAAAAAATATTAAAAGTCACAGGGAGACAGTGAGACAGAGAGAGAGACAGACAGAAATGGAGAGAAAGAGACACAGAGCTATCACTACCCACTAGAAATGAGTCTGGGGGGGGGGGAAGTCTCAGCAGAAAAGTCTTCATTTTTGGTCAAGGAAACCAATATTTCACAACTGAAGTAGAGTATCCATCTCAGAATAGGCCTGGCTTGGATTGTGCCTTTCTAGAAATGAGTCTGGAGGGAGAAGTCTCAGCAGAAAATCTTCGTTTTTGATCAAGGAAACCAATATTTCACTGCTGATGTGTGGTATCCATCTCTCCTTCTGTCTTGATAAATGGGGGCTGAAACCACCGGGTCACGTCTGCATCCACAGCACCTACAACATAGCCTGACACTGTGTAGTTTCTCACTTATCAAATGACCAGATGAGTGAATTTGGTTGAATAAACCGGTAAGGTGTGGTAGTGGAGCCTTGGAAGAGATGCATATGTTCTGCAACACCAACTTCGAACCATTTTCTGTGTAAACAACAGGGGGAAACAGTTATTCACTGCCTGAATAACAGATGGCTCCTTGCAAGGAGAGATTAATTGTTGGAATCATTCATTAGACCACTGCCATTATTTCTATGCATTTTTGAGAACCAGGGACTGCTGCAGATTTTTGTTTTTACTTTAAAAACTCTATACATCTAGGGCCAGACAGTAGCATGGTGGTAAGGTGGCTAGATCTCACATGGGGAACTGTGGTTTGAGTCCTGGATCCTGCAGCTTGAAAAACATGCCAGGTGTGTGTTCATGTGTGCCCCAAATCCCAAGAGAATGGAGGAGAAGAGATTGCTGTGTGGCCATCCCCCAGTGAAAACACATTTTCACTTCCTTTCCCTCTTTCTCTCTGTCTCTTTGGTAAGTGCACATATCCTATAGCAAAAATTACAAAGGAAAAAAAGTCTGTAGATCTACAATCTTTTCAGGGAGTTCAGAGAAAAGGCAAGTATACAGATAGTGTGTGAGTTTGTACATTTCTGAGTTAGAAAAACAAGGTAGCAAAGGGTTTGCAAGTATTGAGAGGAGAGAGAACATGTGGAAAATACTGCTTTGAAACATCTAGAATGATTTTATTGTTATTTTCCTTCTTAATTTCCTTTATGTAGTCTTTGACCATCCAGAGTAGGTAACATTAGGAAATTTCAATAGTTTTAGCAAATATCACATGAATAAAATTTATTTTTAAGGATTTAGACTTTTTTTTTTTTTTTAAGGTTTTTGTCATAGGGTGTGTGTGCTTGCTGGAGAGACAGTGAGGGGAAAATCACCCCCTAGGGAGGATGGCCACACCACAATCCCTTCTTCTCCATTCCCCTCCTGGGATTTTTGGGCATGCACATACATGTTCCTGGAGTGATTTTTTTTTTTTGTTTGAGAGGTTTTTGCTAAAGGGCGCGTGCGCTCGCCAGACAGACAGAGACAGAGAGACTGAAAGTGAGAAATCACCCCCTGGGGGGATGGCCACGCTGCAATCCCTTCTCTGTTCTCCTCTCAGGATCTTGGGCACGCACACACATGCACCCGGCATGAGTTTTAAGCCACCAGGTCTGGGGCGCGAACTGTGGTTGACTACATGGGAGTCCAGCGACATAGCCATTACACTAACTGCTGGTCCCCCTGGAGTGATTTTTTTAAGTTGCCATGTCTGGGGCTTGAACTGCAGTCAGCCATGTGGGAGTCCAGTGTCATAACCACTATGCCACCTGCTGGTCCCCGGATTTGAACATTTTTATGTTAATTCTTTAATGTGATGTTTTGCTCAAGATTCCGTAAGTCTTCAGTTATGAATTATTGCAAGGGAGCCAGATGGTAATGGCACAGTGGTCCAATGCCATGCCCTGGGAGATTAACTCACATGGGAAGATTCTGAGTTCATGTCTGGAGACCTCCCTAAGCACACCAGGCATGATCCCGCCTATGATCCTGGGCTTGCTATAACTGGGGGTGGCTCACAACATTATGGCTCTCTTGTGGGAGTCTCTTTCTTTGTCTCTCTCTCTCATGGAAATAATACATAAATAAAAACAAAGGGATTTACTTTAAGAAACTTGGGCTGTTCTATTTCTTAGTCATTGAGAAAGGAATCTAGCTCAAAGGCTGAAAGTTTTGCGATTGAATTCATCTTTAACTGCAGTGCAAAGCCAGTAGAGGGAGCAGTGCACCTAGCCTTGGATTTCTGGGATTGAAAACTCTGGATAGACTGAATATCACTCAAATAATTTAGACAACCAACACTTTGTTACACGTAGGGAGAAAGGAGCCTGGGACTGTGATTTGGGATTTTGGCAATCATGATTTTATGTCGAGGGCATTATAGAATCGCTTTTTTACCCTTGGGGAATGTCAGGGTGCAGCATAAAGACAGTGCTTCCGTTTTGCTCCCCTAGTGAAAAGGTTTTTGAGCATTTTATACCAAGTTCACAAAAAGCTGGGTTGAATCAACTCATCAACTGGATTAGATGTTGTTATCCAGGCTCGCTTGTGCAATGGGTTGGGCATTTTTGCTAATCCTTGAAGCCTTTGATGTGGCTGCAGCCTCGGAGCCGGGATGTGTTCTTCCTCCCTGACTCATCGGCTCCCATTCCAGTAGTCTCCAGCGTCTGTTCCTCGTGATCTCTACTGCTGACTTAGCAGAGTTAGGACCTCTCCCCTTCAATCTCGCCTGACTCACCCTGCAGGGCTATTCCTCCTTAGCAGTGGCGCCTGGGCCAGTGAAGGTAGCAGTGCCTTGCCTCACCACCACCACCTCCATCAGCAGCTGTTGGTTTATGCAGCACTTTGCTCACCCTTTCTCCATTGGATCCCTTGTGCTTCTGAGTAGCAGCTGAGATGGAGTTCTGCAGGACCTTCTCTTTGCCTTTGCTTATCTTTTGACATTGAAATGAACACTCTAATAATTTTACCAGCTTGTCTTTGTTAGCATTTTATTAAGAAAGAAATTTACTGTAGAGCACATATTTTGTCTGGAGAGAGAGAGAGAGAGAGAGAGAGAGAGAGAGAGAGAGAGAGAGATCCTCAGAAAGGGATGGCCTCTTGGATGGCCTTGCAATCCTACTCCTCCAGTCTCCTCTCGGGATTTTGGGGCTCACACGCACACATGCCTGGCGTGATTTTCAAGCCCCTGGGTCCGGGACTTGAATTGCACAATGGGTGTTGTGGGGTCCAGCCACCTTAACCACCACACTACCTGGTTAGTCTCCTCTGCTAGCCTTTCTTCTGGATACTATCTTTTGACACTTGCAGTTGGCTTTGTGATGTGTCTTTTGCTTCTTGGGCAGGGGTTTATAGCTCTCCATTTCATTTAGCATTTTTCTAGTTACATTTTCTTTCTCTAGCTAGATGTGGATTAGTGCCTGTGTCTGACAAGAGCTCTTTTGACCAAGGATCTTGGTTGTTTACATAACGGTCAAGGTCTACAAGTGTTTTAGAAAAGAAAGATACAGAAGTTTGGTACCAGTGAGTGATTTCTCCCTCCACCCTTTAGAAGAAAGAAAACGTTATTTATGCTATTTGGAATTCAACTTATTTCCCCTCTCCTCTGATAGGCTTTAGCAAATGTGCAACTCCCATAATATGTTAGCATCTTCATGGTTGATCTGGGATAATAAGTAAGTCACTTTTTTTTCACCATTCGTGATAGAGTGCAAGTATGCACATGAATGAAGAAGAGAGCGATATATGGTGCCCATCACGGTCCCGACATCACATTCCACCATTCAGCCTTGGCCATCCTGGATCATGGGCACACAGCACCTGGGGTACTCAGGAACACCTTCCCACGTGGGTCTATCTTGTAAAAGCGTCATGCTTTACTGCTGTGCCACCGTCTGTCACCCTCTTTTGCAACTACTGTAAACTAAATTCTCCACTTAAGATTCATCAGACTACCTAAGTTCTATGAGCTGGCACCACAGACCCTTGGGAGGGCCACTTTGTGGGTATTAATCTTCAGGGGAGCTTTTATTTCCTTCCCATCCCTTCAGCATCAAGGATAAAATAGGCAAGTTGCTTGCCTTCCTCTTGCTGTGTGTGGAGGTGTTTATTGGGGTCTTGGCTTTATGCAGGGATCTTTGGACACATCTTCCTCTTTGGAAGACTCTGGGTTTTATCACCTATCTCTCGTGTTGCACCACCGTGCCTCTTGCAGACATGAAAATAGAAATTCTGATTCTAGGAATGCAGAAAAAGCCTCACAAAAAGTCAAGTTTGGCATTTGTCTACGTCTTACCATGTGCCCAGAGCTGTTGCCAAGCTAGGTGACAGGCACAGGGAACTCTGGGTGGACTTGGTTGGTTCAGTCAAGCAAAAGAGAAGAGATGATCACATCCTCTTAAACCAATCACTGAACTAATCACGCACCTGGAACCTCTACCCCTAATTTTACTCTTAAAAACGCATGTGGGGAACATCTTAGGGAGACCGGGTCTTTTCAGCATGAGCTGCCTGCTCTCCTTGCTTTGTGCTTTGCAATAAAGGTGTACTTTCCTTCATCACATAATTAAAAAAAAAAAGAGAGAGAGATGGGAGTCACTTCCAGGTCATGATTGTCAGAAAATGAAGCCTGAGGAAAATCTTTTCCAGTGAAGTGCTGGATCTTTGGGAATGTAAATTTTTAGATGTAGTTCAGAGTGACTTGGTCCTCTTGAGAAAACATGGTGAATTCCCCAATAATTTCCACATACACCTCTCCTGTAACAAGTCAACAATTACAAAATCGTTATTATTATTACCAGGGAGAGAGAGATAGAGAGAGAGGGAGAGAGAGGGAGAGGGAGGGAGGAGAGCGAGAGTGAGAGCGAGAGAGGGAGAACACCTTCTATAGGAATGGCCATGTCACAATCCCTCCTCTTTCTTTTCGGGATTTTAGTCGCCCACATACATGTGCCCAGTGTGCCTTGCAAACCACTGGCTCTAGGATTCAAGTGCGCAGTTAGCCATGTGGGATCTAGCACCTTAACCACCATGCCACTGGCCGGCCTGGGAGTTGTATGTTTAATTTCTCATCTTTTAGTAGTCAACCTTAAAATGTTAACAAGGATACACAACTTAACATGATTTCATATTAATAAATAGCTCTATCCTCATACCATGGGATTTGTATTAGCTTTCCTCTCCCATTCCAGATTCCGTAGTCATTTTACTATTCTTATAGCTAATGCTTATTTAGTTTTATCAATAAGTGCTCATCATTGTTTCTTGCACCAAACATCTTTCTTTTGGATTAATTTTTCTTCTTGAAGCATATCTGAGGGGTATCAAAAAAGTCATAGATAATGCACATTATGAAAAAACTATGCATGGATTTAAACATTTTGTGTACCAAAATAAAGTTGTGTTTTAATTTCATTTTCCATGAACTTTAAATCCCTATATCTTTTAAATTCAGTTGGAATATACAAAAGTATTATTTTTATAGGTCAAAAATGGCAAAATATCTGGGCCAGGAGGTGATGTGGTGGTTAAGGTGCTGGACTCCCACAGGGTCAACAGTGGTTTGGGTCCCAGATCCAGCACCTTGAAAAATCACACTGGAGGTGCCAGCAGATGGCGTAGTGGTTATGTTGCTAGACTCCCACATGGCTAATCATGGTTCAAGTCCTAGACTCGGTGACTTGAAACTCATGCTGGGCATGTTTGCATGAGTACCTAAGATCCCAGGAGAAGGATGGTGGAGAAGAGACTGTGGTGTGACCATCCTGCCAAGGGATTATTTCTTACTTTCCCTCTCACTGTCTCTGTCTCTTTCTTTCTCTGGTGAGTGTGCATGCCCTAAGGCAAAAAGAAAGAAAGAAAAATCACACTGGGTATGTGTATGTGTGCCCAAAATCCCAAGAGGTGAATGGAGAAGAAGGGATTACAATGTGGCCATCCTCCTGTGGGGATGATTTCTCATTTTCTTTCTATTTCTCTCTAGCAAGCACATGTGCCCTATGGGAAAAAGTGAAATATCAAAAATTTCATGCAATTTAGCCTAATCATTTCAGGGTGAAATTGCGAGTAGTAAATTTTTTCAATTAGTTTATCTAAAAATATTTTTATTTGGGACCAGCAGTTAGCGTAATGGCTATGTCACTGAACTCCCATGTAGTTGACCATGGTTCGTGTCCTGGACCCAATGGCTTAAAACTCACGCCGGGCGCGTGTGTGTGTGTGCCCAGTATCCCGAGAGGAGAATGGAGGAGAAGGGATTGCGGCATGGCCAACCCCCTGGGGGGTGATTTCTCGCTTTCTGTCTTTCTGTTTCTCTCTGTCTGTCTGGCGAGCGCACGCGCCCTATAGCAAAAACCTCTCCAAAAAAAATTTTTTTTTTATTTCACCATTACTTCTGTATAAGTTAGCTACATATACACTCTGAACTGATGGTTATATTTCTTCATTGCCATCAAGATATTTGGAATTATAGTTGAGAAGTTTGCTGTTACTCTAATTGCTATTTATTTACAGATAACATGTCTTCTCTTTCTCTTCTTATTGCTGTTACAGTTTGTAAGGTTTTCTACAATGTATATAAGTGTGAATGTTTTCACTTGTTTTAAACTTCAGGGAGTTTGTCCATGTTTAGAAGTTTTATTTTGCTTCTTTTCAAATTGGCCTCTTCTTTTTCATGGTGTATTATATTTTTCTTATTTTTTATTCTTTAGAAAATTTCTCTGTTAATTTTAAATATCTTTTTTTATTGTCTCTTTCACACTGTGTGTAACCCAGATTTTGGGAGTGCTAATTTATTGCACTTTCTGAATTTCCCTCACAGTATCTTGATACCTCAGTGGGTTTATAAATGATTGTTATCTATGGTAAATTCCACACTCTGCTGTGAAATATTGGTTTTCTTGACCAAAAATGAAGATTTTCTGCTGAGACTTCCCCCTCCAGACTAATTTCTAATGGGTAGTGATAGCTCTGTGTCTCTTTCTCTCCATATCTGTTTGTGGCAATGCTCAGGGAATGAATGTAAATTAATTAATTAATTAAAAATGTTTCAGAAGAAAATTACAGTGTACTTGTAACTAGATCCTAGCTTTGTCCATAGTTTTAGTTTAAGGTATTTTGTGAATCAATAAAATGTGGAAAAAAAGGTAAAAAAAATTCCACTCCCTGCTTTGAGAGTTTTCTAAGCCCTTGTTTTAAAAATACCATACTATGCCATTTTATACAAGGTATTTAGCTATTTGTAGATTTTGGTATCCACAGGGATCTTGAAACCAGTCTCCTACGGGTACCAAGAGACAACTGCATCCCCAAAGAAGCTGAGAATTTTTCTAGGATGCTAAGAGTGCCATCAGGACCATCTTCATATCAACTGCATCATTGGTAGTCTCTTTTTTCCCCTTTAAATATTCTTTGTAATTTATGATTGCATATAATCAATACACATCTTTGTAGGGTATAGAATGATCTTTAAAAGTGTGTATATGGTGTGTAATAAACACATCGAGGAAATAAACATATTCATCACCTTCAACATTTAACATTATGCTATATTGTGGACATTTGAAACCTACTTCTATGGTTATTCTGTAAGTAGGTACTAAATTGTATAGGATGTTCTTTACTGTGATATACAGTTCTAAAAAAATGTTGGTTAAAAATCAGGAATCAAATGATTTCATAAATTAACAAAGACAGTCTTTTTTTTGTTGTTATTATTGGATGCATGTACTGACCAGAGAGAGACAGAGAAAGACAGAGAAAGGAAAAGTGAGAAATCACCCCCTAGGGGGGCTGGTCATTCTCCTTCTCCACTATTCTTCTCTTGGGATTTGGGCATGCACGCACATGTGCCTAATGTGATTTAAGCAAGTATCAGTCATTGGCCAAGTTAGAGGTTGGTAAAATTGTACATAACAATAGCTCATTAGGAAGAGATAGAAAAAGAACATTTTTATTTACATGCTGTGAGTTCTTGTAAGGCCATAGCACTGACTGCACTGTGCATAAAGAAAAAAGTCCTCGAAAAAGCAAAGATAAAACAGAATTGGAACAAGATGTTTAAAAGAGGAGAAAGACATAGTGAAGATACTGGTTTGGTGATTTATAGGTTTTGCAAAGTTCTTGAGTTCAGCCTTTTTAAAATTCATTCCAAAGAGAGCCTCAGCTACTTGAACTTTTTAGACTTTTGGACTTTTTCATTGTCTAGTTTTAGACAATGAGTGTTGGTTATAATAAGTATATAAAATTGAAACTTATGAAGACAACTGTCTATCAAATCATTGGTGCATTTGTATTTAAATCTGCTTGTGTGTAAAATAGTTGAATCTGGAAGAAGGTTCCCCATGGCTCCAGTGAACTAGGCAGAAGAGGCCAGACCTTCAGAAGAAGGTTCCACATGGCTCCAGCGAACTAGACGGATCTAAGAGCACTGTAGCTAAACATCCAAATACTAATAGGGTTAGAATATTCCTCAATATCTACTGAATTTGCTGCACCAGCGATCACAATAGAACAGCAAAGAGATTCTAGATCACCTCTGTCTGCTCGCTCCTAAACATTCAGACTGAACTTCAAGAATTTGAAAGAAACACATCATCCATCAGATGACAAGAAATCACCACCGGATCACAAGAAATATGGGAAAACAAGAAAATACCTCTCCTCCAAGGGAAAAGAGTAACTCGTCTTCATCCACAAGCAGTTCGGTAAAAATCATGGAAATGTCTGATAAGGAATTTAGAGCATTCATAATGTCGAAGCTAACAGAGATGGAAGAGAAGAGAGATAATGAACTGCTAAAGGAAAGGAGAAAGAAGTTGACGAGTTCCAGGAGATGAGGAAATTCTTGCAAGATCTAAAAGAGAAATTACACACTTTACAAAAGACTTAAATGGAACTGTTAGAGATGAAGTCTATAATACAAGAAGTCAAAATCTCCCTTGAAAGTATTAAAAGCAGACTAGATCATTCAGAAAATAGAATCTCAGATGTAGATGAGAAAATGGCTGGTCTAGAAAAATCCACCACGAAGACTGAGAAAATGGCACAAAAATTTGAGAATAATATACGAGAAGTACTAGATACCATCAAATGTCCAAATATCTGGATAATTGGCATTCCAGAAAGTGAAGAGACCCATAAGGGCATTGATAATCTATTCCATGAAATCCTGCAAGAAAACCTAGAGAGGCATTCGAAGATCCAGTCCCAAGAAATACAAAGGATCCCAAATAGAATCAACCCAAGAAGATCTTTGCCAAGACACATTATAGCCAAAATGACCAAAACCGCAGACAAAGACAAGATACTAAGATTGGCAAGAGAAAAACATCAAGTTACCTGCAAAGGACACCCCATCAGGCTAACAGCAGATCTCTCATCGGAAACAATGCGAGTGAGGAGAGAATGGGAAAATATATTCAAAATGTTAAGAGAGAATCAATTTCAGCCAAGAATACTGTACTGGGCAAGATTATATTTCAGGTGGGAAGAAAAGACAAGAACATTCTCAGATAAAGAAAACCTGAAAGAATTCACCAGCACCAGACCAGATCTTCAAGAAGTTCTCAAGGGTGTGCTATGTCAGGAAAATTAAATTCAGACACATGGAAATAAGAGCTCAAAAACTAAGAAAGTGGCCAACTTAATCGTAGGGACAAGTCTGGAGTTGAATATTATATCCCAGAATTTAATCAGGAAAATTGAATCAGAACAGAAGATAAAAGTACACGAGACTGATAGGTTCATGCACCTACGATTTGAACAGAATCCTAACCTGTTTAAGCAAAGTTCCTTGGTGTTTCTTTGATTTCAGTTAAAACTGGTTTTCTTTTTTTTTTTAAATAATTATTTAATTTTATTTATTCATTTATTTATTTTAATTTGCCCAGAGGGAGACACACACACAGAAAGAGAAAGAGAGAGAGAGCAGAGAGGAGAGGGAGAGAGAGAGAGAGAGAGAGAGAGAGAGAGAGAGAGAGAGAGAGAGAAGAAAAGTGAGAAAGCAAGCCACCAGGTCCAGGGCTTGAACTGTGGTCAGCCATGTGGGAATATCCAGCACCTTAACCACCACACCACCTGCTGGTCCCAAAACTGGTTTTCTTAATAGTAATGAGTGAACTCACCATCGAAAGTAGTTAGATTATGTAAGAAATTGTGTGATCAATACAATGTGGGTGGGAAAGGAATGGAAGACAATTGTAGACACCAGAGATAGTGTGAGAAGAGGGTGGGAAAGGACAGAGGGTCAGAAAGAGGGGTAAAAATAATTCTAGGAACTAAAAATGGAAAATTTTTTATTAAGTCACTATGCACTATATACTGGATGGGAAATCACATTTTGTATTCTGTGATGATGCCTAGGGAAAGAATGCAAATTAAGTTACAAAAAAAAAGTTTCAAGAAAAAAAATATATATCTATTCAATGACTGCAGTAAGATATATAGCCCCAGCTAGGTGCTACTTTATAGGATGCGTAAAGTTAGACTTGAGTTCATGGAAATATATATATCACCTGTGTTTGTTATGAAAATATTTAGATTAATTAAGGTCTTTAGTAATTCAATAAAATGTGGGGGGGAAAACAGTATAGAAAGCAAACATAGATACCAGAGACAGTGTGGGAGGAGAGTGGAAGATAGCAGAGGGTAAGAGATAGGGAATCAAGGATGGGGGGATAAAAAGCAAAACATACAGAAAACAAGAAATGGAAGATTATTTGCTGACAATAACATGTTTGTTGATCTACTTGATTGAGACAATATACAGTGTACTCTGGATGGAAAATCTCATTTTGTATGCTGTAATGATTGATGTACAGTGAATGAATGCAAATAAATAAATTGAAATTAAAAATAAATAAATAAATAAATAAGTGTAAATTTTTGAAAACTTAAAAAAAAATAGTTGAATCTGCTTTTAGTTCTGACATTCAAGGTTATTATCAGTATGTGTGGACTTGCCCTTTTTTCCCCTAGTTGTTTTGTGTTCTCTTGTTTTTATTCATCTCCCTTTAGCTTAGTAGTACATTAAGTATTTCCTGAAGGGTTGGTTTCATTTTCATAAATTCTATCAGCATTTGTTTATCTGGGAATGGTTTTATTTCTCCCCATTTGAAGGATAATCTTGCTGGATATAATACGCTCATCTTAAACTGCTTTTCTTTCAGAGCTTTAAATTCTTCCTTTCCCTGTATTGTTTCAGCTGAGAGATCTGATGTTAGTGTAATGGGGTAAACTTTGTAAATAACTTGACATTTCTCTCGCCATTTCTAGAATATTGTCTCTGTCTTTGAGTTTTACCAATTTGGCTATGATACGCCTTGGAGAGAATTTTCTTGTTTCTACTTGGTGCCATTTGTATTTAGAGAGTCATGTGGAGTTGGGTGTTCACATGCCTCTCTAAATTTGGAGTTTTCAGCTAATATATTATAAAAGATTATTTTCTATGCCTTGTCTCTTTACCTTCTGGCATACCTATTATGTGGCTATTTGGATGTTTAATGCTATCTAAGATGTATCATTGATTGTCCTCATTTTTAGTGGTTATTCTTCTATTCTTTTATCCTTTTCTTTCTTTTCTTCTTTTTGGTTGCTTCAACTAAATCAGAAATCAGAGGGCTTGTATTCAAGGTCAGAGTTTTCTCTTCTGCATGGTCTAATATGCTGTTGATCCTTTTTTTTTTTTTTTTTTTTGGAGAGGATTTTGCTATATGGTCTGTGTGTGCACCAGCAAGATAGAGATTTTAAAGACAGATTTTAAAAATTTTTAAAAATTTTATTTTTAATTTATTTTATACATTCAGTCATTATGCATCACTTAGCTTATAAGGTGAGATTACCCAACATAAGTATACTTCACACCAGTCCAGTAGAGGATACTTTACACATTATCATCAACAGATAATAATCATTTATTTATTTATTTATTTATTTATTTATTTATTTTTTGGAGAGGTTTTTGCTATAGGGTGTGTACACTCGCCAGAAAGACAGAGAAACAAAGCGTCAGAAAGTGAAAAATGATCCCTTGGAGAGGTGGCCATGCTGCAATCCCTTCTCCTCCATTCTCCTCTCAGGATCTTGGGCACGCACATATATGTGCCCAGTGTGAGCTTAAGCCACCGAGTCCAGGACTCAAACCGCGGTTGACTACATGGGAGTCCAGTGACATAGCCATTATGCTAACTGCTGGTCCCTGCTGTTGATACTTTTGAGGGAGGTTTTGATTTCTTGCATCATATTCTTTATCTCTAAAAATTCTGTTTGATCCTTTTTTCAGTAAGTCTATGTTTTTATGGAGTTAATCTTTCAAATCACGGAAGGATTTTCTTATCTCCTGAAATTAGTTGTCTGTTTTCTCTTGCGTCTCATTGAAGTTTGTTACCATGAATATTCTGAATTCTTTTTCTGAAATTTCTGTGATCTCTTGTGTTTTATACATTGTGAGTGAGGAGTTATGATCCTTGGGTGAGGGGAAGGTATTTCCTTATTTCTTCCTATTTCTTGGGGCTCTGCTTTGATTTTTAGTCATCTGGTGATATACTCACTTCTTCCTACTTTGGAGTTCCCATAGCTGTGTGCTCCTTTACTTCCATATGATATGCATAAGCTCTGGGTCAATTTCCCTCCTTTACTGTGGATGAGAGTGGAGAATCTATAGTATGAGCTTTGCATTCAAGTTTCCAGAGGAGTTTCTCTGCTTTTACTGTAAGGGAGTTAGGAGAAAGAATTCCTCCAGGTCCCCTGTCTTCAGGTGTTTGGTTCTTGTATATCCAAACCTAGCTGCTCCCAGTGTGGGTGGAGATTGAGCTGACAGGTAGAATGTAAAGTGGTAGCAGGGGCTGGAAAGCCCCTCCTCTCCCTCAGCAGATTGGGGGAGGGGTCCCTGCTGATGAGCTCAAGCTGAGAATCCTGGCTTGGGCCTTCCTGTTGATCCCGGATGGGTGAGGGGCAACACAGCATCAGCACATGTGGGGCAGCAGCTCCTACCTTCTGTCTCTGGAATTGCAGGGTCTCCCTGTTGCTACTTTTTTTTTTTTTTTTGGAGAGGTTTTCTATAAGACACGTGCGCTCGCCAGACAAACAGAGAGACAGAAAGCAAGAAATCACCCCCCCCAGGGGGGATGGCCACGCCGCAATCCCTTCTCCTCTATTCTCCTCTTGGGATCTTGGGCATGCACGCACACGCGCCCGGCGTGAGTTTTAAGCCACTGGGTCCGGGACGCGAACCGCAGTCGACTACATGGGAGTCTAGCGACATAGTCATTACGCTAACTGTGGGTCCTTCCCTGTTGCTACTTTTAACTCCAGGGTTGCAGGAAGTAGGTAGTCTTTTATTTTCTTTAATGTTTTTGCCATGAGGTATATGTGCTCACCAGAGAGAGACAAAGAGAGACAGAGAGAGGGACAGTGAAAAATTAGCCCCCAAGCAGGGATGGCCATGCTGAAATTTAAAAAAAATTATTCTTTTCTCAGGATTTTGGGCATACACGCACATGCACCCGGTGTGATTTTTTTTTTTTTTTTTGAGAGGTTTTCGCTATAGGGCGTGTGTGCTCGCCAGACAGAGAGAGACATAGAGACAGAAAGTGAGAAATCACCCCCCGGGGGGATGGCCACGCCGCAATCCCTTCTCCTCCATTCTCCTCTCAGGATCTTGGACACGCACGCACACACGCCCGGCGTGAGTTTCAAGCCACCGGGTCCGGGACGCAAACTGTGGTCGACTACGTGGGAGTCCAGCGACATAGCCATTACGCTAACTGCTGGTTCCCCACCTGGTGTGATTTTCAAGCTGCCAAGTCTAGGGCTCAAACCACAATTTGTCATGTGGGAGTCCAGCACCTTAGCCACCACATCACTTGCTGACCGTGGGTTTGTGGTGTCGTAATCATATGAATAGTTTATATTTTCACCCTACATCTATGTAAGTGGGTACCTGGAGTTTTCTCACAGGTGATTTATATAAATTATTTATATGAATAAATTAACTTTTCTTTTCCGTGAGCTAGAGAAAGAGAGAAAGATAAGGGTTCTCACCCCGTGATTCTCTCCCAGATTCATCTAATCTACAATGTGGGCACATTTGGCATACACAGGGAGGTCCCAGCACACAAACCCAGAACCTTCCCATGTAGGTCCAATTATGTTCCCACTGATCCACCATCTGGCCCCGAGGTGATTTGGTTTTAACCCAAGGCCCTGGAGAGGTGTCAGGTTTTCTGCTTGCTTTCGTAGTAGAGGGGTAGGGTTTGTCTGATCTTTTCATGAAGGAGGTATTTACTTGCAGCTCCCTACTTTACATGAGATACCCAGTTTCAACTCTTTCTTCTTCTAGGACATTCTTCTTCTGTCCTCACAGAGAGATTAGGACCTAGTGCCCCTCCTCTACAGGGCCAATGACTGCGTTGGAAACTGTGCTCGTGTCACTTCTGTCCTGGCCTTGATTTCTCTGTTGATCTGGCACAAAAAGATTTTTCGTACTTTTTCTTACATGGCTACGTGCTGCTATTTTTATTATGTTTTGGCTACATTATATTCATTACTTCACAATGTTTATAATGAGAAGATGGTTCCTCCATAACACAGAACGTCATGTACTTGAAAATTCCATTGGACTCATGAGATTTTTTAAATCATGCTTATTTGATTCTGGCTTGCTCCTTGGTGTTTCTTTGATGTCCTTTAATTCTTTGGCTTTTCATTGTTGTTGCTTGCAGTTGGGACCTTAATAACATTTTGAGTATATGTCTTTACATATGCTGTATTATCTTAAAAAGCTGACATAAAGTTGATACATAATATATAAGTTTTTATGAAGATAACTTTTCTTGGTATTTCTAGTAAATGCATATATGTGTATACATATATTATGCACACATACACACACACACAGGGCACGTGCACTCGCCACTGACAAAGAAAGTGAGAAAGCATTCCCTGGGGGGATGGAATTTTGGGCATACATACACATGCACCTGGCGTGTTCTTCTAGCCACTGGGTCCAGAATTTGAATCATACAGTCCACAATATGGGGCCCAGCCTCCTTAATCTACATGTTATCTGGTTGCCCAAATGCTTTTATTTTTATAAAAATTCAATTGGTTGAAAATTGACAACCCCCCAACATGTACACAATGGAGGATTTTGAAAAAGTAGGCATAAACTTTGGAATGACAACTGTTTCCTTCCCTCATCCTATTAATTCAGAATACCAAAATTAAAGATTTTGAGGCTATCAGAGCTCAAAGGCTACAGAAGGCTTTTTTTGTTTGCCTTTTTTTTTTTCCCCCAAGACATTCTGGAATGATCCATCATTTAAAAATTCCTTTTTCCTTTATATTTTTTTTATCCATATGTCTAACACCAAATACAACCATTCACCTGCAGATTGCTAAGTCTCAAGGATGTTATTTTCTTGAGTAAATACCTGTTTTTTTTTAAAATTTATTTTTAAGTTATTCAAAGGAGATTGCTAACTTTTCAGAGAAATAAAAAAAATTGTGGTCAGTAAATCCTATTTGTACTAAGGCTGTTTCATTTATTGTTATTTGAAATTTGACAGACACTCTGTTTTTATATTGACAGTGGTTGTTTTATTCATTAGGAAAATAAAAAACAACAATAACAACAAAACAACCGTTAACCAGAGTAACTCATGCAGGATAACAGAGCACTTACTGTACACCACACACACACACACACACACACGCACACACACACACACACACACAGAGCTCTGCCCTGCCATCAGCATCATTTTCATTTACTTTTGTTTTTTCTGGCAACAGCTGAACATGCTCTGACAATCCACCTTCCATTATAAATATTTTTAAAACTAGGCAGAAGACAGTCATCCCTTAACCACACTCCCATAATGTAATGAAGGATACACACAGCTGCGGCCACACCATGTAATTACTTAATTTGCTTTTGACAGCTCCCATTTGCGGAGGAAAGGAAAGTATGAAGCACACTTGGGCAAGGATTTTATACACATGCACATTTGTTTGTCCGTTGTGAATATTCACACGTTTTTCTTGGGGACTGGCACAAAGTATGAGGCATGGAATCAAAGCCAACATCACTCCTTTCCCAGTACAGCAACAGCTTGACATGTTTGCTGTCCATGGAGAGTTGAAGCAAAAGCTCAAGTCAGCATTTTTTGACCAAAGGAAAGCAATATTAAAGTAGCAAGTACTTGCCATCTTGTGGCAGAAGGGGTACAGTGAGATAAGAATATAGGCTTGTTGGACCAGCAGGCAGCATGGTGGTTAAGGCATTGGATTCACATGGTCAAATTCATGGTTCGAATCCCAGACTCAGTGGCTTGAAAAACACACCAGGCGTGTGCTTGCATGCCCAAAATCCTGAGAGGAGAATGGAGTAGAAGGGAATGCAGCATGACCATCCACCTTGGGGTGGGTGGATGGCGGGTGGATGTGTGGGTGGCGGCTCCGTCCATGGATATGGGAAGTATTCTTTCTCTCATACATGCACTCTATAGGAAAAATCTAATGAGAGAGAGGAGAGAGAGAGAGAAAGGGAGAGAGTAGGCTTTCTTGTAAGATAAAAGGGAGCATTTTCCCCCTTTACTTATGATAGAGTGTGTGCATGCATGAGAGAAGAGAGGAGAACCTTCCACAGGATCTGTTCATGCCACAAGCTCCTTCATCCCGTCTTCTAGTTCTTTGGCTCTTGTGGACTCATGGGTGTGCCTGTGTATTTCAGGCTTACTGGGCTGGGGATTTGAACCATGCTCATCATGGGGAGCTGGCTTCTCCTGAGCAGTGCATTATCACTGTGCTACAGAGCCACCCCAAAGAGCACAGTAGGAGTAAGAGTAAGAGTCACAGTAATTTCCAAAGCTGTCATTTGCAGCAGCTATAAATTGGGTAGTGTGATGGGTCTTCCTATGGTTTCTGGAACCAAATGTGGGGACTCAGCATGCTCCTCATCATGCACTTTGTGGGCAACTAATTGTTGGCTTACATGTGACATAGGTTGGTGGGACTGTGGAATGTTCTCTGGGTCCCCCGTGGCACATCCCTAGTTGTCTAGAATGGAACACTTTACGGGAACTGAGCTTGAAGTGGAATTGGGGCAAGATGAAATCTAATGACCAGAATGTGTGATTGTTATCTGGGCTCCTTCCATGGATATGGGAAGAATTTTTCTATACCAATTGGAAGTTGGAGTCACAATCTTCAACTATGCATCTGGGTTCCTCTGTGACGTGAAAAAAAAAAAGTCTCAAAGCAGGGAACACTAAGAAAAAATGGCTTTCATCAATAGTCAAAAATTATGCTTCTGGACTCAGCAATTGGGTTTATTTAAGGAGACACTCATCAATTTTTTGTCATTAAAAGACAAATTGTGTGTGTGTGAGGTACAAAAGGGTAAAGTTTGCAGGCTGGAGTCATGGTACAGTGGTAATGTGCTGCTTAAGAGAAACTAAGTCCAAAATGGCAACTGTGATTTAAATTCCCAGCACTGTCAGTCTGAAAAATCCAGGCATATTTGTGAGTGACTAAGATTTCATGGGGGTGAGGACTGGAGAAATGGGATCGTGGCATGACCAGACCCCATGGAGGGTGCATCTCTTTCTTGCTCTTACTCTCATGGGTTCACACATGCTCTATCATAAGTAAAGAAAAAAAGGAAAGAGTTTGTGCAAGTGATCAAAATTGAGTTATTATTAGCTTAAAATAGCTTGTTTAATTTTTTTTGAGAGGTTTTTGATATAGGGCATGTGTGCTCGCCAGAAAGACATAGAGAGACAGAGACAGAAAGCGAGAAATCACCCCCCAGGGGGGATGGCCATGCTGCAATCCCTTCTCCTCCATTCTCCTCTCGGGATCTTGGGCACACACACACACACACGCGTCCGGTGTGAGTTTAAGCCATTGGGTCCAGGACTCGAACCGCAGTTGACTGCATGGGAGTCCAGCGACATAACCATTACACTAACTGCTGGTCCCAGCTTGTTATTAATTTTTATGCAAGCCTCATGGTAACCACAAAGCAAAGACCCTTAGTAGAAATACGAAAGGTAAAAAGAAGAATTTGAAGCGTATCACTACCAAAAAAATCAGTAAATCACAAAGGAAGACAACGATAGAGCAACAAGTAAAGTACAAATTAACCAGAAAATAACTAAAAAAAAAAGCAATAGTCCTTACCTACCAATAATTACTCTGAAATTTAGGACCACTGAAGACCTTCTGCCCAGACTTCACCCTTCTGCCCCCAAGATCGAACCAGGTTAGAGCACCCTATTTGTTCTCTCTGTCTCTCTCTCTCTCTTTTTATTTATTTTAAAAGTTCTTAAGCTCTCTGTTGCTCTTTTGTCTTGCTAATTCTTATCTTTCCTGCTGCCCCCATAAGACAAGCCAATCACCAGCCATCTATATCTGAGTTCTGAGTGCCCTTTGGTGTGGTGCCCTAGAATGCTGTGTGGTTTTCATTTTTTGCTTTAAAAATTTTTAAAAATTGTTTTTGTCTTTTTTTCTCCTCTTTTCTTGGGGGTTGTTTTCTCTTCCTTTCCCTTTTCTTTTTACCTTTCTCACTTTTCTGCTCAGCATGTATACACTGAGTTTCTAGACAGGTCTAGGTGCACGGTAGCCAAATATCTGAATTCTTTCACAATCCGATTAATCCTCAATTTCCATTGAATTGGCTGCATAAAGGGAGAAAATCAGTACTGCCTAGAGATTGCAGGTCACCTTCTTCTGTGTGCCTCTGAATGCTTAGATTTAATTCCAAAAACTAGGAAGAAACATATAATCCATCAGATGACCAGAAACCACTGCAGAAGCACAAGAAATATGAGAAACCAAGAAACTATCTCCTGCCCAACGGAAAAGAATATCTCCTCCTCCTCCACAGACAATACAAGGGAACTCATGGAAATGTCAGATAAAGAATTGAAAATATTCACAGTGACAAAACTAACAGAGATTCACGAGAAGAGAGACAACTAACTCCAGAAGATATCGGAGAAAAGATTATCCTTCATATGGGAAAAAAAAGCCAAAAACATTCTCAGATAAACAAAACCTGAAAGAAGTTACCAACACCAGACCAGCTCTCCAATAAGTGCTGAAGGGAGTATTATTCCAGGAAAACTAAAGTCAGATACACAGCAATAAGAGTACAAAAACAACCAAGAAAATGGCCAGCCTAATGGTAGGGACAAGTTCAGTATTAACTTCCAGAGTTTACATGGAAAGATCAGACCACAGTAACACTGCAAAGTCAATAGAAGAGAGATGAATTACATGAGACTGAACTGGTGAAATAGAATCGTATGACTTTTGACTAAAACATTACAGATTTTCTTCTATGCCTTGTTTTCCATATTTAAGGATTTTTGTCTTCTCTTGAACAACTGTTGATAGTTTCATCTACCTACTATTTGAACTGAATCCTAACCTTTTTCCTGGCTTTAAGTCTTAACATTTTTTTTTGAGTTTGATCTATTAAAACTAAAACAGTTTTTTCTTGAAATTAAAGCATGCATTAAAAAATACCTATTTAATGACTACAGTAAGCTATATAGCCCCAGCTATGTGCTACTTTATAGTATGTTCACTTAACTCATTGAGGTTTACACCTAAAGTCAGACATATGTTCATAGATATATATCTATCCATTGTACTTGCTATGAAAGTTTTAGATTAATTAAGATCTTTAGTAAGTCAAAAGAATGTGAAAAAAAAGGTATGGAAAACAACAGAGACAGTATGGGAGGAGGGTGGGAAATGGCAGAGGGGGACAGGCAGGGAATCAAGGTGAAAAAAAAGAGAGAAGCAAAATACATAAGAAACAAGAAATGGGAAATAGTTGATGATAACCTGTATGGTAATATCCTTGACTAAGCCAATATACAGTGTATTCTGGATAGAAAATCTTATTTTGTGTACTGTATTGATGCACAGTGAATAAATATAAATAACTAAATAAATAAAATAGGAAAACGCCCCCAATATTATACAGAAAAAAAAATTACTCTGAAGGTAAGTGGAGTAAATTCTCCAATCAAAAGACACTGAGTGGCTGAATAAATTAAAAAAGCAGGGGACCAGGACCATCAGATGGTGTAATGGTTATTTCACTGGACTGCCATGTAGTGGGCCATGGTTCAAGTCCCAGACCTGGTAGCTTAAACCTCATGCTGGGTGCGTGTTTGTGTGTGTATGTCTCCAAAATTCTGAGAGGAGAATGGAGGAGAAGGGATTTTAGCATGGCCATCCCCCCGGAAGATGATTTCTCATTTTCTGTCTATCTCTGTCTGTCTCTCTGGAAAGCACACGTGTCCTATAGCAAAAAAAAAAAAAAAAAAAAAAAAAAAAAAAAAAAAAATCTCTTAAAAAAAAAGGAAGGTGACCAGCAGATGGCATAATGGTTAACATTGCTGGACTCCCATGTAGTCGATTGCAGTTCGAGTCCTGGACCCCAGGGCTTAAAACTCACACCGGGTATGAGTGTGTGTGTGTGTGCGCGCATCCCGCCGGGGGAAGATTTCTTACTTTCTGTTTCTCCAGTGAGCATATGCACCTTATAGCAAAAATCTCTAAAAAAAAACAAAAAGAATAAAAAAACCACCCAACTATATGTTGCCTACAGGAAATTCACTTTGCTCTAAGGACACACATAGGTTGGAAGTGACGTGATGGTAAAAGATGCCCCACACAAATGGAAGCTGAAAGAGAACAGGGATAGCTATACTTGTGCCAGACAAAAGAGACTTTAAGTATAAAATCTGTAAAAAGGGATAATGAAGGTCATTATATAATGATAAGAAGTTTTAATGATTATAAATATATATGCACCCAACGTCAAAGCACTTAAATACATAAATATAGATCTGAAGGGAGAGATAGACTGTAATATATTGATAGTGATATTAGGTTGTTGGGAAAGTCATGATTTTTTTTTGTTTTTTCTGTGTAAAAATGTGTCATGACTTTCCCAACAAACAGATAGTAGGCAACTTCACTAGCCCCCTTTCCGCATCAGACAGCTTATCTAGACAGACAATCAGTAAGAAAACATTGCACTCAAATTACAGGTATTTACAGAACGTTCCACCTCCATCAATGGAATACACATGCTTCCCAAGTGTACATAGACATTCTCTAGGATAGATCATATGTTAGGCCACAAAGCATGTCCTAACAAATTTAAGAAGTTTGAGATCGTATTGAGTATCTTTTCTGAAATCTTATTATCTTTTCTAGTCTGATGATGTTGAGACTAGAAATCAATGACAAGAGGCCATTTTTCTGTTTGTGGATATCCAATTGTACCAACACCATTTATTGAAATATTACCCCGTCCGCCTGTGTGTTCTTGGCACCTTTGTCAAATATCAGGTGACCATAATACTTGGGCTTGTTTCTAGGCCTTCTATCCTGTTCCATTGGTCACTGTGTCTGTTTTTATGCCAGTAATATGCTATTTTGATTACAATAGATTTGTAATATATTTTGAAAACAGCAAGTGTGATGTCTCCAGCTTTGTTCTTTCTATTCAATATTGCTTTGGTTATTTGGTGTCTTTTCTGGTTTTATATAATTTTAAGTTTTTTTTCTATTTTTTTTTTTTATAAAATGACATTGAAATTTTGACAGGAATTGCAGCTGAAGATTGCCTTAGATAGTATAGACATTTTAATAGCTTTAATTCTTCCACTCTATAGCATTTGGATAGATTCTTATTTATTTGTTTTTTCTTCAATTATTTCATTAATATTCTGTAGCTTTCAATGTACAGATTTTTCCTCCTTGGTTAAATTTACTCCAAAAACATTTTTTTTGATTTTATCATAAATGCGATTGTCTACTTAATTTCTTTTTTGGATAGTTGTTTGTGTATAGAAACACTACTTTTTAATATTAATTTGGTAACCTCCAACTTTTCTGAATTTGTTTAGCAGTTCTAATAGCATTTTTGTGGAGTCTTTAGGGTTTTCTATTTATAAGGTCATATCCTCAGCAGAAAGAGCCACTTTGAATTCTTTCTTTCCTATACTGATGCCATTTATTTCTCTGTACTCCCTGATGTTCTGTCTAGGAGTGTGGCAAGAGTGAGCTTCGTTGTCTTGTTCCTGACTTAGAGGAAAAGCTTTTAGCCACTAAGTATGATGTTAGTTAGACTTGTCACGTTTATGGCCTTAATCAAATTGAAGTACATTTCTTCTCTACCTATTCTGTCAGAGTTTTTAACATGATGGATGTTGAATTTTGTTAAATGCTTTTTCTTCATCTACAGAGATAATCAGATGGGTTTTGTCTTTATTTTGCTAATGTGGGAAATTACATTTATCGATTCACTATATTGAACCATCCTGGTTCAACCCTGTGTTGAATTCCACTTGATTGTAGTGAATTATCTTTTTAATGTGCTGTTGAATTTGGTTTGTTAGTATTTTGTTAAGGACTTTAGCATGTATTCATCAGGGATATTGACCCATATTTACAGAACTTTTTCTTTTCTTGACATGACAAGAAACTACCTTTTTTTTTTTTTTCATAGCAATTGGATTATTTTGCAGTGAGTTTGAGTCCTTGTGAAGAGGTACAGAAAGAGAATGAACAGCTGACTAATTCATGTCAATGTCCCACAGACTGATTATTAGTTGTGGGTAACTTAGTTCTGACTCTTCCAAGTTATTTATATCTGTATTCAGTTTGATAAACCTCATAAGTGGGCATCATGTGGAGTAAAAATGCAATTTCTAAAAATTAATTTTTAAGATATATGATATTTAGGGACCAGCGGTTAGCGTCATGGCTATGTTGCTGTACTCCCAAGTAGTCGACCGCTGTTAGAGTCCTGGACCTGGTGGCTTAAACTCATGCCGGACATGTGTGCATGCATGCCCAAGATCCCAAGAGGAGAATGGAGGAGAAGGGATTGCGATGTGGCCATTCCCCCTGGGGGGGGCGGTGATTTCTATCTCTCTGTCTCTTTCTGTCTTTCTGGTGAGCGCACACACCCTACAGCAAAAACCTCTCCAAAATAAAAATAAATAAATAAAAGAGAGATATGATATTTATAAGTGCTGCCTGGGTGCCCAGCTACTTCCAGCCATGCCTCTAGAATCTTCAAGGGGACACATCTGCTCTGCTCTATCATTACAGGTCTCTTGGCAAAGTCAAGAAACTCTCTGTCAAGGTGCCCTTTGGTCTCTCTGAACTTCTCTCCTTTTAGTGCATGACTTTGAACTTTGGCGATTTTATGCCTTTTTACATTTTTTTTTTCTGACTTGGAGTGTTCCTGATCTTGACTTAATGGACTGTTTTTCACCATTTCTGTTCCTGACCTTACTTCCTCATTACTGATTCTCTTTTGCTTCAGATTTTTATCTTTGATGTTATGCCCTGAAGTTCTGACTCTGTTTTAAAATCTCAGTCAGAGGATTTGGGGACATTCTTCCAGACATTTCAGTAGAACGAAGCAAAGGATGAAAACCAGCTAGGACTTTCAGGTCTTTGGGCATAGCTTCCTGATTCTGGTTATTGGACTTGAGGACTAAATTTCATTTTTCTCTCCATGTTCGAGAGTATCTCCAAAGTTGTTTGAAATGGCTGTTTTACAGAGACCTTTCTCTTTCTAAACATTCCTTCCTGTCTGCGAATGCGCTTTTCTTACAATTGGGTTGCTCCCACCATGCTGATTCACACCACTGGAACAGTAAGATTTCTTGTTTTCTCTAGATTTTTCAAAACCTGAGAATTAAATTTCTAGAAATATCAAACCACTGCATTTCATCTTGACTAATTTGACTTGATGCAAAATCAGCATGAGTTTTTTTTTTTTTCTCTTCTTTTCTTTCTTTTTTTTCTTTTTAGAAAGGAAAACAAAACAATTCTTTGGCAGATACTCACCATGACTTTTAACTATTTTTTCTTCTTCTTCTTCTTCTTTTTTTTTTTTTTTTTTTTTTTTTTTTTTTTTTTTTTTTTGCAACAGGCTTAAATAAATGCACTCACTTTTAGGAAACAGATCTTCCTCTGGGCAAGGCAGACTAAGCTACATTCTTGTGTTTCTCGTGCTACAGTGGGAAAAGTTCATGAGTGTCAGGGAATGATTTTCTAAAGCTATCTGTGAAGGGAAGGGAATAATTACTTCTGTGTGATTCAGACCTGGGCACCATCCAGGTCCCCCAATTACCTGTGAGAACAGTGCCTGCTATTGTGTCTCCAGTTTACTTTAAACTTTTCAAGGGAACTTTCTTTTCTGATCACTGTGAATATTAGAAAGCAGAACTGCTTACATTCTTCTTTCTGGTTTTGAAGCAAAAGAGACCATATCTTTACAAGCGAGGTTAAGAGAAGAACAATTGCTGTAAGCATTTCATTGCCTGGGAGTGAAAATGTAATTTTTAATACTTTTTTTTTTTTTTAGGAAAATAATTCGGTAATGTCTACATTATACGAGTACTCAGAGACATTTCTTCACATGAGGATATGGGAGGGGGGAGTTCTACACTTATCTTTTTTGCTTTCTTTTTGTGTGTTTACCTATTTTATAGTATTGTATTTCTGAAGTCACACCGGGCTAGAGGGGAAACTGAGATGAAAATATGCTACAAAATAGTATTTCTCTGGATTTGTGTCTATTAACTCTAAAGTGTAGATTGTCAAATTCTTCCTACATTGAATAATTTCCTATGTGCTTCTTGAGTACTTATGGGTGTCTGCTATGTGTACCTTTCTGGGTGTGGTTCGCATGGGACTGCGATGTGGTCCATTTTTGCTGACCATAGGGTAAGGGGCTAGTCTCCGGGTGGGTCTGACACCCGCTATTGAGGCTCTGGGTCTGTTGGGAGCATCAGCACCTGATAATATTAGCTATCTAGGCACCACTGCCAACCGAGCTGCTCACTGAAGGAGCTGTGGCCTCTGATGAGCTCACACCAAGACGACAGACTCTTTTTCACGGCGCTCACCTCTGCCTTGGTTGTTCTGGAAAAGCCATTGCCCCAGTGTGTCTCCAGTTTGTACGCTCCAAGACCCGTGGAGATACCAGGATTTCCTTTTAATGAACCTGTGTCAATTGAAGACATGGGGCACATGTCCCAGAGGGCTGGCAGGATGAATAGGCACAGGTTTTAGTTAGAAAGAAGCTTTCATACCTTGGCTTGTTATTCTGGAATGGGCCTTACATCAAGTAACCCTGGGTATTTCCCTGGTGGCTTGTTGGTCCCTTGTGGAAGTAGTGTCTGTTCTCAGACCTGCCCAGGTGCACCTGATGTGCTTGAGATGTGCCTGAGTCTTACAAGTGAGTTAGCATGACAACACACATATGACTCCATACCACGTAGGAGGCAAATGTGTCAACTAAGAACTCAGCATTTCGGAATGCTGAGTTCAACACTTCGATCAGAAGAAAAAAAGATCTTTGCTCCTTTTACATAGGCAAGAACAGGCTTTTTTTATTGTTTTATTTTTGTGGATAACAGTCGTAGAGCCTGTTTAGTTCCCTTTATTAGAAAAACTCACATATCTGAGAGTCCAGAGTAGATCTTTCTCTCATGCTTCTGATTCTCATCTTCCCCTCAAAATGATCCTTCTCGAATCTCCATTTTCATCAATGGATCATCCACCCAGTTTCTAATCAGAATCATCCTTACATCCTCCCATCCCTGTACACCTAAAGACTTAATTACAAAAATGAACAAGCAACCTCTGATAATTCTAATATTAATGTAGATGGACAGAAGTGTGGGTATTCAGGAGGAGAATGAAGGAGAAGGGACTGCAGCATGGCCATCCCCCTGGCGGGTGGGGTGGTGGGTGGGATTCCTTCTCACTTTCTCTTTCACTGTCTGTCTCTCTCTGGCAAGTGCACATGCCCTATGGCAAAAACCTGAAGAAGAAGAAAAGAAGGAGGAGGAGGAGGAATATTATGAGATCTGTTTTTCTTCATGAAAATGTACTAAAAGGTAAATACTTAATAATAGAAATACTAATATCCTTTATCCCAATAGGAATAAGAGAAGATTTTCATTACACATTTAATAGGATGAAACCAATTGAAGTAATTTTTTTCTGTCATCTACTATTATCTCCAATAACCAAAACAAAGGAGCTTTTTCCCCCAATTGCTAGAGGATGTGTGTAGAAAGAGAGAGAGAGAGAGAAGAGAGAGAAAAAACACTCCAATGAGTTGTGGTCATGCTGGAATCTCTTCTCCATTTCCCCTTCCTGTTGGGATTTTAGGCACACATGCACACACATCTGGAGAATTTTCCAGGCATGGGTGGCCACGTGGGGTCTGGGTCCCTTAACCATTAGGTTATGTGGCAGCCCAACAAAGTAAGTTTAATTTGGCTATATTTGGCACCTAAAAAGTGGAGCATATTGTCTTAAAAATAAGCACAATCAAGAAACACATAGTTTGTGAGCTGCCACAGGTGCATGTGTTTTCTCCTTTAGAGCAGAGTGAGGAAATTACTATGTGTAATTGTTTAAAAAATGATGACTCTTCAGGACATTGTGTAGTAATAATAAAAAGAATAAAATGACCCATTTGTAAGTGTCCCATGAAAGGCCACTCAAGATAGAAGCTAAATCTTCTGCTTGCTGACTGTCATGTAGGTGAGTTGAAGTTGAGTCTCCAAGACATAGCAGACACCCTGGAATGTAGGCAGTGGAGAAAACATCCATTAGTCCAGTCTAGTCAGATGGACACCATGTTTTTCTGTGACTGAATACCAAGGATGACATGATAGACTCTAGTTTGCCTGTAAATTTGATTTAGTGTGGAATTGACTGGTGGGAGACCCACTGAGGAAAGCTTTTCTTCAGTATTATAACCTGTGAATTAACTGTTTAATGAACTAAATGGCTAATTCAATTAGCTAAACATCTAACCAGCTTATTTCTAAACTTCTGCTGCTACCTCTGATGGTCTCCACTGCAGTAATTTCACATGAGCACAAATAACTCCAGGAGTTTCAGATATATTGGGATGTACAAGTTAGCTACTCTAAAATAAGGAAAGAAATGTCTTAGGCAGTTCACAAAATTTGGAAGTTTTTACTTTTAGCTCTCACATTAAAATGTAGCCTTAAGTCCTAAAATTCTATATAAACCTATTACAAGTCAGGTTATGATTAGATAAAGAACTATAATGTTCCCAAAGCAAATTCTCTTCAGAATTCTCCAGATGTTTGCTTTACTGCAACAATATTAGTTTGTAGTATGACAAGAACTAATGGAGGTTGGTTTAATCTATAATGAGCAAAAAAACAGGGTTTAGTTAAATTGGCATGGGGTGTGATTCAACTAATTGGGCATTAGCTTTCCTACCTAATAGGTAGCTACATGATTTAAAAATTCAGAACCTCCGTATTAGTTATCTGTAAAATGGAACACTTACTACCTCTCTGAACTGGGAAAACTAGCTTACTATAGTGCTCATAAAGTGCTTATATTTCTTGTGCCCCATGTATCTTGATGTCATCATCCATGTCTTTATGCCCGAAGCGAGGAGAACAGTTATGCCTGAAGATGTTCATGGCGTCGTTGGTCCTGGAGACAGCATTTACACATTATATTCTAAGTGCTTACATGCCATTTTCCTCCAAAGACTGGGAACTCTCTAAGGGCAGGTTGGCCCTTACTAGTCTCTGAGATTTAGCAGTCTCCAGGTGTACATTTCTAAATAAATAAATGAATGAATGAAGATCCCTTAACTGGGGCCAGCATTTGGCATGGTGGCTGACTGACATTGAAGTCCTGGACCTAGTGGCTTGAAAATCGTGCCAGGCAAATATGTGAGCATGCCCAAAATCATGAAAGGAGACTAGAGAAGGGATTGGGGCATGGCCATGATGAGCACTCATAAAAAAAAAAATCTTAAAAAAAGAAATCCTTTAACTTCAGAGGTGCTTAAACACTTCTAGAAAATAACTTGAAGACGTCTAGATGGCAGCCATTATTTTTCTTTCCTACATTTTTTGACCAAAAAGCAAGAAACGGATTATCTACAGACATTTGGCCAGAGGGAGATTTTGGTAAAGCATCTGATTAGAAATGTGCTATTAAATGTAAAACTCGCTACAAATGAGCATGAATCTAAGACTTGAGTTTTATGGAAGAATTTTTATGCTTCTTTTTTCACAATTGAAAAAAAATTTTTAGCAATTTGCCACAAGAATATTTTGGGTTTAGTCAACTCATTCTGCTACTTTTTTTCCCCCTAGAAATAAATGATCTTGTTGATAAAACTCACTAGTTTTCTATCAAATCTATAATATAAGATTGTTCAGTGTAATTTTTTTCTTTCTGGTCTAAATTTGAACCTTATGGATATTTAACCTAGACACATATGCCAATGTGATTTATACGTAGAAAATCTCTTCGTATTATTAACAAAATCACTATTGTGTTCCGATCTTTGCTCTCTGGGGATACATCTTAGTAAATCACTTCCTGCCATTCAATACCTCCGAGCTCAAACTGACTGAGGCTTAACAACAGATTCATCAGAAAACATAATTCTGAAAAAAAGAAGGTTATGATGACAGCAAAAATGTTTCCTGTTTCTTCTTAAATGGCAGGAAAAAGGGAGAAAACTTTAGAAACTGGTTTCTCTATGCCTTAAAAACAGACAACTCAGATTAATTGCTAGCGCTCTAAGTAAGAAATGGGACAATGGGCTCCACTGGAAGGGCTATGTTATCCGACCATCAACAGTGGGTACTTCTCCCTAGGTTCAGGTTGGAACAGAAACGCATCCAGATATGAAAACAATCAGGTCGAGCATATTCTTAAAAATGAAAATGAGAGGACCAGCAGATGGCATAATGGTTACGCCATGGACTTCCAAATGGCTGACTGTGGTTCAAGTCCTGGACCTGGCGGCTTGAAACTCACACTTGGTGTGTGTACGTGAGTGCCCTAAATCCCAGGAGGAGAATGGAGCAGAAGGGATTGTGGTGTGGCTATCCCTCCTCCTCCCCCTGGGGTGGTGATTTCTCGTTTTCTGTCTCTCTGTGGAGAGACAGAGAGGGCACATGCCCTATAGCAAAAGTCTCTCTTAAAAAAAAAAAGAAAGAAAATTGGCTGGGTCAGTCAGGTGACAAGGTAGCTGAGGTGGCTAGATCCCTTACGGCCAACCATGCAGTCCCTACCTGGTGGCATGAATCTTCTGTATCTTGAGTCTATTACCTATCAATCTTGGAAAGTTCCAGTATGTGTGTATACTAGCCCCTTCCCAAGATAAAGCATACTTTCCCCTTTTATTTTACAAAGAGACTTTAAATCTTTTCTATGTTGCTTTACTCACCTGTAACCTTGGGATAATAAATATATTTCATCTCCCAGGGAACAGTCTCACCTTGCATTTCAGAGACGTGCTGGTCAGATGAGAAAGGTTCTACTCACTTTGTACATTTCTTTGGCACAAGGATGTCTTAATGGAATACAGCATGTTATTCGTAAAATTACAGGACAGTAAAGAATGTCTTTCGTTAGGAGAGACAAGATCTATTTCAACTTTCTTTCCTTTTCCTGTGTAATCCTGGATTTCTTGTATGGAAGGTTCAATGAAAAAGAGGGATACTTTGGAGAAGATGTGAGGAAGATACCGGATTGATTCAGACTCATTATATTCCAACTCCTGAATAGGTTTTACATGCATGTTGCTATTGTGAATCCTAATTCTTGGGAGGCAGTCTGCATAAGCAGGCAGGGCTCTTTCCTAGCGTATCAGTGTTGTTACTGCTCACAGCCGTCAGAGCTGATAGGACTAGTGACCCGGTCAGGATCTGTGAGAATTTCTTTTGAATAAAACTCACAGTAGCAGGCTAGTTGGTGGCATGGTGGTTAAGGTGCTGGATTCCCACAAGGGTGATTTTGAGGTTTGAGTCCTGGAGCTGACAGCCTGAAAAACATGCCAAGCATGTTTTGTGTGTGTGTGTGTGTGTGTGTGTGTGTGTGTGTGTGTATGTGTGTGTATGTGTGTATGTGCCTGAAATCCTGAAAGAAGAAATGGAGGAGAAGGTATTGTGGTGTGGCACTCCCCAACCTCACCCCCCAAAAGAGTGCTTTCTCACTTTCCTTCTGTCTCTTTGTCTCTCTTCAAAAAGCGCAGGCACCCTGTAGCAAACAAAACAGAACAAACCACACTTCATAGTGGCTTGATCCAAGCTATGAGTTAGAGGATACTAGCTTTTTCCCCCTTTCCTAAAAAGCACTGACCCTCATTTTACATCAGTTAGGAAAAAAAATCCATTTTTGAAAAATAGAAACATTTTAAATTAAAAGACATGCAGACAGTCTGGGAAGCCACGTTTTTCCTTGCGCTAACTCCCTAATTCAGGGGGAACTGACGGCCCAGCCAGGCACAAGGACAATAGCACCCTTTATATTCCATCCGCTCCTTTTCCCCTTGTCCTCATGATTTGCTTTCCAGACCTTAAATGTAGGTGATCTCAGCAACTCTCGGGCTTGAATCTTTTCCTTCCAATTCCTCACTGGGTACAGGGAAAAAAGATTGTTTGGATTCATTGTTTACAAGATACTGCAAAAGTTCCGATTTATATATTGGGTTCAACATAGTATGATGGGAAAAAAATGGGATTCAGAGTTAAAAGATTGGGGCCCAAAGTATTGGCCAGGCGCTTACTAAATGGTTTCATGCCAGTTATTTAACCTTTCTGAATCTCAGTTTCATCATTTGTAAAACAGGAATAATAATAATATCCGAGGACCAAATGAGATAACATTATATGGAACCAAATGAAATTGCCAATATTCAACTGGTCTTGATCTTTACAAGCAACTATCTTCGATGGAGAAAATTCACATAAACAATGATTTGTAAGTTGTAAAGCAAAGTATCCATTTTATTTAAAATAAAGTGAAAAAGTATTTTTTTTTCTTTTTATGTGTTCATGGAGAAGTGGGACTTCCCTAATGACTGGAGGAGAAATGTACAGGAAGCTGTGTGTAGGGTTTTTTTAAATAGTTTCATAGGGTTTTTTTTTTTTTTTTTTTTTAAATAGCTTTTGTTATAGCGTGCATGTGCTCACTGGAGAGAGATAGAAAGAGAGAGAGAAAGAGAGAAATGACCCTTCAGGAGGGATGGCCACTCCACTATCCCTTCTCCTAGTCCCCTGTTGGAATTTTGGGCATGCACATGCACAAGTTCCAGGCATGATTTTTAAGCCACTAGATCCAGAACTTGAACTGCGAAGTTGGCCATGTGGAATTCAGCATCTTAACTTCGACATCACCTGCTGGCATGTGTACAACTTAACAAGACACAACAAGGAAGATAATAGTATTAAGTGAGGAAATTAGATTTTATTATTTGGAAATCTTTTGCTATAAGTTAATGTGGAATAGTGATTAGGTCGATCCATTTTTTTAAGAGGTTTTTGCCATAGGGTATGTGTGCTCACCAGAGTCAGAGAGACACACACTGCACTCCCTTCTCTTCCATTCTTCTCCTGGGATCTTGGGCACATACATGTGCCCGGTGTGATTTTCAAGTCACCAGTCCCGGATTTAAGCTGCAGTCAGCCATGTGGGAGTCCAGTGATATAACCACTATGCCACCTGCTGGCCCCAGTTTGAGCCATTTAATGAGTGGTGAATATGTAAGTGAAATATTCATGCTGTTCCACATTGATAGTTCAGAAAGATTCTAAAGTATTGTTCTTTTGAAAGTACTAAATATTCATTTTAAGATATCTAAAAACAGAAATGTAAAACCAGCACTTTTTGTTTTTAAGGGGATTAGAGTTCAAGGTACAGTAAGGCTCAGGAAATGAGCTTGCTGAGTGTGGTGGGCATCGTGCTTCATATCAAACTGACATGTGTTAAAACATAAAGCCTGGGTCCAGTAGGTGGTGTAGTAGTTAAGGCACTGGACTCTCACATGATTGACCATGGTTTGAGTGTTGATGGCTTACGGAATCTCGTTATAGTATGTTTCCGCAGCATCTTTCTCCCCTCCAGGAATATTCAGCAGCTGATTCACCTGGAGAGTCTAATCTTCCTAGTAGTAGATGTTTTGAAGAAATTAGTGCAACAACGGAACAGGATATTAAAATAGTATTTCTAATTGTAGTCTGCCTTGTACTATATATATTATATAAGGTGATTTTAACCAGGATCTTTCTCTCTATATATAAATATACATGCATGCACATGTACACACATATACTATAGATATGTATATAACAGATACATATATAAATACAGCTATATGTGTGCATACATGACTATATGAAACATACAGCTAAATAGATGTATATCTAGATTCCTTGTTTTTCCCACTGACCTTTTCTTCTATTACTTTTTTTTTTTTTTTTTTGCTACAGGGTGCATATGCTTTCCAAAGAGAGATAGAAAGAGGGGGAGAGAGGAGAAAACACTCCCCATGGGGAAGGATCACATCACAGTCCCTTCTCCATTTCTCCTTCCTTTTGGTATCTCGGGCATGCATGTGCACATGCGTAGTGTGTTTCTCAAGCTGCTGGGTCCAGTATTCCTCCCATGTGGTCGGCCATATAGGATCCAGCTGTCTCAACCACCAGGCCATGGAGCCAGTCCATGACTCTGCTTGTGGTTGTTCTGGGACTAGAGTATAATTTTACTATTTTTTTCTAAAGTTTAATTTTATTTATTTCTTCAGAGAGCTGAAGAAGGAAGAGAGAAAGAGAGAGAGAAATAAACCCCCAACAGGGTCTTCACACTGTGGTTCTCCCCAGTCTCAGGCAGCCAGAATCATGGGCAGACATGTGCATGCTCGGTGTGTACATGAACCTGGGACTTTCTCATGCTTCTTCAACATCACAGAGCATGGGGTTACCACGACTCCACAGTGGCCTGTGTTCAATAGAAAAGAATTGTTCCTACATGGCCAACTGTGGTTCGAGTCTTAGAGCCGGTGGCTTGCTTTCTCACTTTCCCTCTCTCTCTTGTGAGTACACATGCTCTATAGCAAATTAACTAATAATAAACAATTCTTAAGTGTAAGCAACTACACATTTCTAGAGGAACTGAGGGAGTAATTCAGAGGAAAATTATTCTGGAAAATAAAGCAATTTTTATTTTTAAAAAAATTTTGGTTGTCAAAGAAAGCTTCATAAATCATTGGTTAATATTTGAAGACAAATACAGATTAATATTTGAATTCTTTCCCCAGAAATATCCCTGCTGTTTCCCACAGAACCTCAGAGCCTCACTTTTGTTAAGGATCTGGTTTGGACAATAGCCAATTTAGGACAAATGTTCCCTATGCCAACATTTTGTGGCTAGAAAAGTCAAGAGAGCAGTTTAGACCAGTTTTATTGTACTAGCTCAGTAATTTCCATACTTGCTCAGTAATTATACTGGAAGATAGCAGCATAATACTTCTATCTCAAAATATCTTCAGCAAATAATAATTTGGAATTTAATCTTATAATTTCATCTGGACTTCACTTGTTTTATATAACTCTGTACTTTTTTGACTTTTTGTGGCTGTCATTTATCTGAACTTTGTATTCTTGATGAGTACCCAGTTTTAGAGTTAAAAAAAAAATTCAAAACTTTATTGAAGTTGAAATCTTGCAGATGAGAATGGAGATTAGCAGTTTGTTAAAAATTCAGCATTCCCTAATCTCCAACCCTCCTTCCCATTCTTATTATTTATTTTAAAAAGTTTTTTATTTTCTTTTTTTTTTTGAGAGGTTTTTGCCATAGGGCGCGTGCACTCGCCAGACAGACAGAGAGAGACAGAGAGACAGAAAGCGAGAAATCACCCCCCGGGGGGATGGCCACGCTGCAATCTCTTCTCCTCCATTCTCCTCTCGGGATCTTGGGCATGCACACACACGCTCCTGGAGTGAGTTTAAGCCACCGGGTCTGGGAATCAAACCATGGTCGACCACATGGGAGTCCAGCGACATAGCCATAATGCTAACTGCTGGTCCCAAAAGTTCATTTATTTATTTCCATGAGGAGAGAAAGAGACAGAAAGACAGAGAAACAGAAAAATGGAACCCCCAACAAGGTCTTGATGTTACAATTAACCCCTAGCATTAGATCAGGGACATATTGCATCTTGTGTGCTCAGGGTGGTCTCAACATGAACCTGGAAGCTTCTTATGTGAGTCGGCCTCATAGAGCATTAT
The DNA here is from genome assembly GCA_026018925.1 of Tupaia tana. Classification (NCBI taxonomy): domain Eukaryota; kingdom Metazoa; phylum Chordata; class Mammalia; order Scandentia; family Tupaiidae; genus Tupaia; species Tupaia tana. Next base: position 13,919,659 of record JAKSZU010000013.1, on the reverse strand, counting down.
GTTTTACCACTGCGCCACTTTCTGGCCCCTGCCTCTTTCCCATTTGTAGGTGGGAAAGCAGAATAACAATAGTTTTTGTGAGGTAGAACATTGAGGTTTTCTTGTGATACAAGCTTGGTATTTGGAACATGGAGCCAAGATCTTCAGTTTTAGATTTGGACTTGATCCTGTGGCATATGGTGGGTTGTTTTATATCTTGACTTTGGGATCCTCAGCTTTAAAGTAAGTGTAGTAGATTTTTTTTTCCTCCCTGGAGTTGGGGTGAAGGGCTGTTGGAGAGCTTAGTTAATTTGTAATTTGTAGTATGCTTTGAAAAATAAAAGGACTCTGTAGGCATACTAAACATCATTATAACCACAGCTCCTGTGTTTGTAAGCAAACTATTAACACAACTGAGGCTGCTCACACATCAAAAATAAAGTGAAGACTTGGCCATGTTCCAGTTGACTTCATAAATGTAAGTAACTGAAAGACATAGTTCATTTCACAAAGCGATTTTCCCCCCTTGTGAAAGAGGTACTCTCAAATAAATCAGTTTCCCTGTTTGCAGTATTTATATGAACTGAATAACTGTTAAACTGTCACTTTTGTTGTGCAGATGCAACTTCCACAAGTGCAGCAAGTGATTTTAGTGTGCTTGTTTTTATTTCTGAAATAAAGTAAGTACTTCTACAAGCAATGCAATGTTAAGTATTGGCAAGGATTAAGGCTGCCAGATAAAATACTGGAGACTCAGCTGGATTTGAATTTCAGATAAATAACACATAATGTTTTTAGTATGTACATGCAACAATATAGTGGAGAAATTAGTCATAATATATTTATATAATAGAATACTATTGATACATGCCTATGAGAATAACCAAACTACAACTACAGGCAATAAAAAGGGTGACTCATCTCTATGTACAGTTAACATTTCCAAATCAAGGCTTAACTTCTTTTCCTAAAGAATTGACTTAAGTTAGAAGGGATTCCCAGTCTATTCTCCTAAGAATCATTGGCATTATTCTAGATTTAAATTAGTGTAAACAAAGAGCACATTTTGGTGTTTTTTCTAAAATAAACTATGAGTGTATCTGAAAGGTGAATTCAATCTTCCTTAGAGAAGACAGGAAACTTTTTTTTTTTTTGAGAGATTTTTGCTATAGGGCGCATGCGCTTGCCAGACAGAGAGACAGAAAGTGAGAAATCACCCCCCAGGGGGAATGGCCACACCGCAATCCCTTCTCCTCCATTCTCCTCTTGGGATCTTGGGCACGCACGCACACGCTCCTGGCGTGAGTTTTAAGCCACCAGGTCCGGGACTCGAACCATGGTCGACTACATGGGAGTCCAGTGACATAGCCATTATGCTAACTGCTAGTCCCAAGACAGGAAACTGTTTTTAAATGTGAGGTTTTCTTTGCACTAAGTAATATCCTCCCTGCCTTTCCACTGCAGACTTGAGATGCTCATTACCTGAACAGAAAGATCATGGACAACATACTTCTGTACATTTCAGAGAGACACCCATACTGTCTAATGCAGGAATGTTTCCGTCAGGATTGGCTTCATCATGCTGCAGTAACAAACACCTACAAACATTAGTGGCTTGTATCATGGTTTGTTTCTCATTTATACATCCAGCACAGATAGGCCATGGGGCCATGCTCATGGCATTCTCTCATAGATCCAGGATGGTTTAATAGCCGCCATCTTGAATTGCAGACCACTGGCCCACAGAAAATAGAGAACTCTCAGTCTTGCATTAGCAATCAAGTGTTCTGTCCTGGAAGTGACATGTGCCATTTCTGTTCTCTTCATAACCAAAACTAGTCATAATTCCTTCTCAACCATCTGGGAGCCAGGAAGTGCGATCCTTTCCTGAGCCTGGCAGAGCTGACATATTTGCTAACATACCCATAACCACCACAATGCTCTGAATAAATATTTGATGACTGACTTCACTTTCTTTCTTCAGGGAAATCTCACGTATCTTCTCTTTTCAAGGACTTAAAAAGTAAGACCTATCACTTAGCATCAAGAATGCATTTTCTTTTGAGGACCAGCAGTTGGCATAATGGCTGTTGCTGGACTCTCATGTAGTCGACCACAGTTCAAGTCCCAGACCTGGGGCTTAAACTCACACTGGGTGTGCGTGCCCAAGATCCCGAGAGGAGAATGAAGGAGAAGGGATTGCTGCGTGGCCATCCCCTCTAGGGGGTGATTTCTCGCTGGGACCAGCAGTTAGCGTAATGGCTATGTCACTGGACTCCCACGTAGTCGACCGTGGTTCGAGTCTCGGACCCGGTGGCTTAAACTCACGCTGGGCGCATGTGCGTGCATGCCCAAGATCCCGAGAGGAGAATGGAGGAGAAGGGATTGCGGTGTGCACATCCCCCCTGGGGGGTGATTTTCTGCTTTCTGTCTCTCTGTCTCTCTCTGTCTGTCTGGCGAGCGCACGCGCCCTATAGCAAAAACCTCTCCAAAAAAAAAAAAAATGCATTTTCTTTTGCAACCTGCTTTTCTCTTTGTTTTTCTTTTGTTCCATCTTCCACTCCTGGGGCTTCTGACACAATACGTCTCTTATCTTTAGCAATATTCTAAAAATCTGAGACTGGAGCTTACAGAGTTTCTACCTAACACTAGGGAAAAGAGCATTTGGCTAGATCCTTTTCTGGATCCTGCCTTCTGTCACACCTTTTCTCTCTCAAATATTCATGTTTGGTATTTCAGAATCTTGAATGTTCCTGACAGAGCTTTACTATCTCCTCTACTTCAGAACAGAATGTTCTGAACTTTCAACTCCAGAACTTCTTAGGCCATGTGAAGAGAACTGTGTTGAGAAAAATCCCAACCCTATTTAGAGTCAATTCCCTCTACCTGTAAAAAAAGGATAGGTTTCATGAAAAAGGAGTTTTGTGATAAGATGATTCTAGCTACTTTCTACATTTTAGCTGTAGATTAGATTTCATGTCCATGTGTGTTTGAGTAAATGTTGTGATGGTTCACACTGAAAAAAGAAAAAAAACAAACCCCTTCAATAATGTGAACTATAACTCAGGTACTAGAAATACTAAATGCCAAGAAGAAGTATAAAAAGCTAACTTCTTCCAAGTGAAAAAATTGTGTATTAAAAAGGAGACATTGTTTATAATTAAATCCTTAAAAAATTTTGGTATATTTAACAGAATTAAACTTTCCCATAATGAGATAGTTTACTTTAAAGTAAAACAGATAGATATGTTTATATCAAAATCGGCACACTCTTACCTCTTTCCTTAGAACAATCTATAGAGATTTATACAGCTACAGAAATGTCTTCACAACAGAAAAATGCAGTGGAAAAGAAACCAGATCATGTACTGCATTTAACAACAAGTGTTGTGATATACTATAGGGCAGGTCATTTTAAACACTTCTGTTAGGTCAGGCTAATTTTCTAGTCTAAGATCAAAATCCAAACATGGCTATGCCTATGTATGTGGATTTCTATACAAAACATATGTGAATAACATTATTTTTTGGAGAGATTACGGGCAGGCCCCTTCTTGTAAATATAATTATCTGGGATTATGGTTCAATTCCTGGCACTGTCAATGAGGTTTAGCAGCTTTCCAGAGACTGGAAGTTTTTGCTCGCAGTATATTTTAGCTCTGTTTTGCCTGAGAATGGCATGGCATGAAGCAAACAGGATCTTCCCCCGCCAGGTGTGAGATGCTCCCGTGACAAGATCAGCATGGGGGCTCCTTCCCGGAGAAAGAGAAGTGATAAAAAATGAGAAGACTTCAAGTGCGACCAAAAATGGACGAAAACAGAATCCTTATAAATTTCTGTTCCACAAGGTGGCGGTCAATACATTCCTAAAGAGCCATTTGCTTGGGAGAAGAATAATGCCACTAAGTGACAAAGTATTAATTTCTGTGCTGTAGGAGCAGATATCACTGAAACCAGAGAAAATACATTTAAGGACTGGGTGAGCATTGTTCATGAGACTCTTCCCCCACAAACCCTTTTCTTTACTCAGGAGGGAAATGAAAACGAGGAATAGACAGAGGTTGCCTTCACTTTACGAGGATCTTCCCTCCACCAGAAGTAGGACCTCAAGGGACCAGCATTTGACGTAATGGCTATATCGTTGGTCTCCCATGTAGTCGCCTGCGGTTCGAGTCCAGGACCCAGTGGCTTAAACTCACGCCAGGTGTGTGTGTGTGTGCGTGCCCAAGATCCCGAGAGGAGAATGGAGGAGAAGGGATTGCGGCATGGCCATCCCCCCTGGGGGTTGATTTCTTGCTTTCTGTCTCTCTGCCTTTCTGGTGAGTGCACGCACCCTATAGCAAAAACCTCTTTTCTGAAAAAAATAAAAGAAGTAGGATCTTGAGCTGGAGACCACAGACTTACTTTTCCTTGACAAAATCTTGAGGTCGTATTGAGGTTAGATAATAAGCAAGTTGGCTCTCAAGACTAAAAATACAATCTATCACTGAAAGATAGGTTGGACAAAAAGAAATTGTTGTACTTAGAGTAGTTATAGATTAGCCTAATGTCACTAACATTAGTTTATTGAGATTTTTTACCTAGAAAGGTAAACCCATCTATAAATCAGAAATATTATAATAGATTAGATAATTAAATTTTTTTAAATTCACTTCTTCCATGAGAGAGAGAAAGGTGGGAGTGGGGGGAGACATCCCCAACAGGGTCTTCGTGTCTGTTCAACCCCCAGGCATGTGTGTGTTTGTGTACCTAGCGTGTTCTGAGATCTCAGGACGAGAACCTAGGGCCCATCCCTTGTGGACCCAGCTGTGCCTCTACTGTCCCATTGCCTAGCCCTAGAACTTCTTAAAATTTTAATCTTTTAGTCTCTGTACATGGTCTGGGAAAGCAGAACCAATGTGATGAGTTCATAGCAATGTTTTCTGACTCCATTAGCAGTAGAGTAAAAAATGTGAGAATTTAGTTTAGACACAAGAACATTTCTAAACACGGGGATTTAAGTCCCTTTTCTGCTGACCTAACCAAATTGGATTATTCGGTATGAATTATTCAGGACCCTTCTAATCTTTATCTGAATCTACATCTCTCCCTCGAAGGGGGAGGGCCAGCACTTGGAAGCACCTGTTGACCACTCAGCATGAAGGCCAACTGATAGTGATTGAGTTCCCACATTCAGTCCCTGAAATCCAAGGAAGAGAAAGATACACTATTTGCCCTCAAAGAAAGAACTTTCTTCTCCATCCTTTCTGAAAGTTTGTTGGTAGCCTTGTTCATGATTTTTGTTTCCATGTAAAACTTGTGGGGCCAGGCGGTGGTGTAGGGGCAACACAATCAGACCCATGTGGGTATGGTCCTGAGTTTGTGCACATGCCAGTGACCTGGGCCAATGGAGACTGGGGATGGAGGGGGGTCGTGGGGGAAGGACACTTGGGGTGTGTCCCTCTCTGTCTCTGTCTCACTCTGACTCTGTTTATATCTCTCAAGGAAGAAATAAATAAATTAAGCTAAAAATAAAACTTGGAGTACAGTTGATGAAGATCTGACCTGAAATTTCAGTTGGGTCTCTGAATAGGCATTTAGCCGTGTAGTCAGTGCCTACATAGGTCTTAACATGACCATAGCTTAGCTGTTGAAATAGGAACGGCTAATTTTCTTGGGCAGAGACTACAAAATAGGTTTATTTTCTGATCATGGAATGATTCATAGCCAGTAAGTTGTAATCTCTTAGGACAAAACAAGGAGATAAATTCTAATATTTAAGGTCAACATTATATTTTTTGAGAACCGTCTAATGAGCCAAATATGCTCCTCACAATGACTATTTCAAGACATGGAAAAGCACTATTGTCCTTATTTTACAGATGAGGATACTGAGGCAATGGCACATTAAGAGGTTCATGCCTTCTCTTATTGTGTGTTAGGGATGGAGTTGACAATGGGGAACTGCCATCACTGGCATCTGACCACGTGCCGTATCTCCTGCGCAAGGCCTCTGCTGGACGAGACCACCGCTTTTCTTTTTTTAGTTAGGAGAAGGTGAATCCCCTCAGCAGATAATAGTCCCATATGGGGATGCCTGGATTGGCAAGAGTTTCAGTCCCCATTCAGTTCTTCGGTTGGATCCCTTGTGTAGTACAGAACTCGTAACTTGCATAGTTGTATGTCTGTCTCCATACCCTTCATACTTGGGAATCAGCCCTTAAGATGAGAAACCAGCATTGGTAATGCCAGGCATGTGGTACATGCTTAATGAGTGTGCAGTGAATGAGTTAGGGCAGGTGTCCCATCACAAGTACCTGGTCACTCTGTCCCACTGCATCACTGTGGCTGTGGAGCTCTCCACAAGAGCAGATGAGAGCAGACAAAGAGGCCAGTTCTCATGTGAGTGCCTCATTTTTTTCTAAGACTGGTATATTCTCTTAGAAGTAATTGCTCCCAACCCTTCTGTGAGGAATAACTACTCATTTTTGCAGAGCTGCCCACACACTTATAAATAGGTAGGATGCCCTCCAAGAGTGCTGGGGGAGGAAAGTACCAGCAGCTCTCCTCCTCTGCTCACCAGGAGAGAGGCAGCCATCTTGGGAGTCTACTCAATCAGACCGAAATTTCCTACAGACTTTACCCTGGGAATTCAGAACCCTCATGTAGTAGGGCTGGAAAATACCTCTTCTCTTCCATCAGGGTCAGAGACATGTACAGTGAGGAGTTAGAGAAAATGTGTTTTTGTTTTCAAGGGCTTGAAAAACACCCTATTAGGACTGTCTCAGATGGAACAAAGAGTGTCAAGCCTGAGGGGCACCTCATTCTACAGTTAAAATCTATGGAAAGCTTGGGGGAAGAACAGTGCCTTCTTTTTCCTGTATCTTCTAAGACACCTACCTTGTTAGGCTGGCTATGACAGAGTAGGTTTTTTCGAAACAGGGTCTCTCTACATTGCCCAGGTAGGCCACCACACTGGGACTAGGATTAGGTTCTGAACACCTGGAGGTTGCTGATAATGCCCAGCTTGTTGTAGACAGAGTGTGAGTCTAGGACGGGTGGGTTACAAGACAAGCCACAGAAAACTCCTCTTTGCAAGTGGCAGAATTTGTTCGCTTGTGGCATTATCAGTTGTTCTCACATGACAAATGTATAAACAAAAGTGATTCTGCAAAGAAAAGTTGACTTGCTTTCCTCTTCGCTGGGTGAAGTCTTACAACTATCACGACCTATTTTTCATTCCATGTTTCCACTCCCTCAATTTTCATTTCTTGGGCAGCTCATAGATTATATCTTGATCCTTTAAGTCTTTAAACAAACACGATTTTTTTGTTGTTTTAATTTATATACTTTGACTGGATGCGTTTTTAATGGCTGCCTCTATTTAATTTTTTGATTATTTATTCATCTTTTGGGGGAAGGTAAATGAACAGGTAGGAACGCACTGATGAAAGGGTTCTCTGACATAAGAAACTCTACACCAGCAGCCGAGCAGTGAACATGACCTGCATGCCCTGGCTTCTGAATTCTGACACACACGATTTTTACTGCATGTGCAGTTTACTCATTGGTCAATGGATTCCTGCTGCTATAAAGTTTTTATAGCTGTCCTGTGACAATATGACTCTGAGGCCCCCAGTGCAGTGTGGATACACAAGAATGTCTTCAGATGAGGAGGTTTACCCTGGCGGTAATCTCCAGAAGAGCGGATGAACTAGCTGATAGTGGAATTTGCTATAGAACGTATTACTTACATCTGAAAATTGTATCACAAAATCCAAAAAATGCATGTTGTTATGGTAATGTGTCCAGGTAGGTATTCTTTTATATTTTTAAAAATTTTGTTGTAGAGTGTGTTCACTCACAGGAGAGAGACACAGAAAGAGAGAGAGAGAGGGAAAGAGAAAGTACCCCGTCCCAAGGAAGATGGCTATGACATAATCCCTTCTACCTCATTCTCCTCTTGGGATTTCAGGCATGCACACACATGTCTCTGGGGTAATTTTCAAGCCATTGAGTTTGGGACTCAACCATGCAGACGTACATGTGGGATCCAGTACCTTAACCACCACATTGCCGGGTGGCCTGGTATTCTTTATCCTCGGTGCAACAAGTAATTTAAAAAAATCACTTATTAGAGAGAGAGGCAGAGAGAAAAACAGATACTTTCAACAGAGCCCTCACCCTCAGTCCTAGCCGGCCCGAATAAAGGATATGCTCTCAGATGACCAGTGTGCCCAGGGAGGTCTTGAGATATGAACCCAGAATCTTTTTTAAGTGATTCTTGCTGCACTACCACTGCTACCACAGTCTGGCCCTTCTAAACATAATTTTGACCAATACTTAGGAACAATGATGGGGAAATATTAGTTACCTACCTTCTAGTTTCTCAAACTTGTCATTTTGCAACAGTTCCTAAGACATAAGCTCTTAAACTGTGGTTAATTGATGTAATGACATAGGACACTAATGGTTCCCCACATAAAAGCAAAACCAACTTGTATGTTTATTTTGCTAGAGTTTAGCAAATTACACTTTTTACATATAACCTTTCTTACATACAAGCTTTTTTGGGAGAAAGAAATATTAATTTAATTTTATTACTATTATTTTAAATTTGCTGTAGGGCACATGTGCTCATCAGAGAGAGAGGAAAAGTGAGAAAGCAAGCCACCAGGCCCAGGGCTTGAACTGCAGTTGGCCATGTGAGTGTCCAGCACCCTAACCAGTATGCCTCCTGCTGGTCCATGTGACATAGAAACTTTGAAAGCTTGCACCTGTTTTTGCTCTGAATTAAAAAGAGAATCTTTTAAATCAGTTTTTAGCATACTGTCAAATATGAACTCTCACTGCACAATGACTAAATAATGAATGGAGTGACCACCAGTGCTTTTGGGGTACTCTGAGCACTGTACTGTGTGGGACCTGCTGCATTTCTACTGAGTCTCATTGAAACCAAAGACATCTTCAAAAGCGACCACATTTAGCCTCACTGATTTGAAGAAATAAATTGCCGCTGATGACATAATTTTCCAGTGGCCAGTGAGCATTTCCATGGTTGTGTCTTCATTTGTTTGCCTTCCTAAAGCCCTAAAAATCACAAACCATCTGCACGGAAGAATCTTTCTTTTCATTCCAGGAAATCCAGAAGGAAAAGTTATAGAAAGAGCAGCACATAGCTTAGCATGTTTTTGTTAGATGCATTGTATACTTCTCTCTCGGTCAGCCCTGAGTTCTCTCGGGCCAGTGTGAACTTGCATGGTTACCTGGAGATATAGAGCTGTACCCTGCAATGGGCATGAGTGTAATACAGACTCACTAGGAAGCTGATTCTAATTGCCCTTCTGGACTGTGGCTCTGGACCTCATCATTTATGTTCACACCAAATGCTGAGTTGGGGTTTCAAAGCCTGTGACCACATTCCTATTAGTGGTATTTCTCTTCAAGAACTCCTGTGCTGTCCTGTTCCTGACTTGTGTATTTTTTCTATCTTTGGCTATATAATCATAACAACTTCCATTTGTCCTATGCTTTGACAAGAGATAGTGGTTAGAAAGGGTTTTTATGCACATTGTGGAACCATTCAACACCAAGATGAGGAGATCTGCTCACTCATTTATGTATTATTCTGTCTAGCATGGTGCCTGGCAGACAAGAGGCACTCAATTAGCCATGTACACTGAGACGATGAGATAAAATATCACATTATATAGCACACTATAGTTAGTTTTGGAAAAGTGTGCCAAAATGCTGGGAAGTTTTTTTTTTTTTGGAGAGATTTTCGCTATAGGGCGCATGCGCTCGCCAGACAGACAGAGAGAGACATAGAGACAGAAAGAGAGAAATCACCCCCCAGGGGGGATGGTCACGCTGTAATCCCTTCTCCTCCATTCTCCTCTCGGAATCTTGGGCATGCATGCACACGCACCCGGCGTGAGTTTTAAGCCACCGGGTCTGGGACGTGAACCGCGGTCGACTACGTGGGAGTCCAGTGACATAGCCATTACGCTAACTGCTGGTTCCCAACTGGGAAGTTTTTAATGCACTGAAACTTGCATGGTTTAATGCCAGGCACAATTTTAAATGCTTTACCTGTATCGACACATTCAATCTTTTTTTTTCTTTTTTTTCTTTTTTTGGAGAGACTTTTGCTATAGGGCGCGTGTGCTTGCCAGACAGAGAGAGACAGAGAGACAGAAAGTGAGAAATCACCCCCTGGGGGGATGGCCACACCGCAATCCCTTCTCCTTCATTCTCCTCTCGGGATCTTGGGCACGCACGCACATGCGCCAGGCGTGAGTTTAAGCCACTGGGTCTGGGACTCGAACCGCAGTCGACTACATGGGAGTCCAGTGACATAGCCATTATGCTAACTGCTGGTCCCTCACGTGGAATATTATGGACTGTGTCTCTAGATGTGAACATCCACCATTTCCTAGGGAAGTTGCATAGAAATGGAAATTAGCTATAAAATTGTCTTAATAACTGCTCTAAAAAAAAAAAAAAACACCATAAAAATAGTTGGGTGGGGCCAGCAGATGGCATAACCGTCCATGGCCAACCACGGTCTGAGTACCATACCGGTGACTTGAAAAATCACACCAGGCATGTGTGCATGCACTCCCAAGATCCCGGGAGGAAAATGGAGACAGGACTGTGGCATGGCCATCCTCCTTGAGAAGTGATTTCTCACTTTTACTCTCACAGTCACTGTCTCTGTCTTTCTTTCTCTCCAGTGAGCGTACACACTCTATGACAAAAACCTCTTTAAAAAAATAGTTTGGTGACACCAGCAGTCTGCAATTCTTTTTAATGAATTGCATTTTACATGTGCTCCTTCCCAAGCCCCCACAAACACTGGCAGTTTCTTAACTGGAACAGCAATGTGGGGTAGTGGTCAGAAACATTGGGCACAGAATGCTCACACCCAGGGACCAGCAGTTAGCGTAATGGCTATGTCGCTGGACTCCCACGTAGTCGACCGCGGTTTGAGTCCCGGACCTGGTGGCTTAAACTCACACCGGGCACGTGTGCGTGCGTGCCCAAGATCCGAGAGAAGAATGGAGGAGAAGGGATTGTGGCGTGGCCATCCCCCGGGGGGTGATTTCTCGCTTTCTGTCTCTCTGTCTGTCTGGTGAGTGCATGCACCCTTTAGCAAAAACCTCTCCAAAAAAAGAAAAAAAAAAAAGAAGGCTCGCACCTGGAACTCAGCTCTACCACCCTCTGACTCGATGACATCACTCAACCTCCACTGCAATCAGCTTCCTCATCTATGAGGTGGAGACCATAAGAAAAGTCACCTCTAGGGATTGTTATGAAGATTCAATGTGTTGGGACCAGCAGTTAGCGTAATGGCTATGTCGCTGGACTCCCATGTAGTCGACCGCGATTCATGTCCTGGACCCGGTGGCTTAAACTCACGCCGGGCACGTGTGCGTGCGTGCCCATGATCCCGAGAGGAGAATGGAGGGGAAGGGATTGTGGCGTGGCCACCCCCCCCTGGGGGGTGATTTCTCGCTTTCTATCTCTCTGTCTCTGTCTGTCTGTCTGGCGAGCGCACGCGCCCTATAGCAAAAACCTCTCCAAAAAAAAAAAAAAAAAAAGAAAAAAAGATACAGAGTTTCCACCTCTCCTCTGTCCATGTGTAGGCACAGCCTTCTCCACTGTCAATATCCCACACCTGAGGACATTTGTTACGATTGATGAACCTATACTGACACACCATAAATACTCCAAATCCATCATTGATGCCAGTGTTTACTCTTGGCATTGTGCATTCTATAGCCTTCAGTAAATGTACAATGACGCATTATAGCATCATACAGAGTTATTTCATTGCCTTAAAAATCCTCTGTTCGCTGCCGATTCATCTTTCCCTACCCCACTAGTCACTGGCAGCCACTTATCCTTTTTCTGTTTTCATAATTTTGTCTTTTCCAGAATGTCACTTCACTGGAACCATGCAGGATATAACCTTTCTTTGACTGACTTCTTTCTGTAGCAATGTGTTTTTTAATTTCTTCTATGTCTTCTTATTGCTTGATAGTTTTTTTTTCTTTACACTGAATAATATTCGTTGTCTGGATGTAACACAGTTTATTTATTCATTTAGCTACTGAATGTCCTCTTAGTTGTTTCCAAGTTTTGGCAATTATGAATAAAGCTGCTATAAACATTTGTATGCACAGGCCAGGTGGTGGTGTAGTGGTAATGCAGCTGGGTCCACATGAGAAGGGTCCTATATTTGCATCCTGGGACCTCTCTGAGCACTCTGGGTGTGCTCACATATGCCCGTCATTGGCCAGTGAGACGGGATAGATTGTGGCATGAAGAACCCTATTGAAATGGCTGTCTCTCTCCTTCTCTCTGTTTCCCTCTCTCATGGAAGACATAAATAAATGAAAAAGAAACCCAAACATCTGTATGAGTTTTTGTGTTTTCAACTTCTTTGAATAAATACCAAGGAGTGTGATTGTCGGATTGTATGGTAGTAGCATATTGAATTTTGTAAGGAACTGCCAAACTGTCTTCTAAAGTAGCTGTACCATTTGCATTTTCATGAACAATAAAGGACAGTTCCTATTGTCTCTCATCCTTGCAAGCACTTGGTGTTGTCAATATTTTGGATTTTGACCATTCTAATAGATGTATCATTGTTTAATTTGAAATCCCCTAACGACATATGATGCTAAGAATTTTTTATGTGCTTATTTGCCATCTAATGTCTCCTTTAAAGAAGTCTCTCTGTTAAGGTCTTTGGCCCATTTAAAAATTGGGTTGTTTTGGTTATTTGCTGCCTCATCCTATCTGGTCAGATACCAGGTAGGAGGCCCTCTGCAGCCAGGCCTATGCTTCGCTCACCACCCCACCCCACTCCATGCCAGTCTTGTTGGAGATGGGAAGGAAAGGACTTCCCCGCCAGCTGACCATGTTTTTTGCCATGCCCCCCGTCACCATTTGACCAGCCAGAACAGGGTAGGAAGCCATGTGAGGTGCATCCTTGCTACTACCTTAAATTTTTGCCTTCTCAGCTCAGCCCACAGTCTCATTGGGGTCAGAGAGTCTGGGAAAGGAACTAATCAAATAAAGATATTGAGGCTCTGAAACAATTATCCCCACCACTTCCTCTAGGGGACAAAAAGAAAAACCCATCTGAATTTTCAAACTCCAAAACTTCCACCATGGATTCCAGCACTCTCACTCACAGAAGAATAGGGAAACTGGTACAGAGCTAACACATACCATAGGGAAGCCGACAAGTATACAGCTACAGAAACCTATCTAAAAAATTAGGAAGAAGTGAGCATATCCAATGCTTAAAAATAAAAGCAGAAACCCCAGAAATCTGAGAAAATCAGTAGTATCTTTCCTCCAAAGAAACATAATAGCTCCTCATCAACAATGGAAAGAACATGAGAAATCACAGAAAAAAAAATGCATAATATTCATTGCAACAGAATTCAAAGAGGTGCAAGAGGAAATCAATAATCAATTCCAGGAGGTGAGAAAATAATTCCATACTAGAATAAAGAATGCCATTAAGAGATAGAAACCTTAAAAAAGAATCAAACGGAACTTCTGGAGAAGAAGAAAATACAATATAGGAAATCAAAACCTTCCTCGAAGGTATTAATAGTATATAAGACAACACAGAAGAAAGAATTTCTGATCTTGAAGACAAAACTTCTGATTTAGTCCAAACCACCAAAAAGATTTGAAAAATAATCATCGAAAATAAGGAAAAAAATACAGGGTAGTCTAGACACTATCAAGTGGCTGAATATCTGTATAATGGGTATTCCAGAGGATAAAGAAATGGGTAAAGACATAGAAACTATCTTTATGAAATACTATCTGAAAATCTTCCCAAATCCTGAGAAATACACAGACATCCAGACCCAAGAAATACAAAGAATACCAAGTAGATTCAACATAAGATGAAACTCTCCAACGTGCATCATAGCCAAACTAATAAAATTAAAGAAAAAGACAATATTCTAAAACTGGGAAGAGAGAAACACCATGGTTACCCCATGAGACTAACATCAAACTTCTCAAATGAAACATTGCAGGAAAAGAAATAATGGGAAGACATACTTAAAAAGACATACTTTTTTTTTTCTTTTTTTTTGGAGAGGTTTTTGCTATAGGGTGCGTGCGCTCACCAGACAGACAGAGAGACAGAGAGACAGAAAGCGAGAAATCACCCCTCAGGGGGGATGGCCATGCCGCAATCCCTTCTCCTCCACTCTCCTCTCAGGATCTTGGGCACGCATGCACATGCGCCTGGCGTGAGTTTTAAGCCACTGGGTCCAGGACGCGAACTGCGGTCGACTACGTTGGAGTCCAGCAACATAGCCATTACGCCAACTGCTGGTCCCAAAAGACATACTTTTTGAAAGAAAAACAATTTTGGCCAAGAATACAGTACCAAGAAAGATTATCCTTCAAATAGTAAGGAAAAATAAAATAATTCTCACATAAACAATAATTGAAAGAATTTACCAACACTAGATCAGCTCTTCAGGAAATACTCAATACTTGAATACTAGGAAAATAAAAATAAGACACATAGAAATAAGAGACTACAAAATAACTTTTAAAATGACTAACAAAAAAGATGGGGACACCAGGCAGCCTGCAACTGCAGACTCTCCCTCCCAGGTCCTTCATGCATCCCCACCCCTGCTCCTCTCTGGACTTCAGGTTGGTCTTATGAGACTTTAAGACAAACTCACAACCCCCACACCCCACCTGCAAACCGGATCGAGCCGGCCAGAAGTTCTGGACACCAGGTGGCCTGTGGCTGCAGGCCCTTCTGCCCAGGACCCATCGCTCATTCTCTGACCCTTCTCCACTTGCCTTTAGACTCTCTGAATTTTAGTGTTTTGAATAGAGTGTGGTGCGGATGTGCATCACGATTTTGTTTTGTTTTGTTTTTTCCTTGCTCTTGAGGTGTTGCTTATTAGGTCTCAGTTGGAGGCTCATCACTTCTTAGAACCAGGGAGGACTTTGGGTCACACAGGACCAGTGACAACAGCATATGGTACTGTTGAGCAACAGGTAGGCCAGTCATAAGAGAAATAATCAATTCTCTAATCCTGTACAACTTTTAACACTCAAAGATACCTTAAATACATTAGGAAGCAACACATAGATCACCTGATGACTAGGAACAATCACAGAGGCTTCAAGAAGTATGAGCAACCAACAAAAGGCCTTTCCCCCAAGGGAAATCATCAGACCTACATCACCCACAGTCAATACAATGGACGTTGTGTACATGTCTGATGAGGAATTCAGAATATTTGTAGTGACCAAACTAACTGAGATGGAAGAGAAAAGAGACAAGGAGCTCCAGGAGATGAGGAAGTACTTTCATGACTTGAAAGAAGAAATAGATACCTTAAACAAGAACCAGATGGAACTTCTAGGGTTGAAGAATGTGATACAGGAAATCAAAACCTCCCTTGAAAGTATTAAAAGTAGGTTAGATCAGGCAGAAGATCGAATCTCTAATGTAGAAAACAAAACATCTGACCTAGAAAAAAGTATCAAGAAGATAAAAATGAGGATAATATATGGATAATTGGTATTCCAGAAGAGGAAGAAAATAATAACGGCCTAGATAATTTATTCCATGAAATCCTGGAAGAAAACTTTCCAAACCTAGAAAGGCATTCAAATATCCAGACCCAAGAAATACATAGGACCCCGAGTAGAATCAACCCAAGAAGATCCTCTCCAAGGCACATCATAGCCAGACTGGCAAAATCAACAGATAAAGACAAGATACAAAAATTGGCAAGAGGGAAATGTCAAGTTATTTACAAAGGTCACTCCATCAGGCTAACATTGGATCTCTTGGTGGAAACAATGCAGGCAAGGAAAGAATGAGGACATATAGTCAAAGAGTTGAATGAAAAACAATTTCAACCAAGAATACTATACCCAGCAAGATTATCTTTCATATGGGAAAAAAAGGTAAAAACATTCTCAGATAAACAAAATTTGAAGGAATTTACCAACTCCAGACCAGCTCTTCAAGAGGTTCTGAAGGGAGTATTATACCAGGAAAACTAAAAAAGTCAGACAGACAGTTATACAAGAACAAAAGGCAACCAAGAAAATGGCTCACTTACTGATAGGATCAGATACGTAAATATCAATAATTACATTGACTGTCAATGGATTAAATTCTCCAATTAAGAGATATAGACTGGCCGGGTCGATAAAGAAACAGAAACCTCTATCTGTTGCCTACAAGAAGCTCACCTTATGGATAAAGATATACATAGACTAAAAGTGAAGGGCTGGAAAAAGATATTCCATGCAAATGGAAATCAAAAAAGGGCTGGAATAGCGATATTGATCTCAGGCAAAATAGATTTCAAGACAAAGATTGTAAGAATAGACAAAGAAGGGCATTATATAATAGTAAATGGGGTAATCCAGCAAGAAGACATAATGCTTATAAATATCTATGCACCCAACTCAGGTGCACCTAGATATGTGAAGGAAAGACTGCTGGAGCTAAAAGGAGACACAGGGAGAAATACTATAATTGTTGGAGATCTCAACACCCCATTATCTACTTTAGACAGATCTTCTAGGCAGAAAATAAATAGAGAGATACAGGACCTAAATAATACTATAAATTGAATGGGCTTGACAGATATCTATAGAACATTCCACCCTATGTCCACACATATACATTTTTTTCATCCCAGCATGGAACCTTTTCAAAGATTGATCATATGTTAGGACACAAATTAAGCCTTTACAGATTCAAAGGCATAGAAACTATATCCAGCATCTTCTCTGACCATGATGGAATTAAACTCAAGATTAATTTCAAGAAACAACCCCGAAAATACACAAACACATGGAAACTGAACAACCTACTTCTGAATGACTACTTCACTACTGAAGAAATTAAATTTGAAATTAAAAAAAATTTGTAAACAAATGATAATGAGTACACAAGTGTCCAGAATCTATGGGACACAGCAAAAGCAGTCATAAGAGGGAAATTCATAGCAATTAGTGCGCATAAGAAAAGGATGGAAAGATGGTAAATAGATAACCTATCATCATGTCTCAGGGAATTGGAAAAATAACAACAAACAAACCCCAAACATGCCAGGTGAAAAGAAATAATAAAGATTCGAGAAGAAATAAATGAAGTAGAAAATAAATGAACCATACAG
Organism: Tupaia tana; assembly: GCA_026018925.1. Classification (NCBI taxonomy): domain Eukaryota; kingdom Metazoa; phylum Chordata; class Mammalia; order Scandentia; family Tupaiidae; genus Tupaia; species Tupaia tana. The sequence goes on along the minus strand of JAKSZU010000013.1, from coordinate 13,902,491 downwards.
AAAATAAATGAAAGCAAAAGCTGGTTCTTTGAAAAGATTAACAAGATTGACACACCATTGGCTAGACTGATAAAGAAGAAAGAAACCAGATTAATCAAATACGTGATGAAACAGGCAATATTACAACAGACACAGTAGAAATACAAAATATCATTAGAGGATACTATGAGCGACTATATGCCAATGAACAAGATAACTTGGAGGAGATGGACAAATTCCTGGATGCATATAATCTACCAAGATTGAATCAGGAGGACATAGAGAACCTGAATAGACCCATAACGAGCCAGGAGATTGATTCAGTAATGAATAACCTCCCGAAAAAGAAAAGCCCAGGTCCAGATGGCTTCACTTGTAAATTCTACAAAACTTTTAAGGAAGAGTTAACCCCTATCCTACTAAAATTATTTCTAAAGATTCAAAAGGAAGGAAACCTTCCAAATTCATTTTATGAAGCCTCATCATCCTCATCCCCAAAACAGATAAGGACATGACAATAAAAGGAAAACTACAGACCGATATCATTGATGAATATAGATGCAAAAATTCTCAACAAGATACTTGCAAATCATAACCACCAACATATAACAAAGATTATTCATCACGACCAGGTAGGCTTTATCCCAGGGATGCAAGGGTGGTTCAACATATGCAAGACCATAAGTGTAATACACCACATTAACAGAAAGAAAGATAAAAACCATATGATCATTTCATTTGATGCAGAGAAAGCATTTGATAAAATACAACATCCTTTTATGATTAAGACCCTCAGTAAGATTGGTAGAGAAGGGTCATTTCTCAACACAATAAAAGTCATCTATGAAAAACCTACAGCTAACATTATACTGAATGGGGAAAAGCTAAAAACGGATACTAGACAAGGCTGCCCACTTTCTCCACTGCTCTTTAATATAGTATTGGAAGTCTTAGCTAATGCTATCAGAGAAGAGAAGAATATAAAAGGCATTCGAATAGGCAAAGAAGAGTTGAAAATACCTTTATTCACAGATGACATGATGGTATACTTAGAAGACCCAAAGGTCTCCATGAAAAAACTTATTGAAGTAATAAGTGAATACAGTAAAGTGGCAGGATACAAAATCAACATCCAAAAATCTATAGCATTTCTATATATAAACAACAGGTTGAATGAAGTAGAGCTGAAGAAAGGAATCCCTTTTACCATAGCCACAAGATGTATAAGATACCTAGGGATAACCCTAAATAAGAAAGTCAAAGACCTTTATAAAGAAAACTATGAAAATCTTAAAAAATATATTGAAAGTGACATAAAAAAGTGGAAGGACATCCCATGTTCCTGGATTGGAAGAATTAACATAATCAAAATGGCACTTCTACCCAAATTAATCTACATGTTTAATGCAATTCCAATCAAAATGCCAGAAGTATTCTTCACAGATCTAGAAAAGACAATCACAGAATTTGTCTGGAATCATAAAAGATCTCATATTGCAAAAGAAATCCTGCACAAGAAGAATGGAGTAGGAGGCATATCACTCCCTGATCCCAACTTATACTATAAAGCTGTGATCATCAAAACAGCATGGTATTGGCACAAAAACCGACATGTGGACCAATGGAATAGAATAGAGACCCCAGAAATAACCCCCAAAGCTTACAGCCAACTGATTTTTGACAAAGGATATCAGTCGATCCATTGGGAAAAGGAAAACCTCTTTAGTAAATGGTACTGGAAAAACTGGGTATCCACCTGCAGAAAGATGAAACTGAACCCCCATCTTTCACCACTAACAACAATCAACTCAAAATGGATCAAAGATCTGAACCTAAGACCTCAAACAATAAAACTACTGGTGGAAAATGCTGAGGAAACTCTGGGAGACATTGGGGTAGGCAAAGACTTCTTAAATAAGAGTCCCAAAGCACAGGCAATAATACCTAAAATAGACAAATGGGACTATATCAGACTAAGAAGTTTCTGCACAGCAAAGGACACAGTAACAAGTGTGAACCGACAACCCTCAGAATGGGAAAATATTTTTGTTAAATATCCCTCAGACAAGGGAATGATAACCAGAATACACAGGGAACTCAAGTGCCTTATGCAAAAAAATGATTAACCTAATTAAAATAAGGGAAAATGAGCTGAACAAAAATCTCTCTAAGGAAGACATACGAACAGTCAAAAAGCATATGAGGAAATGCTCAACATCCCTCATCATAAGGGAGATGCAGATAAAAACCACAATGAGATACCACCTAACCCATGTTAGAATGGCAAAGATTAAGAATGTAAAAAGTGATAAATGTTGGCGGGGATGTGGTGAAAAGGGAACTCTCCTACACTGTTGGTGGGAGTGTAAACTGGTTCAGCCACTGTGGAGAACAATATGGAGGTTCCTCAAAGATCTACAAATAGAATTACCATTTGATCCAGCAATCCCACTTCTGGGTATCTAACTAAAGGACAGGAAGAACGCTCAGTCAGAAAAGTGCTTGCACATTAATGTTTATTGCAGCATTATTCATGATTGCCAAGACATGGAACCAACCTAAATGTCCACAAACTGATGAATGGATTGGAAAAGTGCGGCATATATATTCTATGGAATACTATTCAACCATAAAAAATAACAAGACTCTGGCATTTGATAGAAAGTGGTCAGATATGGAGGATCTATTGCTGAGTGAAGTAAGCCAGGCTATGAAAGAAAGATATTGTATGTATCCACTTAATATATACTAACTATCCACACTCTATGGTAGAGAGCAAAATATTGGAGGACATAAAAGCAGTGAAAATACTTAAGGAGAATAAGGCAGTGTGGAATGGTGGGGTGAAGAGAAGAGGAACATAGAAAGAGAACAAATAGAGAGGCATGACATTAGTGGGACACAGATATGGCTTATTACCTGTTGATGATGACATGTATAGTATTCTCAACTGGATTGGTCTGAGAAGTATTTCATGATGGGTAAAGTCTTTTACAAGCAAAATGAGATATAGTGATTGATTGGTTAAAAAAAAATTGGAATAATAATAATAATGAACGGGAAAAACAATGAAAAGATATTAAATGATGAAGTGGGGATTTTAGTGTCTCGGTATTGACTGACATGCATGACATTCCCTTTTGAAAAAACAATGTAATACACTGTAAAGTTATATGCAGTTCAATATAATATAAACAAAATTATGATGATAATAAATAAATAAATAAATAGAAAATCAATTTGTGAATTTATATAAAAAAGAGATGGGGATAAGGTCAGCAGATGGTGTGGTGACTAAGGAACTGGACTCCCACATGGTCTACTGTGGTTTGAATCCCAGACTCAGTGGTTTGACTCATGCCAGGTGCATTTGCATGCATGACTAAAATCCCAGGAGGAAAATGGAGGAGAAAGAATTGTGGTGCGGTCATACCCCCTAGAGAGTGATTTCTCTTTCCTTCTTACCATCTTTCTCTCTGTCTCTCTAGCAGGTGCCCTATGGCAAAACCTTACAAAAAAAAGTAGGATGATAAATACAAACATATCAGTTATGACACTGAATGTTAATGGATCAAATCCCCCAATTAAAAGACACAGATTGGCTGAATGGATAAAAAAATAGAAACTCTTGGTAAGACATTTGTGGGACACAGATAGGGTTTATTATCTGTTGATGAGGATGTGTATGGTGGTTTAATTGGGTTGGACTGAAGTGTATATCATGCTGGGTAAAGTCTCTTCACAATCTAAATGATGTATAGTGATTTAATGTATGAATAATAATAATAATGATAAAGGAAACTCTCTAGATGTTGCTTACAAGAAACACATTTTATTGATAAGGACATACATAGACTGAAAATGAAGAGATAATGGAACCAGCAGATGGTGTAGCAGTTATGTTGCTGGACTTCCACATGGCCAATTGTGGTGTGAGTCCCAGATCCAGAGATTTGAAACTCACCCTGGGCACATGCGTATGTATGTCCAAAATCCCAAGTGGAGAATGAAGGAGAAAGGATTGCACACATCCCCTATTGCAAAAATCTCTCTTTAACAAAAGAAGAGGGGGCACCAATCAGTTAGCGTAATGGCTATGTCGCTGAACTCCCATGTAGTCGTCCACGGTTTGCGTCCCGGATCTGGTGGCTTAAAATTCACGCCGAGCACATGTGCATGCTTGCCCAAGATCCCGAGAGGAGAATGGAGGAGAAGGGATTGCGGCATGGCCATCCACCCTGGGGGGTGACATCTCGCTTTCTGTCTTTCTGTCTCTCTCTGTCTTTCTGGCAAGTGCACACGCCCTATAGCAAAAACCTCTAAAAAAAAAAAAAAAAAAAAAGAAGAGGGATGGAAAAAATCATTTCATGCCAAGAAAACCAAAAAATAAAATAAATAAAAAGGCTGGAATCGCGATACTGATATCAGGTAAAATAGACTTCAAGACAAAAATGGTAAGAAGAGACAAAGAAGGACACTATATAGTATTAAAAATATTAATTCACCAAGAAGATATAACACTTACAAATATATATATATATTTTTTTTGGAGAGGTTTTTGCTATAGGGCACGTGTGCTCACCAGACAGACAGAGAGAGACAGAGAGACAGAAAGCGAGAAATCATCCCCCAGGGGGGATGGGCACACTGCAATCCCTTCTCCTCCATTCTCCTCTCAGGATCTTGGGCATGCACGCACATGTGCCTGGCGTGAGTTTTAAGCCACCGGGTCCAGGACGTGAACTGCGGTCAACTACGTGGGAGTCCAGCGACATAGCCATTACACTAACTGCTGGTTCCAACACTTACAAATATTTATGCACCTAACACTGGAGCATCCAAATATATATGTTAAAAAAAAAGACTGTTGGATCTAAAGAGAAATTGATTGCAACACACTAATTGTTGGATTTTAATACTCCTCTGTCACAATTGGACAGGACATTTAGACAAAAAATACAGATGCAGGAATTAATTGATACCGTAAACCAATTGGGCCTGACAGACATTAATGGAACATTTTATCCAGCAACTACAAAATATACCTTTTTCTTATTGTCACATAGAACGTTTTTGAAGCTTGACAATGTAGTAGTGTAGTAGAGCATAAGACAAACTTTTACAAATTAAGAAGTATAGAAATTAAATGCAGCATTTTTCTGACCACAGTAAAATTAAACTTAAAATCAACAACAGAAAGAGCCCTTGGAAATACATAGCAATATGGAAACTAAACAACTTATTCCTGTAAGACTTCACAACTACTAAAGAAATTAAGACTAAAATCAAAAGATTAATGAAATTAATAATGAACACATGGCTCTCTCCTAAATTTTTGGGACACAGAGAAAGCAGTCATAAGAGGGAAGTGCATAACAATTAGTACTTATGAAGAAATAATAGAAGGGTAGAAAGGTGTAAAAAAAAAAACTTGACAATGCATCTCAAGGTATGGGAAAAGAAGCAACAAAAAAGCCTCCAAAATACCAGAAAAGAATAATGAAGATTAGAGCTGAAATAAATGAAATAAAAACAAAAGAACTACGCTATAATAAAAAAAAGAAACAAAAAGAGGATTTTTTTGGGTAAGCAAAATTGACAAACTATTAGCTAGACTAATCCAGAAAAAATAAACAAAGAAAAGAACCAGATAAATAAGATTAGGAATGAAGATGGTAATGTTACAACAGACATCAGAAATACAAATAATTATGAGAGAACAATATGAGTGCCTATAAGCCAACAAACTAGAAAAGTTGAATGAGATGGACAAATTTCTGGACACATGCAAGCTACCTAGATTAAACCAGGAAGAAATAGAAAGCTCAAATAGACCAATAACAAGTAGTGAGATAGAATCAGCGATAAATTGTGTCCTGACAGGGAACAGCCACAGTCCCAATAGCTTCACTTACGAGTTTTGCAGAACTTTTAATTATCTGCGAGCTATTTCTAAAGATACAAAAGGAAGGAACCCTACATCATCATCTTAATGCCAAAAGCAGACAAAGACATAACAAAAACAAAAGCCTTAATCATCTTGATGCCAAAAGAGACAAAGACATAACAAAAACAGACAAATAAACAAAAAAAACCTACGGGTCAATATCTCTGATGAATATAGATGTAAAAATCCTCAACATAATACTAACAGATCAAATCCAATAGCACATTGAAAACCTTATACACCACAACCAGATAGGATTTATCCCAAGAATGTTCTAGGATGGTTCAACAAACGGAAAACAGTAAGTGTGATAGATTGCTGTATAGAAAGAAAGATAAAAAACACATAATCTTATTAATTGATGCTGAAAGAGCATTTGATTCAATATAACATTCTTTCATGATTAAGACTCTCAGCAAAATAGGTATAGAAAGGACATTTCTCAACACTATAAAAACCATATATGTATGATGAGAAGAAGACTGAGTCTGTCTTGAAAGCTGAGATCTAGTGTTTTCAGGGAATAAGAAAGGGAGATGTTCTGCTGAGAAGTCACCCTGGTAGAGCGCCCTTTATCCTTCTCTCTCTGTCTCTCATTTTTCTTTTTTTAAAACAATTTTAAGGTAAAATATTTTCTTTGCTCTGAAATCCTCCTTTATCTTGGTAATAATCCCTTCAAAGGTCAGGCCTTTAGAAGAAGACTCGAGTCCACCATGAGAACTGAGATCTAGTGCTCTCACACGGGGCACTTGCATGCCGTGCAGTTTTGAATTTTCTTTTAAATACATAAAGAAATACATTTTTGTTTGTTTTTATCTTTTTTCTCTTCTTTCTTTCTCTCTTTCTCTGTTTTCTTATCCTTTATCTTTTACCTCATCACTTTGCTGCTCAGCTTCCATGCACTGAGTGTCTAGATAGGTCTAAGTGAAACATAGCCAAGCATTTGAATACCATTAGGGTCAACATATTCCTCAATTCCTACTGAATTTGTGACACAAAGGGAGAAAAACAGAGTGGCAAAGAGTTTGCAGATTACCCCCTCCTGTGTGCTTCTGATCACTCAGATTGAGCTTCTAGAAATTAGGAAAAAATGAATAACCTGTTAGATGACTAGAAAATCACCACAGAGGCACAAGAAATATGAGAAACCAAGAAAATACTTCTCCTCCAAGGGAAAAGAAAAACTCCTCTTCATCCACTGACAGTGAAAGTCACAGAAATGTCTGATAAAAAAATTAGAATATTCATAGTGACAAAGCTAACAGAGGTGAAAGAGAAGAAAGACAATGAACTCCAGAAGGAAAGAGTTGATGAATTCTAGGAAATGAGGAAGTTCTTCCAAGAGCTGAAAGACGAAATACACACCATAACAAAGAATCAAATAGAACTGTTGGAGATGAAGGCTATATAATATAAGAAGTCAAAACCTCCCTTGAAAGTGTTAAAAGCAGACTAGATCATACAGAAAATCAAATCTCAGATGTAGAAGACAGAATCACTGGACTAGTAAAATTCACCACGAAGACTGAGAAAATAGCCCCCAAAATGAGAATAATACACGAGAAATACTAGATACCATTAAACATTCAAACATTGGATAATCGCTGTCCCAGAGTGTGAAGAGACTAATAAGGGCATTGATAATCTATTCCATGAAATCCTGGAAGAAAACTTTCCAAATCTAGAGAGGCATTCAAAGATCCAGACCCAAGAAATACAAAGGACCCCAATAGAATCAACCCAAGAAGATCTTCTCCAAGATACATTATAGCCAGATTGACCAAAACCACAGACAAAGACAAGATACTCAGACTGGCAAGACAGAAACTACAAGTTACCTACAAAGGATATCCCATCAGGCTAACAGAGGACCTCTCATTGGAAATAATGCAAGCAAGGAAAGAATGGAAAAATATATTCAAAGTGTTGAGTGAAAAACAATTTCAACCAAGAATACTATATCCAGCAAGATTATCCTTCATATGGGAATAAAAGCCAAAAGCATTCTCAGATAAACAAAACCTGAAAGAGTTTACTGACACCAAACCAGTTCTCCAAGAAAGTTCTGAAGGGAGTGCAATCTCAAGAAAATTAAAGTCAGACACACAGAAATAAGAGTTCAAAAACAACCAAGAAAATGACCAGCTTGATAGTAGGTACAAGACTAGAGTTGAACCTTATTTTTCAGAATTTAAACGGAAAGATCAGACCACAACAGAAGATAGATTAAGTACAAGAGTTGGAACTGGTGAAAGAATTCTTGACTTTTGACTAAAACATTATTCATCTTCTATGCTTTATTTTCTAGAATTATGGATTTTTGTCTTCTCTTGAGTTGTGGACAGGTCCGTGTGCCTTCTATTTAAACAGAATCCTAACCAGTTTCCTGGCTTTAAGTCTTAAGCAAAGTTATCCTACCATTTTTTTTTTCCCTTTTGGAGAGGTTTTTGCTATAGGGTGCGTGCACTTGCCAGACAGACAGACAGAAACAGAGAGACAGAAAGCGAGAAATCACCCCCTGGGGGGATGGCCATGCCGCAATCCCTTCTCCCCCATTCTCCTCTTGGGATCTTGGGCATGCACGCACACGCGCCCGGCGTGAGTTTTAAGCCACTGGGTCGGGGACACGAACCGTGGTCGACTACATGGGAGTCCAGCGACATAGCCATTAAGCTAACTGCTGGTCCCCCAATCTTACCATTTTTTGATTTTGATTTATTAAAGCTAAAACTGCCTTTCTTGAAATTAAAAAAATATATTAAAAAATACCTATTTAATAACCACAGAAAGCTATAAAGCCTAAGCTAGGTGCTACTTTATAGGATATTCATTCTATCCATAGAGTTTCATGCCTAAAGTTAGCATGTGTTCATAGATATGTATATATCAGTTAAACTTGCTATTGAAAGTATTTAGATTAATTAATTACTTTTGTGGGGAAAAAAATAAGAAATAGAAAGCAACTGCAGATACTAGAGACAGTGTGGAAGGGGGGTGGGAAATGGCAGAGGTTGAGAAACAGGGGGAATACACACACACACACACACACACACGAAACAAGAAACGGAACATTATTTGTTGATGATAACATGTACGATTAAGCCATGTTACAGTGTATTCTGGATGGGAAATCACATTTTGTGTGCTGTGATGATGTCCAGTGAAAGAATCTAAAATAAACAAATAAAAAGAAATAAAACAAATAAACAAACTAAAATAAGCAAATAAACAAACAAAGAATCTAAAATAAACAAACAGACAAATAAACAAACAAAGCTAAAAGCTTTCCCATTAAAGGTGGAACAAGACAAGGCTGCCCACTTTCTCCATTCCTTTTCAACATAGTACTGGAAATTCTTTTTATTTTATATTTATTTATTTATTTATTTATTTTATTATTTTTTTGGAGGTTTTTGTTATAGGGCGCATGCACTCGCCAGACAGACAGAGAAAGACAGAGAGACAGAAAGTGAGAAATCAACCCCCAGGGGGGATGGGCAGGCCGCAATCCCTTCTCCTCCATTCTCCTTTCTGGATCTTGGGCAGGCATGCACACATGCCCGGCGTGAGTTTAAGCCACCGGGTCTGGGACTCAAACCGTGGTTGACTATGTGGGAGTCCAGCAACATAGCCATTATGCTAACTGCTGGTACCCTAGTACTGGAAATTCTAACCAATGTAATTGGGCAAGAAAATAAAATAAAATTTATTCAAATACAAAAAGAAGAAAAAGCTAAATTGTTCCTATTTGCAGATGATGTGATTATATACAGGGAAACCTCAAAAGAATCCACAAAAAATTCCTAGAAGTGATAAATGAATACAGTGGGATGGCAGAATACAAAATCAATATACAAAAACATATAACATGTTTATGCATCAACAATGACCAGAATAAGGCATAATTGAAGAAGATAATTCCATTTATTGTACAATAGACACACACATATATATATCTAGAAATAAACCTAACCAAAAAGACCTTCACAAGAAAAACTATGAAAAACTGAAAAAAGAAATTGAGTATGATGAAATTAAAAATAAAGAAAGAAAGATATCCTGTGTTTCTGGATTGGAATATCAATATAGTTAAAATGTCAATTCTACTCAAATTCAATGTGATTATGATCAAATTGCCAGGGACACACTTCACAGAAATAGAAAGAACAATAATTAAACTTCTCTAGAATAATAAAAGGCTCTGTATCACCAAGGCAATACTATGCAAAAAGAGTAAAGTAAGAGGCATCTCACTACCTGACCTCCAAATATATTACAAAGCTGTGATAATCATAATACATGGTATTGAAACAAAAACAGACACACACCAAAATCAACATGAACAAAATTAACAAAAATCATTAACAAAAAAATCAAAATGAATCAAAGATTTAAATGTAAAGCCTTAAACTATAAAACTATTGGTGGAAAACATGGGAGAAACTCTTGAATGCCTGGGACCAGCCTCGGCGTGGGTGGGTTATCTCGATGGAGGCGGCGGCGCAGGTGAACAGAAGACAGAGGCCTCGGTGCCTTTTCATGCACGTCCTATGCCGGACACTCCCCAGAGATCGCTCTCTGAGGAGTGACAACTGCTAGGAATCATATGCCTTTTTATTGAAAATGTGATATGTGCAAGTAAAGGGAGAGGGGCTAGGTGTTTCAATTATCAGCTCATAAAGTTTTTAACAATAGGGAACATAGATTCTATTCAGGGTTGGATTAAGGGTGGGTCTCATGCAGTTCAGGGTTGGATTAAGGGTGGGTCTAGTGCAGTTCTGCAATTGTAGGTGGGTCTCCATGGAATTGTAGGTGGGTCTCCATAGAATGCAGTTTCGGGAAAGTGGTTCCGGTAAACAGAGATGATTATCAGCTGATGTGGCGCAGCAGCCATCTTGTGATTACTGGGAATGGTGCTGAGAAAAGAAAAGAAAATCTCAAGAATAGATATTAGTTCTTATGGATCTTAATAAAGAATGATACTTATATAGTTTTGTAGGGATCTAAAACTTGATTTGAGGAGTCCTAAAATATTTATCTATTTCTCTTGGTGAGGGCAGGGGTGTCCTGGGCCAGTTTTGGCCTACTCCTATATTACATAAAGAAAGGATTAAGTTTACCTTAAATGTATTTTGAAGGGCCTTCCAAAGGTCAAGATTATTTCTGCCTAGACAGAACTTCAGCCCACCCTCTACTGTGACCATGGAGATAAAGCAGTGTAATTAATAGTAGGTGATTATAGCAAAGGAGGGGCGGTCGGGGGAGTTCCTGGAAAATTTTATCATATACTCAGGATGTATAAGAGAGCTATGTAATTTTTTTATAGTAGTAAATTGGGGAGTTAGAGGGGGGGTCGCTTCCCAGCAAGGCTACCAGGTTTCTGGAGCAAATAGCAAGCAGCCTTGCTGACATGCTAATTGACCCAAGCTTTGTTCCAAGGTCGGGGGTGCACAACAGTGGCCTTGCCAGCGTGTTGATCTGACCGGAAGCGGAGCTCAAAGGTTGGGGGGCTCAGACAGATCCTGGGGCCTCGCCGGGTTGGACTCCTCCACTTGAAGACATTGGAAAAGGCTATGATTTCTAAAATAAGACCCCTAAGCACAGGCAATAATCCCCAAAATAGACAAGTGGAACTACATTGAAGTAAAAATTCTAGCAAAGGAACAATAAATAGAGTGAGGAGGAAACCCACACAATAGGAGAAAATATTTACAAGCAATGTTTCAGATCAGGAACTGATAACTGGAATATGTAGGGAACTCAACTAGCTCACTTCCAAACAAAATGAATAACTCAATTAAAAATGGACAAATGAATTGAACAGACAACCCTATAAGGAAGAAATACAAAATGCATATGAAAAAATATTCAACATATCTTATCATAAAAGAAATGCCAACCAAAACCACAATGAAATACCACTTACCCCAGTTAGAATGGTTGTAATAAGGGGGCCAGCAAACGGCATAGTGGTTAAGGGTGTTGGACTCCCACATGACCGACTGTGGTTTGGGTCCTGGACCTGAAAGCTTGCTTCTTGCCTTCCCTTTCTTTGTCAAGTTAAAAAAAAAAAATGATAACATGGGGACCAGCAGGTGGCATGGTGTCTAAGGCACTGGACACTCCCACATGGCTAACCATGGTTTGAGTCCTGGACCTGGTGGCTTGCTTTCTCACTTTCTCTCTCTTTCTGTCTCTCTCTGATTAAATTAAAGTGAATAAATGAATGAATAAAGTTGAATAAATAATTAAAAAATGGAATTAAATAAATGAATAAACAATTCTTTAAAAAATGGCTATAATAAAAAAATAAAGAATTACAAGTACTGATGAGGCTGTAGCAAAAAAGGAACCCTCCTACACTGTTGGTGGGGATGTAAATTGGTATAACCACTATGGAAAACAATATGGAAGGTCCTCAAAAACCTACACATAGACTTATGCTATGATCCAGTAATCCCATGCCTTGATATTTACCCAAACTATAGGAAACTCTCAGGCAGAAGGACACTTGCACTTCCATGTTTATTGCGGCATTGTTTGTAATCATGAAGACATGAAATCAACCTAAGTTCCTAAGAACTGATGGCTAGGTTGAAAGTTGTGGCACTTACACACTATGGGGAACTTTTCTTTCTCTTTTCAGTTTTTGTTATAGGGCATGTGTACTTGCTGGAGAAAAAAAGAGAAATTACAAATCTCTTCTCCTCCGTTAGTGGGATTTTGGGCATATGTGCACATGAACCACCATGCCACCTGGCTGGCTGGCAGTCGAAGTGCTTGATTATAAATTACCTAATGATAATCCAAGTAAACCAGATTTTGAAAGATAAACCCTGTATATCACTGCTCAATATATACTGAATATCTGGACTGTATGGCAGAAATTGAAAGATTCAAAAATAATGTAGTAGGAAGGATAAGTGTAGGTACCAGAGTCTGTAAGAGAAGGTTAGATGGTAGAGTGGTAGAGTCTGGGTGGGAAGGCAAAGAGAAGAAACAGTTAACATATCTAAAACTGTAAAATTCTCTACTGATAATGATGTACACTATAATATCCTTGATTTAATTGTCAAAAAATTAGGTTGTTTGTTTTCTTATTGTTGAATTCGAAGAGTTCTTTGATTATTTTGATGAACAATCTTTATGTCTTTTGCAAATAGTTTCTCCCAGTTTGTCATTTTATTTTTTTGACAGTAACTTTTGCAGAGCAGAAGCTTTTAATTTTAATGAAATCAGCTTATTAATGTATTCTTTCATGAATTATGCCTTTGGTGTTGTGTCTGAAAAGTTATCACCATACCTAAAGTCATCTAGGCTTTTTTTCTATGTTAATTACTAGTAGTTTTATACTTTTGTGTTTTACATTTAGGTCTGTGATCCATTTGGAGTTCATTTTTGTGAAGAGTGAAAGGTCGGTGTCTAGATTTTAAAAAAAGTTTATGTATTTACTTCTTATATTAGTGGGAGAGAGAGAGTGTGTGTGCACCAACAGGGTCTTGTTGCATACATCCCCAGGCTTCAGGCAGCCACAGATCATGTGTGCCCATTGCACTCAGGATGATCTCTGGACTTGAACTGGGAAGCTTCCCATGCGGGATTGCCTTGCAGTGTCACGTTTTACCACTACACCACCATCCGGCCCTGTAGATTCATTCTTTTGCATGTAGATACACGGTGTTCCAGCACCATTGGTTGAAAAAGCTGTATTTGTTATATGCATTGTCTTTGCTCTCTAGTCAAGGATCAGTTGATTCTACTTATGTAGATTTACTTCTGGGCTATCTGTTCTGTTATGTTGATCTATGTGTTTGTCCTTTCACCAGTACCACATTTTCTTGATTACTACAGTTTTAAAGTCAGTTACTATCAGTCTTCTGACTGTTCTTGTTCAATGTTGTGTTAGCTATTTTTAAAAAAGTCTTTCCACATAAACTTTATCTGTTTTTCAGTATCACAAGACATCTTGCTGAAATTTTGATTGAAAGTTCATTAAATCTGTATATCGAGTTGGGAAAATCCTCCATTGTGACAATATTGAGTCTTCCTAGTCATAAGCATGGAAAGTCTGTTCTGTGTGTTTGGTTCTTCTTTGATATCCTTTATCAGTTTTATAGTTCTCCTTATATAAATATACATATATTAGATTTATATGTAAGATTTTTTTAGTGCTAATATAAATGATATTGTGTTACAAAGTCCACCTGTTCATTGCTGATATACAAGAAAGTGATTTATTTCTATATATTAATCTTGCTGTTGTGCAACCTCATTATAATTGCTTATTAGTTCTAGGAGTTTTTGGTTGTTGTTGATCTTTATTGGATTTTCTACACAGATTATTATGTCATCTGAGTTCTTAATTTCTAGTCTCATTCTTCCTACACCCTCCTGTCATTCATGCCCAGTTGTGGCAGTCATCTAGCGTTTTCTAAGTGTTTTCAATTTTCCATTGCCCGAGGGTGTGTGTGTTCCCAAGAGGAATAGAGAGGGAGAAGGAGAAAGCATTACCACATTGCCCATATTTCCTTTTTATAAAAAAAGGAAATATTTTATTATTTTTATTGAGATATAATTCACTTATCATACAGTTTACCCATTTAAACTAATGGCTTTTTAGTTATATTCCAAGGTATGAGTAACCACCACCATCATCAAAGTCAATTTTAGAAAATTTCTTTAGGTATATACCTGGTCATATCATTTAATTTTTGGAAGAACTATCATTGTTTTCCAAAACATCATTTTACGTTCTCACCATGAGTGTATGAGGTGTTCAATTTCTCTGTATCTTTACCAATACTTGTTATTATTTGACTTTTTGGTTCATACCATCCCAGTCGGTGTGAAGTGGTATCTAATTATGGTTTTGATTTGTATTTTCCTAATGACTAATGGTGTCAAGTATCTTTTAATGCGCATATTGGCCATTTGTGTATCTTTTCTGAAAAAATATTATTGTCCGTATTTTAAATGTGTTGTTTATCTTTTTATTATTGAATTGTGAGAGTTCTTTATATATTCTCAACATAAGTTCTGGGTCAATATACACAACTTCCTTTTTACTGCACATGGTAGACCCCATTTTTTTCACTCTTGAGTAATGTGTCCATGAGGCGTGCAAGGAACCAAGAGGAAAACCTGTATAAAAGCATAAAGCAGGAAAGTCTTCAGCTGGCATTCAAGAGCATGTCATTTCCGTTTTCTCACTCTGATAAATCTAATGGCCGTAAAGCCAGAACTGGCTTTTTTCACAAGCTACTTCATTTCAGAGGGCTGCTTATTGGGTAGTAGATTAATGTCCAAACCTCTTAGCTAATTAGTGTGAAACACAAATCACCTTTATGTAATAAGACTTGACAATAAAATGGGAAGTCAAAGCAGATGTTTCAGCTGGGTGTCTCCCCCTTAGCACCTCTGTGAGGGGCTGAATGGGCTGCTTTGTGCCTTCTCTGCTACAGGGCTGATAACTTCCGTGTTAGTAATAATAACAATTTGAACAATTAAGTCACTTTGGGGCATAATCCAGGGACACACTGTACAAGGGGACTTCAAAAAGTTCATGGAAACATAGAATTGAAACTTCATTTTAGTGCAAAAATTTGAAAATCCATGCATCGTTGCTTTTTTAAACTAGAGTTTGTGCACCCATCGGAGAGACAGAGAGACAGAGACAGAGAGAGAGGGAAAAGCACTTTGCATGGTGGAATGGTTATGCCTCAATAACTTCCCCATCTCTCGTTCATTTCTGAATTCTAAGCAAAGGTACACACCTCTGTTGTGTTTCTCAAGCTATTGTGTCTGGGATTTGATCAGCATTGTTGGTCATGTGGGATCTGGCTGCTTTAACCAACATGTCACTGATTTGGCTCCATGTTTCTTTCATAGTACACATTTTGCATGAACTTCCTGAGGACCCTCTTATATATTAAGATATTTTTTTTTTGAGTCCTACATGTCAAATTAATTTTGAATAATTGGATTTTATTCCAGAATAGGCTTTTGGTGGATTTCTGTGATAGGACAAGTCTGAGTTAGAAGGCATCAATAGCAATGGTACTGATTAGTAAGGTAATCATTAAGTTGGAAAAGGAGAAAACGGAACTCACTAAGCAGAAAACCCACCCAACAAGTCCTTGGAATTCTTAATACACACAGTATATCTAAGTCAGTGTTTAAAGTTGTTATTCTAAGACATTCCTTTTGGTAGAGGCCTGAAGTTCGTCCTTGTTACCGAAGCTGTCTCTATTTCATGGCCACATTGTGAAACGGTAATTGGTAAATGCTGACTACTTTGGTAGTAATCATCAGTTGCTCAGAGGTAGAGATACTCAGTCTGTGGCACTGTAAATGTTTGCTGATCTTGGTGATTTAAAAACCATCTATGCTAGGAGGACTGATTCACAATGGAGTCCTAATAATTAAAATGCCCTGTGTGCTTTCAAGTCGCTGAGTCTGAGACTCAAACTATCAGCTGGCCATGTGGGATCCAGCTGCCTCAACCATTGCACCACTGGCCAGCTCCTAAATGAGTTTCCATTTTTTTTTTTTCTGCAGTTATTTAAAAATATATACTAACATAGTCAAACATTACTGAAGGAGAGGCATGTGGTCTAAGAAATGGTGATTTTCTTTTTTTGCATTATCTGAACATCCCAGCCTATTAACACAAACCTAGATGATATAGCCCATTACACACCCAGGTTACATGATACGTAGTAATTTCACAGGCTTAAGAGCCATAATGAACAAAACAACATGGGACTAAGTCAAGTACCATTGAAAATGATGCCATCATGTGCCTCACTAAACACAGATGTATGAGGCTGGGGTCGGCACGGCCCTGCATACTGTGTTACAGTAAACACATGAGCTTGTGTCTTACTAATCATGATCGAGTATCATGTACTGTGCGTAACTGTATGTTCTATACTTTTATATAGGACCGGCAGCACAGTAGGTTTCTTTACACTACCATCACCACAAACATGTTGGGACCCACAGGTGGTGTGTTGGTTAGGGTGTTATACTCCCACATGGCCAACTGTGGTTCAAGTCCCAGACCTGGTGGCTGGCTTTCTCACTTTCCCTCTCTCTCTGTCGAGCACACGTGTTCTGTAGAAATTAAAAAAATAATAATAACAAATAAAATTGAATAAATAATTCTTAAAAAATTGTTAGTCATGTGCTATAATGTTACAGCAAGTCTGACATTGCTAGACAATAGGAATTTTCTAGCTATTATAAACTTATGGGTCCACCAATATATTTGCAGTCTGTTGTTGACTGAAATGTTTTATGTGGTGCATGATGGTCTATCTAAAAGTTTAATCCAGATCTCTGGGTATATGTATGTATGCGTGTGCAAATTGAAAGTGTGTGGTTCTTTTTTTATTAAAGGTTAACTGTGTAAGACTCACTAAGAGATGGCATTCAAGATTCACCTTTCTTTGATTTATAAAAATGCCCAGTCACTAGCAAATAAATAAATAAATCATACTTAGTAATATGTTTCTCTTGGACATAATATGCACATAAATTAATGCATGGAAATAATTTTTGATGACAATTTCACAGCTTTTGTGGGATTTTTAAAAAGCTAAATTTTAAGTTACTGCATCCAAAATCCTTAATTCCTTATGAGTTGTGATGAAGAAATGAGAACATATACATTTAGGAAAATGGGGCAGTACGTTTCGTTCCCTTTGGATATTCACTGTTGGTAGGAAACAGGACCGGAAAGAGCTTTGTTTTGTGTCTCTCACATGAGATGAAGCAAGCTGCCAGGATTCGGAGAGAGAACTAGCCAGATATCTTCCACCTGCTGGAGCCATGAGCACTCCCTCCCACCTTCAAAGTGATTTACACGCTTTAATGAAGCTTTCTAAGAGTTGTAACAAGGCGGGGAGGTTATAAGTACCCTGTTTTAACAGATAGGAGATGAATATAAACACAGGTTAAGAGACTTTGTTGCAGGAATACTGGGATCCCCATGAGTGCTACAATAGGCAGCCTGGCTTCCCCAGCTCCGCTCTCACCCAGCCCTGGGCAGCCCTCCTCTCCTGCCGGGGTGCTCTGCTCCTGCCCGGCAGAGACCAGCACTGGGCTAGGAAACCAAGGCCAGGCCTCCGTTAGCGCAGAGGTAGAGAATTAGGGCCACAGTGAGGTAATTCAAGGACTCCATGTAGATATTCTCATTCGCTGGCTAAAAGCAAAGACTGAGAATGTCTTTTCATATGGATACACACTCTGTGGGCATTCAAGAACCTGCTGGTAATCATGTCCAATTACCCAGATCATAAAGGCAATGAACATCCTTTCTCTTTAGATAATCAACCAATTTCTAAATCCAGATTTCTTCTTTTTCTTCTTCTTTTTTTTAACAGTTTTTGTCATAGAGTATATGCGCTCACTGGAGAGAGACAGCAAGAGGGAAAGTGAGCAATCACCCCCCGCCCCAGGGGGAATAGCCATGTTGCAATCCCTTCTCCAGTCTTGAGATTTTGGGCACACACACACATGACAGGCATGATGTTAAAGCCACCAGATCCAGGACTTGAACTATGGTTGGCCACATGGGAGTCCAGCATCTTCACCACCACACAACCTGCTGGCCTTACATTCAGATTTCTAACGAAAAAAAAAAAGTTCTCTGTTATCCCAGTGGTTAATGCCTTCCCAGGATGTTGCTTTAAAATGCAAGCACAGAGTTGGGAAAACCGAAGGACAAGTTGGAAATGTTACAGAGATTGGCCATCTAGATGACACTAATCCTAAAAATGAGTAATTGGGCCTAAGTTGATGCTTGTCTTCATTCTGTAAACATCAGATGTAGTCGTTGTTAATAGTATTGGAATTCTGAAGGTCAATAAATAGGTGAGGGAAAGTATAAAGAGAAATTTTTTACTAAATATAATTTATTTATTCATTTGCTAGTGACTGGGCATAGGTGAGCTTCGGGAAGGACAGCAATGACAGAGAAAATAGACTATTATTATTATTATTATTATTATTATTTTAGAGGAAAAAGTGCTTCATGACAGCTCCAGAATTGAGAAACAACCGCAACCACCTTCCTTAATCTCCAACAATGGGGGTTGTAGATTGAAGGACAAGCTAATGGAAGGACCTGAACTTCCTGTTCACAACAGCAGGGTCTGCAGATGGGCAGGCTAGAGAGAGGGTTATTAAGGCAGGATGTGGGTGTGCATGCCCCTTAGGGAGAAGGCCAGGAAATAAATCTAGACATCTCTCTTTGAAAGACTGTCTTGGTCTATTTTCTGTTGCTGCAATGGAATACATGTGACTGGGTAACTTACAAAGAACAGAAGTTTATTAGTTCACCCTTTCGGAGCTTGGAAAGTTCAGGAACATGGTGCTTGCATTTGGTGAGAGTCATCCACGGTGGAAGGGCAGAAGACAGAAGTCAACACATGAGGCAGAGAGATAAAGAGATGGCCACTTTTTTCTTTCTTTCTTCATGATACATGCATGTGTATATGAAAGAGAGAAGGAGGGAGAACGCATGCACAAGAGAGGCAGGCTATAGGTCTGGTCACGCCATGATCTCTGTCCTCCTGTTCTCCAGCCTGTTGGATCCTGGGCACACATTACTTGCTTCATGTGATTAAGGCCGACTGGACTGGGGATTTGAACCATAGTGACTATGTAAGATCTATTCTTGAACATTACTGCTGCGTCACAGAGCCAGACAGACTCTTATAACAAGTCCACATTCTTGATAACTCACTCACTGCCACCGTGATGGCATTCACCAGTCTTGAGGGCAGAGACCTCATTACCCAATCACCTCTTAAAGGTAGCATATCTCAACACTGTTGCAATGGCAAGTACATTTTAACATGAGGTTTAGAAGGAACATTCAAAGCATAGAAGACTCCCAAAACAATTTTTCCTATTTGAAAGATAGGACTCAAAGATAAAGGCCAACATCTATCATGTGAATGTCTTTTGGTCATGGTCACATTTTACTCTCCTTACAACAATAAACAATGGTTAACAAAACTTAAGAACTAACCAGAAGATGATAACAAATGCTAAAGCAATTAGTATTTTTAAAAATCTCTTCTATTTTGGGGGGAGATTAGAACTTTAATAAATTTCAGTAGGCTTTCTGCTTCTTTCCCTTCCCCTGAACTCCTAACCCAGTGAATAACTTCCAATATTTATCCAAATTTTTATTTTCTCTTTAAGTGCTCTGGTTAAGTCTACAGATGGTAAATTGCATTTCAAAAATGCACATACCTCTAGTTTAAAAATAATTTTTAAATGCACAACTGAAAAAAAGCATTCTTATATTTTTATGTAGACAACCCAGAAAAATCCCCTTAGGAGTAGGTTCCAGTGATAGTTATCCTTTTCATTGTTTGCATTTTCATTTCTTTGAAAACCTGCTGCTAGGGACCAGCAGTTACTGTAATGGCTATGTCACTGTAGTCGACTATGGTTCGAGTCCCAGACCCGGTGGTTTAAACTCATGCCGGGCGCATGTGCGTGCATGCCCAAGATCCCGAGAGGAGAATGGAGGAGAAGGGATTGAGCGTGGCATCCCCCCTGGGGGGCGATTTCTCACTTTCTGTCTCTCTGTCTGTCTCTGTCTGTCTGGCGAGCGCACATGCCCTATAGCATAAACCTCTCAAAAAAACAAAAATAAAAACAAAAACAAAAACAAAACCTACTCCTTTCTTTCTTGCTAGCAGTTATGGTGCTGCCTCAACATTGGGCATTTTCTGTCTGGTTAGCTCGCTTCCTATAGTTCTAACTTCTGGTTGGCTGTGGCCACAGTGCAGGCTCTTGCTTTATTATTTTGCATCCTCTCCTTGGTCCCAGCTGTTGTTTCAGCCCATGAAGGGCCTTTCTATCCCAGCAGAGTTCATCCGTGTGTGGGTCGATCAGTTCCATCTGTTCTAAGTCTCTCTTTGAACATTGACTCACTTCAGACCCATAAATGCCTGCATACGTGAGCTAATCCAGTTTCCTTAGTTGGAAAAACTCATGACAGGATCACAAGCTGCAGGGTAATAAACCTCATTTGGGTACTAATAAATTTCAAGCTTTGCAAGTAGGTGTTTATGTCTAGCAAGAGATACTGTTTGCAGAAGAAACTTTCTTGAGACATCTGTGCATTGTTTGGTGGCAGTGACATGTCTGGGATCTGGCAAGGGAAAGGACCTTAGGTCTTAGGGAAAGAGAAGAGGGGACCACTCGGTGGCAAGAGCCCTGGGACTGTCCATTGACTCGCCCGTTGCAGTCCTAGCCAACCCCTGATGCCCCGTTCTCCCATCTTTTGTAGCTGTCTGTGTGCCAAGGGATCTACATGGAAACGTTAATCTTCTGGGGAAAGAGGAGTTCATTTTTATTACATTTTGACCCCTTTTTGGTTCCCCATTTGTACATCTCTCTACTTGCAAGATAGAATTTTGTTAACTTTAATCTTTTAGAGCAAGGTTTTGGGTTGGATTACGGAAGAAAAAATGTGGAAACTTTGTCCTTTGGATTTCTTTTAAAATAAGACACATTTCTGTTATGGCTGTTGCATGGGATGTGGTCTGATGTGTTCGCTTGGCTATTCAGACAGGATTGATCATTTACAAATAGTCTATCTTATTCAGAACTCTTTCACGATAATGAAGACTTGAAGGAGAGAGAATGCTCAGACTTACCATCTAGCTGGGAAGGAAAGAAGTAGTGTGAAAAATGAAAAAGTAAGCCTGTGGTTCCACCCCTCATCTCGTGCAGCCTGGAGGGACAGGCTGCTCTTAGTGTGGGGCTGCTCCAGGCTGAGGGCACACGGACTGGTTTCACTAATTTGCTGCCAGGAGTTCAATTTTGTGCTAACGAGGATAAAAACATATGAACAGGATCCAGTTTAACAATTTCACTTTCCCGGGACCAGCAGGTGGCGTGGTGGTTAAGGCGCTGGACACTCCCACATGGCCGACCACAGTTCGAGTCCTGGACCCCAGGGGGGATGGCCACGCTGCAGTCCCTTCTCCTCCATTCTCCTCTCGGGAGAGGAGAATTGCTGGTCCCAATTTTCAGTGAACTTTTTAAAGACCTCTGAATCAAATCAATTTATGTCAGTTCTTTGTCAGATCCCTTTTGTGAGTCTTTAGTGGAGCTACTTTATTTTTAAAGTGGTGAAGTACTATAGCTGCTACCAACACAAAGTTCCCTACTAGCAAGAATTATGTGGGTATAGCCCAACTGGTGGCACAGTTGGTAGCAAACTCAACTTCAGTGTTGGCAGCCACATGATTGACTGTGGGTTCGGATCCCTGGATTGACTTGAAAACTTGCTTGGTAGGTGCGTGTGTGACCATGGTCCTTCCAAGCTAGGGGGCTGGGGAAAGAGGATTGCAGTGTGATGGCCCCTGTCAAGGCTAGTTCTCTCTCTCTCCCTCTCCCATGCACTCATATTATCATGAATGCAATTATTAAACTTAAAAAAAAAGTAATGTGGGTAAGTGATAGGTCTCATGACTTAAACTTTTAAAAATGATTTATTTAATTTTATTTATTATTATTATCATTTTTTAATTTGCTATAGAACACATGCACTCATCACAAAGTGAGAAAGAGAAAGTGAGAAAGCAAGTCGCCTGGTCTGGGACCTGAACTGCTGTTGACCATGTGGGAGTCTAGTGTCTTAACCACTGCACTGCCTGCAGGCCCCATGAGTTAAGCTTTTGCCCTAGTTCTTGAACATCCCCTCCCTTTATGAAATTGAGGCCTATGTCCTGAAGGATGCTGTTCCCGGCAGGTCTGAGCTGATGAAATCAGTTTCTGTCCCATCGGTGTGAGCTCTGCAGCATGGCTCTTGAGCTGACAGCTGTACAATAACACCTTTGAACTGTTCCTGGTCTCATGCCAAAAGCTTGTCTTTTAACAATTTTGCTCCTACCTTCTGACTCTTAGGGCAAGCAGAGAGAGAAAGGAGTATGTTTCGAAAAAAATTTCCAAGCTTCTTTTGTGTTTTTCCTCATCATCGTCCAGTTTGTCACCGATTAAAAGTAACATGCAGAACAGCCGAGGAGCTAGTTGTTTCAAGAACGCCTGCCTAAAGTCCAAGCTAATGGTGTTTGAACACTCTGCTAAAACTTTCCGAATGCTTATTAGGTGTCAGGCTAGGTGCTGGGGATAACAGGAGAGCGAAAAGTGCTTTGTTGCTAGCATTCTTGGTGATTGTAGTGATCTAAATTGCATAATATTATGTCAATGGCTGTTTTGTTGCTTTGAAAAGATCCCACACCAGAAAATAGAAAATGGTATTGTTCCTTTTCTCTGTTTTCCACAATCTGATAGATACTACTCCATAAAGCTCATTTTAGTAGCAATTTCTGGAGAATCTTGTTAACGTAAGAAGAGTCTTTCTTCTTCCTTCCTTCCTTTCTTCTTTTTTTTTCCCTCTCTCTTCTTTCTTTTTTCTCTTTCTTTTTCTTTCTTTTTTAAAGTTTTTGCCATAGGGATTGTGCAGTCACCAAAGAAAAACAGAGAGAGAAAAAGTGAGAAATCCACTTTATGGTGGACGACCTCACCACACTCTCCTCTCAGGACTCTGGGCACGCACACTCACGTGGCTGGTGTGTTCCTCAAATACTGGGTCAGGGACTCATACTGTGCAGTCATCCATGGGGATCTGACCGCCCTAAGGACTCTGCCATTGGCTGACCCCTAAAATACTTCCTTATCCTCATTGTCATGGTTTGGAGTAAGAATCAGGAAGTGGTCATTTCAAGAAGAAAAGGAAAGTTTATTGAGCAAGGTATAGGAGGGTCTGAAGCCGGGTGTGCTTCTGCCCTCCCACCAGAAAAGAGGAGGATCTTTTCACAGAGCAACCAATTAAGCTATTTCAGGACAGAGAGCCAGGTGTGGTTAGTCATGTTGGGATCAGCACATTCCGCATGTACCAAACGTTTTGTGGTTTGGTTTTATTTTGGGCTGTTAGACATGTACTTGTTTTGTGTCCTTGTGTAGTGGTTTTTGGGCCAACATGTCCTTACACTCATGAAAGAGATTTCTCTCAGGAAGCCCCATCCCCCATGACTGAGCTCTTGACAAGTAATTGGTTAGCTCTGGTTTTGTGGGCAGTGTGATGTCAGGGACAATTGTGTTTCCCTGTGTGCAGAGATGTTACAACACTTAAAGCTATGAAGATAGCAGGATGTTATGTATTTTCTTTTCTAACATTATTTTTGACTTTATTTTTCCTTCCTTATTTCTTTTCTGTTTTATCGTTTCACTTATTTAACTCCTACCCGGGCCAGCCTATAGCCTGGTGGTTAAGGGAAGCCGGATTCCACATGACTAACAATGGTTAAAATCTCAATCTTTGAAAAACACACTGATCCCACGTCCACATGTGCCCCAAATTCCAACACAATGGGGGAATGGCAGAGACAGACTGTGCCATGACCATGCCCTTTAGGGAGTAGTTTCTCCATCACCTCCCTCATCCCTTTCTGATGAGTACGGAAGCCTCTGGCAGTGAAAAACATCTTATAGAACTATCTAGACAAATTGTAATAAATCTCAGATTCTTTTTGGAATGGGGCGGAGTTACTCATGACTACGTTATTAAAACAGGAAGCAGTTGAGCCAGTTGGTAGTGTGATGAGGGGGTGGCTGGATTCTGCATGGCCGACTGTGAGGTTCGAGTCCCAGACCTACCAGCTTGGGAGGCACACTGGCCATGTGTTTGTGTTCTCAGAGTCTCGAAGGGAGGCAGAGGTGGAGAGAGGAATCTGGCACTGTTGTCCTCTGTCGGGGTTGCTTTCTCACTTTTTCTCTCTGCTGAGCATTCACATCCTCTGGCAAATTACAATAAATGAAAAAAAAAAAAAGGAAAAAAGGAAACATTTATATCTTTAAAAAATTGCAAGCTGGATACATCTATGCTAGACATTTTCTAAAGGTTTTAAGAATTTATCTGGACAATGTTATTCTTCAGATCCTTAAGAACTCGTTTACATCCAGAGAGTTTCACAGTCAATATGACCATCGATATATCTGGTTATTTCTGAGACTATTCTTTATTTAGTATTGTGGAATTTCTATGTGTAGAACTAGACGGCAATTGTTGCCCCCATTTCAGATTATAGAAGATATGTAAGTTTAGGTTAAAAATGTTCAGATGGCATATACATTAGAATTAAGTCCTAAATTAACATCTTTCCCTATTCCCAATGCTCTAATTTCACTCTCCATTGGGTAATTTCGTAAGACTTTTCTTTCTTCCTTTTTTTTTGGAAGAATTATTCATTTATTTATTTTCATTTGTTGTTATTATTATTATGATTACTTAATTTGACCAGAGACAGAGAAAGAGAGAAAGGGAAAGCGAGAAAACAAGCCACCCGGTCAGGGACTCAAACCGCAGTCGGCTATGTGGGAGTCCAGCACCTTTAACCACCACGCCACCTGTTAGCCTCAACTTTTCTATGCTCTTGTAAGAATCCTTATGTATTCTAGCCCTATCTATTCAAAGTGCACATATATACTTTGCTGTTACCTGAACGAATCAGACTTTTCTGAGAAGACTTTTGTCAGTTGAAAATACATGAACGTTTTTTTCCATGTCAGTATAAGTAAGTCTCTCTATTGTTGTTAATGTCCCATTGTGTGACTATTTCCTACCTTTTTTGACTAGTTTCCTATTAATGTGCACTTAAGATTCCTTTTTTTAGATATATTGGTTGCAAACATTGCTGTAACAAATGTCCTTGTCCATAAAACTTTTTTTTTTTTTTGAGAGGTTTTTGCTGCACTTGCCAGAAAGAGAGAGAGACAGAGAGACAGAAAGCAAGAAATCACCCCCGGGGGGATGGCCACGCCACAATCCCTTCTCCCCCATTTTTCTCTCAGGATCTTGGGCATGCTTGCACATGCACCCGGTGTGAGTTAAAGCCACTGGGTCTGGGACTCAAACTGAGGTCGACTATGTGGGAGTCCAGCGACATAGCCATTACGCTAACTGCTGGTCCCCAAACTTTTTTACATATATGGGAGAGATACACGTCTGGAACATAATTGCTGGCTATATGCTTTGAAGGTTCTGATGTGCATAGATATTGCCATATGGCCTTCCACCAGTGTTCTCTGAAAAAGACTATCCTAATCTTTCTCTCTTTTTTTAAAGAAAGAATTATTTTTTTAACTTTATTTATCTGTTTATTTATTTATTTTAATTTGACCAGAGAGGGACAGAGAGAGAGGGAGAGAGGAAGTGAGAAAGTAAGTCACCAGTCCGGGACCTGAACCATGGTCAGCTATGGGGGAGTCCAGTGCCCTTAACCATGCCATCTGCCAGCCCCCTAGTCTCTCTTAAAGACTGGATTTAATTAAACATTTTTTTCTTTATAGAGTAAATGAAAAATGGTATTTCATGTCTGTTTTCATCTGAATTTTATTATTGTGAGTGAGTTTGAGTAGCTTCATATATTAATTATGCTTTTGGATTTTTTTCTCTCTGGACTGTGTCTTTAGATCCTTTGTATGTCTTCTCCCCTACTGGACTGTCCAGCTTTGTCTTCTTGTAAGGAGTGTTCTTTATTTGTATGAATTTTCTGTCTGTCATGGGTGTGCAGTAGGTTAAAAAAAATCATGGCTGATTGTCTACTTTGTTCTTGCTGGCCTCTCTCCATACTAAATTTCTTTTTTTGTAGTTAACTTCATCAATTTTTTCTTTTACGGTGTCATTTTCATCATGCTCAGAAAGCCTCAACAAAATTGTAGGTGTGTTTAGTCATACCTTTCCTGGTACTTGTACTTGTGGTGGTTTAATTTTTCTTTTTAAGAGATTTTTGCTGTAGGGTGTGTGTGCTCACCAGACACACACACACACACACACACACACACACACACAGAGAGAGAGAGAGAGGGAGAAAATGAGAAATCACCCTCCAGGGAGATGGTCATGTCACAATCTCTTCTCCTCCATTCTCCTCTCAGGATCTTGGACATGAACCTGGCATGAGTTTCAAGCTGTTTGGTCCAGGATTGGAACTGTAGTCGGCCATGTGGGAGTCCAGCACCTTAATCACTATGCCACCTACTGGCCCCAGTGGTTGAATTTTTTTTTAATGATTAGGTCTTCAACTCACTTTGGATTAATCTAATTAAAGAAGTGAGGTGTAAATGGGGTATTTTTTCTCACTAATTAGTTTATTTACTACCAACTTTTACTCACCAATTTGAAATGCCTCCATCTTTTTGATGGGTATTTAAATCTATTTCATTGACTTGTGTCTCTGTTCCTGATCCCAGTATTAAAAACGTTTAGCTATCTGAGTTTTGTTTATTTTAAGTTTTTAATTGCCAAGAGCATGTACTTGTGTTAGAGAGAGAGAGAGAGAGAGAGAGAGAGAGAGAGAGAGAGTGCTCCACAATGGGGGGTAAGAGAAGTTGTCATTCCGCAATTCTTCCTCTCCATTCTCCATTGTGTCAGGATTCTGGGCATGGGTGTATACTTGCCCAGTGTGCTTTTTCAAGCTGCCAGTGCTGGTATTTGAACTGTGGTCATCCACGTGGGATCTGATTCCCTTAACCATTAGGCTTTGGAGCTGGCTTCCACCATGAACTTTTTAAAGGCCCATTGTGTAGCTTCCAATTGGCCCAGCCAGATTCCAGACCCCCTCTCTTCCCCTGAACCACAGCTGCCCCATCCCGTTTCCAAGACTAGTGCTGGGACCTCCACTCAGCCTTAGCCCCACCCTGAGGCCTTCCTTCTTCAGGCTTCTGAGCAGGTGGTTCCTCAGCTGAACCTGAGACGCCACTCTCAGCTCCTATTCAGTTACATCTTCAAACATCCTGTTGGAAATACACCCTTAGTAGCTAAATGCAGGACAGCCCAGCCTTGAGACACTATTTCCAGTGGCCTTTGTCTGCAGCAGGAAGCCAGCACAAGGGCCCAGCCATTGATGATTAGACTTATACGGTGTTTTCTTTCTTAAAAGGATTAGGTTTTTCACTCTCTGCTACTTTTTTTTTTTTCAAGGGAATTCTTTCGTAACACTATAAATTCTTTGAGCAGATATTTATCAACAGTCTCGGTGATAGCAAAGTGCTTTTCAGCAAAGATAAAGTCAGCTTGACAGATAAACATGCTGCGTAATTAAAGGATTAGTGTCATTCCTCTTGAAATTAAATGAGGAGAGGAGGACTTCTGTGCTGACTTGTTTATGATAAAATTATTTGTTATAATTTTGCAGGGAATAACTCGCACACTGTGAGATAATGTCAGCTTTGATATGTTAGCCTTGGAGGTGAGTGGGAAATGACATTTACACAATGTGACCAACGGCACATACCTGAATTGTCTCCAGCTAGTTAGAGCCACACGTTTTCCTTTTTTGTGAGTGAAGACAGATACTTTCCTTTCCCTCCCTCATTTGTTTTTCTGTGTGTGGGGGGGCATGTTTTATCTTCCATCGTATTCTGGAAGCAACCTGAGCTTTGTGCAGATCGGATAGCTGGTCTCAGTGGGTGATGAAATCTCTCTGACCCAGGCGGCGATGTCTGGGCACGGGTTTGGGGAAACTCTGGGTTTGGGCACACAGAGGTTGGAGACTACGTACCACAGCCTGTTTTGGTCCTTCTGACACCTTGCTGCTCTCTCACACACAGGTGTTTTCTTGTTTCTGTGAGAGCGGAGGCCATCTGGTTGGACCATTCCGGGCACTTGCTTCACTGAGACATTTGGTGCAGGAGGAGATGCCTGTTTTCTGTAAAGGCTCTGGCAACCAGACTCATCTGTGCCTGTGCTCTGGGAGGTTATCTGCCTCTCTGAGACCCCAGGTTAGCTCTCAGGTCTCTGAAGTGGATAGGAAGACACCGAGCCAGACTTGGAGCCTGTGTTGGACCCCAAAGTCCAAACCCTTCCTGAAGAGCTGTGCTGCCTCCTATGATGGCATTTGAAACTGGGCTTTGCAATGTGATAGGGTTATTTTAGGCCCAGATTAAAGTGAAGGTCAGGGACCAGCCATTGGTGTAATGGCTATGTCGTTGGGCTCCCATGTAGTCGACCACGGTTCGCTTCTTGTACTCCATGGCTTAAACTCACGCCGGGCACGTGTGCGTACATGCCCGTGGTCCCGAAAGGAGAATGGAGGAGAAGGGATTGCGGCTTGGCCATCCTCCCTTGGAGATGATTTCTTGCTTTCTGTCTCTTTGTCTCTCTTTCTGGTGAGTGCACATGCCCTAGAGCAAGAACTTCTCAAAAAAAATTTTTTTTAAATTGCAGGGGGAAAAGAAACTTTAGCTTGGCAGGAGAAGCAGGAAAATGAGAGACACCTTTGGGGAGAAGAAAGAGATGTTGCAAGAAGTCAGATTGGGGAAGGCTGAAGAGTAGGAACACGCTGGCCCTTGGTGCCTGGACACTGCCTTGGCTCTCCTGGGACTGTAAGTATTTCTGTAGTGATGGTTACTTGTGCGCTGGCAGTTTCCCACTTCCCACATCGCTCCGTTATTCTGCCTCAGGGCTTGCTCAGAGTCTGGGAGAACACTTGGGCTGTGCAATGGGACATCACTGATGTACAGGGGACTTCCCACCCCAGGGGTCACCTCCAACCAAGGAGGAGAGCTGGTGGACAAATGCCCCAGCCTCCCTCCCTCCAAGGGCCAGCTCTGAGGCACTCTCCTCTAAGGGGTAAACCAGCGCCCACAGTGCTCAAGCTCGATAGCACCATCTTTCCTCGTCCTCGTTTCCTCACGCCTGTCCCCTGGGCTCACCTTTCACATAGACTACCTGCACCCGAATCCTCATCTCATCTTTTCAGGGAAACCAATTAAGACAGGAACCTTGAGCCACTCTGGGAATGTGGACTTTGTTGGGTAGGAAACAATTCAAAACAGGCAAGCAGAACCTTGAGGATATATATAAGTCGACTGACCAATTCTTTCCAAGCGAAATCTGGCAACTCCTGTCTTATAAAACCTGTCATCATGAAGTCTCAATAGAAACACTCTCAATGGGGCTTCTACTCTGAAAAGATTTTAAAAGAAGAAATGTACAGGGCCAGCAGGTGGCATGGTGGCTAAGGGGCTGGATTCCCAGATGGCCAACTGTTCGAGTCTTGGAACTAGCAGCTTGGAAATCATGCTGGGCATGTGTGCATGTGTATCCCAAATCCCAGGAGGAGAATGGAGGAGAAGGGATTGTGGTGTGGCCATCCCCCCGGGGGGTGATATTTTTACTTTCCCTCTCACTGTCTCTCTCTGTCTTCGGCCAGTACACATGCCCTATGGCAAAAACTGAAAAAAAGGAAAAAAGGGATGTGGACCTAGGAACATTCTGCAAGATCCTTTATACATCTATACTATCCAGAGAGTAAAGTGTATCAGCTTTTTACAAGCAATTGAGTTGTTGGTATGAGTGAATGCAAATCGCTTCACTTTAGAATTCAATCTGCTAGGACATAATCGGGCCACACTGCAGACAAAGGTTTACATCGCCAGTGTGCAAGCAGGTTTGCAAATTGACAAATATGAGACAAGCACCTCCACCAGAAAAATCAGTGAATGATCTGCAGAGCAGTGCACGGAGGAGCGAGCCTCAATGATCAAAGATGAAAAGACACTCAAAGGGAAATGCCATCTAAAGAAACAAAGAGAGAACACTTTATATCTTTCACACTGACAAAAAGTAAGGAGTTCAAATCCTTCTTGATGGGGGAGGTGAGGAGGGGATAGGACTTCTCATACTCTGATGGTGACATGTGAAGTGTTGCAGCCCTTCTCAGGAACTAACCTGGCAGTTAGCTATTAAAGTGTATGTAAGAATGGGGCCAGCGGTGGCATGGTGGTGAAGGCACTGGATTCCCAAACAGCCAACTGTAGTTCGAGATCTGGACCTGGCAGCTTGAAAATCACACTGGGAGTGTGTGTATGCTTGCCCAAATTCCCAGGAGGAGAACGGAGGAGAAAGGACTGAAGCAAGGCCAACCTCCTTGGGGAGTGATTTCTCACTTTCTCTATCTCTTTTTTCCCTGTCTCTGTGTCTCTCTCCCAAAGAGCCCTATGGCAAAAATCTAAAGAAAAAAGTGCACCTAAGATTAACATAACAATTCCACTCTTGGAAGTTTTTCTCTTAGAAATAAGAGTTCTAAGTATTTCTACATATATGTTTAGAGGTGTTATTTTGTAGGGCTGGCATTGTGCACCAGTAGTTGAGGGAGCTGGATACCACGTGGCCAACTGTGTATTTTGACTTGAAAAACACTGGGTGTACGCGCTCTCAAAACCCGATTCCCTAATGGAATGCAAAAATGGAGGAGAAGGGAAGGGATTATGATGTGACTATGCCCCATTGGGGATTACTTTCTCCTTCCTCTCTCTCTTTTTCTCTGTCTCTCTCTGGTGAGTACATGCACCCACTGGCAAAAAAAAAAAAAAAAAAAAAAAAAAAAAAAGAAAAAAAAAAAAAAAGAAAAAAGAAAAAAAAAGTTATCTGTGGGACTATTCATTGACAGATTGGGCACAAAATGACAAAATGAAGATCTACCACTAGGTCAGTTATTGTTTTAAAATTGGCATGTCCTGGGAACCAGCAGTTAGCGTAATGGCTATGTCGCTGGACTCCCACGTAGTCGACTGCGGTTCGCATCCTGGACCCGATGGCTTAGAACTCACGCCAGGCGCGTGTGCATGCGTGCCCAAGATCCCGAGAGGAGAATGGAGGAGAAGGGATTGTGGCGTGACCATCCCCCCTGGGGGGTGATTTCTCGCTTTCTGTCTCTATGTCTCTCTTTGTCTGTCTGGTGAGCGCACGTGCCCTATAGCAAAAAAAAAAAAAAAAAAAAAAAAAAAAAAAAAAAAAAAAAAACCTCAAAAAAAATTGGCATGTCCTTATCTTACATCTTTGTGCTGCTATCAAAAACAATCAATTTGATCTGGATGACTTTAAAGAATTTTAAAGAATATCGTATAAAGAATGTGTAACATAATCCTAGTTTTGTACCAAGAAATGGAGCTGAATGTGTATTTGTGCTTACTCCCTTCTAGAGCCAGAGTACCTGGGTTTGTTCCTGGCTTCAGATCTGAGGCTATGTGACTCTGGGACCACAAAGACCCTCTCTTAGCTGCTGATGTTCATATAGTAATGTTAAGAGGGGACAATAACAGAACCTGCTTCATTGGCTGCTCACCGGATTAAATCAGCTGCTGTGTGCAAAGACTTAGAATTTTTCCTGGAATATAATGTGCTGAAAAGTGTGGTTATTGTGAGAGTTTGTGTAAATGTACAAATGTTTGCCACTGCCTTTGACTTATAAGCATGGAGGAAAAGACTGAAGGGTAGATGGTCATTATCATGAATTTGAACTATGATTCATTTG
This sequence comes from Tupaia tana, assembly GCA_026018925.1. Taxonomy (NCBI): domain Eukaryota; kingdom Metazoa; phylum Chordata; class Mammalia; order Scandentia; family Tupaiidae; genus Tupaia; species Tupaia tana. The sequence goes on along the minus strand of JAKSZU010000013.1, from coordinate 13,870,214 downwards.
GTATGAACTAGAGAAAATTTAGGACTAAAGAAAAAGGTGGAAGAGAAAAGGATAAGATGTAACAGGCATAAAATATACATGAAAACAACAACAACAACAACAACCACCACCCTTAAACACAGTATGCTGAATTATTCCATACCTGTAAGGAAAAGAAGAAGATAGAAGGGGAACTAGGGATAAGAAGAAGTGAAGACCTTTCCAAAAACATGGCCAGGCCAAGTGCAGTGTCTAAGGACATACATGTGGTTGATGAGACTACAGTGAAGCAGAAAGAGGGGCTGGAGGTGGTGCAGTGGTCATGCAGGTCAAACTCAGTGGGAAGGTCTGAGGTTTGCGTCCTGAGGCCTCCCTGGACATGATCTGGAGTCTGGTGTCTGGTGCCTGCTCGTGATCTGAGCTGGCGGAGGCCAGAGTGGACCATGGTATGAAGATCTTGTTTGGAGTGTGTCTCTTTCTCTCTCTCTCTGAAGAAGTAAATGAATAAACTTAAAAAAAAGGAAAAAACTGCAAGGAAAGGAGTATCGTGAAGGTGATTGTTTCTGGAGGAAAGGGATAGTGTCTGGGATAGAGCATGTAACAGGGACTTTTTGGAGTGGCTGAGCATCCTAGTTCTTGACCTGTGTAGTGGGAATAGTAATTCACTTTGATTTATATTTGTGGGCTAGCCGGTGATGTGGTGGTGAAGATGGCTGGAACCCACATGGCCACGTGGCGGTTCGAGTCTCAGACCACGTGGCTTGGAAAACACACAGGGGATGTGTGTGTACGTGCCCAAGAGGAGACTGGAGAGAGGGGATTGCCGCATGGCCACGTCCCCTGGGAGTGATTTCTTAACTTTTCTTCTCTCTTTCTGTTTCTGGTGAGTACACATGCCCCATAGCAGAATTAATGTGTGTGTGTGTGTGTGTGTATAATATATATGTATATATACTTGTTTTGTATAGTTTTTTGCATCTGTATTATATTTTACTTTACAATGAAAAGTTTAAAAAAGTCCTAGTAAATATGATACCATTCATCTGTGCACTTATGAAAAATTGCATAAGTATGTATAAAACAACACACAAATAAAAGCAGCAACTGACCACTGAGAATATAAAATTTACCTGTGGAAGCTAAAGAGAATGTTCTCGTGTTTGGTGTAGGGCTCTCCTCTCTCCCTCTCCAAACCCACGAGTCCTGAAGGCACTGGGATCGGCCGTTTTCCCTACCTAACTTTGTCCAGACAGATGAAGGCAGGAAGGATTAGTTTTGATCATGCCCCCTGGATGCGTGAGTCACACTCTGCCTGGTAATTATTTTTGACATTTGACAGTTCCAGGCCCAACCTTTTACAGCTCTGAAATCTTGGCAGGCCATTTATTTTTGAAGCTTTCAAACTTTCCTTTAGGTAACTAAGTATTTGCAGGATACCTCTTTGGGTGCCTTGTTCAAGGTAAGGTAGAGATTTTTGGAGAGTCCTAAACCCAGAGGGGAGCTTAGCACCTCAGGAAAGAACACATCACTTAGCAACAACTACAATAACAGCACCACAAGAACAAACTTTAAATGAATGTAAAACACTAGACTCTGCAGAGAGTCTTTCAGAGCGGGTTCCGAGAGAATCTTTGTTCCCAAATCTCTCCCTTTCCTGCCTGCCATATTGCAGAAATTCTGTCCTTCGATAGGTAACTCTTTTTACTAGCAAGTTCCCAAATGTAAATATCTCTCAAAGTTGCCCAGTGAGGACTGTCGTGAGGCATTCATATGACGGTGAAAAAAATGCATAAAGAAAGGGATTCTGAACTGGAGAGAAGAGGCAAAGACCATTGTAAATGACAGCGAATTACTAGGAAGAATAACGCCTGGAGTTTTGCCAAAGCAGCAGTAAAAAGGCACTGTCCACAGTGACACATACGGGGTTTTTTATCAGTCAGTTCTTTTGGTTTCAAGTGACAAAAACCCCGACTCGACTGGGCTTAAGGAAAAAGAGGAGAATTTACTGGGTCATATAATTTAACATTCCCACGGTAGGTTTAGGGGTAGAGTTTCAGGCATGGCTTGATCCAGGGTTTAAACAATACTTTGAAAACTTGGTCATCTCTATTCTTGGACCTGCTTTTCTTTCTTTTGGAGTTTTATTCAGCAGGCCCTCTGCTTGCAGGGGTTCCTGTCATTTGGCAAGCATAGTATTTCTTTGCGTCAGCCACTGCAGCAAAAACCGTGGGATGAGTCAGTTAGGGCTGCTCTGGTGGGCCCTGGTGGAGTTCGGTGTTCCCGCCTGGAACTGGAGGTGGGCCGGCTGCATGGATACACCTGCCCTGAGGAAATGGGCGTGGTCTCACCAGGGGGGAGGGAAGGGGGTGCTGGAGATGCAGACTGTGTGTCCTCCTAGGCAGCCTCCAAGAGGTCCAATCCAGAGAGGCTGTCACATCTGGTTGCAGGATCAAGGCCGGCATCGAGGAATCTGCTTGAAGGGAATTTAGCAGAACAGAAGGCACCTGAGTGTCACATGTGGGACGGGTTGGTTTTGTGAAACCATTTTTTTTTTTTTCAGTCTTTACAAAATTAATTTTTTCCATGTTGAAGGGGGAGTAAGAAAGCACACCCCTCCCACAAAGTCTTTTTTTTTTTTTGGAGAGGTTTTTGCTATAGGGCACATGCGCTTGCCAGACAGAGGAAGACATAGAGACAGAAAGCGAGAAATCACCCCCCAGAGGGGATGGTCACGCCGCAATCCCTTCTCCTCCATTCTCCTCTCGGGATCTTGGGCACGCATGCACACACGCCCGGTGTGAGTTCTAAGCCACCGGGTCCGGGATGCGAACCGCGGTCGACTACGTGGGAGTCCAGCGACATAGCCATTATGCTAACTGCTGGTTCCCTCCCTGACAAAGTCTTAATGCCATGACCCACTCCCCCACCCCAGCCCCAGCCAGCCCTGGATCATGGGCTCACACGTGTACCCGGCACCTCAGGGAGTCTTCATATGTGAACCCAGAACCTTTCCATGTGGGTAGTAACACATCACCATGTTTTACCGCCGCACCACTGTCTGGCCCCAGTTCCACGAAATCTTTGTTTCAATTATATAGAGGTGTGTGTGTATGTGTATGTGTGTGTGGGGTATCTATGAACGGAAACATGTGCGTGTTTATATTCATGTGTGTATATAGGTGTGACCAAATATGTGTAATACGTCTCTCCCACCATGGGTCATGGTCAAGGAGGCACAGACATGTGGCTCCCCCAGGATGGTCCTGATGCTTGTATTCCTGGTTCCCACTCCCCGTGTTGTGTGAACTGGGGTTGCCTTCTGTGTTCATGATCCGTCCTTCTCAGACTCTCTCCCTCTACCAGCTGCCCACTTGGCTACGGATGACCGCTCTCTGTCCTATCCACTCCTTCCTCGTTTTCAAGGTCTGGCTCAAATGTCACTTTATCTGTGAAGCCTTCTCTTCTAGCCACTCTAACCTGAGCTGGAGCCAGCAGGCTCCTCCCTATGCCCTCAGAGAGGCTACACCTCATCTGTCTAGCTCCTTGGCACTCAGCACCTACTGCGTCCCAGCACTGACGTGCACACAGGAAGAAGGACCAGGGCTGTGTGGGGTAGAAAGGTGTGATCCCTTCCCTCACTTGTCCTAAGGGGCATGACCAATGCTCCCGTAGCAAAAGACAGGTTAACAAGAGGAAAGCAAACGAGTTTACTTCATTGAAGTTCGATGTGATGTGGGAGCCTTTAGACATGAAGGCTTGAAAACCCAGGGAAATGATCTGTCTTCATGCTTAGGCTTGAAGAATGGACGGCTTTGTACACGTGTGATTGGGCAAAGGGTATGGAAACTCCAGCGAGGCCTGTTCAGGTTGTTCTTGGCTTTTCTGGGCAATATCCCTTCCTTCCTCCCCTCCTTCCTCACTCCAGTGTGGAGCAGGACTAGTCTGGAATGTGGTTCTTCAAGGAAAGAGAGATACGAGACACTGAGCTTTCTAGGCTTTTTATATTTTTGCTACAGGGTGCATGTGCTTGTCAGAGAGAGAGAGAGGAAAAGTGAGAAATCATCCCCCCAGAGAGGAGGGTCATAACTCGATCTCTTCTCCAGTCTTATCTCAGCATTTTGGGCATGTACACTCACATGCCCAGTGTGATTTTCAAGCTGCCAGGTCCTGGACTTGAACTGCACAGTTAATCGGCCATGTGGAATCTAGTGGCTTAACCATCATGTCACCTGCTGGCTCCATCTAGGGTTTTTTTTTTTTTTTTAAGTTTATTTATGTATTTATTTCATGAACGAGAAAGAGAGAGATGGCCACAATAGGGTCTAGACACCGTAATCCACCCACTCAGCCTCAGCTGGCCCAGGTCACGGGCACATGCTTGCCTGGTCTACTTATGGAGGTTTCCTGATGTGAATCTGGAACCTTTCCACACGGGTCAGCCTCACAGAGGGTTGCATTTTATAGCTGCACACCTGGCCTCCTTTCCAGGTTTCAGAGCTTGCTTTGGTAGAGAGGGTTCTGGTTTCTATGACTTCCTTGGGGAAAAGGAATTCTGGTTTCTGTGGCTGACTTTGTGGGAGTGAAAGGGTGATAGACAGGAGGAGAGAAAGAGACTCTACTTATGAGGTCTTCCAATCTCCTTTGTGGAGCTTTATGCCAAAACATGACATTTTGGGGTGTTCTGTCTTCTGAGATCCAACAGCTGTGCTATCCAATATGGTCACCATTTACCTCAGGTGGTCGTTGAGAACTTAAAAATGTGACCTGTCTAAAGTGAGCTGTTTTGTAAGTGGCGAGTGTGGACTGGCCTTAGAAGATAAAGAAACATTGTAAAACATCCCAACAACTTTATTTATTACATGTGGATAGAGTAGAATTTTGGGGCATATTGGATTAAATAAAGTGTATAATTAAAATTAGTTTCCCTTTATACCTTTTTTTCAGTCATGGCTACTAGAAAAGGTAAAATTTTGTTTGTGACTCATGTGACATTTGTACAAAAAAAGACTGGGCTAGAACAGAGCAGAAAGCGGGTCCCCAAGGCAGCGAACTGAGCAGGATGTTGGGCACATTCCTGAACACCCTCATTTCCATGGTATGGAGAATCAGATCCTTACCCTGTGGGTATACATGCATATTAATGGAATAATGAATGCCATATGGGGCTCATGTCACCGGTGGGACTTGCTGTTTCTATTAGACCTTGTCTCTCCGCCTTGATTAGCTGTTTGTTTTATAACACTTAACAGAATGCCTTGCTTACAGCAGGAATATACGACATGCTTCTTGAATGAATGTATGTATGAATGAATGAAACAACATTAAAAATGATGTGAGAGTATTTCCCCAAAGATGGAATTTCCCCACTCGATAATTCTGATTAAAGACTAGCCTATCAGAGGTTGTAAATCACTCACAATTTGTCTGAAGGAAAGTTCTAGGGGGAAACTATGGCAACTAAGTGATGACTCACATCAAGTCTCCTAATCCTAGACTTGTCTCACTCCTGCCAGCAGGTCTGAGGTTGACCTAATCTGTCTGAATGAGCACTTAAACAATTTCAGCTCCTACTCTCTCATGTTTTTTTTTTTCTTTTTTGTTTAAATGTCTTAAAAAATTATATATTTTATATACACACACACACACACACACACACACACATATATATATATATCTCCACATGTTTTTCAGTTTTACACTTGATATATATAATCGATACCATGTGACAATTACATGCACTTTGCATGGTAACTTTATGTGGTTTTCCCATGAGCTATTAAATATATTTATATAGATAGTTATATATGTGTGCGCACACGTGCGCCCACAGACACACACACTTTTTCTTCCCCAAGGGTGTTTGATGTAGCAGATTCAGAAATGAAATTTTTACACTACAGTTCCCCATAGGAGATTGGAGTGAAGCGAAGTCAAGCCTGCAGAGGCAGAAGGCATTAAAAACGTTAGGGTAAGGAAACATTTTCTTTCTTTTTTTTCACATTATTTATTATTATTATTATTTGTATATACTTTCCATCATATTGTTTGGCTTACAATGAGACCATGCCACAGAATGTTTGGGCTTTGTAGAAATTGGCAAGTGGTTGCTAGGACACAAATACTTTTAGGTATTTCTTGCCTTCCTTCCTCACTGCCCCTCCTTTCCCCTCCCTGAGATTTTGGCTACAGGCATTTGTTAACTCGGCAAGGTGCAGGAATAAGAGACACCTGGATGTGAAATGTTGGGGTATGGAGCTGCAGTTTATAATCCCTGAGGGGGGATTTGGGAGGCAATGTTTGAGCTTGGTGAGGACACATTGCAACCTCTGTGCAAGTTCTTAAACTCCTTTTAGCCTCAGTTTATTTTCTGTAAAATGGGGATAGACTACTTCTCTCACAACATCTTTTTTATGAAGATTAAAAGTAACAATGTATTCAAAGAGTGTATCAAGTATGATGTGCCTTCCAAACGCACGTAGAATGATGTGTATGAGTCTGAGAGCTGTTGAGAAAGCAAATAGGGCTTCATGGAGGAGCTACAATGGGGCTGAGCAAAAGGGGTGTATGTGGAGATGAGAGGTGGGAAGAGAGGATGCACCTGGAGAGAAAATGAAGTGAGGGAAAATGTGGAAGTGGGAAATTACCGGCTACCTAATGGGAGGATACAGAAGAAAGTCTGCCCGATTGAAGTACGGAGGAACATAGGCAGTATGGGAATAAAGCCAAGAAGTTAAGTTAGGGTCCTATTAGGAGCTGAAAGGAGATGCGGGACCAGCAGTTAGCGTAATGGCTATGTCACTGGACTCCCATGTAGTCGACCGTGGTTCGAGTCCCGGACCTGGTGGCTTAAAACTCACGCTGGGCGCATGTGCATGCGTGCCCAAGATCCCGAGAGGAAAATGGAGGAGAAGGGAATTGCGGTGTGGCCATTCCCCCTGGGGGGTGATTTCTCACTTTCTGTCTCTCTGTCTCTCTCTGTCTGTCTGGCGAGTGCACACGTCCTATAGCAAAAACCTAACCGGGAAAAAAAAAAAAGAGCTGAAAGGAGAAGCTTTAACTGTATTTGGTAAATAATAGAGTCATGGAAGGATTCTGAGCAGGGGAATGTCATGATCAAAATGATGTCTTGGAAAGACTGATTGGGTAAAATGAGGCAGCAAATAACAGAAGCAGACAGATAACGGGGAAAGCTGGTTTGTCCTATTTTGGTGGAAAGAACAAGGAGAGATTTGGAATCAGTCTTAGATTCAGTTCTTGACTTTGTGACTTATCGGCAGTGTGATCTTGGGAAGCTTACTTAGCTTTTCTAAGCCTCAGTTTTCCTGCCTAGAATATGGGGATGACAGTAATGTTTATCTCAAAGGATTGTTCACTGAGATTTTACAGCGAACGTAAGATACTTGGCTTCAGTTTTGGCACACACTGATGAATGGGTAAGAGGTATTCCTATGGATAAGTAGAGAGCTGGTCAGGAGGTTTGTTCTAATGAGCTAGAAAGCAAATAACGAGATTATTTGTCCAAAAACAAGAGCCAAAAAAGAGATCATGACATACATGGATAAAATCTCTTTCCCCCATCTTCTAGGTCAAAGGTCAGTAAACTATGGCTGGTGGGTCAAAGCCAGCCTGTGGCCTGTTTAGTATAGCCGACAAGCTATAAATCAATTTTTGCATGTGTAAAAGGTTGTGGAAGAAACAAAAAGGCCCAGCCACAGTGATGCATCCTGCTAAGACGTGTTCCAGAGGCCAGGACCACAAGGGAGCCCCAAGTTTGAGTTCCAGCTCAACCCGGAGGCTGGGCACAATGGAAGCCTGTAATCCCAGTGACTCAGGGAGGCTAAGGCAGGTGGATCACAAGCTTGAGGCTGGCCTGTGCAATATAGCAAAACCCTGGCTGAAAGAGTGGGATGTGGTAATGTGCACCTGCGATCCCAGCTGCTCGGGAGACCGAGGCAGGAGGACTGCCACGAACAGAGGCCCTGTTTTCAAAAATGTGGGCCAGCTGGAGGCATGGCGGTTAAGATGGCTGGATCTCAAATGATTGTACGGTTTGTGTTTCAGACTTGGTGATTTGCAAAACACACCAGGGGTGTGTGTGTGTGTGTGTGTGTGTGTGTGTGTGATTATATTCCTGAAAGAAGAGATGGAGGAGAAGGGACTGTGCTGAGGCCATCCCACTTTGGAGTGCTTTCTTACTTTCTTTTTTTTTTTTTTCTCTCTCTCTATCTCTCTCTCTGTCTCTCTCCTCTGAGCACATATACCCTCTGGTAAATTTAAGAAAAGATAATATAAAGGAATAAACAAAGAAGATGTGACAGGGATCATATGTGGCCCATAAGCCTAAATTACTTACTAATTGGCCTTTTGCAGTGTGTTCTAGAGCAAACTCTTGAATATCAAAGCGTAGGTCCTATCCATGCAAAGCACACACCCATTCCAAGATGTTCACACACAGAGGGTCCTGTTGGTCACATTCCTCTTGACTGAGGGGCAAACCTTTTGCATGCTGAGAGCAGCTTTTCTTTTGGAAGTGTCCCCTTCTAAGTGTTTCCTAAATGCAATTAGCTCCTGAGGCCTGGCTCGCGAGGCCTGCATTCCTCCACTGATTCTCTGCTCTTGCTGCTACAAAAGAAGACGAGGAAGATGTGGGACTCTCCAATGCCTGCAAACATTTATAGGCCCTTGGGGGAGGAAGGAAGGCATCTTTAGTGTTTGCATAATATTTTGGAACAAAAGGAGTTTCCATGTCCTGAAAACTAGTAGAAAGTTTCTTTGTGTAAAGGGTAAGGATGAAAAAAAGGGGGTCCCTAGTGCATCCATCATATCATTGTGTTACAAACCTGGAGCTTATCTGACAAAAAACAGATTTGCTGGCCCAGAGATTTTTGAAGAAACCAGATATTTAAGCTACAGTTACAAAATACATGACATAATGGAAATGTAGGAATATTTCAGTGAGAAAAAAAAAGGAAAATAAAAAGCAGCAGCAAGATCCAACCAAATCAGATCCAGATGGGGTGGGTGGATTTAACAATGAGGAACGAACTTCAGGGAAATATTTTCCCTCGTAGTACTTTGACTGCATCTTTAAAAAGGCAGTTAAAAATGCATCCGTTTACTTTTAAGCTATTATTATGATGCTTGAATCTAGAAGCTTAATTTTCTCAATGAAAAAGTCCTCCTCAAACTTGTTTTGATACTCCAGGAGTAAATTCATTTTGCTCATACATTCATTCATTTCTGTAACAGATGTAGTTTACAGCTAACAATGTATCAGAACTGTGCCAGGACAATGGTTTCAGTATTATGGAGGATACAATCTTGGGGAAAAAGACACAATTAGTAAATAAATATTGGAAGTCAAGGTAATTTTTATGAAGGAATGAACACTATTTTGTGATAGGGAAGAATAAGAGTGTTTTGGATTCCTTTTTTGAAAGGCAGAGTCTAGGGATGTGTCTCAAAGGATTTGACAGAGCAGCAGAGAATAGACGGTGTAGACGGTCAGGTGGAGACACCGAGATGAGAGTCCCTGGGTGAGTCATTTATTGAGGTCGTGTTCTCCAGAGACCTGGGCAGGGAGTAAAAGCCTAGAGCACACATCTTAAGGAGGCACACAGTCTCAGGTTCAGTGTGAACCTAAGTTATCATTAATAAAACATTAATCCCACTCTACTAAAAAAAAAACAAAAACAAAAACAAAACGAAATGAGATTTTTTTTTTTTTTTTGGAGAGGTTTTTGCTATAGGGCGTGTGCGCTCGCCAGACAGACAGAGAGAGACAGAGAGATAGAAAGCGAGAAATCACCCCCCAAGGGGGATGGCCATGCTGCAATCCCTTCTCCTCCATTCTCCTCTTGGGATCTTGGGCACGCACGCACACGTGCCCGGCGTGAGTTTAAGCCACCAGGTCCGGGACGTGAACCGCGGTCGACTACGTGGGAGTCCAGTGACATAGCCATTACGCCAACTGCTGGTCCCGAAATGAGATTCTTAACAAATGATACAACATAGATGAACCTTGAAGACATTTGATAAATGAAATAAGATAAGCCAGGCACAAAATGACAAATATTGTGTGATTCCTCTTACAAGAAGTACCTACAGTTGTCAAATGCATAGAGACAGAAAATAGGATGGTGGTTTCCAGGGTATGGGAGGAAAGGGAAAGGGGCTGTTATTGCTTAATGGGTATGATATTTCAGTCTGGGATAATGACAACGTTCTGCACAACACCATGGATGTACCTAATATGACTCAATGATACCCTTAACAATTGCCAAAATGGTAAGCTTTATGTTAAGTGTATTTTGCCACAATTTAAAAAATATATAACCAAACCTGAAAAAAGAAATTACAGATATATATTACTTATCCATCTTCCTTCTCCTTTTGAACTGTGATTGACTACATGGGAGTCCAGCCACATAGCCATTGCGTTAACTGCTGGATCCAATAGTTCCTTTTTTTCACCTAAAATATATCTTGGTGCTTGCACCCCAGTATTTATTGTAGCATTGTTAAACAATAGCAAAGATAATGGATGCAACCTTCGTGTTTATGAGCTAATGAATAGATAAAGAAAATGTGGTCTATATATGTACCATGGAGTACTATTTAGCCATTAAGAAGGATGAAAACTTGTCATTTGATGTTAAATGGGTGAATCTGGAGGACATTATGTAAAGTGAAATAAGCTAGGTAGAGAAAGAGAAATATTACATGTTCTCTCTCATATGTGGAATTGAAAAAAAATGGCCTCATAGAGATGGAGAGACAAAGAAAGAGAATGAGAGGCGAGAAAGAGTGGAGAAAGGGGATATAGGGATATTGTTTAGTAGAAATAAAATTATAGATGGGGATAGTGTCTAGTGTTACAAAGTACAGTGAGAATATAGATGACAACAACTTGTTATATATCTCAAAGTAACTAAAAGGGAGAATTCTGAATGTTCCCAACACAAGTCATGACATACGTCTGAGATGATGGATATGCTAATTACCCTGAATGAATCATTATACATAATGATTTTACACTATGAAATCATACTGTACCCTAAGATTCATAAATAAATACAATAATTACAATATGCTATATATGTATATATATGTGTGTGTGTATACACACACATACACACACACATATATATATAGCTATATAAAACCAAACCGGTATATATATTTAGATTTTTTTCCATAAGGTATGTGTGCTCACCAGAGAGAGACATACAGAGATAAAGAGAGGGCAAGTGAGAAGTCACCCCCCAAGGGATGGCCATGCTGTGATTTCTTCTCCTCCATTCTTCTCTTGAGATTTTGGACATGCACACACACATGCCTGGTGTGTTTTTCAAGCCTCCAGGTCCAGACTCCAACTGTGGATCTGGCCATGTGGGATCCAGCACCTTAACCACCATGTCACCTGCTGGCCCACTAGTAAAAAAGTTTTTAAAGAAATCTATCGGAAGACTTTTGTTATCAACCCCTAAGTAGCTGCTGCTTCATCTTCTTCTTTTTGTCTGCTTTATTTTATTTTCTCTATATTTTTAACTTTATTTTATAATTTCTCATTCACTTTTAATTGTACATGTCTATAGCACACAACATGGTCTTTCAAAGTTTTCATGTAGTATGTGACAATCAAATCAAGGACGTTACCATATACAACATTTCAAAGGAAAAAATCCCCGTTCTTGTCTGTGAAATGTTTCTCCCCTCAGCCCCTCCCTCCCACCTCCTACTCTCCATTCTCCTCCCACAGTTTCAGGTGTCTACGCTGTCCTCCCTCCCATTATATCTTTGGGTTTTTCAATTTCTGCCATAGAGCACAGACATGCAGGATATATTGAGTGGGTATATACAGTGTTTGTCTTTCATAGTCTGGCTTACTTCCATAGCATTACATCTATTTTCATTCACTTTGTATCAAATGACGGGGTCTCACTGCTCCCATAAATAATGTCCTTATTCTTCCTTCTCAGTTGCTAAATAGTTCACTGAATTAATCATTAATTTATCCTGTCCCTGTTGAGAAAAATGCAGGTTGTTTACAGTTCTTTGCTAGCACACACTTCCTTTTTTGTTATTTTATTGAACTTTATATTTTATTTATTTATTTAATTATTTTAATTTGAAGGACAAAGTGGGAGAGAGAGAGAAAGTGAGAAAGCAAGCCATCAGGTCCAGAACTTGAACTGCGGTGGCCTATGTGAGAGTCCAGCTCCCCTTTACCACCACACCACCTGCCGGCCCTGCGCATATCATGTTTCAGTGAATAGCCATGTACATATAGCATTGCCCATGTGTGTAAGAGTATATGGAGGATAGATTCTTCCGCGGTCGACTACGTGGGAGTCCAGCGACATAGCCATTACGCTAACTGCTGGTTCCCCTTGAGGATAGATTCTTAGAAACAGAATCACTGGGTTACTCAATTTTCCCAATTATAAATTGGGATTTTTATCAGTTTGCACTCTAACCAGCAATGGAGAGTCTCTGTCTCCCATAGCTTAACACAGCTACCTAATTATCTGTTATCTATCTTTCTGCCATCTACCTTTCTTATATCTATCTAGTTATCATCTCTCCAAATGAATCCATGTATCTTTTTAAAAATTATTTATTTATTTATTTACATTCATTCACTGTACATCATTATAGCATACAAAATGAGATTTTTCCATTCAGAATACACTGTATATTGACTCAATCAAGCACATCAACATATGTGTTATTGTCAACAAATAATTTTCCATTTCTTGTTTCCTGTATATTTTGCCTTTATTTCCCATCCTTGATTCCCTCTCTCACCCTCTGCCATCTCCCACCCTCCTCCCACACTGTGTCTGGTATCTATTGTTGCTTTCTATGCCTCCCCCATTTTATTGTTTCACTAAATATCTTAATAAATCTAAATATTTTCAATAGCAAGCACAGCTGATATATACATATCCATGAACACAAGTCTGACTTTAGGCATAAACCTCAGTGAATAGAATGAACATACTATAAAGTAGTACCTAGCTAGGGCTATATAACTTACTCCAGTCATCAAATAGGTATTTTTAATGCTTTTTTTTTCTGAAGTTTTTTTTTTTTATTAATTTACATTCGTTCCCTGAGCATCATCACAACATACTAAATGTGGTTTCCCATCTAGAATAAACTGCATAATGGCTTAATCATGCATGTTATCATCCATAGTATTTCATTTCTACTTTCATATATTTATGTTTTTTACCCCATGTCTGACACTCTGCCCTATTCCACTCTCTTATTACACTATCTCTGCTGTCTACAGTTGTCTTCAATTCTTTTTCCCCCAACATTTCATTGATTACATAATATCATAAGTAATCTAACTACTTTCAATAGCAAGTTCAGCTGATGGTTTCAAGAAAAGCAGTTTTGAACTGGTAAGGATATTTCCTTGAAACTTAAAGCCTAGAAACAGGTTAGTACTCTGTTCAAATAGTAGGTACATGAATCTATTGGCAGCTGAAGACAGGACAAAAATCCTTAAAACCAGACAACAAAGCTTAGAAGAAAAGCAGCAATATTTTAGTCAAGTCAGAGAATGCTGTTTCTTCAGTTCAGTCTCATGTACTTAATCTTTCTTCTGTTTCTGTTGAGGTTCGATCTTCCAGATTGAACTCTGGGATATAATACTCAACTCCAGACTTTGTCCCTACAATTAAGTTGCCCATTTTCTTAGTTTCAGAACTCTTATTTCTGTGTGTCTGCATTTAATTTTACTAACATAGCACTCCCTTAAGAATTTCTTGGAGATCTGGTCTGGTGCTGGTAAATTCCTTCAGGTTTTGTTTATCTAGGAATGTTCGTGTCTTTTCTTCCCATATGAAGGATAATCTTGCTGGATATAGTATTCTCAGTTGAAATTGCTTTTCCCTTAATACTTTGAATATATTTTCCCATTCTCTCCTCGCTTGCATTGTTTCTGATGAGAGGTCTGCTGTTAGTCTGATGGGATACCCTTTGTAGGTAACTTGCCATTTTTCCCTTGACAGTCTTAGTATCTTGTCTTTGTCTGTGGTTTTGGTCAATCTGGCTATAATGTGTCTTGGAGAAGATCTTCTAGGATTGATTCTATTTGGGGTCCTCTGTACTTCTTGGGACTGAATCTTTGAGTGCCTCTCCAGGTTTGGAAAGTTTTCTTGCAGGATTTCATGGAATCCAGATTTCATGGAGAACCAGAGAGAGAGGGAAAGTGAGAAATCACTCCCCTGGGGGTTGGCCACAGTATAGTTCCTTCTCCTTCATTCTCCCCTTGAGATTTTGGGCATGAATACACACAGGCCTGGAGTGTTTTTCAAGCCTCTGGGTCTGGGATTTGAACTATGGTGTTGGCCAGTGCCTTAACCACTATGCAGTCTACTGGACTGGAAATGGAATTTTTAAAAAGTTCATTTATTTATTTACTGAAAGAGAAAGAGACTGAGAGAGAGAGAGAGAGACACTTCTAATTAAATCTTTATGCCATGATCCACCCCAGCCTCAGCCAGTCAGATCATGGTCATTCATGTACCTGACCGTTTCTTTTTCTTCTTTCCTTCCTTCCTTCCTTCCTTCCTTCCTTCCTTCCTTCCTTCCTTCCTTTTTCTTCCTCTTCCTCTTCCTTTTCCTCTTCCTCTTCCTCTTCCTCTTCCTCTTCCTCTTCCTCTCTTTCTTTCTTGCTTTCTCTTTTTAGAAATTATTTATTTATTTTATGAATAAGAAAGAGAGAGAGAGAGGACTTTTTAACATTTCTGGCTTTTATGTCAAATTTAGTTCTGAACTAGCCCTGAGATACAAATTCTGTGATTTAGTAGAAAACGATATACTAAAAGAAAATTAAAGATGATAACGATCTTTTTCTTGAAATGTGCTCATTAAGGCTTGCCACAGAGCATGAAATGCAAAGGGTATTATAGGGGGATGACTCATTCAGTTGGAAAAATGAGGAGAGGTTATAAATACAAAGAGAAATCATTAGATCAAAAGTGAGGAAAACTAGAACTGGAAGGGGGAATGGAGTATGGGATGCTCAGAATGTAGCTCTAGATGAAGCTTGGGTCAATGCCTGATTTAGGTGTGAGGGTGAGCAGGCTCTTCCTAGGTGGCATTGGCAGCATGACACATAATAGGGCTTGATGCAGTAAAGGAAGTAGATATTCATATATAGATGCTAATTGGCAATTATTTTTCAGATTTGTAGTTATTGGGAGGCACCTGTAATTCAAGGTACAAATGATCAGCACTTCATATTGTCTAAAAACAGACAAAAAAGGTGATAAACTGACATTTTTATTTTTTGTTCATAAATTTGATTATTGCTGAAACTGGACACTTCTTATATATTTGCTTATTATTTATTTTTTCTTTTGTGAACTATTTATAATTCTGCTTATTTTCAGTGTCTACTAAGCAAATCTATAGCTATATTGTCTTTTAAAATAATAGAATAATTAAAATTACACATGTACATTATAAAAATTCAGACATTTATCTGAGGGCCAAGAAGTGAAAATTAGAGCCAACCCCATGGTATTACTATAGGTAATAGGTGTTGTGCACTAGAAGCCAGGTTCCATATGGCTAGCTATGGTTTGAATCCTGGCCCTTGTGGCTTGAAGAACACACCAGGTGTGTGTGCATGTGTGCCTAAAATCTTGATAGAACAGAGAAATGGAGGAAAGGATTGGGGCATGACCATGTCCCTTTGGGGGAGGGAGTACTTTCATTCTCTTTCTCTGACAAGTACACATGCACTCTGGCAAAAAAAATAAAATGAAAACCACCCATTATTCTACCACTTGGAGAACAAATATTTTTCTTATAATAGTAATTGCATTTTTTAAAATTAATGATTTTTGGGGCCAGTAGGTGGCATAGTGGTTAAGATGCTGGACTCCCACACGGCCGACCATTGGGAGTTCAATTCCTAGGCTTGATGGCTTGAAACTCATGCTGGGTGTGTGTGTGTGTGTGTGTGTGTGTGTGCCTAAAATCTCACGAGGAGAATGGAGAAGAAGGGATTGAGGCATGGCCATCCCCCCTCGGAGGGTGATTTTTGCTTTCTGTCTCTCTGGTGAGTGCACATGCCCCATAGCAAAATCCTCTTAAAAAACAAACAAAAAACAAAACAAAACAAACAAAAAACAAACCACGAAGTTTTCTTTTTAAAAATTTTTATTTATTATTTATTTATTTAGAGAGATTTTTGCTATAGTAGGGTGCATGTACTCACTGGTGAGACAAAGAAAACAAGAAATCACCCCCCAGGGGGGATGGTCATGCCATAATTTCTTCTCCACTCTTCTCTCATAATTTTGGGAATGTACACATGCATGCCCAGTATGGGTTTTAAGCCTCTGGGTCTGGGACTTGAACCTCAGTCTACTATGTGAGAGTACAACAATGTAACCATTGTGCCATTTATTGCTCCCCAAAGTTTTTCTTAATATTTATTAAAATTGGATTCAACCAAACATGCTTGGATTTTATTTATTTATTTATTTATTTATTTATTTATGGTGGAAAATGCACAATATAGAAATTATTTTATTTTTCTGCTGGAGGACATGTGCATAGAGAAAGCGAGAGAGAAAGTATCAGTATCTCCCCATGGGGGCTGGTCATGCTGCAATCATTTTTTTCCTCCAATTTTCTATCATATTAGAAATCTGTATCTGGTGTGTTTTCTTTTTTCTTTCTTTTTTTTTTTTTTTTTTTATTTGCCAGAGAATACATGTGCTCTCTGGGGAGAAGGAGACAGAGAGAGTGTGAAAAAAATACCCCTCGTGGTGCATGGTCACATCACAATTCCTTCTTCATCTCTCCCTCCTTTTGGGATTTTGGGCATGCACACACATGCACCTGGTGTGTTTTCAAACTGTCTGGTCTGGGACTCTCGCCATGCAGTTGGCCATATGTGATCCAGCTCCCTCAGCACAGTGCTTACACTGGGCAATGGGGCTAGCCCCAAATTAACCTTTCTAAACCATTTTAGAGTGTAACTTCAGTAGGATCAGGCATGTTTACACTATTTTACAAACATGATATTTTTAGTTGAATGACTTTACTAATATGAACAGTTTCTCATTCTTACAGAGCTGTGTAGTTACCTTCAGGAAAATCTCTAGAGATGGCTAGAATTAACAACATTCACAATTATAATGCGTATCAGACTGTCTTCCAGAAATGTTGCACCACTGACACTCTTAGCAGCAGTAAATGAGAGAGTATAGGACAAAATTTTATTGATTTATGTATACTATTTTTGATGTGAACTTTTTATGTAGTAGAAAACATTAAAACATTATTAAACTATTATTATTAAACCATTACCTGCCATATGCTGCAATTATTTCACAGATTTTTTTTTTTTGACTTTTATGGCTTTTATTTTTACAAGTTTTAACTCTGTGAAGACTTGATTGTTTTTCGACCGCGGTTCATGTCTCGGAAAACTCACGATATTTTGTAATGTTTCTCTGTCTGTCTGGCGAAATAGTCTATTTTGTAAAATGATAAAATCCTTCTTTTTTCAAGAAATTTCATCCACTGACTCATTTATTAGACTTTTATTTATTGGACACCAAAAAAGTGGTAGGCACAGTTCTAGGCACTGTGACTAACTGCAAACAAGAAAAATTCCCCACGTGTAAGAAACTCACCTTATTTTAGTGGACTAACTAGAACATGTACTTTGTGAAGTCTCAAATACATTTTTCTTTGCATTTTCTCTGGTTTCAGAAAAATAAGTCCACTTTATCATATACTTTATTGAGAAAATGACTATACTTTTATAGTAAGTACCATGACAAAGCAGAGTTACTATGTAGTGTTAAATATTATTGTTGCTTCATGCAAATACCAGAAGTCTTTTATTTTTGAATGTTTTAAGTTTAATTTAATGTGCTTACGGGAACAGAGACAGAGAGACAATGAAAGGGAAAGTGAGAAATTGCCCCCCAAGGGGATGGCCACGCTGCAATTCTTTCTCCTTCATTCTCATCTTGGGATTCTGGGCACACGTGATTTTCAAGCTGCTGTGTCCAAGGCTCAGAGGGTGGTCAGCCACTTGGGAGTCCAGTGCCTTAATCACAATGCCACTTGCTGGAGCCACAAGTATTATTCATTGCTACTTTATTATATCTGAAGGACACTATTATTTCTCTTCAAGCACAGCCACATTTTCTTATGGACATTAATAATAACATAGGATTTGCCTCAGATAACTACCTCAAGACAGTTTCTTTGAGTACTGTTGCATAACTGAGATACCATACTTTAATGGTGTGGAATGTTTTTTCCCCTGAAGTAGTATGCAACCATGACTCATATAGTCAGCATCATTCTTTAATCAACAGTTAAATTGCATTTATAAATTAGTAGTATTTCTCATTGGCAATGAAAATACAGTAATACTTTCCACTTAATATTACGGTCTGTGTTGGTTGATAGTCTGTCATCCATCCATCCTCCTTTCCTTACTTCCAAGAACTCAAGGCTGTCTTGATACACTGTCACATTTTTTGAACTGTGGTTTGTAGGCATTTGCATCAGAATAAGGTGCTCTTTCAAAATGCAGATTCTTGAGCTCTACCAAGAATCCATTAAATTGGAATCTGCAAGAGGCAGGGCTTAGATACCTACATTTTTAACAGTCCTTACCCCCATGATCTGAATGTACCCTAAAGCTTGAGAACAACTAGAGAATATTGAGATGTTGGAATGTAGAAACCTGATTCTCCCACCAAATGCTGTAATTAATCTCTGTGGAACATAGTGGTTGTTATAATTTTGGCTTTTTTTTTTTCTTAACCACTTGCTGTTTTTTATTACTGTGAATCCTACTAAAATATCACCTGCCCTCAAATACTATTATATAGCTTTGGAGATACCTTCTTCCCAATCTAATGATTTGTATTTTTTTTCTATGAAAAGAAACAATGTAGAAAAGAAAACTATTTAAATAGCAATACCTCTTTATTTTTCAAGACAAAGTTTGGAGGAAATTCTCAAGTGTTTTCAAAAATCAACCCTTTTGCCTTAGGAGCAGAAGGTGAAAATTTGGATTTCTTGAGGCACCTTATTCTGCTGGGAGACACGCAAAAATATACACACATTATGGAGGGTAGAAGGGGAGGTAGTAAAGTCTTCCTAACTTACATTAATGGAAGTCACAGGTTCCAGGCTGCTACGAGGATGCTGAGTTAGAAACTCCAGGAAAGCAGACTGAGAATCTGGATTTTTCAGTGCCCTGGCTGGTTCTCGTGTTCACGTAAGTTTACTTTCAGAGCCAGGTATATCTGAATTTAAATTCTTACTCTGTCACTTTAGCTCTGTGATCCTTGGCAAACTACCTCCTTCACTTCTCAAAGCTTCAGTTTCTCTATTCCTAAAATGGGGATATTTTTTGACTGAGAAATCCTGAAGAATTAAATAAACCAATAGTAGTTTAAGCTGCCAACCCAGTTCCTAACACAGAGTCAGAACTTAGTAATTGTTACTTCCCATCCTACTCCCTTTTGTATGATTGTTTGCTCAAGTTCTACCAAGACTTTTTAGAATTTATGTTTGTCCCTTATGCAAATAATCCAGACTGATTTCCTGGAAGTACAGTTTATGGCAAAATTATGAGAACATGGCCTTTCTGTAAATTTGAACTAGGTTTATAGATTTCTCACACTGTGACTCATGCATCTGCATCACATATGGCTTTCTTTAAAAATCAATAAATTGGGGCTGGCAAGTCGCGTGGTGGTTAAGGGCACTGGATTCCCGCATGGCCAACCATGGTTCGAGTCCTGGACCTTGCGGCTTGCTTTTTCACTTTCCCTCTTTCTCTCTCTCACTCTGTCCCTCCCTGGTCAAATTTAAATAAATAAATAAATAAATAAATAAATAAATAAATAAATAAAGTTAAAAAAAATCAATAAATCGTGAGATCAGCAGATAATGTAATGGTTATGTCGCTGGACTCCCATCTAGTAGATCATGGTTCGAGTCCTAGACCTGGTGGCTTAAAACTCATGCCAGGCACTTGTGTGTGCATGCTCAAAATCCAGAGAGGAGAATAAGGGATTGTGGCATGACCTTCCGCCCTAGGGAGTGATTTCTCGCTTTCTGTATCTCTTTCTCTCTTTGTCTCTCCAGCAAGTGCACAGAACCTATAGCAAAAATCTCTAAAAAAAAAAAAATCAATAAAGTAGATTCCCAACTCTTACCATGTACTCTTTGAATCAGAACCTCTAGAAGCAGGGTCTTTAATTAACTTTTTAAAAATATACCCTCAATAATCCTTATTTGTCATAAAGTTGAGAAATGGAAGATTTTTAACATTTAGAAGGATCGCTTTCCAGAGAGCCCGGAATTGGCTCTGATGTCCGCATGTCAGTGATATAACCCGACTCAGTCCCCAGCATCCTTCCTGCTTGACAGTGTTATTTGTTACTCTGGCTCCATTGCCCTTGAGGTTCAGGGGATGCAGTTGTTCCAGCCATAGCAGAAAAGAAATTTGATCTAGCATTTCCTGCTATGCTTTCTGGTCTCCATAATCTTCTTTCATGGTCTTCCTTCAGCCCCTTTCTCCTGGCAGTAAGAGCTGTCATTTGTGCACAACTGTTTGATTGTGTCATTTTAGGTTGACACTGGTCCTCCTGGGAGTGTTGGCTAAGAAGTCCAGCTTTGTTGAGAAGTCATTTAAGAAACATGATCCCTATCACAAAATGCAGAAAGTACAGTGTGTCCTGAGGCTGCTTCATAGAAATGACAGGTGGTGACTGGATTGAGACCAGAGATCACTGGCTAGTCCAAGAACGAGTGCCAAATTTTCATCTTTCCTAGCCTCTCAGTTTTCCAACTATGATCTCAGCATCTGAACACAGGGAGCACCTCAGACTTGATTTGTTCTAATGTCAGGGGTTCTTAGCTCCTCTAGCAATGATCTTCAGGTTTGAAAACCAGCTACTATGCCCATGTTATGGCCAATGGTGAGAGCAGGTTCAGGCTCAAAGATGGAGCTTTATCTCTTCCTTGGACATGTATGTGATCAGTGATCGAGGAAGCATTGCCTGGAGCATGCTGAATGAGATCTGAGTAGATGAGGGACTAAGCGTCTCACATGGATGGCCTTGAAGTTAATACTTAGGTTTAGATTTATAAGAGAATACAGGAGAAAAGGGTGGGAAGTTTCTTTCCTTGTCTATAGTCTTTCCCTGCCCTCTCCAAATAGAGATAAAGAAAGATGTATTGCAAAAAAAATATTGAGTAGTATATTAGCATTCTTCTTGGCTTTTATTAAAGGGATCTACAATGGATTGTCATTACTAAGTCAGGTATTTATTTATTTATTTATTTATTTATTTTGGAGAGGTTTTCGCTATAGGGCGCATGCGCTCACCAGACAGAGAGAGACATAGAGACAGAAAGCGAGAAATCACCCCCTTAGAGGGGGTGGTCACGCCGCAATCCCTTCTCCTCCATTCTCCTCTCGGGATCTTGGGCACGCACGCACACGCGCCCGGTGTGAGTTTTAAGCCACCTGGTCCAGGCCGCGAACCGCGGTCGACTACATGGGAGTCCAGCGACATAGCCATTACACTAACTGCTGGTTCCCCAGGTCTTTATTTTTAAATGATTTGCATAGGGTCGGAGAGTGGTGCAGTGATAACAAAATACTGCAGTGTTGAACCCACATGGGAAGGTACTGGGTTCATGTCCCAAGACCTCCCTGTACATGCTGGGTGTGTGCATGCATATCTGTGACTGGAAGTGGCTTGTGGCATGAAGATCTTGATGGGGGTGTCTGTTTCCTCTCTCTCAAGCTGAAAGAAGAAATAAATGAATAAGCTTTAAAAATGACATTGATTCTATCCTTTAAAGCAAAAATATTCGGGCCAGTCCTATAGTACAGTGGTTGAACACTGTATATGGGGAGACAGATTGCACATGTTCTACTGAGGTTCACTTCCTGGGCCCAGTGGGTTAAAAAACATGCTAGGCACATGTCCATGGGTGCCCCAAATCCTGAGATGGAGAAATGGAGGAAAATGGATTTTAGTGTGACCGCACCCTACTGGAAGTTGCTTTCTCCCTCCCTCTCTCTTTTTCTCTGGCAAGTGCACATGCCTTCTGGTAATAAAACAAAAAATCTTAAATAAAATGATTCACGTAGCCAAAGAAACAAAACAAAATTATTAACAGAATTCTCCTTTACCAAGTTCCTGCACACTGGTTCTCTTTGCCACTACTTTTTATTGGATAACAGTTTATCTTAGTGCCAGTAACTCTTGTATCCAAGAAATACATGTTTTTAAGTCAAATGCCCCAACAAATTGATGATTTAAGTTTCTTGTGGATTATTTTCAGGTAGAAGAAATTAATTGTCCAAGCATCATCCAATAGCTCAGCTGGGAATGTAGCAAGTTTATCCTAGAGAGTTGTCAAAGAAATCCCAGATGTAGATGATGTTGCACATTGGTTTTCCTGTTAGGCAGATCTTGTTATGGAGCCTGATATGTGAGAAGTTTTTTGGTTTTGCTTTTTTTATTTGCATTTTTTGCTTATAGAGCATATGTGCTCACTTGAGACACAGAGAGAGAAAGAGAAACTACCTCCCTCCCACCCAGGGGGATGACTATACCACAATCCCTTTCCCATTCTCCTCTGAGAATTTTGGGCATGCACACACATGTGCCTGATATACTTTTCAAGCTGCTAGGTTTGGGATTTGAATTGTTCAGTTGGCCTTGTGAGATCCAGCTATCTTAACCACCATGCCACCTGGCTAACCATGTGAGAAGTTTTTAAAGGGTACCTTTGGGAAAGGGAATGCCATAGAGAGAAAATGGAATCAGGGGTGGACAGAACATGGGCCCATGGTGGTATTCGCTGACTTCATAGGAGCTCTGGAACTAGAATGGCTCTTCAAAGTTGGCCTGAGTTGGGCTGTATTTTGTGAGGTTCTTTTGTCCTCCAAAGGGTGGGCCATTAAAGATACAGGAAGTGGAGAAAGACATGAGACATTGATATCATGTTGTTTATTGGCTGAGTTCAGGGGGAGCTCACAGAGCTTGTAGTAGCACTCACAGAGTGCTTCCTCCCTCTTGGAGCTCACAACAAAGAGCCAAGACCAAGCCGAGCCAAGACCAAGCCTAGCCAAGGCCACAGGGCTGAGCTAGCTGAATCAAGGCCCAGGTCAGCAGGTGCTCTTTCTCTTAAAGGGCCCACAGACAATAGTGGCTCATTGCCAAAATCAGACTGTTGCATATGCACATTATATGTGCATTTTATGCAATAGCATAAAACAGCAAAGTCATAATTATATAACAAATATGTAAGCACACTATAACTAATAATGTAAGTTGTTTACCCTGTGGCCTTTAAACATAAGATAGGAAGTGAGGAAGCCAGACTAAACCATCTTTACTCCATTTTCTGTATAGGCTGATATGGATCAGTGATTGGATTTGGGCTGCCCCCAAAAGGTACACAACCTTGGACAACATGGCTTTCTATAGCGGGGGCAACCAAGGATGGGGCTGACAATTAAAGACTATGCCAGGAGGACTTTCAGTGGCTGAGGTAAGAAGTCTTTTTAGCAAAGGGCCTGGCTGGGGCATCTTTATGTCCAACACAGATGGCCCTCCATGTGCCAATAACATATTTCCTGTGAAACACATGAGTGAATTTGTGTCACTCCTCACTTTGATTGGGGATCCCTCTTTTTCTCTGTTTCATTTTTACAATCTCTAGCTCTTTGTCTTAGTCTATCTCCTTTCTTCCAAGATAATTATCCACGTCTAACTTCTAGCTAGGAGATTACAGAAATGTTAATGACTGTGTTATCATAATTTTCAGCAGATTCATCCACATGGGACCTGGCTTGGGAGTTGGTTTGTAAGTCCTGATCCAAACTAGTTAGGAGTATACATTGCACCCATACCTTCCTCTGATAAAGGCCATCACCCTTTCAGCATAGTCTAGCTGACTCTCAGAAAAAGTACAATAACAACCAGCTTGGATTTGAAATAATGCAGAAACCCAGACTGCATGTTGTTCTTTTCTTCATTCATGATAGAACACATGTACAATCACATGAGGAAGTGGGGGTGGCAAAGATAAGTCCCCTCCATGGAGACTGGTCATGCCATGATCGCCTTTCTTCACCCTTCCAGCCTGTAGGGTCTTGGGCCCTCATGGATGTGCCTGACATGTTTCAGGCTGACCTGGCTGGGAATTTGAACTGTGGTCACCATGGGGGACCTGGCTTCTCCTGCACAGTGCATTACTGCAGTGTGGTATTGCTGCTCCTTGGAGCTTACTGCACAGTTTGTCCTTGATCCTTAGCTTTGCTGTTCCCCTAGAGAAAGGACTTACATCTTTCAAGGTCCTGTCAGGATCTGTTTTCACATGTGCTCATATTGTCTTGGTCCCAATCTTTGACCTTTCTAAAACTGAGCTGGCTACTCATTGAGGGCCATGCAGCCAAACTCCTATTCATGAATTTTTCAGGGCATATTACTGAGTGTCCTTTACTCCCCAAGACTTGTAGGTGGGGGAGAAATAGGTTCCAAGGAGTAGCCTCGGATCCTACCACTGTAGCATCAGTATGACAACTGCTTCATCGTTGCTGCTCAGATTCAGCTGAACCTCATCGGAAATCAGATCTGATGGGGCCTTAGTTCTGATGATTAGACTTACTTCGTCTGATCAGATTTCCAGTTAGTCAGGCTGGTTGCTGAGCCCTTTGTCCTGTTGTTTCCTTCAGACCAATTTGGGATGGTGGAGCTTCATGAATAATCCATGAACATTAACCAGCTGCATGCATAAAGACATTCCCACTGTGTCTGCCATGGAATTTCAGATGATTCTGATGTAATTCATAAGTAATCAGGAAGAGCCAGACCCTCTTCCTTTAGATGTAAAGTATCTGGAGACCTTTGAGAATTCATTCAAGTTTCCAATGGAAGCGTGATACTTACTTATCTCGAGGTGGTCATAATGGGAATATTTTCCCTGGAGAGTCTTTAATGTCTCAGAGAAGCAGAAACAGAGAATATATGAAACTGAAGATACTTCTCAAACTGTTTGAAGTAAATCTTTATTCCAGTTTGCAAGGATTTTTTGTTTTTTGTTTTTCTGCTTTTGTCATTGTCTTAATCACCAAGTGGCATGGGTTAAAACAAAAGCCCTAATTAGATTGAACCTAGTTTTGGGAATAAAATTAGGCAATGCTGCTTAAATAGAAGCAGGTGGTACTGGAATGCTTTGTGGAAGTGAGCTGTGAGGAGGGAATGCAGTTTTTTTTTTTTTTTTCCTTTTTCATTTAAAACAGTTAAAAGTAGTTGTGGTCTTTTGTGCCAGGTTGTGATGAAGATTTTTTGTTTTGTTTTGTTTTTGGTATCTTGAAGTTTCACAAAAACTATGATGGAAATGCAATATAGTTTTAATTAGAGAGTGTTCTTTTATGGTAAGAGAAGATGGTATTTTGTGTATTTGTGTGTGTGTGTATTTATTTTCAGGGTTGTTTTAAATAAAGATGTTCTCCTATTCCAGTTAAGATGTGACTTCATTTATACCACATTCAGGAACATTATCTGTGGGGTAAAGCCATGCACATGTTTTGCATGACTGGTTTTCACAAATGGAACAGAGAATGGATGGAAAGATTTGGCCATCACCACATTGGCTCCCTGAGATGAGACAGCTAATCTCATTGACAAGGTGAGTATCCTATTCTTTCCTGATGATTTAGAATTGTCTTTGCTGAGATCGCATGTTTGCTCAATGGAACTTTCTCAGCAGAGGAACAGATCTTCAGGGATAGAGAATTAAGGGAGAGGGAGCACAGCTCAGTTGTATAAAATGCCAATTTCTCCTCAAATTTTGTTACCAAATAAATTATGATGTCATGTTAAATTTAAATTTCAGATTAATAATTCTTTTTTAAAGTGTAAAAGTCTGTTCCATGAAATGTTGTGTTGTCGGAAAAGTCATGACGTCTTTTTCTGTTTTTCTATGCAAAAATGTGTTAGGACTCCTCTGACAACCCAATATTTGGAATGAAGAATTACACATTACTCATCTAAGGTTCAGTTTTAATTAGGGCTTGATATTTTCATTTGATAAATTTCACATTCCTACCTCCAAACTGCAATTCTCTCTCTGAATGAAAATGAGGCAGACACTTACCAGAATCTCAGACTTTTTGTTCCTGTTGTCATTGTTCTTTTTATAAAAAATAGAATTTACTTTTATAGAGCAGTTTTAGGTTCATTGCAAAAATTGAGCAAAAAGTACAGAGATTTCCCATTTAACTCCTGCCCTCACAGATGCATAGCTTCCCCTATTATGAAAACATCCTGAATCAGAATGCTAAATTTGTTATAATTGATAAACCTATACTGACATATTATCATTGTTCAAAGTCCATCGTTTAGGGTTCATTCTTGGTATTGTGTGTGTTTTTTTAACAATGTCTAACGATGTGTATCTACCACTATAGTATTATACAGAAAAATTTCACTGCCCTGAAATCTGCCTTTACCCAATCCTCCTCACTAATGCTGGCAAACACTGATCTTTTTATTCTCGCCATCATTTTGCCTTTTCCAGAAAGTCCGATAGCTGGAATTAAGCTATATGTCACCTTTGCAGATTGACTTCCTACACTTAGTAATGTGCATTTAAGTTTCTCCCATGTCTTTTAATGGCTTGATAGCTCATTTCTTTTTTTTTTTTCTTTTTTTGGAGAGGTTTTTGCTATAGGGCACGTGCGCTTGCCAGAAAAACAGAGAGAGATAGAGAGAAAGAAAGCGAGAAATCACCCCCCAAGGGGGATGGCCACGCCGCAATCCCTTCTCCTCCATTCTCTTCTCAGGATCTTGGGCACACACACACACGCACCCGGTGTGAGTTTAAGCCACCAGGTCCGGGACGCGAACCGCTGTCGACTACATGGGAGTCCAGCGACATAGCCATTACACTAACTGCTGGTCCCAGCTCATTTCTTTTTAGTGCCAAATAATAGTCTATTATCTGAATGTACCACCATTTATTTACCCATTCACCTACTGAAGAACATCTTGGCTGTCTCCAAGCTATGACATTATGAATAAAGATGCTATAAATAGCCATGTGCAGGTTATTGTGTGAAGAAAATTTTTGACTAATTTTTGTAAATAGTAAGAAGCATGATTACTGAATTGTATGGTAAGAGTATGTTTAGCTTTGTAAAAAACTGCTACCGTCTTCCAAAGTGGTCATCCAATTTGCATTCCCACCAGAAGTGAATGAGAGTTCCTGTTGCTCCACATCTTTGTTAGCATTTGGTGCTGTCCATGTATTGGGTTTTGGCCATTCTAATAGATGTCCCATTGTTTTAATTTAAAATCCCCTAATGACATATAATATGAAATACTTTTTAATAAGCTTATTTGCCATCTGTATATCTTCTCTGGTGAGGTTTCAGTTCAGATTTCTGGGCTTCTTTTTTTTTAGAGAAACTTTTGCTGTAAAGGAGTGTGCGCTTGCCAGGGACAGAAAGAGAGAAAACGAGAAATCAGACCCCAGGGGGATAACCACACTGTAATCCCTTCTTTCCATCCTCCTTTTGGGATTTTGGGTACGCACACACATGCTGGGTCCAGGAATTTAACTGCAGTCAGCCATGTGGGAGTCTGGCACCTCAATTACCACTCCACCCACTGGCCTCTCTGGCCCATTTTTAAAGAATTTTTTTTTCTTATT
Organism: Tupaia tana; assembly: GCA_026018925.1. Taxonomy (NCBI): domain Eukaryota; kingdom Metazoa; phylum Chordata; class Mammalia; order Scandentia; family Tupaiidae; genus Tupaia; species Tupaia tana. Next base: position 13,842,479 of record JAKSZU010000013.1, on the reverse strand, counting down.
TAAATTTATTTGTTTATGTTCATTCACTGTACATCATTACAGCATACAAAATGAGATTTTCCATCCAGAGTACACTGTATATTGTCTCAATCAAGCACATCAACATACATGTTATTGTCAACAAATAATTTTCCATTTCTTGTTTCCTGTATGTTTTGCTTTTTTTCCCCCATCCTTGATTCCCTATCTCTTACCCTCAGCCATCTCCCACTCTCTTCCCACACTGTCTCTGCTATCTATGTTTACTTTCTATACTGTTTATTCCCATTTTTTATTGAATTACTAAAGATCTTAATTCATCTAGATATTTTCATAGCAAACACAGCTGATATATACATTTCCATGAACACAAGTCTAATTTTAGGCATCCTATAAAGTAGCACCTAGCTGGGGCTATATATCTTACTGCAGTCATCGAATGGATTTTTTTTTCTGAAACTTTTTTTTTGTAACTTAATTTACATTCTTTCCCTAAGTATCATCACAGCATACAAAATGTGATTTCCCATCCAGAATATACTGCATAGTGACTTAATCATGCATATTATTATCAAAAATTTTCCATTTATAGTTCCTAGAATTTTTTACCCCTCTTTCTGACCCTCTGTCTTTTCCCACCCTCTTCTCCCACTGTCTCTGGTGTCTACAATTGTCTTCCATTTCTTTTCCACCCACATTGTATTGATCACATAATTACTTAAATAATCTAACTACTTTCAATTGTAAGTTCACATGGTACTATTAAGAAAACCAGTTTTAACTTAAATCATAGAAATGTTAAGGAACTTTTCTTAAAGCCAGGAACAGGTTAGGATTCTGTTCAAATGGTAGGTGCATGAACCTATCAGTCTCATGTACTTTATCTTCTGTTCTGGTTCCATTTTTCCTATTAAATTCTGGGATATAATATTCAACTCCAGACTTGTCCCAATGATTAAGCTGGCCACTTTCTTAGTTTTTGAACTCTTCTTTCCGTGTGTCTGTATTTAATTTTCCTAATATAGCACACCCTTGAGAACTTCTTGGAGATCTGGTCTGATGCTAGTAAATTCTTTCAGGTTTTGTTTATCTGAGAATGTTCTTGTCTTTTCTTCCCATATGAAAGATAATCTCGCCGGGTACAGTATTCTCGGCTGAAATTGCTTCTCTCTTAACACTTTGAATATATTTTCCCATTCTTTCCTCGCTCGCATTGTTTCTGATGAGAGGTCTGCTGTTAGCCTGATGGGATGTCCTTTGTATGTAACTTGATGTTTTTCTCTTGCCAATCTTAGTATCTTGTCTTTGTGGTTTTGGTCAACCTGGCTATAATGTGTCTTGGAGAAGATCTTCTTGGGTTGATTCTATTTGGTGTCCTTTGTATTTCTTGGGACTGGATCTTCGAATGCCTCTCTAGGTTTGGAAAGTTTTCTTGCAGAATTTCATGGAATAGATTATCAATGCCCTTATGGATCTCTTCACCTTCTGGATTGCCAATTATCTGGATATTTGGACGTTTGATGGTATCTAGTACTTCTCGTATATTATTCTCAAATTTTTGGGCCATTTTCTCAGTCTTTGTGGTGGATTTTTCTAGGCCAGCAATTTTCTCTTCTATGTCTGAGATTCTATTTTCTGTATGATCTAGTCTGCTTTTAATACTTTCAAGGGAGATTTTGACTTCCTGTATTATAGACTTCATTTCTAACAGTTCCGTTTGACTCTTTTGTAAAGTGTGTAATTCCCTTTTAGATCTTGCATAAATTTCTTCATCTCCTGGAACTCGTCAACTTCTTTCTCCTTTCTCTTTAGCAGTTTATTGTCTCTCCTCTCTTCCATCTCAGTTAGCTTCACCATTATGAATACTCTAAATTCTTTATCAGACATTTCCATGATTTGCATTGAACTGCTTGTGGATGAAGAGGAGTTATTCTTTTCTCTTGGAGGAGAGGTATTTTCTTGCTTTCCCATATTTCTTGTGGTCCTGTGGTGATTTCTTGTCATCTGATGGATGATGTGTTTCTTTCGAATTCTTGAAGTTCAGTCACGCTAGCTTTGTTTGCTGGAGGCTGAATTATGAGTAGAAAATCTTCATTTCTCCTGTCCCCTGAAATGACTAGTTTGCAGGGGCCATGAGGAATCCTCTTCTGAAGGAAGGCCTCAAGTCTCCTGCCTGGGCCGAAGGACCAGAGGGGATTATTAACAAAAGGTGGAGCTGAGAGCAAGAGAAAAACTTTACCTTTAAAAAAAATTGTAAAAAGGAAAAATTACAAAAAAATGAGAAGACAGAAGCAGAGAGAGACAGAGACAGAGACACAGAGACAGAAATACAAGGCCAGAGGGGCTCCCTACCATGCTAGCTTTGTTTGCTGGAGGCTGAATTATCAGTAGAAAATCTTCATATCTCCTGTCCCCTGAAATGACTAGTTCGCAGGAGCCATGAGGAATCCTCTTCTGAAGAAAGGCCTCAACTCTCCTGCCATGCTAGCTTTGTTTGCTGGAGGCAGAATTATCAGTAGAAAATCTTCATTTCTCCTGTCCCCTGAAATGACTAGTTCGCAGGAGCCATGAGGAATCCTCTAAAGAAAATTTTTTATGAAAGCACATGATTTCACATGAGAGAGAGAAATGAATGCCCTTGACAGGGTCTCGTGCTGCTTTTCTCAGTCTTCTAGTTCACTAGGACTTTGGGTATTCATACACACGCCTGATGCATTGTCAGGCAGACCTGGGGGTCTGAATCAGTGGTTGATCATGACTTTCAGTTCTACAGTCCTGTACATCACAGGCTGCACCACCCAGGCTGGACCATGGCCCATTTTAAAAATCAGGTTGTTTGTTGACTTATTGTTGAGTTTTAAAAATTCTTTGCATATTTTGGATAACAAAATATGCATTTTGTTACACATATCTTTTGCAAATATTTCCTCCCAGTCTTTGGGATGTCTTTTTATTCTCTTGACAGTGTCTTTCACAAAGCAGAAGCTTTTAATTTTAATTAAGTCCATGTGTATTTCTCTTATGGATGTGTCTTTGGTGTTGTATCTAAAAGTCATAATCATACCCCAAACCATCTAGTTCATCCCACCATGTTATCTTCTAGAAGTTTTATAGCCCCATTTTACACTGAGGTCTTTTCTTCTTTTCTTTTCTTCCTTCTTCTTCTTCTTCCTTCTTCCTTCTTCCTTCTTCCTTCTTCCTTCTTCCTTCTTCCTTCTTCCTTCTTCCTTCTTCCTTCTTCTTCTTCCTTCTTCTTCTTCTTCTTCTTCTTCTTCTTCTTCTTCTTCTTCTTCTTTTTTATAGCTATAGAACACATACGCTTGCCAGAAAGACAGAGAGAGACAGAGAGACAGAAAGCGAGAAATCACCCCCTTGGGGGAATGGCCACGCCATAGTCCTTTCTCCTCCATTCTCATCTCGGGATCTTGGGCGCACACGTACACGTGCCCAGCATGAGTTTAAGCCACTGGGCCCAGGACTCAAACCACGGTTGACTACATGGGAGTCCAGCGACATAGCCATTATGCCAACTACTGGTCCCTACATTGAGGTCTTTATATGTTTTGATTTAATTTTCATAAAGGTTAGAAAGTCTTTGTCTAATTAATTTTTTAATTAAATTTTTTTACTTTTTAAATTAAATTTTCTTTTATACATTCAATATTTAGCTTACAAAGTGAATATTTCAAAAGGTGAACATTTCTCCCTAGTCCAGTTGATGAAACTATAAAATATCTTCAACAGATAATACCACATTTCTTTGTCCCATTAATGCTTTGCCTCCCTATTATTCTTCTAAATGTCTTTCCTCAGACCCTACTCTTTCACACACTATATCTGGTATTTACATTCATATACGATGTTTCTATATCCTTCAGTCAATGAGTTTCAGTCATAGAGTGCGTACACTCGGTATATATTAAGTGGGGACATACAATGTCTCTCCTTCATAGCCTGGCTTGCTTCACTCAGCGGTAAATCTTCCATATTCTTCCACTTTCTGTCAAAAGCCAGGGTTTTGTTGTTTTCACAAGTAGCTATCCAGTTGTTTCAATACCTGCTAAAAGGACCTATCTTTGCTGCATTGTATTGCTTTTACTCTTTAGTCAAAGATGAATTTATTTATGTGGACCTAATTCTGGGCTCTATTCTGTTACATTAATCTATCAGTTCTTTGATCAATACCATATTGTCTTGATTATTGTAGCTTTAGAGTAAGTCTTGAAATCAGGTAGTATCAGTCCTCTGACTTTGTTCTTCTCCTTCACTACTGAGTTGGCTGGCTCTTTTGCCTCTCCATATGTATTTTAAATTAAGTGTGCTGGCATGTACAAAATAATTTTGTGGGATTTAGATTGGGGTTACAATGAATCTGAATCAAGTTTGGAATAATTTGCATTTTGATAAAATTTAGTCTTCCTGTCCATGTAATGGAATAGCTCTCCATTTACTTAGTTCTTTTTTGATAGCTTTCATCACAGTTTTCCTCCTATAAATCTTTTACACATTTTGTTAGATTTATACTTAACTGTTTCTATTTTGGAATGTGAATGTAAATAGTAATGTGTTTTTAATTTCAATTTTCATTTATTCACTGCTGTCATATAGAAAAGTGATTGGGGCCAGCGGATGGTGTAGTGGTTAAGGTGCTGGACTCCCATGTAGTCAACCACTGTTTGAGTCCTGGTCCCACCAGCTTGAAACTCATGGCATGTGCATGCATGCCCAAAATCTTGAGAGGAGAATGGAGTAGAAAGGACTGCAGCATGGTCATCTCCCTTGGGGGGTGATTTCTTGCTTTCTGTCTCTTTGGTAAGCACATGTGCCCTATAGCAAAAATTTCAATCTCTCTCTCTCAAAAAAAAAAAAAAAAGATGGACTTCTGTGTACTGACTGCTGTAATTGATTATTAGTTCGGAGAGTATTTTTTTGCAAGTCTTTCATATTTTTTACATAGACAATAATTTTATTTGTACTATGAGAGCTGTATTTTTTCCTTTCCATTATGTAGACACTTTGGGTCCTCTTCTTATTATATCATTCTTATTTCTTACTAGCACTTCCAGTATGATGTTAAAAAAGGTTGGGGGGGGGGAGTGAGAGGAGACATTCTTGTCTTATGATCATAATTTTTGAGTTATATAAGCTATTTTTATAGCTCCCATTTCTTCATCAAAATGCAAGCAGGTTTCATTATTTCTCTTTAAAATATGGACACTTGAGCAGTCAGCATTTTCTCTCACTAGTGAGTTACCATTCACATTTTCTTAGTTGAAGACACAAAGTAAATGTTATATTAATTTCTTGAGTTCGTTGAGGTTCTTTTTAACAGTTTATTTATTTCCAGAAAGAAAGAAGAAGAGAAAGAGAGGCACAGAGATATGAACGCTCGACAGGGTCTTCACACTGTTACCCTTCCTCTAACTAGCAGTCAGTCAAGGTCATAGGCATGCCAATGGGTGTGCCCCGCATGTCAGATAGACCCAGAAATGTGAACCCAGAGCCTTCCCTTATGGCCTCCAGCACCACACAACAGCACCCCTACTGCCTGTGCCACTGTGGTTGGGTCTTTAAAGATTCTTAGAGGTAAAGAAAAAGACTATAATTGTGTTTTGGGAAGTCCAGTTATAAAAATAAAGGAAGTTGGGACCAGCAGTTAGCGTAATGGCTATGTCGCTGGACTCCAATGTAGTCAACTGCAGTTCACGTCCCAGACCCAGTGGCTTAAACTCACACTGGGCGCGTGTGCATGTGCACCCAAGATCCCGAGAGGAGAATGGAGGAGAAGGGATTGTGGCGTGGCCATCCCTCCGGGGGGTGATTCTCGCTTTCTGTCTCTCTGTCTCTCTCTGTCTGTCTGGCAAGAGCACGCACCCTATAGCAAAAACCTCTTCAAAAAAAAAATATATATATATATAAAAAAATAAAGGAAGTTTATTAAAGCCAGTAATAGGACCAAATGTTCAATCAAATGTGTGATAATATTATAGTTTCTGTTTTGAGCTGTGAGGCTAACTACTGGCATAACCTTATGCCAAAACTCTCTGGGTCTGGTCGTCTTTTGCAGAATGAGCTGTTTGGAGAGTATAACTTTTAAGAGTCATTTGACTCTTATTTTTTTCAAAGATATGTAACTTTCTCAGTGCTCCTGTGCCATGCCATTCCTGGTTCAGTAACTTGGGAGTCTGATTCTGTGAGAAGCTTGAAAAAAAAGTTCTTTTTAGGCATAGAGGGATTCTCTCAATGATTAGGAATATAAATATAAATGACAATTGTCTTATCACTCAGGAACAACAGCATATTTCAGGAGCAGTTATTTCATACTTGCTTATCCATTGACTTGCTTTCACAGTCAACAGTTGTGTGTTGTATGGGTTTGAGACAGCAGAAAGACTAAATCAAGGCACTGCTTCAATCTAGTAGGGGTGGAATAGGAAAAGCATGGAAAGAAATACAATGAAAAAGTCAGAAAATGTGTTAAGTACAGTACTGGAATAGAGACAATGTCAGAGTGCTCATCACATATGCTGTGAGTGATTTCCCAGTTGATGTGCATCAAATTGGCTATACATTTTAGCATCTGGCCACTGCAATTCAGCATAATTGTCAGAACTACTTGATTTATTTCCACTATGACAGGAACCCTATGTACAAGCTGGTGTACATACATATACACATATACAGGCATACACATGCAGACACATATCCACAAGTTTAGAGAACTAAAAAAGTCTTGTGTGCAGAAGAAAGGACAGAAAGAAGGTAAAGAAAGAGAACTGCAGTTACAGTCATCTCTGTTTTTCCTACTTTCTATTATCTCATTAAGAATTAGTGAATGATTAAATAGTAGCCCCAAATTTTGAGGTACTTATTATATGCTAGTCATTATTTTCGAGGTTTACTTAATCCCCTCAACTATCAATGCAATACATACTGTTGTTATGTTCATTTTGTAGATGAGAAAATTTAGCTAGAGTTTTCTTGCTTGCTTAAGATTATATAGCATGCGGGAACCAGCAGTTAGCGTGATGGCTATGTTGCTGGACTCCCACATAGTCAACCGTGGTTCGCGTCCCGGACCTGGTGGCTTAAAACTCACGCCGGGCACGTGTGCGTGTGTGCCCAAGATCCCGAGAGGAGAATGGAGGAGAAGGGATTGCGGGGTGACTATTCCCCCTGGGGGGTAATTTCTCGCTTTCTGTCTCTATGTCTCTCTCTGTCTGTCTGGCGAGCGCACGTGCCCTATAGCGAAAACCTCTCAAAAAAAAAAAAAAAAAACCCCAAAACAAAAAAACAAACAAACAAAAAGATTATATAACATGCAAAAAACCATATTTTTAACTAGAAATATTGCTACTATTATTAAGATGTAATTGGTCAATTCTAAGAAACACATTCAGCATTCTATGATGGCCTCTGTCTCTTAAAGAACTCATAATTATGACTTTGCAAATTATTTCTCTATATCTGGCTTTGCACACACTAAACGAAATGCTTTGCATTACTACAACTACTCTCTTTTTTATATTTCCCCCAGATCTAGCTGAGTAGTTATTTTTCTTTCAGAAAAGATGATAGTTATGTGATGTGCATTATTCTCCCCTGGAAGATTGATCCAGTATATTATTTGAATTGGGTTGCACATTTATTTGAGAAAACACTTTTTAAAGAACTAGTAGATATGAAAGTGAGCATTCTAAACTGGTCCCTAGGTCAAATGCCACTGGTCCTGAATCATTTTTAACTGTGATATGAATAAGATTTGAGCTAGAAACCTTAGTAAAGTTTTGATTAGAAAATGAAGAAGTGTGGAGTAATGGTGTAATGGAGAACAGAGTTTGTTCTTGGCAGCTGTATTTGCCTACACCATTCATTTGAGGACAAGGAGATATTGGTGGTCCTTTCTGTCATGTTCTTGGGAAACTTCCCTTAGATTTATTAGCCAGATAAATTACTTTTTTGTAAAGTGCAACTATAAATCAACACACAAAATAATTGAAATGGTATTAATATAATTTCCTTGGGAATAATAAGTCAAAGGTGATGTAGCGATTCAAAAGCAATTATATGATTAAACATTTAGGATACTCCCTATCTTTCATGATTTATTCCTGAGAAAAGTATACCAAAAGGTTCACATTTTTGAACAGAGGTCAGAGCCGTTGAGTAGCCAAGAACAATAGAAACACATTGAAGAGTCCCAAGTGGAAGACTAGTAACCTACCATTTTTTCTCTTAGAAGGGAAGATACATGTATAACAAAACTATGACTTTTTGGTAGGAATCTAATGAAAAATAGTTTTTGGTTTGGAAAATGGTGACATAATCTGAAATATGACTAAAAATAATCTTAGAATCTAAGAATTTTAAATTGGATAAGAAATTATTGTTATCATATTTTGTTATTTTAAAAATATTTATTATATTTATATTATTATTTTATTACTATTATTTTATATTTTAAATATATTTTTATATTATATTATATAAATATATTGTGCATAATGGCTATGTCATTATACTTATATAATATATTATAATCCTTCTCCTTTATTCTCTTCTTTTTTTTTTGGAGAGGTTTTCGCTATAGGGCGCGTGTGCTCGCCAGAAAGACAAAGAGAGAGAGAGACAGAAAGCGAGAAATCACCCCCCAGGGGGGATGGCCACACTGCAATCCCTTCTCCTCCATTCTCCTCTAGGGATCTTGGGCATGCATGCACACGTGCCCAGCGTGAGTTTTAAGCCACCGGTTCCGGGACGTGAACCGCGGTTGACTACGTGGAAGTCCAGCGACATAGCCATTATGCTAACTGCTGGCCCCCTTTATTCTCTTTTTGGGGTCTTGGGTACACACGCACACACATCAGCATGAGTTTTAAGCCGCTGGGTCTGGGATTTGAACCACGGTCAACTCATGGGAGTCCAGCGACATAACTACACCATCTGCTGGTCCTGAGAAATTATTTATTATTCTCTTCAGCCACTAGATAATCTCTTTGTCAAATATTTGCTTACTTCATATTATGTATGTGCTACTTTAGGTACTTTGGGATAAAAAGAAATACAATGACACCAAAAACATGCAAAACAATAAAACAAATTAATTAAAAGTTTTCAAAATTAAAAAATTCTCATACAACCAAATAAATCAATATAAATGAGAAGGTAACCTACAGTATAGGAGGAAATACATGCAAATCATATATTTGATAAAGGACTAGTATCTAGAGTATATAAAGAACTCTTACAGCTCAACCAGAAAGACAAATAATTTAAAAAGAGGCAAAAGACTTGAATAGATATTTCTCCAAAGAAAATCTACAAACGGCCAGTTAAGCACATGAAAAATGCCTAACATTTTTAGTCATGAGGAAAATGCAGATTAAATCCACAAAGAGATATCATCCTGTACCCACTAGAATGACTATTAAAAAATAAACAAATAAAGCCTAAATCATCAACAACGAAAAACTATGAACGTGTCAGAAAGGATGAGAACTTGGAGCTCCGTACATTGCCAGAGAGAAGGTAAAGTGGTGCAGCAGCCACGTACACAGTTGAGTAGTTCCTCAGAAAGTTGAACATGGAATCAGCCAAGGATCCAGCACTTCCACGTCTTGGTATACACCCCAAAGAACTGAAAACAGGGACTCAAACAAATACATCTGCTCTCATTCGTAGTGGCACTATTCACAGTAGCCAGAAGGTGGAAACAACCTAAATGTCCACCAGTGGAGGAATGTACACACGAATGAGGGTATACAGCAGAATATGACTTAGTCACAAAAGGGCATGAGGTACTCATTCATACAACGTCGGTGAACCTCAAAAACATTATGCTAAGTGAAATAAACCACACAAAAGAAGATCACATAGCGTGTAACTTAATTTATATGAAATATTCGACATAGGTAACCCTAAATAAACAGAAAGCACACCAGATTTTTTTCAGGGGCCACAGAGATAGGAGAATGGGGAGTAACTGCTTGATGTGTATAGGGATTTCTTTTGGGGTGACGAAAGTGGAACTTGGAAAGTGTGGTAATTGCACGACATTGTGAATATACAGCATGGCACTACATTTTATACTTTAAAATGGTTACTATTGGGCCAGCTCCATGGCCTGGTGATTAAGGCAGCCAGATCCCGTGTGACCAACCGCGTGGTCTGAGTCCTGGACCTAGTGACTTGAGAAACATGTTAGGTGCGTGTGCACACATGCCCAAAATCCGAAAAGGAGGGAGCGATGGAGGAGAAGGGGCTGTGGAGTGACCATTCTTCTCTTTCTTTCTCTTGTCTTTCTCAGGTAAATGCACATACTCTCTAATACCTCCCCTCCCCACAAAAGATACATTTTATGTTACAGAATTTTTAATAAAAGAACAAAAGTAGAACAGCATATAATGAAAAAGGCACTGAATTTGGAATCAGAAGTGACTGGCTTTGCCATTTTCTGCTTATACAGAGCTGGACATATCCATCCTTGCTCTGGAAAATGCATATTCATCAAATAAGTTTCATCCTAACCTACCTCAAGTGGGCATTTGGATAACAGTTGGCAGGCAACAGAGACAACTTATGTCAAATACTTTTGTGATCAGTATTTTCATATAAACTGGGTATTATCTACTCAACAACATGGGAACAATTGCAAAATAATATGTGTGGGAAAAATGATGCACAAATACTGTGGCAAGGGAGAAATAAACATAAGGGTTAGCTCAGTGTGGTGAGGGAGGCACGAGAAGCAGGTCTGGCTGGTTTAAGGGCTCCTGTAGGCCTTTTCATGCTTTTGGGAAGTTAGGAACCAACGCTGTGAGTCAAGCAAAGGATCAGGCAATTGTGGGAGAAAAGGCAGAAGTGAGCCTGGCTGGTCCCCAGAAGGATAAACCACAGCTGTAACTGAGAGCCAGCTCACCCCTGGGAAATGAAGGAGCTGCACCACGAGACCCACCCGCCAGGGCCAGGGCAAGGCCAAGCCCACTGCTGACTCAGAGGGCTGCTTCACACATGTGCTCCACAATGCGCAGATGTGCCTTGCTGTCCTCACCCCAGTGACAGCAGTGCAGTTTCTCAGCCTTGCTTCCTCTCCTGGATGAACCCAGGCCATGCACCCACCCAGAGCTGACTCTTTACAGGAGACAAGAGAAGGAAGAGCCTAGGACCCAGAGGAAGGTGTGTGTGCAAGCACACAGGAGCAAGGTGCTGCTTCTGTCTTCAGCGGTGGGCAAACTGCTTTACCCCCAGGAGCAGGGACACAGGGCAGTCCTCTATTCAGGGAAAAATCTCTGTGCAGTGGGATAACAAAAGTTGGAAAGCCCATTTACTCTACCAGTAATGTAAAAATATATTGTTTTCCATGGGCAGGTAACATTTACAGCAAAACGAAATAAATATGCACTCACATGTAGAGAAAATCATGTTAATGTTCAGTAGAATGAATTAAAATTCCTATGCTGGAGTGGAGAGAAAGAATGCATTTATCATATTGTCTTTCAGAGAGAACTTTAAAATTCTTAGACCAGGGTCCAGAAGGTGGCTTTGTGGTTGAGACACTGAATTCCCACATGGCATACTGAGGTTCGAGTCCTGACCTGGTAGCTTGAAAATCACTCCAGGCATGTGTGAGTGTATGCCCAAATTCCCAGCAGGAAAATAGAGAAGGGATTACAGTGTGGTCATTGTTCTGCAGGGAGGGTGGAGATGGGGTGTATGGTGATTTCTAACATTCCTTCTCCCTGTCTCTCTCTGGCAAGTGCATGTGCCCTATGGCAAAAGCCTAGAGAAAAAAACAATTCTTAGGTGAAAGTAGAATAAATTAACATTTTGAAAACCTCAAGTCTTCCTGTGTGTGTGATCGAGTCTGCGTTACTATGCATGTGTGTGTACACGCATGTGCTTATGCACATACATGTGTGTACATGAGTTTGTGTAAATGTCCGTTGCTGAGAGGCCGCGGAGCTCTGGTGTAGAGTTTGCTCTGTTAGTAATCAAAGGTCTAGCTCATCTGACAATTGCTCTGTGATTCAGAGCATTCATGGTTTCACATGTCCATAGTGTGAAAAGTTAGGATGGGAGGGCTGATTTGCCCAAGTCTAGCCTCTGCTTAATACAGTGAGGTGGCAAGGGCCAGCCGATGGTTGTAGTGGTTACGCCACTGGACTCTCACATGGCCGACAGTGGTTCCAGTCCTGGGCCCGGTGGCTTGAAGATTATGCCAAAAATGTGTGTGCATGAACCCGAAATCCTAGTACCCCAGCTCCCAGGAAGACAATGGAGAAGAAGGGATTGTGATGAGGCCATCCCTCTTTGGGGGTGATTTCTCACTTTCCCTCTCACGGTCTCTGTGTCTCTCTTCAGCGAAAACATGAACCCTAAGACAAAAACCTCTTAAAAAATACTGTGGGGGACCAGCAGTTAGCGTAATGGCTATGTCGCTGGACTCCCACGTAGTCGACCACAGTTCGTGTTCCAGACTCGGTGGCTTAAAACTCACGCCGGGCGCGTGTGCGTGCGTGCCCAAGATCCCGAGAGGAGAATGGAGGAGAAGGGATTGCAGTGTGGCCATCCCCCCCTGGGGGGTGATCTCTCCCTTTCTGTCTCTCTGTCTCTCTCTGTCTGTCTGGCGAGCGCACGCACCCTATAGCTAAAATCGCTCCAAAAAAAAAAAAAAAAATACTGTGACATGTCTTCTCCTCCTCCTCCTCCTCCTTCTTCTTCTTTTTAAATCCTTGCCAGAGAGCCTATGCTCTCTGGGGGAGGGAGGTGGAGGGAGAGGGAGAGAGAGAGAGAGAGAGAGAGAGAGAGAGAGAGAGAGAGAAAGAGAAAAGGAGCCCCTTCACCCCCATGGGGAATAGCCACTCTGAAATCTCTTCTCCATCTCTTTTTCCTTTCAGAAAGTTTGAGCACACATGCAAGGCACTCAGTATGTTTCTCAAACTGCCAGTTATGGGATTTGAACCATGCAGCTGGTAGCGTGGGATCCAACTGTCATGGGCTGTTTCTAAAAGAAATTGAACTTGTACTCTCAGGACTTCAAATTTTCCTTTTCTTTCTTTTCTTCCTTTCTCTCTCTCCCTTTCCATCCTTCCTCCGGTCCTCCCTCCTCCCTCCCTCCCTCCCCTTCCTGCTTTCTTTTAGAAGTTTATTCACATCTACAAAGAGGTGGGGATAAGAACCCCAGACAGAGTTATTTCACGCTATGAGCCTCCCCCAGCCTTCCAGCCAGCCAGGACCAGGGGTGCAGCTGTTGTGTTCAGGTCTGTTGAGGCACAGTGTCATAGCACCATGCGCCACTGTGGTTGGGCCCCAAGCCCATTTCTTAATGTATAGATTGATTCTTTTTTTATACATTCAATCGCATTATTTAGCTTACAAAGTGAACATTTCAGTATGTGAACATTGCTCCCCGGTCCAGTTGATCAAAATATAACAACACTACCTCCCTGTTAGGTTGATTCTTATAGAACCAACAGGTTCCATGGAATCATTTAATGCACATTTTAAAAAGTGCTGTGGGCAAAGCAAATGTGGTCATTGCTGGGCCAAACAAGTTTAAATTCTTTACAATGAGACGTCTCAGAGATGTTGAGATTCCAATATGTGAAGCACTGCAATTTATTATTGTAGTAGGTACGGTTTACTTACCGGGTGGGTTTATCTATTTCTTAAGTTGGATTCCCTAAAAACAGATGGAGAATTGCATGCATTATATTTATTGGGGTATGTTCTTGGGACTTGTACTTGTATAGAAGTGAGAAAAGCAGGATTGGGGCCATGGAGTTGGGTTTTTGAACTACCCCAGCCATCATTGGCCGCTTCCCCTGATGAAGCAGTTCTTCATAGCTGAAGGCAATTCCCAGAGAGGGGCACTGCAGCTGAGTCCCAGGAGCTGGGAATCTGGCACATCAGCCCTGAAAGGGGATCTGGGCAAAGAATCCCCATATCTGCTACAACCATAGAATATATTTTCATGAACAATTTCATAAAATCGGTGTTCTATGGAGCAGCCTTTAGGAAATGCTGCCTTTTGAACTCTACTCTGAGTATCAACTTGCTAGCCTTCTAAAGGACAAATCAGTGCTAATTTGGGAACTGGAACTTGCTCCCTTGCTCTTTTAATAAATTTTTCTCTCTTTAAAAAGAAAGATAAACCTGAATAGAGTTATGATATATAAGACAAGAAGAGGCATGGGTCATTCCATCCTGTTATGTATGAGGTTTGCTAATCTCCTCTTCCTTACTTTCAGGTTGTCAATAACTCATAGTATCTTCTGTGTCAATAATACTAAGGCATATTTACTCCCTCCTTATCTCTCATTATTGCCTCGATGCATTCTAGGTGATTTGGGGGCAGATGTGGAAGGAGGGTGGTAATTCTTTATCTCTATTACTGCTATGATTTTGGCTTATCTGCCATTTATACACATGCTCTGTGATTATCCTTGGCCATTGATATTTTATTTGAATGTTATTTATATCATCTGTGCAAGGTTCCAAGGGAATTTCACAAGGATCCATTGAATGGGGTTTAATAAAAGGATGATTTATTGAAATGTGGGCAGGGTTAAGGGAAACCAACATGGGAACATGTAATCCGTGAAGGAAAGGGGAAAATATTTGGGAAATCCAGGAGAATAGCTGTAGGAGATTCCTGATGGGGGATATGCTCCTCGATGAGCCTACAGCAACACAGTAACTCACAGGGCGGGCACGGAGTGGGTGGAACAAAGTCCACCTTTGTTGATCCTTTCTTATGTTTCCTGTTGGCTGAAACTAAACAACTGGAAGCCTGAGAAATTGATGGGGTCCATAAAGGTCAGTCTTCCAAGCTTCAAGAAGGACAGAGAGGGAACCAGCAGTTAGCGTAATGGCTATGTCACTGGACTCCCACGTAGCTGACCTCAGTTCGTGTCCCGGACCTGGTGGATTAAAACTCATGCCGGGTGCGTGTGCGTGCGTGCCCAAGATCCCGAGAGGAGAATGGAGGAGAAGGGATTGCGGTGTGACCATCCACCTTGGGGGGTGATTTATCGCTTTCTGTCTCTGTCTGTCTGGTGAGCGCATGTGCCCTATAGCGAAAACCTCTCCCAAAAAAAAAAAAAAAAAAAAAAAAAAAAAAAAAAAAAAAAAAAAAAAAAGGACAGAGAGATCAAGAGAGGCAAAAGGAATATGCTGTCATCAGATCCTCAGTGAAAATTGATTGGCATAGGCTGAGTGGGTGCTTTCATAGCTTTTCTAGCTTTTTCTGTATCTGTGGTTATTTTCTAATTTTTTGTCTGTCTGTTTTCTTCCTTAAAAAATCAGTTTACCTAAGGCTAAACTGGTGGTACAGTGGTTAAGCACTGCACTGATAGAGCCAGATCCCAAATGCCAACCACTCTTTGGACCTGGGATTGGTGGGAGCTTGAAAAACACACCAGGCCCCTGTGCCGATGTGTCCAAAATCCTGACAAGATGGAGAAATGAAGGAAATGAATTGTGGTGTGAACACACTCCATTGAGGGATGCTTTCTCTGGCAAGTGCATGAGTCCTCTAGCAATAATAATAAAAAAAAGTTTACCTAATGAATTATCATTTTATTTCTTCCCTTTATTTTAGATTAAAGAACTAGATCTTCATGTTATTAATTACCTTTTGCCTGTGCTATAATTTATTAATTTTAGCTTTTATCTTTTTTGAGTCCCCTCTCTGATTATTGCTACCAATTCACTTTTTTTTTACTGTCTATTTATGATAGGTAAATAACTCTTATTTATTTCTTTTTCTTGCTTTTATTTTGACTTATCAAGATTACTTTATATTTCCCTCTGCCTTTTACTGATTTAGAGTTTATATTTTATTTTCAAGTCTTTAGTGGTTACATGAACATAAGCATGCTTTTATTTTTTTTCATCCTTTTCTTTTAATTGTCAGAGGGTCCATGTGCTCACCAGAGGGGGAGAGACAGAGAGATGGAGTTGTGGTCTCCCTGCAGTCTTTCCTCCTTTATTTGTTCATCTTGATAAGACTTTGGGTACATGAACACATGTACCTGGTGTGTTTTTCAAGCTGTCAGGGATGGGACACAAACTGCAGTAAGCCATGTGGAATCTTGCTGCCTATGCACAATTCTTAACTGCTGTGCTATAGAGTTGGCCCTATATATAAAATTTACTTTATTTTATTTTTTAATTTGCCACAGGATGTGTGCACTCTTTGGGGAGAGACAGAGAGATAGAAAAACAGAGAAGGAAAGTATAAAAGCACTCGCCAAAAGAAGATGGTCATGCCACAATCCCCTCTCCTCTATTTCTCCCTCATTAGGGATTTTGGACATACATATGCACCTGGTGTGTTTTCTAAGCTGCTGGGTCCAGGGCTCAAACCATGCAGTTGGCTATGAGGGATCCAACTGCCTTAACCACTACACCACTGGCTGGCCCCCTATTCTGTATTTTAATAAAGTTTTTATTCTGTAATAATTTTAAATTTACAGAACAGTTACAAATATAGATTAAAATTGTTTTTTTATAAAAACCTCTCACACAGTTTTTCCTCATATTAACATCTTACATATAATCTGACTTTGTTGAAACTTTAAAAAAGTCCACAACATTGATGTATTACTGTGGGAGGCTGCACACCAGCAAGTCTGCCGAGGTTTCTCAGAGAGCAAACAATTGCCATGATTGGTTCCCTCAAGAAACCTGATCTTCGAAACCTTGCTCTGATTGGCCACTAGAATCCCTCAGATTTCCATATCTGGCACCTCATGATTGGTCCAAAAGCAACCAATCATAACCCACCATTTACAACCAATCATGGCCCACCGTTTACAACCAATCATGGCCCACCGTTTACAACCAATCATAACCCACCTTTTACGATCCTTCATTCAACCAATCACGGCCCACCAGCGTGTATATAACCTCGATGCCTGGCCCACAATAGCCAGACAACCAGGAAGACAATGAAGACAGCACAGAAGACCAGGAAGACAACGACCCTGGAGAGCCTGAAGAGCTGAAACACCGCACAGTCTCCAGATGACCCTGAAGACCCTGAAGAGTTGTAACACTACATCGTCTCTGGACGACCCTGAAGAGTTGTGACACCGTGTCGTCTCCGTGCTGCTCACAACAGACGATGCGACCCTAAAGAGTTGTAACACTGCGTTGTCTCCGTGCTGTACCGTGCTGCCCACAATAAACAGACGACACTGAAGACACTGTGTCGTCTCTGTGCTGTGACACTGCACCACTTGTTCCGGCTCTCACTCCTTCCCTCAGGAAACCTGTTCTACTGTCCCCCTGGGTTGGGACAAGTGGCGCTTGAACAAGGGACCTGATACGAAGGATACAGTGAAGAGCACCCAAGGAGGGGACGGCAGAGAATCGTCCGGGAGGGGACGGCAGAGAATTGTCCCGGTGAGTAACAAATATTGCTTACTTATAAGTAATAAGGGTAATGATAATGGGACAAGTAATAAGAGTAATAATGGGACAAGAGCTTAGCCAGCACAAACAAGAGCTTAGCCAGCATGAGCAAGAGCTTAGCATGAACTATTCATTCAGGACTTAAAAGAAGCCCTTGCCACTATGGTCGCTAATTCTAAAATTGAAAAGGAACTGGGAGAGGATCTTATTTCCCTAGATAGTGAGGGAGAAGTTAAAAGCCCCGAAGGCGAGACAAAGCCCCCAAAATCGAAAAAACTAAAAAATAAAAACAACCTTAAGGCTCTACAAGAGTCAAAGAAAAAAGAGTAAAAAACTGAGTCAGTTTTTTGGACAATGTGCTGCTGTTTATCATATTTCTATATGGTCTCTGCTTGGGGTGGTTATGTGTTTATCATCAACCTTATTCCACTGCATGTGTTTGTGTTGTTACTGATGCAGAGATATAGCAAGAGTCTACATAGCATATAGCATTTTCTACATTGTGGGTTTAATATTATCCATGCAAATACCTTTTGTATCACAATTAGAGAAACTAAAAACCAATACAGACAAAGAAGCAAAACTAGTTCAGGGATTGCATATGACAGACTTTGAGATATTCCCTGTTACGGAAACTATAGATCCCCAAGGACAGGTTTGGCGCCGTCACAGCAGGTTTATGGTAAAAGAGATTAAGGTGGCAGTCGCCCAATATGGTGCTACTGCTCCATATACCTTAGCTATAGTTGAAGCTGTCACCGAGGGCTGGCTCACACCGTCTGATTGGCAAACATTAGCCTGAGCCATCCTTCTTAAATCTCAAAACTCTCAGACCAACTAGATTCCCCAGCTGAGGTGGTTCTTCAAAATAGACGAGGTTTAAATCTCCTCCTGGCAGAACAGGGGGGGTCTCTGTCTTGCTTTACAGGAATCTCTCCAACAACGTAGAAAACTCACTGATGGTCTGCCTGGAACAGTCTCCTCCCTTTTCTGCTCCCCCTCCTTGGCCCATTCATTGGCTTTTTGATTGTTTGCTCACTGGGACCTGTTATATTTAATAGGTGCATGTCATTCCTCAAACAGCAAATCGACTCGCTTATGGAAGACCAACACCTCTATACTGGTCTCGCCTAAGGCGCTGAATCGGTTAGCCAAAGACGGGTAAGAGAGTCTGATGAACCCAATAACTGTTCAGTCCTTCCATCTAAGACAGGAGGCCCATTGTAGTTATGGGACTCTCCAATGACGGGTAAGAATGGACATATGGTTCCATAAATGACTCCAACCTAAGACAGGCACGATTCCCCCAGGCCTTTACCTCATCTCTCAAATTAAAACAGAGAAGGGGGATATGTGGGAGGCTGCACACCAGCAAGTCTGCCGAGGTTTCTCAGAGAGCAAACAATTGCCATGATTGGTTCCCTCAAAAAACCTGATCTTCGAAACCTTGTTCTGATTGGCCACTAGAATCCCTCAGATTTCCATATCTGGCACCTCATGATTAGTCCAAAAGCAACCAGTCATAACCCACCATTTACAACCAATCACGGCCCACCATTTACAACCAATCACAGCCCAGCATTTACAACCAATCATAACCCACCTTTTACGATCCTTCATTCAACCAATCACGGCCCACCAGCGTGTATATAACCACGATGCCTGGCCCACAATAGCCAGACGACCAGGAAGACAACGAAGACGACACAGAAGACCAGGAAGACGACGACCCTGGAGAGCCTGAAGAGTTGTAACACTACATCGTCTCCGGACGATCCTGAAGAGTTGTGACACCGAGTCGTCTCCGTGCTGCTCACAACAGACGACGCGACCCTAAAGAGTTGTAACACTGCGTCGTCTCCGTGCTGTACCGTGCTGCCCACAATAAACAGACGATGCTGAAGACACTGTGTCGTCTCCGTGCTGTGACACTGCACCGCTTGTTCCGGCTCTCCCTCCTTCCCTCAGGAAACCTGTTTGACTGTCCCCCCAATTCGGTTAAAACTTTTAAAAAGTCCACAACATTGATGTATTACTATTAACCAAAGTACAGATTTTCTTCAGATTTTAGTTTTCCCACAAGTATCCTTTCTCTGTTCCAAGATCCAATCCAGGATACCACATTGCATTTAGTAACCTTTTGATTTTATTTATTTAGTTACATAGTTTTGCTATAGGGTGTGTGCACTCTCCAGAGAGAAAGAGAGGGAGACAGAGAGAGAGGAAAAGTGAGCAATCATCTCCCAGGGTTGATGGCCATGCCATAATTCCTTCTTCCCTAGTCTCCTCTTGGGATTTTGAGTATGCATGCACGTATGTCTGGCATGACCTTCAAGCCACCTGGTGCAGGACTGTAACTACACAGTTGGCCATGTAGGCTCTAGCTGCCTAACCCTTCACACTACCTGCTGGCCTGGTACCATTATGATTTTAATATGCATCTTTGACAAGATATATTATGTTTATCCTCTATTTGAACAATACAATGAAAACTTTGGCCTTGACATCCTCCCATGGATAACATGTTATTTTTGTTAAGTATTTAAATTCATCTGGGTTTAAACTATTTTGGATTATTCATTATATTTACTATTAATTTAACAATCAATGTTTATTTAGGTTTGTCTAAAATTTAAGCAACTCATTAACTGTTCCTCACCCCTTGCATATGTAGCCTTTTTTCGGTTTAACCTTTCTTCTCACTCAGTACATTCCTTTGAATCCTTTTCAGTGAGGATACTTTTATGTGAAATATAAATTATGTCAGTGTTTATCTGTTTGAAGTGACTTTAGTGTATGAGTTCCTGATTATAGAATAGAGATTTTATCTGAATATGGAATTCTATGCTGAACACTTTGACTATAGGAATTTTCACAATATTATTATGTTCTCTAACTGTAACTATTGAATTGTGTTGGTTAATTTATGTTCCTCGGTAGGTCATCTCTCTTTTCTTTTCTGTTGTTTTAAATTATTTCTCTTTGACATGGGTGATTTTTAGTTTCAATATGCTATTCTAAATGTTGCCTTATTTATGTTGCTTGGGATTTATACTTATTAAATCTGAGGATTCATATCTTTCATCTACATGAGAATATTCTTGGACATTCCTGCTTTAATTATTCCCTCTATTCCAACTAAACATATATTAGACCATCTCATTCTATCTTCTATGTTTCTTAAGCTGTTTCATATTTTATGTCTTGCTATGTTTTCCATACTGTATTTTGAATAATTTTTTCAATCTGTGTTGAGTAATTTGCTGTTTAAACTGCCTGTTCATTTCTAAATTTTAATGAAAATCTTTGCTATTTATAGAAGTTTCGTTTGATTCTTTTTCAAATTTGCCTGTTTATTTTTCATGGACTCTAATTCTTTCCTTATATTTTAAATACTTTAAAATAATATTTTTAATACTTCAAACATGCTTTATAGTTTATACTATGGTGTTTTTTTAAACTCAAGCCCTTGATGAATTAATCTTCCTATCTATGAACTTTCACTCATGGTGAATTGTTTTCTTAAGCATTTTATAATGCTTAATGGAGAATTAGCTTGAAAAGAGCTTTTGCTTTATGTTTCTTTGTTAATTTCTTGGCTTGGGCTTGAGACTTTATACCCCATGTGCGTACTTAAAGTGAAAAACATTAGTTTTTCATTGCAAGACACAAGGGTAGAGAATTTTTTTTGTCCATCCAGACCCATTGTAAATATAAGCTTTCTGGTAATTTTGCAGGTCTAGTAGATCTTTAAAGTTTTTAATTTTTAATTTTTTTAAAATTGAGGTTGTCGTCCTTTAAAATTTCAGTTATTGTAGGACTCAACTTCAGCTCCTCAACTTAGGCATCCTAAGAACTCATGTATCATTGCTATATATTTTTCAAAACCCACTTTCTTTCCTTGACCCAGCTTTCTCCACCTTCTCCCCTATCCCTCAAGGGAGGAATGGTATCAACTTTTGCTTACTGTTCTTTCTATATTTTTATCCTGTCAGTTTCCTCATCAGTTAATAATCATTACTGAGGTGTATATCATGCTGGGTAAAGTCTCTTTACAATCTAAATGACGTATAATGATTAAATGTATAAATAATAATAAAAAAATTTAAAAAATCATTAGCAAGTGCACACTACATTTTTGTATGATAGTCATGTCTTTTTAACTTAAAAAATTACACACTAATATTATAACATTTATTATATAAAGATTTTATTCAAATTCTTGAAATTCAGTCTTGTTTGGCTTGACATCCAACCTCAGAGCCACCGAATTATCACTTTGCCCTCATCCAAATTAGACTTCAATTGTAACATTTCTATGCATAGAGTAAATACCTGCCTCCTTTCATCTTTCCTGTGGCCATGCACCTTAGAGCTTGTTTAGAGGAGAGTCCCTCACTCTTTCTTTATTCATTTACTATTTATAACTTAATTCATCAAAGAAGATTGGAAAGTAAACTCCTTCCCTGCCTTATATGAGGGAACTTCAAAGAGTTAATAGGAAATGAAATTAAAATATGAACTCCTTTTTGGCACAAGATATTTGGAAATCTAGTTTTTCATAATATGCATTTTCACGAATGTTTTGAAGACCCCTTGTGTGTAGCTTGACCAGCATTGCCTACTACAATACCCGACACACAGTGATAAGCAATAAATTTTTGTCAAGTAAATGAATGAATACATGTACATGAGATGCTGTGCTAAACTCCATGTAAAAATAAATGAAATAGTCCTTGCCGTCATGGCCAGAGAAGAGAGAAATTTGCAAACAACTAGTTCTAATCAAAGGACTATATCATACAGAGGTAAGCAAAGTGTGCTCCGTGCAGAAACAGGATTCATGGAGAAGAGAACAGTTGAGCTGAACCTTAGAGGATAAATAGAATTTTCATTTGGTGCTGTAATGGGAGAAGAAGCATGACAGGCAAAGAAGAAGGCATGACCAAATGCATGAATGCACCTAGTTAACTGGTGTGTTCTGGAAACTGTAGTTTATCTCTTTGTCTGACTCATATCTTGCGGTGGCCATGGGAATGACCTCAAAGTTCCCAAAAAACAACTCCACATTGGGTAATTGACCAAAGGTCTCTGCTACTGCTCTCTGAAATCTACACCAGGTTTCCCCAAGGCCACCCACACTTCCCACAGGCTGCTCCTGGCCAATGACAAGGTGAGACATTTCCTTCAGGCTGCTCCTCACCAATGACCAGCTGAGACACTTCCCATGGGCTGCTCCTGGCCAATGACTAGGTGAGACACTTCCCATGGGCTGCTCCTGGCCAATGACTAGGTGAGACACTTCCCATGGGCTGTTCCTGGCCAATGACTAGATGAGACAGGAGTATACTAAGAACTGGCTCACCTCTGGTAGCCATGGCCCTCCATTGTTGATTGATTTCCCCTCAGTATTGGCTGCCATTGCTCCCTGGTGGCCTTGCTATGCTAGGATTCTGCAGAAGTGTGGGAGCTCCTGCTGGACCTTCTTTTCCTGTTTCCTTCACTTGGGGGTCAAGCTGCTGTTACAGCCTGACAGTTCTTTCAGTCTTCTCCAGCTTCTTCCCTATTTTCTCTTCCACAGGTGTTAGTCCTAATCAAATACACACACTTTTATTTATCTATTTAATTGCAAGAGGGTATGTGTAATTTACCAGAAATGGGGGGGGGGAAGACCCCAAAATGAGGTGTGGTCTTGCCACAGTCCTGTCTCCACCATCCCATTGGGATTTTGGGGCACACACAGACATGTGCCCATTGTGTTTTCAAGCCTCAGTGCTAGAATTTGAACAGTTGTCAGCTATGTGGGTCTTGGATCCCTCAACTACTAGGCTATGGGGCTGGCCCAAATCCACATGCTTTTAATCCCATGTTGGTGTCTGCTTTGTTGTGTACCCAGAAGAATACACATCATCTGTATCTTCTGTAGGATGACAGAGAAAAAGAGACGGAATAGGTTTATTTTGTTGAGGGCCTTTGAAACAAGTCTTGACTTTGGGCTTGAAGCAGAGAAAATGCCACTGAAATATTTAGAGGAAGGAGAGGTGAGATCTGGCTTGTATTTTAGGAAGATGATTCTGGTAAAGGCAGAAAGAGAAGGTTTGGGGGAAACCAGTGCAATGACCCGTATGAACCTCACAATAGGGCTGAAACCTTACAGGCATGGTGGAGATGGCCTGTGGGCTTCGGGGCTCCCCAGAAGAAAGTGTGTGACTGGAATGAGATTTTCCACTCTGTAAACCTCATGGAAAAGAGAGTGACTCTTACTTAAGTTTGTTAGAAAAGACCCTATATGTGAAGTGCTACAGAAAAACAAAACAAAGCACCCAAACCTCCAGACCCTGTCTGCTGTTATTTCCCGGCATGGCCTCTTCCACACAGTGTGTCAGAAAAGCATCCAACAGGGACGTGACCATGGTGCAATGTTCTGTGAGGCTGAACCACATGAGAAGGTCCTGGGTTCACTTCTGGCGGCCTCCCCTGAAGACTGGGCATGTGTATACCCATATCTGGGGCTGGCTGAGGCTGGGAGGTGGATCACAGCATAAAGGACCCTGGTAGGGATGTGTTTCTCTTTTTCTGCGTCTCTTGCTCATGGAAGAAAGAAAAAAAAGAAAGGATAAAGAAAAGTAACAAGACAACAGTTTGTGCCTCTGTCATCAGCCTGTTTCTTTCTAAAGAGCAATCAAAAATGATCCATCCTTTCCACTTGTCTGTGACTTTTTCTGTTCAGAACACAACTCTACCCACTGCTCCTAGTGTTATATGAACCCAAGGAGGGGTATGGTAGGAGGGATTCCCTTGAGGGAAGTTCTCACAGGTCTTTGGGAACCTCATGGAATTCCACATATGAGATTTGAAATTGGAAGCAAGCTCAAGGAGCGAGAGCGGTATGTAATGACCGGACATGGGGCAGCGGGGCTGAAGGCTGAGGTAAGAATTATGAAAGACGTGTTGGCCAAGCCTGCTACAGTCCCAACTTCCAGTGCAGCTGTTCTCTTTGTACCCAGAACAGGACAGAAGAATGGTGCCCTGCAGAACAGAAGGGCACTGGGGTCCGTAAAAGGCCTTTGGCAATGGGAAATACAAGCCCTGCCATGTCTTGAACTGAACTGTCAAACTTTCAAACTTCCGGCTGAGTGGGCACTCACGGTTCTTTGCAAAGGGGAGGCAATCAGGTGCTTGGCACATTCACCTCCAGGCACCGTTTCGAAGTGAGGCGTTAACAGCTCCCTATCTGAACAAACAGGAAGCCTTTTAGAAATGCCCATTGTCTCTTCCTGCCTGTGCTGAAAGGACTGTCAAAAGACCAAGTCCAAGGAGCTCTTGCCAAGTCAAGAAACTTAGGGCCATGCAGCTGCTGGTGCCACCTGTGTCTAGCCAAGTCCAGCTAGGACACTTCCTCTTCAGGGCACCCCATTCTGCCGAGAAGGAGCCTGCAGAGTCAAGAGCAGGCCAAGGTGCTGAATGAGAAGGGAGAGAATGGAGACCACTTCATGGTTATCATTTGCTGAAAGCATCAGCTCTGTCCCCTCTTTTTCCTCTGCTGCAGCAACAATCGGGGATTCCTCCTGCCCTCAGTCCCCCAGCCTCTGAAATGTTCTGGCTGGGAATCAAATCCCAGAGAACCACCTGCCTTCCACTGCTGTATTCCCGGCACAATGTGCTGCATGCCAGTTGGCAGGGGTGAGAAAAGAGGCCATGAAAGAAAAGTCCCTGACATTATTGAGAAGTGAGGTCCTGCTGTTGGCCTCTCTCTCTTGCACACACACACACACACACACACACACACACACACACACATACACAGCTCCCCCAGGCCTCTATAGTTTTGTACATGTCTTTGGCTACTCCGATGTCAATCAAACACTGAACAAGAGAGGCGGCCCTCTCCTTGGGTCGCTGCTTCTGTGGGTAGCAGGTGTGTTTGTAGGGGTGTGTGTGTGTGTGTGTATATATTAAGGGCTGTCTGGTGAATAGATCACCCTGGGAGGGCCACCAGTCTAAGGCAGAGTCATAATCAGGAGCTTCACACACGTAGATGCGGCTCTCACTCCCGCTTGGAGATGGATTTTGCCTTCACAGCGTTTCCTGCGCAGCCCCAAGGCCCTCTCAGGCCCGTGCATGTCGCCGGTGTGGAATGGCAAATGAGGTGTGGCGGATGCTGGTGGAGGCCTGGCACACAGAGGCTTGTACCTCACCAGGGGAGCAGCCTCAGACCTCATGGGTGGCATCTTTGCGTGATAATGCTTCCCTGGGCTGCATGACAGCAGCCCGCGCTGTGGCATGATCTCGGCACCTTCAGACCTGGAACCGGGATCCCCAGACCAAGGGGTTCTAGCTGGATGGACCAGTGCGTCTCAGTCTTTCAGCCTGGCCGCTTGGACTCGCTCGGTGTGGGCGGCTCCCTGCCTCCCGGCCCCGCCCCGGCCCGCCCCGGCCCCGCCCCTCCGCATGGCCCCGCCCACAGAGCCGGCGCTGGCCTGTGGTCTGCGGCGGACAGGGGGGCTCTGTAAGTGCGGTCTCCTGGGGGCAGCTGGATGTTTTCCTATAAAGGAAACTCGTCATTAGAGCCCCTAGAGGATGAGGGCTGGCACCTTGAGCTGTTTTCTTTCTCTCTGGCCTGCATTTACTTACCCTCTCGGAAGGAGCTCGGGCCGCCCGACGGTGCCCGCAATTCACTTGTCCGGGTGAAGGCGGCTTGACAGCTGCATAAATCACGCCGAGATACCGCTAATAGGTTGCTGCCTGAGACTGTACCAGACCACCCAAGCGCAGCTCTGGCGGCCCTCGGGGGCCTGCACACAAATACAGTAATGCAAATCGCTTAACCCTTTGTCACTCCCCAGCACGCTGGAACAAACGGTCCCCATTGCCCCAGAACAGCCTTGGTCTGTTTCTCGACTCCCCTCCTCCACTCCCGACTTCTTACACCTCCTTTCCCTAGCCCACATTCTTCCATTCTCTCCGGGTTTCAGCAGAGACTGTGTGTGGAGCAGGTGACGAAAGGAGAAAGGCCTTCCGCCCAGGTGGGATGGGATCGGCCGGTATTCGCAGGTGGAAGTGAGGGACGGGCAGTCAGGTAGTGGCAGAACAGGTAAGCAGGACATCAGGAGAACCGAGCACCCGTGATCACCATGATGGCACCTGCAAGTCCTAACTCTTAGCCTGAAGGGTAAGGTGACACTAGGTGGGACACTAGGCTGGGCACCTGGGTCTCTGCACAGCTCCTGAGGGACATCCCAGGCCTCTCAGAGCAAATGAGAAGGTGAGGCGTGCAGGGAAATGGCAGAGAGAAGCCTGTCTCGCTGCCTTGCCCAGTGGAAAACCTAGCTGAGGTTTCCCCTTCAGCCACATTTCTTAAATGCTCACCCTACCAGACTTCCCTGGGCATCAAAGAGGGTGTGACAGCATCCCTGCTCTCTATAAGTGGTACCTCAGGATGAGTTATGCAGGTGTCAAGTTCCAGGCCCTCCATGGTCCATGTGAAGAACCTTCAGCTCCAGACCCTCCAGTTACCCATCTGTCCTCATCTCTGCAAGGCTCTTGCCCATCCTTTGTACCCAGCCAGCTCCACATGCCCTGGGTGGCTCAGGACTGCCCCCACTCAGAGCCTTCGTGGTGTTTGCTGAATCGCCATTGCCCCTTCCTTCACACCCTTGAAGCCTTAGCTCAAATGCTGCCATCTCAGCCAACTTCCCTAACCACCCTCTTTAGCAGTGCAACTACCCCCACTGTGGCACCGGTACCCCTCTCCCCAACTTTATTTTCTCCAGAGCACTTGAGCACTTTCAAACATGTGATACCCCTTCCTTATTTTGTTTAGTGGGCGTCTTCTACTCACGTGGTTACTTCGTGAGGGTGAGAACTCCCCGTTGTTTTGTTCATGGATGTATACTGCGTGACTAGAGGGTTGTCCCCACACGGGAGGTGCTCAATAAATATTCACTGAGTGATTAATTACTATTGTAAAGGAGCATGCAGCGAGCCATGGGGACCTGGGGGAGATAATGATATATTAGCCTGCAGGGGTTGGGGAGCAGGTCGTGAGCCCTGAGTTTATCAGCCCGGCGATCAATCACCCTGTCAGAGAAGATGGAAGCAGTAACAGACGTGAGGAGTTCTACTTCCTCTTTGTCATCTCCTAGCATCACATCATTGGCCCCAAGCAGTATTTATTTTTCTCTGAGAAGAGTGGAGTACGTCTGTTGTAGGGTGAACAGTGGCTGCCAAAGATATTCATGGCCTAATCTCCAGATCCCTGGTAAAGGGGATTTTGCAGAGGTAATTAAGGATCTTGACATGGGGAGATTATTTTGGCTCATTCTGGTAAGCCCAATGCAATCACCATTCCACTGTATCCCACCAGGACAGGGATACAGGAAGATCAAAGAGAAGGAGATGCCATCACACAGGCAGAGGTAGGAGCAGTGTTAGACCAGAGACCAAGGAATGTGGGAAGCTTCGAGAAGCTGGAAAAGACAAGGAAATAGATTTTGCCCTAGACACTCAGAATTAATGCAGACCCACTGACACCTTGATTTTAACCTAGCAAGACTACTTTTGGGCTTCTGACCTTCATAGCTGTGTGATAATAAATTCATGTTATTTTTAAGCCTCTAAATTTGTTATTAGGGGCAATAAGAGACTAATACAATATCTTTCTTAGATTTTCGGCATTCTCCTCCCCCAACTCTACCCTAGTTTGAGGCTTTTCTCTGCTGGCGTGATTCCCACATGTAGGGGCCACTCATGGTGACTGTTCTTCATCTGAACAGAGCTATGTGAGGGCTCCTCTCCTCAGCACTCTTCTCCTCCCTCTGTCTTTGTCCTGTACATCTAACACACCTTTGTGAACTGTTGGCTATGCTCTCTCTTCACCATTATGAAATATAAAAACCTAGGCATAAAAACACCCCCAAATTATATGCAGATATAATACTATAGAGTATTTACAGACCTGAAAGTAACGTTAAGGAAATGTCAATAGGGGTCAGCAGGTGGTGTGCTGACTAAGGCACTGGACTGCCACATGGTCAAATGCGATTTGAGTCCTGGACCTGGTGGCTTGAAAATCATGCCGGGAGTGTGTATGTGTGCATGTCTAAAATCCCAAGAGAAGTATGGTGTGTAGCTACCCCCTCAGGGAGTGATTTCTTACTTCTCTCTCTCTCTCTCTCTCTCTCTTCCTCTCTGGTGACTGCATATGCTTTATGGCAACATTTAAAAAATTTTAATACAAAAAGAAAAAGAAAAGAAATGTCAATAGAATGCAGGTTCTTTGGGATAAGCTGGTTTGCAAAGTCTTTCTCTTTATAATCTGGGTCTTCAGTTTTTGCCTTCCAGAAGTCTGGGGTAGCCTTTCTGCAGACAGAGTAGATGGGGTAGCTCTCTGTACACTGAAAGAACAAGCAATACATCTCTAAAACTAGAAACAGATCATGCTACTGAAAGGTTGGAAACTTGGCCGTTTCCTGTTGATCCGTGCTGTCCAATACTGATCCCTTGAAAGGTGGCTAGTGCAACTGAAGACTGGATTTTTTCATGCTATTTAATTGTATTTATGGAAACAAATTTAAAAATAAAACTTGCTTCAATTATTAAGAAGCGTTTGTGTGTTTAGAACAACTTGGGTATATAAACTTACTTTTTCAATGATGCATTTTATAAAATCTAAATGCAGATGAAGAATTTCTGGTGAGAATGTAGTATCCAAGTTGAGAAGCGTCAGGTTTTGCAACCTTAATATGAGAACAAGAAGATAAGTTATCTCAGAACTTTCATATTAATCACAGGTGAAGTGATATGATTTTTAAATATATCAGGTTAAAGCATAATGTATTAGAAATGATAATTTAATCTGCTCCTTTTTTCTTTTCTTTAATGTGGCTACTAGAACATTTTAGATGATATACCTGGGTCTCACTATATTTCTAAGACCCAGAGCTGTCTTAGGTGATCATTGTAATCCTTGGATGATAACATCTTACTGGGATTGGCACTATGTAATCATTCCCCATAATTCTTCGAAAGAAATTAATTAATTTTTTTTTCTATAGGCTAGCATGCATGCCAGGGAAAGAGAAAGAGAGAGACTGACAGAGAGGGAAAGTAAGAAATCAACCCCAGGGGGATGACTATGCCACAGTACCCTGCCCTTCATTCTCCTCTAGGGATTTTTGGTCACGCATGCACACATGGCAGGCGGGATTTTCAAGCTGCCAGGTCTGGGACTTGAACTCTGCAGTTGGTCATGTGGGATCCAGCTCCCTTAATGTCTATGCTACCTGTTGGTGTCTATCTTCAAAAATTTTAATAGAGTTATGAGTATAATCTTGACAAATATATTTGAAATCTTGGTGGCGTTTCCATGTGGGTTCCACTTTGGAGACTGGACTAAAGAGAGAAAACACCTTTTAGGCCCATCTACTCATAGAATGGGAAGCAAAGAATAGTTCAAACTCAACAGTCAAGAGTAAAACCATCAAAATAGACAAACCAAACACTCACAGAAGCAGCGAGACCAATGATATGCTCCTAATTGGCTTTGAAATATGTGGCTCTTCTAAGAGCTTTCAATTGATAAATACAGAAGGTGCTCTTATCTCTGGCTGTTCTGAAGAACTGAGAATATTTGAACGTTTTTTCATTAACCTCTCAAAACTCATTCAGGACTTTAGCCACCACTCCTATTCCCCTATTTTCTCATCCTTATTTATGATGTATGTTAGTATGTGTTCTTAGCTTTCTCTTATCTACCCCCAAACATCAGTAACAATAGCTCAGTTGTCAGATTGTCATCAGCATCACTATATTAAAGACCTGTTGTGTCTTCTACACACACACACACACACACACACACACACCTGCATGTGCACACCCTGATGTATTTGAGTACATTCTTTCTCTTTATTGGAGCATTCTCACAAAAGCTATATACCATCACTCTGTTGTCTTTAGCCTGATGCTTTGCACATGTAGATAAACAGAGTGAATGAATAAATGAATGAGTCTAATAGAAGTGTCCCTATAATTTCAAACGATCAGCAGTGATTTAATCAGAAGAGCTAACATTTGTTATATGTGCACTGTGTATGTGTATGCTCTGTGTCAATTTTTGTGCCTCATCAGTAATTACATTGGTAAACATGATAACTAACATTTATGGAGCACTTATTCTGTGCCAGGACTCTCAAATTCATCTTCATAGAAATCCTAGGCGGACAGTGCTGTCATTATTCTCCTATTTAGCTGGAGAAATCAATGCTCATAGAAGTTAAGCATCTTGTCCCAAGTCAGTCAATTAGTAAATGGAAGAAGCCAGGAGATTTGAACCCATCCAATCACTCTAACCGCTCTTCTCTTCTCTTACATAAAGCCCAAAGTATAAACCTAGGGCTGCCGCTCTCATGTGACCTCAGTTCATAGGTAGGCACAGAGTGCCTGTGACAAATCCAGGCCTTAAGTCCACAGTGGGAGCAGTGTGCAGGAGTGTGCACTACCTTATTAGTACAGACACTAAGCTGGCCTGCTGGCCTGGTAAGGACTCCAGGGCACAGCAGAGTAAACTCAGAACCATTGCCTGGGACCTCCACAAGCTAGGGAATGGAGGACATGCATGGAAAATTCCTTTTGCTGAAAATAAGCTCAGCCCACCAGAATTATGAAATATGAGATTAAAAACACTTCTTAAAAGAGCATCATTTTGGCCCAGCCGCAGTGGACCAGCAGTAGTGCAATGCAGTGCAATGTGGAAGCCATATGGAAGGCCAGGGTTCAGCTCCTCAGTCAACTGTGCACACTGGGCTCATGTGCCCAAGAACCTGGCTGGCTGGGAAAGCCCAGTGGGATCACGGCATGAGACTCTGGTGAGAGTGCTTTTTTCTCTCTTTCTCTCAGGAAAGAAAAAAAAAAAAGAAATAAAAAAACTTTAAAAAAGCATCATCAGATCAAAAGAAAGTAAAAGCAAATAGCTAAAGGAAAAAGAAAAGGAAAAGCATTTATATTTATAAAGCAAAATACTCACTTTTAAATATCTTGATAAAAACTAAATTTTAATGAAAATGAAAAAACACACATACAAAATATTTCAATTTTGTAAAACAGCAACAAAATCAACAGCATAGTCCCAAAGAAAATAGAAAAAAATAAAGATGAAAGCTTAAATTAATGAAATAGGCAAACTCTTTAGAGCTGAAAGTTGATTGTTTAAAAAGACTAACTGGGGCCAGCAGGTGGCGTGGTGGTTGAGACACTGAACTCTTACATGGCTGACCACAGTTCAAGTCCTGGACCCAGAGGCTTAAAACTCACACAGGGTGGTGTAATTGCACGCATGCCCAAAATCCCAGGAGAATAATGATGGAGAAGAGATTGCAGTGTGGCCATCCCTCCTGAGGGATGATTTCTCACTTTCTTTCTCTCTTTCTCTCTAGCAAGCTCACACGCCCTATAGCAAAAATCTCTCTCTCTCTCTCAATAATATGTAAATAATAAAGCAATTTTAAAAAATAAAAAGACTATATCTGATAAGATTGATTTGAAAAAACAAATAAATAACATAAAAAAGGTAAAATAATTCAAATATATCAAAAATTTTCAAAAACATAAGAATGATAGAAATATCATTAAGCCTATAACTTTGGAAACTTAGATATTAAACAAAAGGGGTGTACTGACCCACCCTTGTCTCTACATACCCTTCAACTACTTGCCCTTTCTAAACATTTCCTTTTGGTCCAGAATACCTATTTTAAAAAATTATTTTATTTAACTTTATTTATTATTATTATTATTATTTTCCAGTTTGATCAGAGAGGGGCAGAGAAAGAGAAGGAGGGAAAGTGAGAAAAAAAGTCGCCAGTTCCAGGACTCAAACTGCGGTTGACCATGTGGGAGTCTAGTGCCTTTAATCACCACACCACTTACCAACACCACCTTTTTTTTTTTTTTTTTAAGATTTTTCCCAAAAGGCATGTGCTTGCTGGAGAGGAGAGAGATGGTGAGAGGGAAAGTGAGAAATCACTCCCCAGGGGGATGGCCATGCTGCAATCCCTTCTCCTCCATTCTCCTGCTGGGATTTTGGGCACACATACACATGTACCTGGTATGTGTTTCAAGGTGCCAGGTCTGGGACTCGAACCTCAGTCAACCATGTGGGAGTCCAGCACCTGAAACCACTGCCCTATCTGCTGGTCCCAAATGCCCTCATTTTAATCATGTCTTAGCTTTACTTCCATGAGATTGTTGGAGTGACCATGTAAATAAGGTTGCCAGATGCAGCAGATAAAAATACAGGATGCCCAGTTAAATTTAAATTTCAGATAGACAATCTGTCATTTTTATTATGGATATGTCTCAGATACTGCAGTGTGGGAAATACTTATACTAAAAAATGACTGGTTGTTTATCTAAAATTTAAATGCAACCGCCTGTCCTGTACTTTATGTGGCAACCATACAGGTTTAAGATGAACTGAGTTTGATACTTGGAAGGGTTGCTGGATTTAGCAATCAAATGTACAGGATACTGGACTATGCAATATTTGGGCCATACTCGTACTGAAAAATATTTGTTGTTTATCTGGCATTGAAATTAAACTGTACATCTTAGATGTTAGATGATTACCCTAATTCAAGTTTATTTCTCTATTTTAATTGCCGAAGGGCAGTTCACTCATCAAAGAGAGACAGATTGGGAGAGAGGGAGAAAGCACCCCCCAGGGGGGCATGGTCATGCCACAGTCTCTTTTTCTGTCCCTCCTGTTGGGACTGGGGCGTACTTGCACAAGTATCCAGTGTGTTTTTCAAGCTTCAGGGGCAGGATTTGAACTGCGACTGGCTATGTGGGATCTGGCTCCTTTACCCACTGGCCTAAGGGGCCAGCCTCATTACCCTAAATCTTGAAGAAGTGATTGGCTGGTATGATTTAGGCTGCCTGTGAGAGTTTCAGGGGCAAGAATTAGTGTTTTTGACTTTAGTTCTGATTATGCATCTCAGAGAAGACCAGAGGCTGGAGGGGTTGTTGATGGTAAAGTGGAAAAAGGGACAGAGAGAGAGAGAGAGATAGAGAGAGAGAGAGAGAGAGAGAGAGAGAGAGAGAGAAGTGTAGACTCACGCTTTACACAGGCTTCAGCCATTTAACTTCTGGCTAAATTGTTTTTTTCAAACTTTGTTTACCCTCCCCGACTCTACTCTCTTGCAAAAACTTTTAAAAGAACATTAACAGGAGTAGGATCAAGGATCTTGTTTTCTTTTCATTCTTTTTGATTTAGGCTTCTTTGTAGCGAAAGCTCCTGTAATCTCCCTATCTTCAGAGCCAGCTCCCTGTAGGATGGGGTGAAGGCAGCCGACACTCCCTGGGCTTTGCGATAAACCATCCCAAGCAGGATCATTAGCTACACAAACTTTCTCCCTTGAGCACACTCTTGAAATGTTTGGAACTCTAGAACTTCTTCCTTGACTATGAGGGAAAAACAAACATTGCAGACTATGTGTTTGAGAAGCTTGTAACCAGAGCTTTTTATTAACTCTGGGGAGGAAGACCTCACACTGAACAGTCTAGTAACTTCTTTCTTGCAGCAGACATTTATTGAGCTACTGTTATATGCCACTGGTAGGGCTGGAGGACAGGCAAAGAAATATCAAGGAGCTTGCTTGTAAAATAGTTGGGGGAAAATGCAACCAGTCTTCTAAGACCTCACAATACACCAGGTCAGGTAACCATGGTAAATCATCCTAGAGCAGCCTATATCTTTCCATCATTGCACATTTAAAAATAGATTGCTACATGTACTTTAATGATTAGTGTCTTGTTCACTCAGTTAGCTCTGTGAGCTTCAAGAAGGGAAGGACTATACCTGCTTTTTTTTGGAGAGGTTTTTGCTATAGGGTGCGTGTGCTCGCCAGAAAGACAGAGAGAGACAGAGAGACAGAAAGCAAGAATTCACCCCCAGAGGGGATGGCCATGCCACAATCCCTACTCCTCCATTCTCCTTTTGAGATCTTGGGCACGCACGCACACATGCCCGGCGTGAGTTTAAGCCACTGGGTCCAGGACTCGAACCGCGGTTGACTACATGGGAGTCCAGCGACATAGCCATTACGCTAACTGCTGGTCCATATCTGTTTTGATTATTATATTCTCAGCCTGGTGTAACACATTCTTTTTTTTAATTAATTAATTTATTTTTTAAGAGAGATTTTTGCTATAGGGCATGTATGCTTTCTGGACAGAGACAGAGAGATGGAAAGTAAGAAATCATCCCCCAGCGGTGGTGTGGGACATTCTAAGGACACATTACGTATCAGCCAGATGAATGAATGAATGACTAAATGAACAAACTATAATGTGAGACAGAATTTTATCCATCAGTAGCAAATGGAGAGTGATGGAAGCAGACAGAAGGGAGCGATTCATTTGGAAAAGGCTTGGCTGATGGTGTGAAGCAGGCACAAGGGGGGTTATAATAACCTGGTAGAGTGCTGACGCCAGAAATAGACCCCAAGTGTCCTGACTTCTGAAGCCATAGAGCTGGGGTCCTAGCATTATCCAAGGACCCCTTTCAAGAAGGGTCTAGTTTTCTGTGAATTTTAAGGTCTTTGCTCCTCTCTGGTCATAGTTTTATGCTAATTTAAATTTAAAAAATGATTCCTTCTTTCTTATCTTTGCTTCCTAACCTCTGAGTGTTCCTCCATGGTGGATAAAACCTCTCTGTAGATCTACTGAGCATTTCGTGTGCATTCTTTGGGCATTTATCATCTATGAATCATAAAATAGACCCTGATGGCTTTTGAAATACGTGTATGAAACGTATGGGAAATCCATCCATAACTCAGATTCAAGGGTTGACTTTATAGTCTAATCACTTGGGGTTGATCTCATCCCTGAGATGCGAACCTCATCCAAACCCACCACTTGCATCCTCTAGGACCCTTCACAGGTCTAAGGACAAAGAACAGCTGGGAGAACTGGCCCTCCAGTCTGGCTGAATGACATTTTTCATTATCAGAATAGGTGGGTAGTTTCAGATGTCAGGGACCTTTAAAACAGGAAGGCTTCATGGAGGTCATTTGGTTCCACCCCTTTGGGAAAAGGTGACCCAGAGAGCAGAAATGAGCTGCACAGACACATTGTTAATCACTGGCAGGGTGGGGGTGGGGGGACATTGGGAAATGATGGGGTGAATTATTTCAGCTAATGCTCCACTCTAGGGGTAAGTAGTATTATTGAGCAATTTATAACTACATGAGAAATTTATAACTATGCTGCCTGGCCTTTTCTACTTTGCTCAGTGACAATTAATTATGCTGAGGCCTGTCCTACTGGGACACTGAGACTGAGTGTCACAAA
Organism: Tupaia tana; assembly: GCA_026018925.1. NCBI lineage: Eukaryota > Metazoa > Chordata > Mammalia > Scandentia > Tupaiidae > Tupaia > Tupaia tana. The sequence goes on along the minus strand of JAKSZU010000013.1, from coordinate 13,806,734 downwards.
GAAGCCAGCCAAGCACCTGACACTCCACGGAGGCTAAGGAAATGCAACTTCCTCTCCTTTCCCTCTTATCACTCAGTGTCTTGAACCTGGATTGTGATTACAATGCTATCCCTTCCTTGTCTGTTATTAATGTTTCCAGGAAACAAGCTCAGTGGTCTCTTCCCCTCTCAGTCTCAGCAATCAGGAATAACATTCCTTTAAGTTGGGTGGGCCTGTGTTGCCAGCCTAGGTCATGTCTGCAAGGTGCAGATGCTTCTAGGTGAGACAGATGCGAGGTCTCTTCCTCCCGTTTCTCCTGGTGACTTTGACACAGACAGGAGCAACCTCATTTTCAGGAAAATGTGCCAAAGCCTTATTGCACTTCTCCAAAAGCTTTGTAGACTCAACTCACTGGTAAGAACTGCGGAGTGCTGGGAGGGTTTTTCCAGTGGGAAAAAGGTCCCTACTGTGCGCTGGGCCTGACAGAAGAACATCTGCTTCGGCCCATAGCTGGGGATTTCACTTCAGATCAGGCAGCTTCCAAGTCTTCACTGACCTCAGCTTTGGGGGAGTAAGTATCAGAACCAAAATTGTTAGCATCACAAATGGAAGCACACCCAGTTACCCTCTAGGGGAGGAGGGAGCCTCCTTCTTAATTCCTGCTTCCTAATTCCTGCTTCCTAATTCCTGCATGCAAGGATGTGACTCTATAACCAGTCCTGCCTGGCATAGCTTGGAAGATTTAGCCATAGAGATTTTAAGAGGTCCCCAAGGGTTTCCTTCCCAGGGCAGTTAGGAGAACACCTAATTTATTCTCTAAAACACGGCACTTTTTTAAAAAACAAAACAAAACAAAAAAAAAACAAAAAACAAAAACAAACAAAACTCTTTTTTAAAACAAAAACTTTTTAAAAATAAAAGCTCTTTTGTTTATTTCTACATGGGTAAGAGAGAGCGAAAAAGAACATCCCCACTGGGGTCTTGATGCTACAATCTACCCCACAGTCTCAGCCAGCTCCAGATCATGGGCAAGCGTGTGCCTGGTGTACTTAGGGAGGTCTCCAGGCTTGAACCTGGAAACTAATCACATGTCTCACAGTGCATCACATTTTACTACTGCACCACGATCTGGCCCCCAAGACAGCACACTTTTGAGAATAAAAAGGGACCCCTATTATTAACTGTGCAAGGAAAACAGGCATTGGCCAGGACTGTCTCAGGCAGACTAGTCGAAATGGTGGCTCTAGGCAGAGCGGCTAACAGTGGAAACTCTGAAGCCAGGTTGTTCCAAGCTCTGCCGCTCATTAGCTGTCTGGCTTGGAAAGTTACTCAACCTCTCAGTGCATCAGTTTTCTCAGCTATTAAGCTGAGTAGGAAAATTCTCACATGGTTGTGCTGAGAATTCAGTGGGTAAGTAAATACCAGCAAAATGTCCAGGGCAGAGCAAGCTCTGTGTAGTGGTTTGCATTGATTTTATTAAGGAATGGAAGACATAAAGAGAAGCATGCGCTTTGCCAACTCCCATAGTGGGGGAGGCATTCAACTTGGTAATCAATGTATATCCTGTTTTATAATCTTTGGAACAACACTATATTGTTGGTGTTTCTGATTCCATTTTAGAGATGGAGACACTGAGGCTCCGATAAACTAAAAAAGCTTGTCTAGTGAGTAGAAAGAGAAGGAGTAGGCCCATGAGAATGGTGAAGAAGTTCCTGAAATAATCCTGGCATTAGATGACCAGGGCTTGGTTGGCAATGAGAGGGGAAAAGAAGATTCAGGATGAGAAATGGGACAAAGAGAAAATTGAAAAGGGTGAAGAGAAGACTCTTTCCTTTTATTTTCTTTTCCTTTGGAGAAATTTTTGCTGTAGGGCACATGCACTTGCCAGAAAGGCAGAGACAGACAGAAAGCAAGATATCACCCCCCCCCCCCCCCCGAAAGAGGGGATGGCCACGCTGCAATCCCTTTTCCTCCATTCTCCTCTCGGGATCTTGGGTACGCACTAACACGCGCCTGGAGTGAGTTTAAGCCACCAGGTCCGGGACTTGAGCTGCGGTCGACCAGATGGGAGTCCAGCAACATAGCCATTATGCCATCTGCTGGTCCCACCTTTTTTTTTTTTTAAATTTTTTTTTTACATTTAATCGTTCTATATCTTTACAATATACAATATTGTTTTTCCAGCACAAATACCATGCATATCAGTGAAGACAAAGACATTATTATATACAATATCATTAGCAAATAGCTCTTAATTTTTTTGGTCAGTTAAATGTATTTTTTTCTTCCCCTGTTCCCCTGCCTCTCTCCCTATATCACCCATCCCTGTATTACCCCTGTCCTTACTATCTCTAGTATCTACAGTTGCCTTCCCTGCTACCATACCTCCCAAACTTTCAGTTTCTGTTATAGAGCTCAGACATTTGGTTTATATTGAGTGGGGACATACAATGTCTGTCTTTCATAGTCTGGCTTATTTCACTTAGCATTAAGTCTTCCATATTTTTCCACTTTGTATCACATGTCAGGGTCCATTGTTTTTTATAGCTGAGTAGTATCTCAAGAGTACATATGACACATTTTTTCAATCCAGTCATCTAGCTTTGTACATTTGGGTTGATTTCATGTCCTAGCAATACATGGATGTGCAAGTGTTTTTGTGACTGAGTGTTTTTCTACCCTTTGGATAACTACCCAAGAGTGGAAATACTGGGTTGTATGGTCATTCTATGTGTAGGTTTCTGTGAAATCTCCATGTAATTCTCCAAAGTGGTTGTACTGATTTACATTCCCAACAGTGTAGGAGAGTTCCTTTTTCACCACAGCCTCGCCAGCACTTACAGTTATTTAATTTTAAAATTTTAGCCATTCTGACTGGAATTAAGTGGCATCCCATTGTGGTTTCGATTTGCATTTCTCTTATGATAAGAGATATTGAGCATGTTTTCATATGCTTTTTGACTGTCTGTCTGTATTCTTCAGAGAATTGTCTGTTCAGCTCATTTTCCTGTCTTTTAATAGGATTATTTTTTGTGAATAAGCTGCTTGAGTACCCTGTGTATTCTGGTTATCAGTCTCTTATCTGAGGTATAGTTTGCAAATATATTCTCCCACTCTGAGGGTTGTCGTCTCACTCTATTATTTCCTTTGCTGTGCAGAATCTTCTCAGCCAAATATAGTCCCATTTATCTATTTTTTTTGGGACTATTGCCTGTGCTTTGGGGGTCTTTTTAAAGCAGTCTTTGCCTACTCCAAGATCTCTAAGAATTTTCCCTGTGTTTGCAACCAGTAGTTTTATAGTTTGAGGTTTTATGTTTAGATCCTCAATCCATTTTGAGTTGATTTTTCTTAGTGGTGAGATAAAGATCCAGTTTCGTTTTTTTACAGGTATATATCCAGTTCTCCCAGCACCATTTGCTGAAAAGATTTTCTTTTTCCCACTTGATTGTCTTGTGCCCTTTGACTATATGTTTGGGGGTTTATTTGGGGGTTCTCAATTCTGTTCACATTGGTTTGTCATTTTTTGTGCCAATACCATGCTGTTTAATTATCACAGCTTTGTAATATGATTTGAGGTTGGGAAGTGAGATGTCCTCTACTTTATTCCCCTTATACAGTATTGCTTTCATGATATGGGAACTTTTATGCTTCCAGACAAATCTTATGGTTGTTTTTCCTGTTTCTATGAGGGATATCTTTGGTAGTTTGACTGGGATTGCATTAAATTTGTAGATCAAATTTGAGTAGCATTGACATCTTGATTATATTAATTTTTCCAATTCAGGAACATGGGATGTTTTCCACTCTTTTGGTATCATTTTAAATTTATTTTTCAAGTGTTTCATTGTAGAGATCTTTGATGTCTTTGGTAAAGTTTATTCCTACGGTAAAGTATATTCCTAGATATCTTGTTGGTTTTGCAGTTATTGTAAATGGGATTTCTTTCTTCAATTCTGGCTCAGTTTGTCCATTGTTGGTGTATAAAAATGGTATAGATTTTTGTACATTGATTTTGTATTTTTTGTACATTGATTTTGTATCCTGCACCTTGACCATATTTGTTTTTCACTTCCAAGAGTTTTTTCATGGATTCTTTTGGATTTTCTATGTATAGCATCATATCATCTGCAAACAGAGATAATTTCACTTCTTCTTTTCCTATTTGGATGCCTTTTTTTTTTACTTCCTTGTCTAATTGCACTAATTTCCAGTACTCTGTTAAAAAGGAATGGAGAAAGTGGGCATCCTTGTCTTGTTCCAGTCTTTAGTGGAAAGGCTTTTCCCCATTCAGTATGATGTTAGCTATGGAATTTTCATAGATGGCTTCTATTGTGTTAAGGAATGTCCCTTCTATGCCAATTTTGCTGAGAGTCTTAATCATGAAGGGATGTTGTATTATATCTAATGCTTTTTCTGCATCAATGAATATGATAATATGGTTTTTATCTTTCCTTCTGTTAATGTGATATAGTACATTTATTGTTTTGCATATGTTGAGCCATTTTTGCACCCCTGCAATAAAGCCTACTTGGTCATGGTGTATAATCTTTTTAATATGTTGTTAAATATGACTTGCTAGTATCTTGTTGAGAATTTTTACATCCATATTCATCAGGGATATTGGCTTGAAGTTTTCTTTCTTGTCATGTCCTTGTGTGGTTTTGGAATTAAGATGATGGAGGCTTCAGAGAAAGAATTTGGGAGGGTTCCTTCCTTTTGAATTTTTAAAAATAGTTTAAGGAGAATCGGGGTTAGTTCTGCTTGAAAAGTTTTATAGAATTCAAAAGTAAAGCCATCGGAATCTGGACTCTTCCTTGTTGGGAGACTATTTATTACTGATTCAATATCTCATTGCTTGCCATGGGTCCATTCAGACTTTCTGTTTCTTCCTGGCTCAATCATGGTAAGTCATCATGTCCAGAAATTTGTCCATCTCATCTAAGTTTTCTTGTTTGCTGCATATAATCACTCAGTATTCTCCAATGATATTTTGTATTTCTGTTATGTTTCTTGTGATAACACCTGGTTTCTTGCTGATTTGATTTATCTGGTTTCTTTCTCTATTCTTGATTAATCTAGGTAATGGTGTCAATTTTGTTGATCTTTGTGAAGAACCACCTTTTGGTTTCGTTTATTGTCTGTATAGTTCTTTAATTCTCCATTTCATTTATTTCTGCTTGAATCTTTATTATTTCTTTTTTTCCTGGACATTTTTGGGTTTTGTTGTTGTTGTTTTGTAGTTCCTTGAGTTCCCATGTCATTAGGTTGTTTATTTGCCACTTTCTGCTTTTTTCTTGTGGGCACTAACTGCTATAAAGTTCCCTCTGCTTTTGACTGCTTTTGCTGTGTACCATACGTTATAAACACTTATTTTTTATCATTGGTTTCTCTGAACATTTTGATTTCAGTCTTAATTTCTTCCATAGTTGTAAAGTCATTCAGGAGTAGGCTGTTTAGTTTCCTTGTGTTTGTAAATTTTCAAGGGTTCTTTCTCTAGTTAATTTCAAGCTTGATTCCATCGTGGTCTGAAAAGATACTAGATACAGTTTCTATATATTTGAATTTGTAAAAGCTTGTTTTTTGCCCTATCATGTGGTCACTCACCAAAAATGTTCCTTGTGGGGGTGAGAAAAATGCATATTTTGTGGTATTTGGATGAAATACTCTGTAGATGTCTGTCAAGTTCATTTCATGTATGGTATAATTTAGATCTTGTATCTCTTTTTTACTTTTTGTCTAATGATCTATCCAGAGGAGACAGTGGGATGTTGACATCCCCTACAATTATTGTATTGCAGTCTCTCTCTCCCTTGAGATCTAATAGTCTCTCTTTGATGTATTTAGGTGTCCGAATAGATATTTACAAGTGGTATATCTTCTTGGTGAACAAGTCCTTTTTGTACTATATAACATCTTTCTTCGTCTCTTCTTTCACCTTTCATCTTAAAGTCTATTTTGTCTGATACTAATATCACTACTACAGACTTTTTTTTTTTGTTTTGTTTCCATTTGCATGGAATATCTTTTCCCAGCCCTTTCCTTTCAATCTATGTATGTCATTATCAGTGAGGTGTGTTTCTTGTAAGCAGCATATAAATGGCTTCTGTTTTTGTATACATTCAGCCAGTCTGTGTCTTTTAATAGGAGACTTTAATCCATTAACATTCAACGTCATTATTGATATTTACAAACTTATTGTTGTCATTTTGTTAGCCATTTTCTCAGTTGCTTTTGCTCTTATTTCTGTTTGTCTCTTTAGTTATCCTGATACAGCACTCCTCTCAGTACTTCCTGTAGAGTTGGTCTAATATTGGTGAATTTTTTCAGTTTCTGTTTATTGAGAATAATTTTCTTTATTCTTCCCATGTAAAGGATAATTTTGCAGGATAGAGTATTCTTAGTTGAAATTGTTTTTCTTTTAATGTTTTGAGTACCTCTTCCCATTCTTTCCATGCTTGCATTGTTTCAGTTGAGAGGTCTGATGTTAGTCTAATGGGATAAACTTTATAAGTACCTTGACATTTCTCCCTTGCCGTTTTTAGAATATTATATTTGTCTTTGATTTTTACCAATACGGCTATGTTGTGCCAGGGGAAGGATCTTTTTGTGTTCATTCTATTTGGGGTCCTTTTTATTTCTTGGGTCTGAATTTTTCAGGTTTCTCTATAGTTGGAAAATTTTCAGATAATATTTCATAAAAGAGGTTTTTCATTCTTTAGCAGATTTCTTCACCTTCTGGAATACCCATTATATGTATATTTGGACATTACATGGTGTCTAGAATTTCCTGTATATAGTTCTCTTTTTTTTTCTTGGTTGTTTTTTCATTGTTTTTGGTGGTTTGGTATATACTGGAGACTTTATCTTCAAGGTCAGAAATTCTTTTTTCTGCATGGTTCAATTTGCTGTTAATGCTTTCTAGGAAGACTTTACTTTCTTGTATTGTAGTCTTCATTTCCAAAAGTTCTGTTTGATTCTTTTTTAGGGTGTCTATTTCTTTACAAAATTCCTCTTTCATGTCCTGAAATGATTTTCCCATTTTCTGGAACTGATGGTTTTTTCTTGCATCTCATTGAATTTTGTCACTGTATATATTTGGAATTCTTTTTCCGACATTTCTGTGTATTCCTCTGTGCTGTTCATTGTTGGTGAGGGCTACTATGCTTATCTTGGGGAGAGTTGCCACCTTGTTTTCTCATGTTTCTTTGAGATCTGCTTTGACTTTTGGTCACCTGATGCAGTGGTCACTTTTCCCTATTTATTGAAATAGGCTCTGTAGTATTGGAAGAGAACATTTCACTCTTAGTTCTCAGGCGTGTTCCTATTGGAGGGCTGTGTCTCCCAGATTAAAATAGTTATGGGTAACTTGGCTTTTCTGCCAACTGTTTAGCTCTTGATGAGCTAGATAAGGAGATAAAACTTGGTGAAGAGGATCAAGTCCTGTACTGCACTAGTTGCAGCGCATGGGTTGGTGTGCTCAAAGTTCCAAAGTTACTCCTAGGGTCTGACAGTGGACTCATGAGAGGAGGCCTCCCTAGACCAGGCTCAAGTCTCCTGGTGGGCAGGGAGAGTCCAGGCTAGAGCACTGGAACGGTGGAATGCCGATTGTTCCGAAGTCACTCCCAGGCTCCAAGGGTAGACTCACAAGAGGAGGCCTGCTGAGACCAGGCTGACTTCTTGCTTTTGAACAAATTACACATTAGATTACAGGACTAAGCCATGTCAGAAATAATTCAGGACCAGGGCAGTCTGGATTCTCAAGGTTACTCTCACTTCTGTGAAGCAGGTAGGTATCCAGTGCCTTAATCACCACACTACCTGCTAGCCCCTCGGAACATTTTTCAGTAAGATAATTGCTAGGATTTTGGTGAATTGCTGTCATTCAAGAAAAGTTTGATAGATCATCAGAATATTTTCGTTAATGAAATGAGTTTCCATGTCTAATAATTGTGAGTGCATTGAAAACAAGGACTCTATATTTTAACTTCATGCCTTCTACATCTGTAGGCACATACAATTTAAAAAAAAAATTGCTATGGAGCATGTGTGCTTGTTGGACAGAGATAGTGAGAAACAGAAGAAAAGTGAGAAAACACCTGCTGGTGGGGATGGCCGCACCACAATCTCTTCTTAATCTTTTCCTCCTTTCAGGATTTTGGCATGTTTTTCAAGCTGGGGCCCAGGACTTGAACCATGCAGTTAGCCATGTGGGATCCAGTTGCCTTTAACTACCATGTCATGGGCTGACCTGAAACCATACATTTTTTTGTTGAGCTGGATTGAGATATACTTCCTATCATCCCAAACACTTCCATATATTCCAGGTTGAAAATACTGCTTTGTTACAATGGACCACTATTAGTTCAGCTAATCTATGTATTAAGTATTTTTTTTTTTTTGGAGAGGTTTTTGCTATAGTGCGCGTGCGCTTGCCAGACAGACAGAGAGAGACAGAGAGATAGAAAGCGAGAAATCACCTCTCAGAGGGGATAGCCATGCTGCAATCCCTTCTCTTCCACTCTCCTCTCGGGATCTTGGGCACGCACGCACATGCGCCCAGCATGAGTTTAAGCCGCTGGGTCCAGGACTCGAATAGCAGTTGGCTACGTGGGAGTCCAGCAACATAGCCATTACGCCATCTGCTGGTCCCATAGTATTAAGTTTTTAAGCCCAACTTATCTCCTCTTCTTCTTTGGCCCTGATCTCCCTCTGCGTTTCTCTTCTAAGGAAAATTGTGATGGCATTTAGAGCCTGCTTTAGTCTCCATGGGCTGCTGTGACAAAGTACTGTGGACTGGGCGCCTTGCACAACAGATCTTTCTTTCTCACGGTTCTGGATGGGAAGTTCAAGATTCAGGTTCCAGCATGACATGGTCAGGCTCTTGGTGAGGGCCTTCTTCCTGGCTTGCAGAAGGCAGTTTTCTCCCTATATGCTCACATGGCTGAGAGACAAAACTTTGGTCTCTTCTTCTTCTTCTTATAAGGATACCAATCTCATTTTGATTTTAGCTAAAACTAATTACTTCCTGAAGGGCTCCTAGCTCCACACTGGGGACTAGAGCTTTAAAATAGGAATTTTGGGACACAAACATTCAATCCACAGCAGAGCCCACTGGGTAATGCAGAATAACCTCCTCACCTCAAAATCTTTAATTTAATCACATCTGCAAAAACTTGACAATGTAAAGTAACATTGATGGGTTCTAGGGATTAGGACATGGACACATCTTTGGGAGCCATTTTTGACTTACCATAGTATCTGTAAATCTCAGCCCAGTAGTACTAGGGACAGCAGCTTCGGCACTACCTGAGAGCTTGTTAGATATACAAATTCTCGGGACCAGCAGATGGCATAAGGGTTACATCACTGGATTCCCACATAGTCGACTGTGGTTCGAGTCCTGGACCCGGCGGCTTAAAGCTCATGCCACGCATGTGTGCATGCATGCCCAAAATCTCGAGAAGAGAATGGAGGAGAAGGGATTGCAGTGTGGCCACGCCCCAGGGGGGATGTGACTTCTCGCTTTGTCTCTCTGTCTCACCAGTGTGTACATGCATCCTATAGCAAAAATCTTTCAAAAAATAAAAAAGTAGAAAGAAATACAAATTCTCAAGAGCCCAGACATACTCAATCAGAAATTATAGCGATAAGGCCTAGCAATCCTTTTTAACAAGCCCTCCATGTGATTCTGAGGAAACACATGCTGCAATTTAATAACCATTGTCTTAATCCCTTGTCCTTTTCTCAGCACTACCATATCTAGTCTAAGATTCTCTTTTATAAATATTTTTGTTCAGGGTTCATTCAGAGATTTCCGGATATTTCTCAACTTGGTCTCCTCTTCCATGCCATCTCTGATGGATGGGTAAATGGCTGGAATGTTTGGTTTAGAAGAAACAGTACCGTGATTGATTAGCAAAGTCTGTCACAGCAGGGGGTGCTGGGAGGATGCAGTGGTACCACCAGCCCTACCTCAGCCTCTAGCTTTCTGGGGTAATTTGTGACAAAAAATAAATCACAAACATCACATTTACTTTATGACTATGTTACGAAGAGAAACATTGAAATTGCCCTTGGTTCATACTGTTTTACATCATGTTTGCAAACTTAGTAATTTCAGGAGAGATCTTATTTTGTATTAACCACAAATATCTACACGAGTAAAACAAAGCAAAGCAAACCAACAACAAAAAGAACTCACTGTTTTTTGTTTTGTTTTTGTTTTGTACCAAAGCTGCAAATGGCTCTATGTTGATGGAAATCTCTTTATTTTCGTTTGGCAACTAGGCCTGGAGAGCCTGGGCTTGAATTTATTCCCCTCCCAGGAGGTTACCCCGAGCCCCACTCCACACCCATGGAGGACTCTGTGGTTACTTTTCATAAGCTGCCATAATTTTCAAAGCCCAAAGGGCTCATAATCAGATTTGGAAAAGCTGCTCTATTTGTAAGCATCTGAGTCTGCCTTTCAGGAGGTTTTTCCCTGAAGGGAGCGATGACTGACAGCAAAGACATCCTTTTTTTCCCACTTGGGGATAATCCTTTGTTTAGCAGGTCTTTATTGTTGAGAAGGAAGTTTACTCAGCTTCTGATCCCCTTGGACTGATTCAGCAACTGCCTCAACAACCCCCACCCCAATTCAACACTTCTGCACAGACAAGACCAGATTTCTGAGCAGAGGTGGAGTGCTAGAAAAAAATACGTTGGCCCGAATTTATATTTTTAGGCAGATCCTTTTCTTTTCAGGCTTATGGATCTTGTCCTTCCACCTGCAAATTCAGTATCACACGGATGGGAACTGCTTTCAGCTAGGATAGTATCAAAAGGCGTCTTCCTGCAAGAATGCTGCAGACAGGAGAACGCTCCAGGTGCATGCCGTTGTATCCTTGCAAGGGTTATTATTATTATTTTTATTTTTATTTGTACCTTTCTTCTATGATCAAGAGAGACAGAGACAAAGAGAGTGAGGGAGAAGGACAGAGACAGAGAGGTGGACCCTCCCCAACAAGGTCTTCATGCTGTAATCCACTCCCAGCTTCAGCCAACCCAGATGGGCATGCATGTGCTAGCACTCAGGGAGTTCTGCAGATGTGAACCTGGAACCTTCTCATGTTGGTTGGCCTTGCAAAGCTTCGCAGTCCTGCTCTGCCACCGTCTGGCTCTGCGTTTTGTAGTCTTACCACCAAACATCTGCCTCAAGGAAAGCCCAAACACTTCCTATACAGATAATTTAAAAAATACTCAGTTTTAAAATACTATATTAATCAAGTGCGTCTTCAATAAGCCTCCCCTTCTGGATCCTGTTAACTTTCTTTCTTGTTAAAATTTGCTAGAGGGCACTTGGCATTTGTTGGAGAGAGAGAAAGAGAGAGAGGAAAGGTGAGAAAGCACCCACCCTTGTACAGCAGGGGATGAGCATACTACAGTCCCTTCTCCTCCATTCCTCTTTTCAGGTTTTGGGCATGCACGTGCACACAGAACCATTGGGTCTGGAACTCGAACCACGGTAGGCCATATGAGATCCAGCTGCCTTAATCACCACTCTACTGACTAGCGTGGTCCTGTTAACTTTCATAGCATGCCCTTGCATATGCTTCAAGGAAATATTTTTATTCTATTCAGATTAAGATCCACTGACTCCTATTGTTTAACTATTGCTTTAGTTCTTGCTTTTAATCCCTTCACCCTCAATTTCCAATGTCAGGTTTCTTGTTTCCTGTTAAATAGCGTGCTTTTACAGAGGAAGAAAATTCTACTGACTCACTGTTAATATTTTGTAGAAAATAATATTAACTGTAGCTCACACATATTGATCACTTATTTTCTGTCTCGAATTCTTCAAGACTTTTCTATATAGTAACTCATTTCGTTTTCACCACAGCACTATCTAGTCAGTGGCATTTAAGCTATATCTTAAATATGAGGATACTAAGACTCAGGTTAAATAACTTACCCAGGATCACATGTAATGCTTCACTTTTCCAAGTATTTTTAGCTGTTTACCCAAAGTTTATCGTCGTCTTTTGGTTGGCAAAATGGGTTATATTTCTTGGAGAAGACTGGTTAGAGACAGTAGATTAATCTTTGGTGTAAGAGAAAGCTTTCTTGTTACAATGTTTATTGCTAATGGGGACATGTGGATTTTGAATCTCAGGCCTTGGCATTATGAAATATCAAGCTCCATACAGCTGACTTAACCTACCAGTTAAAGGTCACATATTTGCAAAAAAGGAAAACAAACCATCTTTACTGAACTAGTATGGGTTTCATCAGCAAAATCCACATTTCCTCTGATTAGCAAAGTTCCACCAAACTCTTCTTCCCTACCATTATTCAAGACAGGTCACTTTTTATTTTAGAGAGATTTTTGCTACAGGGCACATGCGCTAACCAGAGAGATAAAAATTGAGAAATCACCCCCCAGAGGGGATGGCCATATGGCAATCCCTTCTCCTCCATTCTCCTCTCTGAATTTTGGGCATGCATGCATATGTGCCCAGTTCAAGTGTCAAGCCACTGGGACCAGGACTTGAACCATGGTCAATTACATGGGAGTCGGTGACATAACCATTATGCCATCTGTTGGCATAAAGGACACTTTTATTTTATTTTTCTAGTTATCAGAGAGTTGTATGTGTTTTCTAGAGAGATGAGAAAGAAAGAGAGAGGGGAGAAAGAGAGAGAGAGGACACTCTGTCTAGTGTGGTGTGGTCTTGTCCCCAAGTGCTTCTGCATTTCTCCTTCCCGTCAGGATTTTGGGCACATACATACATATGTCTAGTGTGTTTTCAAGTTGCCAGGACCAGAATTCAAACCAGAGTAGGCCATGTGACATCCAGTTTCCCTTAACCACTAGGCTCCAGGGCTGACACAAGAGATCCCTTTTAACTGAATAGTTTTGCTCTGTTGACTTCTAAGGTGCTACCAACTCTGTTGTTTTTTTTTTTTTTTTTTTTTTTTTTTGCATCTGCCTCTGGTACACACATCTCAGTGAGAGGCAAATGTCTTTTTTTTTTTTCTTTTCTTTTTTTGGAGAGGTTTTTGCTATAGGGCATGTGCGCTCGCCAGAAAGACAGAGAGAGACAGAGACAGAAAGCGAGGAATCACCCCTGGGGGGTATGGCCACGCTGCAATCCCTTCTCCTCCATTCTCCTCTCGGGATCTTGGGCACGCACGCACACGCGCCTGGAGTGAGTTTAAGCCACCGGGTCTGGGACTCGAATCGCGGTCAACTACATGGGAGTTCAGCGACATAGCCATTACGCTAACTGCTGGTCCCAAGAGGCAAATGTCTTAATAATTGGTGGGTTTTTAACACTTCTGCCTAGGTTTTCAGAATCTTAGAAACATAATTCACAAATAAAATGCAAGATTGATTATTATTTCAAATGCATTTTTAGACTTGAAGATAGTTTAATTATAACTGAGAGGAAAAAAATTCCCCATATTCAAAACATTCAAGTAATTTTATACAAGCTGTGATTGAGGATTATTATTGATTTTAAAATGTGTTCACTTCTTTATTTTTGGTCTTGAAATTCAAGAAGGGTCTGACTCACCCTCCCTTGGGGAAAGTGTTTTGGCTGTCCTGGTCCTTAACTGACTCACAGATGTTTGTGAGCTCACAGGCAGGGCTGAGCCTCCGGGATCACGCTCTCTCTATGTTGTAATTCTAGATGAGCAAATATTGTTACATATTCTATTATGTCATTGTTCAATATATTTCTGAGTACAGGAGGGAAACCGGGAGGACTAATATTATTTCCTGTGTAGGCGATGGTGCTGGATTTGAGAAGTAGCCAGCAGGTGTGAGGGCACCTGTCGCTTCCTGGAATGCTTTCTTAAATACCACTTCATAACCATAATTAATTCCACTTCCAACTGATTTTATTGTATTGGTCAAATAGAACTTCGAGGAATAAACTACTGAAGGCAACTAATTGCTTTTCATGAGTTCAGTTATCAGACATTTTTTCTCTTAGGGAAATAAAGAGTAAGCAACTTACAAAGCATCTAAATGATAATTATTTTGTCATAAGTTTCTTGAATTTTATGAGAAAATTAGATATACTTTTGAAAATTCTTGCTTAACTTTTAAGAAGACAAAGCTTATTATTTTTGTTCTCTAAGTGTACAGAGAACACAGTCATTTCTTAACAAGGCTGTTGTTAAATGAGAAGCAGGATAGGCCGCTGCTGTAGACTGAGCTTCTGCACTAAGCCCCAGCAGACTAAACCAAAACAGGATCATTCACGGTGAAGTTCTACACTGCCATGCCAAAGCTGATTCTTTGACCTTGTCAGAAATCAGGAGAGGAGAGAGAAAGAGAGAGAGAGAGAGAAAACAGCCAAATCACCTAACAGGCTAGTTTTAGAAGGCACGATAAGGGAGTGCCCTCTGCCTTAACCTCGACAAGGAAAGTTAAGTGTGAAATAACCAGTCTGATTTTTATTCTGTATTTCTATTTTAAAAATCTGTTTTTCTGATTATAAGTATTTATTGCCCATGGTTCAGAGCAGAGTTCTCTGAATCTCTTTTGGTTCTGAGGTCTGCCGGGTTCAAGAAAATTCCTTTGTTCAAATAAAGTGGTTGAATTTATTTGTTTTAAATTTTTTAAAAAAATCACTGTCCATGAAAAATAGGATATGAGTTAAAATGAATATCACCAGACACCTAAACTTGAAGATGGAAAAACCCAATCAATTGATGAATTGTGTATTGCTTTAACTTTTTAGGGTGGAGGTGAAGGTAGAAGAGGACTAGCTAATTGCTAAGTTGTTTTAAGTAAAATATGTTTCCATAAGGATCAGAAATAATAATCACTTTGGGGGCAGTAGGTGGAGTGGTGGTTAAGAGCACTGGACTCTCACATGGCCAACTGCGGTTTGAGTCCCAGAACTGGTGGCTTGTTTTCTCACTCTCTCTCTCTCTCTCTCTCCTCTCTTTCCCTCATTCTGTCCCTCTTTGGTCAAATTAAAATAAATAAAGTTAAAATAGTTCTTTTTAAAAAACAAATAATAATCACTTTAATTCCAACAGTCAATCTTCTTTCATGCCTATTACCAAAAATGCACATAACTTGACTTGAACCCTTCATTTCAAAGGCTTTTTGCTGTATTTTTGGGTCTAGGAAAAAAGTGTAAATGTCTGATTCGAGTTCCATATCCAGAGTTAGACAAGTGTGTAAGCTCGGGCTCTAACAGAGCACTTGTCAATCATACTGCTCCTGGGTGGTTCTTTCTAGCAGTTGTTGTTTTTCCTCTCTCCCAATATACTAATGCTTGTATTTCAATTAGAAACTGATTCATCTCCAGAAAGTTACCAAAATAAACGCATTATCAGTGATCTCATAGGAAAATACTGCCCAGGTGTTCTAGCAAGTAGGGGTCATGATCTTTAGTCTTGCCTCCCACTTATCCTTCCCACAATCCTCTGGAAAAAGACTTCTCTAAATGAAGCTATTGCCTTTAAGAGTCCTTAGGAATTTGAACAGATTGAAACTGCCTGAAGCCATGGGGTTTACTGAATGGCTTTTAAAAATAGGCATTACAAAGAGCAGAGGAGGGAGCAGAGGGAGACCTCCTTCAAAATAACTCAAGAGTTCCTTAGTTAACAATAGGCAATAGATACATATTTTAGGGCTACACAGTGCTCAGGAGTTGGCTTGGCAGCTTGGAGGCAGGTGTTACTAGTTTTGTGTGTGTGTGATACAGCCTATCAGTTGAAAACATTTCCAGGGGACCTCAAAAAGTTTGCAGAGAAGTAGAATTACATATGAGTTTATTTTGATACAAAGAAAATATTGAGGAACCAACAGATGGCATAATGATGATGTTACTGGACTCCCATATAGTCGACTGAGGTTCAAATCCCAGACCCAGCAGCTTAAAACTCACACCTGGCATGTGCACATGCGTGCCAAAGATCCCGAAAGGAGAATGGAGGAGCAGGGATTGCAGTATGACAATCCCCCCAGGGCAATTTCTCACTTTCTGTTTCTCTGTGTCTCTGGTGAGCACATGTGCCCTATAGCATAAAAGCAAAGAAACAAACAAAAAAAGCAAATTCCACAAAAGGAAAACATTGAAGTTCATGTACACTTTTTTCATAACATGCATTTTCCACAAAGTTTTTGAAGACTCTCTTCAGATATGAAAGCATGTGCCTCTGTACATGTTTTGCATTTATTTATAAATTATATACATGTCCTACTGTACCTATGTATAATATATACTAAAACATATACAGACATAGAAACTTTAGAAGGATGAAATGAAGACTAAAAATAAAAAAGAAGTTCTAATATTTTCTTCCTATCTAGCCTTGTGCTTTTCTGGTGTGCACATCCTACTTTGGGATCCACTGCTCTAGAGAACCCAGTAAAATGTATGGCCCATGAATGAACTCCATTCTAGTTGAGAAAAGTAAAACTAACCCTCTTGTGTAGAGGGTTGAAGGAGCATAGCACGGGGAGTTGGTACCCAAGGTTTTCTTTTTTTTTTTTTTTTTTTTTTTTTAAGAGGTTTTTGCTATAGGGCACGTGCGCTCGCCAGACAGAGAGGGGACAGAGAGACAGAAAGCGAGAAATCATCCCTCAGAGGGGATGGCCATGTCGCAATCCCTTCTCCTCCATTCTCCTCTCGGGATCTTGGGCACGCACGCACACGTGCCCGGCGTGAGTTTTAAGCCACCGGGTCCGGGATGCGAACCGCGGTCGACTACGTGGGAGCCCAGCGACATAGTCATTACGCTAACTGCTGGTCCCGGTACCCAAGGGTTTTGAAGTGGCTTTCTAAGTAGCTCGAAACTATTGTTTCTCTTCCTTAGAATTTTGTTTTTCAAAATGAAAAGGGCTGAATTTACTGTGAGGTTCTTTGCAAGTCTAATAATCTATGTTTCCAGAGAGCTGAATTTTGTGGTCCTGGGCAAAATGACTGAGGTCCAGGGTGGCTGAGAAGATGGCGTAGAGGAGTCATTGGAAGTGAGTGAGAAGGAAGGAGGGGAGTCCTGATAGGGTGGAGGCAGCTCCAGTAAAGGCTGATAGTAAATGAAAGCAGGAGGGGAAAACATGAAGTAGAAAAAAGTGGGCGACTGGCAGGAAATGTGTTTGGGTAGGAAAAGAATGAAAGACATGATAGTAATATTATGTGTCAACTTGGCTAACTCACTGTGCCCAAATATGTGGTCAAACGTTAATCAAGATATTTATGTGAAGGTGTGTTTTAGGAGAGTAACCTTTCAATCAGTGGATTTTGAGTAAACAGATTACCTACAATAATGTGAGGATGTCTCATTCAATCAGAGAAAGAAACACCCTCATGGACTCTGGTCACCCTGATCCCTCTGCTCCAGTCCTCCAGATTGTAGGATCCTGGGCACTTGTGTGCATACCTGGTGTGTTTCAGGCTGATAGGGTCAGGAATCTCTGATATGGAAGGCCAACTAATACTCATTCATTAATAATGTCATGATGCTTTTTCTCCAATGGAAAAAAAAATCATGCAATTAAACAAACTGTAAAAGAACAGCACATCTGCAAGTGCTAGGAGAATGGGGGCTATTAATCCTGGTGAGGATTGTGTTATCTCATAAAAGGAGGCAATGATAATATTGCCTGCCATTTTCTCTCAGAGAGACAGCCATCACTCTTCTATCACTCTAGCTGTGGCTTGCTTGCTGCCCCTTGAGGAGTGGTAGGAAGAATGTTCTTTCTGAAGCTATTTGAGAACGTAATGAGTTTTCTACTTCACGTAGAAATTTAGCAAAATGATTTGCTATTCTTGTAGACTACTGTATTACTGCTCAATGATCAGAGTGTGTCACTGAAAAGGATGGGCTATGGTCAAAAAAAAATCTTTAAATTTAACCTTACATCAACATACTAGTCAGGCGTCCATCAGAGAAGCAGAATATCTAGAGATTATGGAAGGGATTGGACCTTATGCAGTTATGGGAGCTGGCTAAGTGGTTTTGTGCCATATTTTAGAGCAGTTGGAGGGAAGGTGGATGAAAGTGGGGGAGAGTCAGCTCTAGCTGGGGCCTGTAAACAGAAGCTAGACCTGAGAGAATGGACTAGAACAATCTCTCACCATTTTCAACCTCTATAATATTGGTGACCTTGGGCAAAAAATGCATCTGACCCAGGAATTGGAGATTCTGAAGGAGAACCTGGGGAAATGGAGCAGCTGCAGGCCTGGCTGCTGTCCTGACAGTAGGAACATAAGCAGAAGATCAGCCACTGTAATCAGTTGTCTGCTTTATTCATAGTTTTGCTTTTCATGGTTTCAGTGATCTATGGCCAACCACAGTCTGAAATTAAGTAGGTATGGTACAGTAAGATTTTTGTTTTAAAGTTTTGCTATAGGACACATGCACTTACCAGAGAGAGAGAAAGGAGGGAGAGAGAAGAGAGAAAGAGAGAGAGAGAGAGAGAGAGAGAGAGAGAGAGAGAGAGAAATCAGCCTCTAGGTGGGATGGCCATGGTGCAATCTCTTCTTCATTCTCCTCCTGACATTTTGGGCATGCACCCACATATGCCTGGTGTGTTTTTCAAGCTTCTGGGTCCAGGACTTGAACTATGTGGTTGTTCATGTGGGGTCCAGTGCCCTAACCTCCATGTCACCTCCTGGCTCCAATGATATATTTTGAGAGAAAGAGAGAGGGAGATGGCCCCAAATTCACATAACTTTTATTACAGCATATTATTGCAATTATTCCATTTAACTGTTTATTTTCTTATTACTCTCTTACTGTGTTATATTTTATCATAAGTATGTATGTACTGGAAAAATATAATATACATGGGGTTTAGTGTTATCCACAGTATCAGGCATCTGCTGGAAGACTTGGAACATAATAACTCCTCAGATAAGGGAGACTACTGTAGTGTCTAAGAACCCTAGGGCCAGAGAGAGGTGCACTGGCAAAAGATGAAGCTCTGTAAGACTGACCACATGGGACGATTCCTCATTCAAGACTGGAGACCTCCCTGAGTATGCTGGGTATACATGTGTTCAAGATCTAGGATGGCTGATGGCTGAGGGTAGACTGCAGTATCAGGGCCTCTTGGAGGCTCTCTCTCTCTCCCTCTTTGTCTCTCTTACTCACGAAAGAAATAAGTGAATGAACTTAAAAAAAAAAAAAAGGCAAAAGACCCAAAACAATCTACTTATTTAGTAAAATCCCTATAAAGTTACAAGAGACATTCATCACAGATCCAGAAAAGGCAATCATAGAATTTGTCTGGAACCATAGGAGACCCCAAATTGCCAAAACAATCCTACACAAAAAGAGTGGAGTGGGTGGCATCTCACTTCCTGACCTCAAATATATTACAAAGTGTGATAGTCAAAACAGCATGATATTGGCACAAAAATAGACATGAGGACCAATGGAACACAGTAGAAACACCAGAAATAACCCCCAAAACATATAGCCAATTGATCTTTGACAAAGGGTACTAGTCAACCCAGTGGGAAAAGGAAAACCTCTTTAGCAAATGGTGCTGGAAAAACTGGGTATTGACCTCCAGAAAGATAAATCTTAACCTCTGTCTGTCACCATTAACAAAAATCAATTAAATGTGGAGCAAAGATCTAAACCTAAGATCACAAACTATAAAACTACTGGTGGAAAACCCTGGGGGAACTCTGGGAGACATTGGGGTAAGCAAAGACTTCTTAAGCAAGACCCCCCAAAGCACAGGCAACAATCCCCAGAATAGACAGGCGAGATTACATCAGATTAAGAAGTTTCTGCACAGCAAAGGACACAGTAATTAGTGTGAATCAACAATTCTCAGAATGGGAGGAAATTTTTGTAAACTATGCCTCAGATAAGGGACTGATAACCAGAATATACAGCGAACTCAAGTGGCTTACCCAGAAGAAAATGATTAACCCAATTAAAAGATGGGAAAAGGAGCTGAATAAACAACTCTCTGAAGAAGACATATGAACAGCCAAAAAGCATATGAAAAAAAATGCTCTACATCCCTCATCATAAGGGAGATGCAGATCAAAACCACAATGAGATACTACCTAATCCCAGTCAGGATGGCAAAGATTAAAAAAACAAACAATGATAAGTGCTGACAGGGATGTGATGAAAGTGGAACTCTCCTACATTGTTGGTGGGAATGTAAATTGGTCCAGCCACTGTGGAGAATAATATGGAGGTTCCTCAAAGACCTTCAAATAGAACTACCATATGATCCAGCAATTCCACTTCTGGGTATCTACCCAAAGGACAGGAGAACAGTCAGTCAGAAAAGCACTTGCACAACTATTTTTACTGCAGCATTATTCATGATTGCTAAGACATAGAACCAACCCACATGTCCACAAACAGATGAATGGATTGAAAAAGTATGGCACATCTATTTCATGGAATACTATTCATCCACAAGAAACAAGACCCTGGCATTTGATAGAAAGTGGATGAACATGGAAGATTTCTTGCTGAGTGAAGCAAGTCAGGCTATGAAACAGAGATGTTTTATATCTCCACTTAACATATACTGACTGTCCACACTCTATGGTAGAAACTGAAAAACTGGAGGACATAAAAGCATTGAAAATTGTTACGGACACTGCGGACAAAGAAAAGAGAGTGGGAGAGGGAAAGAGAACAGGAAGGGAAATTTGGGAAAAAATGGAGAAGTAAGACGTTTATTGGACCCCGATATGGTTCGTTGCCTATTGATGATGTCATGTGTACTATTCTCAACTTGCCTGGTGTGTGGCATATATCATGTTGGGCAAAATCTCTTTACAATCTAAATGATGTATAGTGATTGAATGTATAAATAATAATAAGACAAGCAAAAGAGCCCTAAAGCACCTTCTTGAGTGTGCTAACAATATGGCTGCTACTTCATTTCTACTTTCCAAATTTCTTATAAAATTCAGTTGTGACCTCCTTCATTGATTCTGTCTGATCTTCATCCTCATCACATGGGTGATTCTCCATTTCTTTTTTGTTACTATCATAATTAGGCCTGGTAGCTGTATCACTGTCTCCAGCAAGTATTCTTAGCACTGAATCAATAATGTTAAATATTATTCCTTTCTTTTCTCATTATAGCAGCAAAGTTGCACAAAAGTTCTTTTCCGTGGAGTCACCATTTTGCTATAAATGGAGGAGACCCGAAATAGTAAATTACACTTTTAGTGAAAACACATTTCTCAATCAGGGTGAGAATATGTGGCTACCACACTCCCTAGAATGAATAAAAACCCAAACAAACAGAAAATGCCTGTGCTTAAGTGCCAGAAAATGGATCTGCCCACAATCTCACTGGTGATGGGGTGACACTGGCTGATACAGTCTATTGCTGATGTTGAATAATGTTCGAGAAGCACACCATCTCGTAAACACCATGCTGGATTTCAAACATTCTTTCAGGTTTTACAGTGGAGCGTAGCAACAACAATTAAGGTAATCTAATTAGGATCTTGGAATACTCTTTAAGTCACATCTCAGTGCCGGCTTTGGTAAAAGACATCTGACTGCTCTCTGAGGAGGTTTCAAACCCTTAGGTGACCTCTATTCATTGGTTTGCTTCTGATTCTTAATCCCCTCCCTGGAAGTAATTCCCACACTTCTGAAAGTTGACTTCTGTTTTGCCCTAACGAGCTCTGTGATCCTACTCATAGGCTCTGCAGCCTCACCTGCCACATCTTGAAATGATAGGGTTGGACGTGAATGATTCCTAATGCTTCTAATGGCTTTAACTACATGTGTGACTATGACAGTTGAAATGACCACCTTCCTGTAACCATCAGGTTTCTCCCTCCATGCTGCCTGATCACGAATTTATGGTCCCATGTGACCTATAATTAGTACTAAGCTTATTTTTGGCTCTGTTTAATGCTTATCTTCATTTTGTCTCTTTTTTAAAAAAATTAATTTATTTATTATCATCATAATCTTGTTTATATTACATTGAATCACATATAACTTTACAGTGTATTACATTTCTTTTTCCAGAAGGAATACCATGCATATCAGTCAATACAGAGACATTAAAATCCCCATTTCATCATCCAATAGCTTTTCATTATTTTTCCTGATCATCATCATTATTATTATTATTCCAATTATTTTTTTAAAACAGTCAATCACTACTTCTCAGTTTGCTCGTAAAAAGACTTAACCCAGCACGAGATACTTCTCAGCCCAATCCAGTTGAGTTCATTTTCTCTTAATTATTTCTGGTATCTAGTCCTGTTCCATGCATTTTCATTGTACTTCATATTATCTTTGCAAATCATCTTAAATATGCTTCGGAAAATGGCAGGGTATGATTGCATACACATTTATTTCTGTTTCATGATGCAGAGTTGGCAATACAAGATTATAATTATGAAAATCACTTCCCAACCACTGGATGTAGAAAATGGATTTTCATTACTTGGGGACTTTAATCAGTTGTATGCAGCGCTGTGGAGAAGACAGTCCCAAATGTGAGCAAGTCTAGACATCTCAAAGAGAGATGGTGGCTTCTGCTGTCTGTCCCTTCCTTTGTATAGGACTCTAGTCTGATTTCCTAAATTTCCTTTTTCTTTTACCTGGGAATGAGAGACACGAGAGAGAAAAAGACAAGAACCTTCAACAGGGCCTCAGCTGAGATTCCTACCCACTACATTAATGTTTTCTGTCAGCCAGGATCATGGGCTTCTGTATGGACTGATGGGAGGACCAAGCAGAGATCTGCCAATATTGCTTGAGCAGTGAGTTACCGCTGTGCTTCTGAACTGGCCCATGGTTTCCTGACTTCCTACAAACTCGTCAAGCTCATTCTCAACTTCAGATTTTCACTTCCTGCTCTTCTATTTCTAGTTACTAACCCTTTCCTCCTCCTTAAATCATGAGGCAAGACTTTCCATCCCTTTCACATTCATTGATGATCTAGCCTTCAAGGCTCAATTCAAATCTTACCTCTCCCACTGCAATGGATGCTGAGTAAGTTAGAATAGTAGGTGCACGTGCGTGCGTGTGCGTGCACACACACACACACACACACACACATACATATATATATTTAAATTTGCTATAGGGTGCATGTTATAGAAAGAGACAGAGACAGAAAGGGAAAGAAGGAAAGTGAGAAAGCACCTCTCAGGAGGAATGGCCATGCCTCAATCCCTTATTCATTCTTTTCTCAGGATTTGAGGATGCACACACACCCGATTTGTCTCTCAAGTCACTGGGTCTGGGATTCAAGCTGTCCAGTTGGCCTTGTGGTATCCAGCTGCCTTAACCACCATGCCACTGGTCGGCCCTCCATACTTTTTTTTTTTTTTTTTATTAAAGTACAGTATTTAGTACTTTAAGTCTTGCAAAACCTAAATGTGTTGTGGCTTTACTTCTGGACATGCTAAAATTTTTAATCACCAAAGAGCTGGAACTCAATAAATATCTTCTACTTGATCAATAGTCATAAACAAAGGTGTAAACTCCAAGAGTCTAAAAATATTTTGAAAGGGGAGGGAGATGTGGAGCAATCCATGATTTAGTGGTTATTGCAAACCCCAAGTGTTTTCACTGAAAACATAAACTCCACCGTTTCAAAGTGGCTAATCGGTTTGTTTTTGTTCTCACCTAGGTTTTTGAGACCGGCAGATACAGCATGAAATGTGAGTGCTCTGCAAACCATGGCTAATCCTGGACATACACACTGTGGCTTGAGGTTAAGTATCATGCGTGAGCTTGCACGTCTTTGATGACATGTTCCAAGCCCAGGAAGGTGAGACTTCATCCAGCATGGCGATTTCCTGTTTATCTGCTGTTGCCACCTTCCCTCCACCCCCATATAGTTCAGTTCTGTGAACAGAAGCTGGGCCCATCAGAGTCACCGGCTTCTCTGTACAAAAACCCTAGAACCAGACAGTGCATCACCCCTGAAAAAAAATCTAAATCATGAATCAGACATTTCCAGAACAAAAATACTTTTAAGTCATCAGCTGTTTTGGTACTTTGGTTACCTGGCAGACAGTTGGGAAAAGTGATTTTTGAAACAGATGCCTTTTGCCAACACCATCTGAAGTCTGAGCTCATGTTTACCAGAAGGTGCTATCCCTCCCATAAAGCTGAGATTAAATCTTATTCTCTTTATTTGATTTGCAAAACCACAATTCTCCTTTGAGGCCCAAATTATTCAAACGTAGTAAAATTCAAGAATTGATAGACATCTGGTAAGCATAGATTTTGCAGCAACCCAGTCATGCAATTTCAAATAGAAGAAATTCACACTTAGGACTAGAATATTTCTACAGTTTTTCTTCTAAGATACATGTGTGCACACGTGTGTGTGCATGCCATGAGGTTTCAGATCAAATCCAGAGCCCTCTGATTTCATGTAATATTGTCCAGACCTCTGTGTTATCAAAATGAAACATTATAGACTCTAAATTGCTAGTGTCAATATATTTGATTACCATTATCTTATATTTGCAATTTATACTCACTGTTTCCCAAAGATATTTGAGTCAACTCATGGCAATAACTATATGCAGCAGATCCTGCTGTAACAATTACATTGTACCAGGCTCTTCTCTGCTCTCTCTCTCTCTCTCTCTCTCTCTCTCTCTAAGGTTTTTGCCATAGTGCATGTGTGTTCACTAGAGAGGGACAAGGAGATAGTGAGAGGGAAAGTGAGAAATTACTTCCCAGGAGGGATGGCCAGATCCCTTCTCCTCCATTCTCCTCTCGGGATTTTGGACATGCATGCACATATACCTGGCATGATTTTCAAGCTGCCAGTTCTGGGACTTGAACTACAGTCGACTATGTGGAAGCCCAGCACCATAACCACCACACCACCTGCTTGCCCCTCTCTTAAATATTTAGACCTGTATCTGTGTTCTACTTATATATGTTAATTCATTTAACTGTCCCCATTTCACATATGGGGAAACTGAGGCATGGAGCAGCTCATTAATTTCCTCATAGGGAGGGAGGGGTAGGGCCAGGATCCAAATCCAGGTGGTCCAGCTTCAGGTTCCAGGTCCACGTGCCCTACTGCCATGCTGCATATTAAAGTAAAATCTCACAGTTCAGTCTCGTATAGAAGAGAGAAGAAAACGGACCTACAGCGCTGGCTAATGCAGTTACTGTGATTAGACACTTAGCGTCATTCTCAAGTTCTTGGCAGCCAAGGTAAAAATGGAAATGTATCAAGAGAGTGGATTAGTCTGAAAGATCTGATACTGGATTTACAGGGTAGCATCATGCAAGTGTTTGGGAGAACTTTGGGGCTCCCTTCCACTGACTGGGTGTCAGTTGCACCCAGAGTCCCCCTTCTGAGGGCTGGCATTGCTGCAGAGGAAACAAGAAGAAGGGGCAGGGAGTGTCCTGGAGGGTGCAGAGGGGATGCACCTTCTCATCGAGAGCACAGACATGGGCTTCCAAACACAAGGCATTTTTTTTGTTGCTCTCAGGCACATTCTTGGCATTTTGTTTGAGAAAAATGCCTGATGGCCAAAATGTCAGGAACGTGCTTGCAAAGAACAAATTCCTTAGAGTTACTGAACACATCTCATCCTCTTTTTCAAAAAAAGCTTGCAGTCACCCCTTTGAAACATACATAGACATATTGTGGAGTTTGGAGAGCATGCCGGAGTTTCTCCTGTCAAACACGTAAGTATGTACCATGCATTTTTAACCCTTTTGCAGTGAATTAGGAAGAAGTGGTGCCATCAGAAAGGCTGTGGCAGTGGGACAGAATGATGCTATGGGAAACTAAGGCATTTGGAATGACTGCAGTTCATGCCAGCGGTGAGCCAAGAGGTACGCCATGCTTAGATCATTTCTCCTCCATTTCTCCACCCTGTCAGGATTTTAGGTATGCACACATAATGTGCATGGTGTGTTTTTTAGGCAGCTGGGTCTGGCCATGAGGGATCCAGCTCCCTTAACCACCAGGCTATGGGTTGGCCCCAAATTAACCATTTTAGAGCAGACAATGTGGAGGCATTTACTACACTCATGATGTTGTACAATCACCACCTCTATCTGGTTCCAAAACAGTTTCATCACCCTCAAAGGAAACCCCTTACTTTAATTACTTGTTTCCATCCGTCTCTCCTCCCAGTCCCTGGTAATCACCAATCTGCTTTCTGTCTCTCTGTATGTACCTGTTCTGGATATTTTGTATTGATTGAATCATGCCATGTGATCCTGTGTGTATGGCCTATTTCATTTGGCAGAAAGTTTGTGAGGCCATCTGTGTTGTAATGATGCAGTACTTCATTCCTTTTGATGACTGAATAATAATTCACTGTATGTATAAGCCACAATTTGCTTATTCATTCTTTTGTTGATAGACAATTGTTTTTCTCCTACCTTTTGTCTATTGTGAATAGTGCTGCTATGAACACGCATATGCATATATTTATTGAAGTCCTTCTTTTCAATTATTTTGGGTATATATTTAGTAGTGGGATGGCCAGATTGTGGAAAGGAGAGGGGTGGAGGAAGTGAAAGGGGAAGTCTCTCTCTCTCTCTCTCTTTCTCTAGTGAAGAATTGATCCAAACTATTTTTTTGAGAGATCTTCACTACATGTGCTTACTGGAGAGACAGAGAGAGACAAAGAGACAGAAAATGGGAAGTCACCCCCCAGAGGGGATGGCCACACTGCAGTCCCTTCTCCTCCATTCTCCTTTCAGGATTTTGGGCATGCATGCACACATACGGCATGAGTTTTAAGTGGCCAAGTCTGGTACTACGATAGCGGTCGATTACATGGGAGTACAGTGAGGTAACCATTATGCCAGCAGATGTGATGGCCCCATTCAAACTGTTTTAAAATAAAATTTGTATTTAAGAATCTCAGTAACAAATGATGACTCCAGGCTACAGTTTCTTTCTTTTTTTTTTTTTAAGAGAGATTTTTCCCAGAGGGTGTGTGTGATGGCCGTAGAGATAGAGAGAGAGAGAAAGTGAGAAATCAACCTCTAAGGAGGATGGCCTCACTGCCTGACCCCTTCTCCTTCATTCTCCTCTTGAATTTTAGGCAAACACACACACACACACACACACACACACACACACACATACACTGGCATGCACACCACCCAGAGTGAGTTTCAAGCTGCCAGGTCCAGGATTCAAACTGTGGTCAGTTATGGGGGAGTCCAGTGCCTTAACCACTGTGCCACCTGCTGGTCCCAACAATTTCTTTGTTTTTTCCAAAGGCTAGAATTTTTTTAAAAATTTTATTTATTCATTCATTTATTTTAATTTGACCAGAGAGAGACACACAGAGAGAGAGAGAGGGAAAGTGAGAAGGCAAGCCACCAGGTCCAGGACTCGAACCATGGTTGGCCATGGGAGAGTGTCTAGCACCTTAACCACCACGCCACCTGCTAGTCCCCCAACAACAATTTCTTAATCTCAGTTGATGAAGATTTTTTTAAAGGATTATTTGAACTTTATTTATTTATTTATTTATTTTTAAAATTAGACCAGAAAGGGACAGAGTGAGAGAGAGAAAGAGAGAGCAAGAGAGAGAAAGTAGGAAAGCAAGTTGCCAGGTCTAGGACTTGAACCACCATTGGCCATGTGAGAGTCTAGCGCCCCTAGCCACCACACCACATGCTGGCGCAGACGAAGAAATTTTTATCCACAATTCTGCAACTCCCTCAGTTTTCCTTCAGTTTATGCTTCCTCTGTGAATGTACGTAAGTGATACATAATGGGTAATTTCATTCTAATGAAATCATACCTTGTCTCTATTCATCTATCTGTACTATCAAGGCCAACTTATTCATTCCTCTATCCATGTGTTGATTCAGAGAGGTTTTTTTTTTGTTTGTTTGTTTTTTGTTTGTTATTTGGAGAGGTTTTCGCTATAGGGCGCGTGCGCTCACCAGACAGACAGAGAGAGACATAGAGACAGAAAGCGAGAAATCACCCCCCAGGGGGGATGGTCATGCCGCAATCCCTTCTCCTCCATTCTCCTCTCGGGATCTTGGGCACGCACGCACACGCGCCCGACATGAGTTTTAAGCCACCAGGTCTGGGACGCGAACCGCGGTTGACTACGTGGGAGTCCAGCGACATAGCCATTATGCTTACTGCTGGTTCCCCAGAGAGGTTTTATATTAATAATATGTTTACACCCTTAGCATAGCCTATGGTAAGATTCAGGGTGAGTTGTTTCTTTCTTGGAACTTTTCTATAGTGCTGAGCTTTGTGCTTTAGTACAAATATATGTGTCATTTAAGTAGATAAAGTTAGATAACATTCTTTTGTGAATTCAGTTTGTAAAGGCCAGCTGTCTTTAAGGTCACATGAAAAATTTCTGAATGCGTTTGGAATTTTACTTAACGTCACATTACGAAGACCATCTCACTACTTCTCACCATTCATTTGAAAGGAAGATGTTTTAAAATCCTCGTATTTTTACAAACACTGCTGAGCTTACAAAACATTTAATCTTGCAGGTTACACTTGCCTAATTAGAAGTGTGAGGCTTTTCCTTAAGTTTCATAGTCTCTCTTTAATAACTGTATTGGATTTATATTTCCAATACAGAATCCTACCCCAAAGGGAGGACCATCACATCATAAGTTTTATTGGTCTTGGAGAACAGTAAGGCCATTGAAAATACCCAGGGAAACAGAAAAATCCATACGTGTTATATGTGATACCTAGATCTGTTATAAAAGGAGAAAAACAAATTAGAAATTATATATAGACTGTGCTGAGATGGTAAGAGCTCTGCTTGAGTTCCTAATAACCGGGAAATTTATTTAGGTCTGACACATGAGATTCAACATGTTCCTTTGTGACTAGGTTTGCATTTGAATGGAACCAAATCATTTTAAGAAGTTTTACTTAATACTATTCAGCTTCTGTGACGGAGTTAAATCTCTCTTTCATCCCTGTATAATTTTCTTTCTTTCCTTCTCTTTCTTCTTCTCTACCTCCCTCCTTCTGTCCTCATCTTTTAGAAAAAAAAATTAATTTTATTCATGATCATTATTATTAGTAGTATTTTTGGTTTGACCAGAAAGAGAGAGCGGGAAAGTGAGAAAGCAAGCCTATCCCCTCCCACCTCATCCTTTCTCTCCCTTTCTTTTCTTCCGTTCTTTCCCTAAATGTGGTTTATGGCATTGTTTACATAGGTCTCCCTTCCAGATCCTGACAGATGCGAGCTATGCCCTAACGCCATGCGTCCAAGCCAGGCCTCGGTGTACTCTAACCCCAGTGTTTATGCTGCCTATTAAAGGCATCACTTTTTGGAAAAATATAGGGAGTTAAATGATCTCTGACAGCTGTGAACTACAGAAAAAAAGGCCTCTATTGTTCCAAGAGCTGCCTTTAATATTGAGAAGCCCTTGCTAAACACTGGAGACTGCAGTATGGCAAATGTTAATTGGCCGTAAACTTCACAAGAGCTGATTTTCCTCCCCTCCTGCCACCTCCCCCAGTTCACGTTTGGTACTGCGTCTTTCCAAGTTCCAGTTTCTAATACTCTGCTCCCATTGGCCTTGCAAATTCACCTCTGATATTCTCTGACTTTTGGAAATGTATTTTCTTGTAATACTTTTTTCTCTTCTCAAACAGTGCACAACTCAAGACTCACTAGAGGCAGAGGTTTGGAACCTTCGAATGTGCAGTCTGTGGAGGACCTTGGTGTTTCTAGAATTCTTCCAACATATGAGAAGACTTCAAAAAGTGTATGGAAAAAAGAGAATGAAAGTGAAAGTTTATTTCGATAGAAAATGTCTTTGAAATCATGCATAGCTTTTTCATAATATATCTCTTCCATAAAGTTGTCGAAGACCACCCCCATATTTCTTTCTTTTTTAAATCATAAACATCAGTTTCCTTCTAGAGCTTCTACATGATTTCCAGAAGCAAACTTGATTTATCCTTGAGTATTTTATGGCTAGTTAGCAAGGGTGGTAAGAACAGTGTAGTATCATTTAAGTCTCTCAGAATGGAAGAGAATCCCAGCGTTGATCTTTCTCTTCCCTCCCTCCCTCCCTCCCTCTTTCTTTCTTTCTTTCTTTCTTTCTTTCTTTCTTTCTTTCTTTCTTTCTTTCTTTCTTTCTTTCTTTCTTCTTTTTCTTAAATGAATCAGAAGGCAGCAATTCATTTTATTTATGTTTTTCCAATAGAAACTTTTTAGTTCATTCAGAAAACATTGGCAAAGTAAATTTCAGTTGCAATTGTCCATGTAGCAAAAATACAGGTGATATTTATAACAATAATTTACAGATACAAATTAATGATAAATTACAGTTTCACAGAAGATTGTAAACATTTTGCACAGTAGTCGGTCCTTTTTTTTAGGCGAAGTGTTCTTTTGATTACAGATAAATTAACAGATACACACTATTGTAAATTATGTCAGACAATAATACAAAGAATTGGTTTTGACTTGTCTTCTCTTGGAAACAAAAATTTATCATTTATAATCTTCTTTTCTTAAAATAAACAATTTTTTTTTCTGTATTTTTTTATTATCATCATAATCTTTATATTACATTGGGTTACATATAATTTTACAGTGTATTACATTGCTTTTTCAAAAGGGAATGCCATGCATGTCAGTCAATACAGAGACATTAATCTCCCCACTTCATCATTCAATATCTTTTCTATGTTTTTTCCAATCATTATTATTATTATTCTAATTATTTTTTAAAACAGTCAATCACTATTTCTCATTTTGTTTGTAAAAAGACTTTACCCATCATGAAATACTTCTCAGACCAATCCAGTTGAGAATACTATACATGTCATCACCAACAGGTAATAAGCCATATCTGTTTCTCACTAACGTCTTACCTCTCTATTGTTCTCTTGCTATCTTTCTCTATCCTCTTCTCCTCACCCCCCCTTCCACACTGTCCTATTCTCGTTAAGTACCCTCACTGCTTTTATGTCCTCCAATTTTTCGCTCTCTACCATAGAGTGCGGATAGTCGGTATATATTGAGTGGATACATACAATATCTTTCTTTCATAGCCTGGCTTACTTCACTCAGCAATAGATCCTCCATATCTGACCACTTTCTATCAAATTCCAGGGTCTTGTTATTTTTTATGGCTGAGTAGTATTCCATAGAGTATATATACCACACTTTTCCAATCCATTCATCAGTTTGTGGACATTTAGGTTGGTTCCATGTCTTGGCAATTGTGAATAATGCTGCAATAAACATTGATGTGCAAGCACTTTTCTGACTGAGCGTTCTCCTGTCTTTCGGGTAAATACCCAGAAGTGGGATTGCTGGATCAAATGGTAGTTCTATTTGTAGATCTTTGAGGAACCTCCATATTGTTCTCCACAGTGGTTGAACTAGTTTACATTCCCACCAACAGTGTAGGAGGGTTCCCTTTTCACCACATCCCCGCCAACACTTATCATTTTTTATATTCTTAATCTTTGCCATTCTGACAGGGGTTAGATGGTATCTCATTGTGGAAATAAACAATTTTTTAAAAAAGTTCTCTTCTTTATTTATTTATTTATTTATTTTTTTGGGGGGGGAAGTTTTTGCTATAGGGCACGTGTGCTCGCCAGACAGACAGAGAGGGACAGAGAGATAGAAAGCGAGAAATCACCCCCCAGGGGGGATGGCCACACCACAATCCCTTCTCTTCCATTCTCCTCTCAGGATCTTGGGCATGCATGCACACATGCCCAACGTGAGTTTAAGCCACGGGGTCCTAGACTTGAACCGCAGTCAACTACATGAGAGTCCAGCGACATAACCATTACACTAACTGCTGGTCCCAAAAGTTCTCTTATTTCTAATGGGCTTTCTTTTCTCTTCCATTACCCGAATCCTACATGTCCAATAGGCCCAACGCATGTCTCACTTTTGTTTTACACCAAGTATCTGTGGTGCCTGTAAGAATTAAATACACATTTTGTTACCCATGCATATATGTTTGCCGAAATTTAGATTTAATACAACTTCATTATTTAAAAAGTTAGATTCACTAAGATTACTAGATATGGTTGCATATTTACATTCCAAACATAAATTTACCATGCTGAAGGGTGTGTCTTGATTTTAGGTTGTATCATTTATGATAATCATTGTTGGAGTCTGCAACATGGAATTCAGGGCCTCATGATGGAATATCAACAGATTAATATCCCAAATGCCTACTGGACTGACCACTGGTATAGATACATGTTCTCGGCATTAGTTTTGTTTCTTAATGAGACAGTACCTTTCTCAAGGGTTGACACTTTAGCTCACCCCTCTCCTTATTTACTCGATCCAGAGCTGAACGCATTGCAGCTCTTTAGTGAAAAAGCTGAGTGATCAGAATGGGCATTTTTAAAGACGGAAGAGAGCCTAGAAATCATCTACCACTCTCTCGCTTTGTAGTGAATGAATTTATTTACTTTTGTTTTGAATTTCTTTATGATCATCTGCAAAAACAATTTTATTATTAGTTACATATAATTTCGTTAAAAATTATATGTTCTATTACCTGAAAAAAAAAGTCGTGTTCATTGTCTAAGTCTCCATTGACAAATTTCCCCTTGGCGATGCCTCCTGACTTTTCTGGGCTGACTTATTTGCTTGTCTTTCCAGCTCTCCATTATACCCCATGCTATCCCTCACTGTGGGATATATAATTTTCTATGTTAACTCTTGGTCCTTCTACTAGACTGTAAGCTCCTCAAGAGAAGTTCGTTTTGTGAGCCAAATTCAGAGATCTTCAGTTGGCCATGCAGTTATCAAAGAACCCTTACCCTGTGTTCAGCATCAGGGAAAGAAGAGAGGGTTGAGGAATAAAGTTCCTGGGTTTGTGTCATTCTCAGACCAAAGTTTTCCCTTCCTGCTTCAGTCTTTGTCTTGCTCTCTTTCTCTCTCTTTATATCGCTCTTTTTTTTTTCTTTTACATTTTGCCTAGTTCTGCAAAGAATAGCAATATAGCCCCTCCCCCAAAAAATGACCGATTTAAAAAAAATCTTCCTTTTAAAAAAAATATTATGAAAGCAATCCAAACTGACTACAGCAAATTTAAACAGTACAGATGTATCCAAAGTTAAAAGGAAATGTTAACTCTGTATATTCTGGAACTTTTTGGCTCAGCTGTGGTGGTGTGTGCTGCTAAGAGATTGTGCTCCACAGGCTGAGACCACATGGGCAGCCCCGGTTTGATTCCTTGTCTAACCTAAAGGCCGATGGGTAGTGTATTCCTATAATCTTGACAATGTGAAGCGGCAGGGCAGGAGGATCATGAGCTTGAAGTTGGCCAGGGCAACACAGTGTGACCCTGTCTAAAAGAGTCAGGAATCCAGATGACGAGCAGTGGTAAAATATGACACTGTGGGGCTGGCCCAGAAGAGAAGTTTCCAGGTTCATGTCCAGAACCCTAAGGTTATGCTGCACATGCTGGTGATGTGGGACCGGCTGAAACTGGGGGTGGATCATGGCACAAGGCCTTGTTGGAGTGCTGTCTCTTTCTTTCCCCTTGTATTTCTTTCATGGAAAACATAATTAAATATTTTTTTCTTCTTTTTTAAGAGCTGGGTGTGGTAGCATGTGCCATAGTCCTACCTGAGAGATAGGAGGATTATTACATGGTAAGACCCTGTCTTTAAAAAAAAAAAAAAAAAGATTCCCCTCTACTCTATTCCTAGTACCAGAAACAAAGTACTATTAACAGCTAGTGTTATATCATTCTAAGATTTTTTAAAGCACCCATTCAAAAGCTCCACAAACTAATGTGCTTTTCCCTAACCAAGAAATTGAACAGACTCTAGTATTGTTCAGCAACCGACTTTTTTCAGCTCTGTGACATAGACAAATTAACACACTCAGAATACCTCATTAGTATTCATTGATCTGTAATTTATAATGTTGGAAGATTTGTTTTACCATCCAACTATTGACGAATACTTAGTTCGTTTCCATAATTTGCCATTATAATGTAATGTTATAGAGAATAGTTTTGTACATTTGTATTTATGTACATGTGCTAGTCATATATTTTGGTAGTATATAGTCTATAAAAGGAATTATAGAATTTTAGGAAATGTACAATTTCACTTTTGCTGAAGAGCTAGCTGGTGGTGTAGTAGTTAAGGAAGCTGGATACTACATGGCCAAAAGAACAGTTAGAGTCTCTGACCCAGTGGCTTAAAAAACACGCTAGCCTTGGGGCCAGCAGGAGATATGGTAGTTAGGGCACTGGACTCCCACTCAAACCATGACTGTGGTTTGAGTCCTGGACTTGGCTGCTTACTTTCTTGGTTTTTCTCTCTCTAATGAAGGCATATGCCCTGTAACAAACTAAAACTACTACTACTAATAATAAATAGCATTAAAAGCAAACAAAAGAAAACAAAACCAAACAAAAAACCATGCTGGTCTGTGTGAGTGTGCCCAAAATCTGGAGAAATGAAGGAGAAGGGATTGTGGAGTGACTATCCTCCCTGGGAAGAGGATGCTGTGTGAGCCTGACCCACATGGAAAGGTTTGGAGTTCGAATCCAGAGACCTCCCTAAGTATGCGAGGCATGCATATACCCAAGATCCGGGGCTGCTGGTATTGAGGGTAGATGGCAAAGTCAAGAATCTCTTGGGAGTACTTTCTCTCTCTCTATCTGGCTCTCTCTTTGTCTATCTTGCTCATGGTAAGAGAGAAAACAATCTTTAAATTTTGTAACCTTTAAAAAGTAGAGAATGCTGGGGCCAGGAGATGGTATAGTAGTTAAGGGCTGGATTCCCACGTGGCTGGCTACATGGTTGGAACCTCAGACCCGAAGGCTTGAAAATCACACTGGGCGTGTATATGTGCTTGCCCAAAATCCTGAGAGAAGAACGGAGGAGAAGAGATTGTGTCATGGCCACTTGCCCTAGGGGGTGTTTCTCACTCTCTCTATCTCTCACCAGCAAGTGCATGTGCCCTCTGGCAGAAGCCAAAAAACAAGACAAAACCAAACCAAACCAAAATGATAGAGAATGCTATTGGCAGGGGCTATGTTCTTTGCTTAATGTAACCCTCATTTCTCACATGGTTTGCCTCTAAGTACTATTTTGTCAGTCTGTCTCAGATATTTTCATTCCACCTCATTGACTTTTTTATGAATTTAGTTCTAGATCTCTGTGGAAGATACCATTTGCACAGTGAATGGTAACTGGGGAGGAAGACACCTCGAGGCAGCTACAGAATAGTGTGGGTGGGATTCTAGTACATCAAGGAGCCCGGGACAATCCCCTATCTAGTGAGAGTAATTATGATTCTCTGGACTCTTATGTGGATTCTGAGCTGGCCCAGGATTATCTACTCATTGCTCTGTCTTTGGAAGAGCCAACCCAGAAAGAAGTCTTTAGCAGTCCCAGATCCTTGGAGGGTTTTTGACTGTACCTTGTTCCTTCGCTGTCCTTATTCACATGTTTATAAAGGACTATGATGAAGGCTGCTTGTCCCCTTTACATATTATTTACAGCACTCTCACTTGGTGTGGTCATGTCGGTGCTGCCAGCAAACTTCCCAGGGACCCTCTGAAGGGAACTGAAGCTCAAAAGGAGAGAGGAATGGGTCAACGTATAAGTGTGGCTCCTGGGTGGTGCTCCCTCAGGGATGGTGACGCCTCCTCCAGGCATGGCCTGAATCCTGGCTGACTTGGGTCTGGTCATACCCTGTCCTCTGGGTCCAGGTTCTGCATTCTGCTGCCATGCATTTCTACGCCCTCACCATTTGCCCACATCTGACTGGCCCCAGGCTCTTAGTACCACTGGAGTTGCCAGTCTCTGCTGTGGATTGCACAGGTTCAGTTTCTTAAAACACAGAGATTTTCTGCTAATAGGACTCAGAATTATTTTATTATCATCTATGTCTCTTGGTCTTTGTTTTTGCATGGATTCTGATACTGTATGGGCTTATGCAATTTTCAGCAGTTTTCTGAGCCACTCTTCCAAAAGGACTATTTTCCACTTATAAGTGACTAAAAACAAGCACCTGGGATGGAGGGTGGGGCAACAGTAACATAAGACACTCTGTGAAGCAGTCCCACCTGGGAAGGCTCCTGGGTCGTTTGGAGAGATCCTTCCTGAATATGCCTGGCACGTGTTTGCCTATGCTGGGGGCGGGCTGAAAGTTGGGGATGGACGGCACCATTGGGACCCTGTGGGGAGCGTTGTCTCTGCCTCTCTCTGTGTCTCTCTTTTGCTCATGGAAAAAAAATAAATAAACTTAAGCCAAACAAATGAGCACTTTGTAATTGATCAGGGAGAGGTTTAAACTTAATCATCTCATTTCTGATAGGAACGGGGGTAACTTATGGATTAAATGTGACTTGAAAATTTACCCATTATTCAAAAGCTCTTTCTTTTTTTCTCCTTTGATGATTTCAACATCCTATTGATATTATTCTAGAATCTTTTGGTTGAAAAAAGTGGGATTGAGAAAAGATGTGACTAACACTATCACTTTGCAGTGTCACCTTGGGTGTATTCTTCTACACAGGGGACACCCTTCCTTCGGTGGCTGGTGTTAATGAGCAATAAGAAAAGACAAGACAGGAAGAGAGGAGTGGCTTCTCTGACCCTTAGGGAACTAGGGGTCCTGCGCTCTGCTCCTCAGTTCCTCGCGGTGGCGAGGTGAGCCAGGACTCAGGCAGGGACGTTGCGAGTGTTGGATGTTAGTATTAACCTTTGCTGAGGTGGTCGTGGGTGCCTCTGCCTTTTATCCTTTGGAACAACCCGCCGTTCTATGGTTGAAATATTGTTTTGTATCTGAGCCAAATCCCATCAAGGCGTCTTTAAAAATAATGAGTTGCAGTCATTTTCTCTAAAAAGGACAAAGAAAAGGCTAATCAGGAAAAGTGATATGGAGGGGAAAATTGGCATGCATATGTCAAGTGATTTAAGCCCCTTAGCAAGTGAGGGCTTTCTCCATCAGGCACAGCCTCGCAAGATATATTTAATTGGGAGTCGGATGGGGAACTTTGGCTGCACTCCAAGCCAGAGCAACCCCGAGGGCAGAGGTGTGTGTGAGAAGAAGGGGTGTGGGGTGAGCTGAATACCTGAGCATTCAGAATCACAAAGGTTTCCAGGCAGAAAGCATCCCCGCTCTGCACAAGGACCAATTAGGGAGAGGGATAAAACCTGCATCACTGCTTCCCAACTCATTAATTCCTGCCTCTGGAGCATGTAGCTCCCTCCCTTCCACCTCCAGGGTTCCTGGGCACCACTGGGCTTGTAGCTTATGGTGCCAGTGAATGAAAGCCTTGCTGCTGTGGGAGACTGCCCTGTCCAGGGTTACGTGATGTGTCTGCTTTGAAATGAAAGGAATGGGATAGAGTCCTGCAGAATGTTAGAAGGAACTTCGAAATGACAACACAATGCCCCCAAACCCTAACTTTTCTGAGAACATAACTGACTCGGTGATTAAGTCCAAAGTGAAGCCTAGACCTCCTCATTCCAAAGCCACGTGCTTCTCTTGTCCTATACGAATGCTAGTTGTGGTGTGTGTTAGTCCACTAGGGCTGTTACAACAAGGTACCGTGGACTGGATGACTTACACAGCAAGGATTTCTTTTCTCACCATTTTGGTGGCTGGAAGTCCAAGCCCAGCGTGTCAGCAAGGCTGGGTTTCTCCTGAGGCCTTTCTCCTTGGCTCTGAGATGTCCGCCTTCTCACTGTGTCCTCACATGGCCTTGTCTCTGGCTGTGAGCATCCCTCGTGTCTCTTGTGTGTCCAAATTTCCTGTCTTTTTCTCAAGTTTATTTATTTACCTTTTCTCATGAAAGAGAGACAGAGGCAGAGAGACAGGCATCCCGAGCAGAGTTCCCACCCTGCAATCCACTCAAGTCTCAGCTGGTCTGGATCACTAGCACATAGGCATACTGGCCTTGAGCAGGGAGGTCCCAGGACAGGAACACAGGGCCCTTCCGATGTGGGTCCAGTTGTGCCACCTCTGCATTTATATAAGCTAGCCCCAAATGTTATTATTTTATTAGGATGCCACAGATTAGGTTAAGGCTCACCCTAAAGGTCTCGTTTTTACTTGATCACCTTTATAATGGTTTTATCTCCAAATACAGTCATGATCTGAGGTACTAGGGTTAGGGCTTCAACATTAATTTGGGAGGGGCACAGTTAAGCTAAGTATTACTCAGGGTTTTCTAGGGACAGAGCTAATATTTGATTATGTGATAGTGGCAGGTGAGAAGCCCCACAAGTCGTCTGCAATCCAGAGGTCCTGGGAGTGTGGCTCAGCCCAAGTCCAACGGCTTCAGAGGCAAGACAGTCAATGATGTAGTTCATAGTCTGAGGCTGAAACCCTGAGAACCTGGGTGGGTGCGGATGTAAATCTTGGAGTCTGAAGGCCACTGAGCCATGATTCTGATGTCCAAGGCAACAGAAGAAGGCCACCTTCTTCTGTCTCAGCACAGAGCCATTGGTCTTCTGTATTTATTGTCCTTGGTCCACTTGTTGGTTGGGTCTGCTTGCTCACATGGAGGGAAGATCTTTCATATCTAGCTCATTAGTCTCTTCTGGACACACCTCCCCCATGGACATACCTAAAGCAATTCTTTTTCATGGCCAGCAGGTGGTGTGGTGGTTAAGGCGCTGGACACTCCCACATGGCCGACCACAGTTCAAGTCCTGGACCTGGTGGCTTGCTTTCTCACTTTCCCCCCTCTCTCTCTGGGTCTCTCGCTCTGGTCAAATTAAAAGAAATGAATGAATGAATAAAATTAAGTAAATAATTATTTTTAAAAAAAGAAATTCATTTTTTAGGTGTCCATTGGTTCAGGCAAGTTGATATCCAAAACTAACAATCACAGTCCATGGCAGGTTGAGATGAAGGACATCAAAACCATAAAAGGAAAATCACAGCCTAGTCTGCCTTCCCTAAAGACACTGTCTCAATGTATAACCATCATTCTGTATTTCTAAATTATTGTATTTCATCATTATTTTTGTCTTGGCAATATTGTTTCTCAGTAATCAACCATTAGGAGAGTACCCAAATCCCACAGGGGCATGCTGTTGGCTCTCAATGTGGGCTCTTGAGCTTTGACATATCTGGAGGCGCTCTAGCATGGAAAT
Organism: Tupaia tana; assembly: GCA_026018925.1. Taxonomy (NCBI): domain Eukaryota; kingdom Metazoa; phylum Chordata; class Mammalia; order Scandentia; family Tupaiidae; genus Tupaia; species Tupaia tana. The sequence goes on along the minus strand of JAKSZU010000013.1, from coordinate 13,767,709 downwards.
GTACGGTGGTCTTTAAATTCTCTGGGTTGCTCCATAGGGGAATCCTAACACACCATCTTAAGTTTCCTATGTATTATACATCCTCCCACCAAGGAATATACTTTTTATAAATCTGCTTTGGTCACATGCCTGGAGCAAGAATTATGTAACTTCTTTAATATAATATTTTGAAAGTCGTAACATGGTCATTTCTGTATGGACTGAATATTTGTGATTTTCTTCTCTGGATTCTTAAGTTGAACCTTAACTTCCTATGTGATGGTATTTAAAGGTAGATCCTTTGGGAGGCAATTAGGGTTAGAGAGGATGGGACCTCATGATGGGATTAGTGGCTTTGCAAGAAGAGGTTGAGGGACCAGCGGTTGGCATAATGGCTATGTCACTGGACTCTCATGTAGTCAACTGCGGTTTGACTCCTGGTGGCTTAAACTCAAGCTGTCATACTGGGCTTGTGTTCGTGCCCAAGATCCTGAGAGGAGAGTGGAGGAGAAGGGATTGCGGTGTGGCCATCCCCCCTGGGGGTAATTTCTTGCTTTCTGTCTCTCTGTCTTTCTAGTAAGCACATGCGCTCTATAGCAAAAACTTCTCAGGAAAAAAAAAACAAAAAATGAGGTTGAAAGAGATTTCTCTTTCTCTCTTGTAGAGCCACTGTGGAAACGCCATGTGAGAACACAGCCGGGAAGGGACCCCTCAGTGGACAAAGTGCAGCCCTGCTAGCACTTTGATCTCAACTTTCAGTCTTCAGAACTGTGACAAAGTAAATGTTGGTGTGTAAACCACCCAATAAAATGTATTTTATTTTTCATCCATCTTTTAAGTTTCTTAAAAGAAAATTAATGCTTCTAGAAGAAACATAGAATAAGAATTAACAATAATTTTAGAAAAAAAATGATAGCTCTTAGATGTATCAGATGCTTCCAAACACTTTGCAATTTCTGTAAAGAGCACTCATCTTGGGCCAGCCAGTGGTGTGGTGGTCGAGGAGCTGGATCCCACATGGCCAACTATGTGGTTCAAGTCTTGGATCCAGTGGCTTGAAAAACACGCTGGGCACATGTGCATGCATGTCCAAAATTCTGAGAATAGAATGAAGAACAAAGGATTGTGCTGTGGCCACCCCCCTTGAGGGTGCTTTCTTACTTTCCCCCTCTTTTTCTATCTCTTTGGTGAGCAGCCTCAGCCTATAGCAAAATTTAAAAAAATAAAGAAAGAAAGAAAAGAAAAAGATCACAAAACTTTTTACTGTGCAAGGCACTGGAGTACAGTTTTCAACCAGAATATACTAGCTCACTTGGCACTGATGTGACAGGCTACAGCTCAGGTTGTTTAGGCATAAGCAGATAGAGGAATCAGTCCCTGGGCACTTGCTGTGGCCAGAGCAGAGCTGGGCTGTTCTATACCCAGCATGTGCCTCATCAGGCTGCCAAGTGTGCAGAAGGGAAGGAATGAGGACTTGGTTATCTCACTGGGTTCAGGATAAAATGCCATATTTTCAGGGCAGCAGATGGCATAACAGTTACATCACTGGACTCCCCCATGGCAGACTGCAATTTGAGTCCTGGACCTGGTGGCTTCAAAATCATGTTGGGCATGTGTGCGTGCATGCCCAAGATCCCAGGAGGAGAATGGAGAAGGAATTGTGGTATAGCCATCTCTTCTGCTGGGGTGATTTCTCACTTTCCACTTTCCCTCTCACTATCTCTGTCTCTCTCTCTCCCCAGCAAGCGCACATGCCCTAAGACAAAAACCTCTTTAAAAAATACCATATTCTCTGAAGCTATACAAGTACAAAATGTTTTGTCTGAATTAGTGAATCATTGCCCTGGTCCTCTACAGTTTCAAAAGTGTGTATGTGCTTGTGCGTATACACTTGATTTGTATTTAAAGGTAGTCTCAGCTCTCTGCCTTCACCGTTGTGACTAGTTGGAGCTGTTGTCAGGAGGGGATGTTGTGCATAGATGGAAGACTATGAGAAGGCAATGTGGTCAGTAGCATCTATTCTGGTGTGCCTCCTGCAGCTCTTAACTTATGGACCGACCTCCTGCTCTGGGCTGCAGGAAAGATTATGACTATATTCTGGTTTCTTCTTCCTATTCCCAGAAAGCAATGATTAGGAGGAAATATGCGTAACTTACTCTGGAAGTGAGCATGTGGGTGTGGATATATAGAATGTGCACAGTGCATGCAGTTGGCTCCTAAAGGCCTTTACTCACTCTCCACTCTTGTTATCAGGTGAGGGGAGCCAATTCCACTGACCTGCGTCTGAGACTTGCTGGCTCACTCTGACCTCATTCACTTTACTGACCTTAGTCTTTTCATATGTGAAATAGGAGAGAACTTTCTGCCATGCTTAGTTCAAAGAGTCGTTGAAGGAATTAAATGGGAATGTACTTGGAGTCCTAGAAAGCTGTAGTTTAAGGGTATCGCCCTCAAATTCATGTGCTGAAATTTGGTTGCTATTGTGATGATATTAAGAGAGTGAAGGCTTAATCTGACTATGGTGTTAAGACGTGGGGCTTCTGGGACGTGATAAGGGCTAGAGAAGGTCATCAGGTGGGGCCCCCATGATCGAATACTGCTGGCTTTGTAAGAAGAGAGAGGCCAGAACTGACACATGCTCTTTCCTCTCACCTTGTGATGCTGCCCTGTGTCACCCGGTGAGAGGCCCCACTGAGAAGACTCTCACTGGGGTCCTGAACCCTGGACCTCAAGAACCATGAGCTGAAGAAACTTTTATTCTTTAAATAATAAATCACCTAGTCTATGGAATTCAGTTAGAGCAATTAAAAAAGACTAAAACCAAGAACATATGTTTGTAAAATTATGTGTGTACATATTACGTACACATGTAATATGTATGCATATATGTATGACTTATTATCATTTCCTAGTCATTATTTTATGTTAAGTGTGGCAATAATAGAGCACTAAGATAGGAGACAAAAGTTTGCTTTTATAATTAAGATTCTAAAAGGATCCTATGTTGGGAGAATGAAGAGAGGATAGTAAATATATAACTTCGTTTGTGGGGTTATAGTTTTAAAAGCTCATAGTTTTAAATATATGTGGCCTATAAATAGTCTCTAGATTGTTTTCTAACATCATCTAGCTTTTCAAAGACAAAACTCATGTTGAAAAATATATTAACAGGGCCAGCAGGTGGCATGGAGGTTAAGGTACCTGGATCTCTCATGGCTGACTGAGCGATTCTAATCCTGGACCTGGTAGCTTGAAACACACGTCAAGTGCATGTGTGTGCACGCCCAGAATCCAGAGAGGAGAGTGGAGGAGAAGGACTGTGGTGTGTCAATCTCCTCTGGGGGTTTTCTGCTCTCTTTCTCTCTCTCTCGAAAATGCAAGTGCCCTATTTAAAAAAAAAAAAAAAAAAAAAAAAAAAAAACTAAAAGAAAAAAATTAACAAAAGAAGCACATGAGTGTGTGGCTCCCAATGTGTGTTTAAGACTCTTGTTATCCTTCCCTGCCTCACACCCCTCAAAAGATAGCAGTTAGTGTAGAAATAGCCAAAGAAGTATCCTTGTTTTTATTTTCTAAGTTAAATTAATTTCTTCTCCTTAACCCCACACCACTTCTCCCCCAAGTTAGAATTTAACTTTTAATTTGACTGGGTTGTGCAGTCTGTGCTCGTCCACCGATGCCTGGGCTTAATGTTAGCAGCTGCGAGGTGGCGTTCGTGCCCACAGGGGTCAGGGTGAGTCTTGCTCACTCTGACAGTCTTCATTTAGCCTTGGCTGTGGTTCAGAATCAGCCCAGACTCGTGCAAAGACGACCCAGCTCTTTGTGAAGGAGGTCAGTGCCTGTGGCGAGGTTATCGGGAGACAGGCCAGAGTTCTACCTTTCTCCCTCTGGGTCAGTCTCTGGAACCGATGCAGAGTTGACACTGGCCTTCCAGTGGAGGACACATGAAGTCAGACCAGGGACATCTAGTCAAATTTGAGGGTTATTCAAGAACACAGACAAAGCTCACCAGGGTTTTAGGAAGTTCTACTCTGCTCCCCCTGCCCCCATGACACACTTTTATTTTTCCCCAAAGATACCTCAAGGGGAATTTTTTCTCCACTTGAAACATGACTTATTATTACATTTTGTTTAATGTAAATTTCATTCCATGTATACAAAAGAAAAATAAGAGAAAAGAAAAAAAAAGTAGATTATTGACACACTAAAAGAGAAAAGACTAAGGAAGTAGAAAGGAAATGAACAGTGAATGGAAAGTAAGGTGAAGATCAAGTTACATAAGACATAATGTGCAGGTCTATGGAGCCCATGTATTGGATTGGAGTTGTCTTTGGTTTTCAGGGAACCAAACTCTTCGCCTTGGGCTTTCTGCTCGTAATTTGTGCAGGCCCCAAAGCAGCAACCCATAAACACCCCCTACTCCATCCTCCAGGTCCTCTCTCCCTTCTCCGACTTCTGGTCAGATGCAGCAGATAGAGTGGATAGAGAACTCCAAGACGCTAGGGAAAGGACAGTGCCTAGATCCCTCAATTATTGTGTGGAAGAGAGCTTCCCACTGACCAGGGACACTTGGTGGTTCTTTCCATGAAAGAGAAATAGACTTGTGCTCAGAATTAGTTCTTGAAGTAGTTCGCCTGGCTGACTAATGAGCTTCCCCTCTGTGCTCTGAGAAGCCTTGGGAACCATCAAGAGCTTGAACAGTCAGAGGTGTGCTGACGCTGAGCCTCTACCCTACTTGATTTTGTGGTTTGGGACCTGGCTTTTGAGTCCCACTGGTGCCATGGGCCTCCTTAGGACTGCTATAAATCTCTGGTTCTTTCCCCCTAGTTTCCCTTGGGTTCTGACTATTGCTTTGCTCCTACCGCTGTGTATTTTCTGCCCACCCAGAAGTGGAGAATGATTTTTTTTTCAATGAACCGGGGCTTTTGCTCCAGCATAAGATTTCCAAATTACCAAGGCATTGCAGATTTTTGTTGTTGTTGTTGTTGCAGGTAGTGTTTTCCTTCCCAACACATTCCCTAAGATATTATTTCCCAAACTGCGCTGTGGAACTCTAGTTTAACACACGATGTCAATAGATACGTGGAGATAAGAAAGGGTTTTGTGGTGAGATAATTGGGGGGAAATTGGATTAGATGAAATTAAATATTTCAATGCAGGACTTCTCAGAGCTTTGAACATTCTAGTGAAGGAGACAGAAACTTTGGTCCATATGCCATCTGCTCTTGAAAATAAAGCTTAATTAAAGTTTAATTGGAACACAGCCACTCCCATTCATTCGTCTGTTCTCCATAGCTGCTTTCCTGCTACAACTGGAAAGGTGAGTGACTAGGACAGAAACCATGTGGGCCACAAAGCAGAAAATATTTTCTATTTGACTTTTAATTTTTTTTTTTTTTTTTTGGAGAGGTTTTCGCTATAGGGCGCGTGTGCTCGCCAGACAGACAGAGAGAGACAGAGAGACAGAAAGCGAGAAATCACCCCCCAGGGGGGATGGTCACGCTGCAATCCCTTCTCCTCCATTCTCCTCTCGGGATCTTGGGCACGCACGCACACGCGCCCGGCGTGAGTTTTAAGCCACCGGGTCCAGGACGTGAACCGCGGTCGACTACGTGGGAGTCCAGCGACATAGCCATTACGCTAACTGCTGGTTCCCACTTTTAATTATTTTTTAAAAAGATTTCTTGCCATTGAATGCTTATGCTCACCAGAGAGACATGGAAAGAGACAGTGAGAAGGAAAGTGAGAAATCATGCCCCCCAGGGAAGATGGCCATGCCTCAATCCCTCCTCCTCCATTCTCCTCTTTGGATTTGGGGCATGTATGCACACAGCTGGCATGAGTTTCAAACTGCCAAGTCTAGGACTCAAATCATGACAGGCCATGTAGGAATCCAGGCCCTCAGCCACTACACCACCTGCTGGCCCACTATTTGGCCTTTTAGATCAAAGGTTTGCCAACCCCCACACATGTGTCCTCAAAAGGAGGAATACAGGGACCAGCAGTTGGCATAATGGCTATGTCGCTGGACTCCCACGTAGTCGACCGCGGTTCGGATCCCGGACCCGGTGGCTTAAACTCACGCCGGGCGCGTGTGCGTGCGTGCCCAGGATCCCGAGAGGAGAATGGAGGAGAAGGGATTGCGGTGTGGCCATCCCCCCTGGGGGGTGATTTCTCGCTTTCTATCTCTCTGTCTCTCTCTGTCTGTCTGGCGAGCGCACGCCCCCTATAGCAAAAACCTCTCCAAAAAAAAAAAAAAAAAAAAAAAAGAAAAGAAAAGAAGGAATACATTGGTTTACACTTAGGCACTCACACTATTTGACCATGAATATCTCTCTCTCTCTCTCTCTCTTTTTTTCTTGAACCACTTATTAACCTCTTGAAAATTTCAAATATTCTAAGCAAATATCATCTGAAAGTGGGCTGGCCCCATAGCCTAGTGGTTAAGGGAGCTGGATCCTACATGGCTAACCATGGTTCAAATTATGGCCCTAGTGGCTTGAAAGACTCATGTGCATGCCCAAGTCCCGATGGTATGGAGAAATAGGAGTGAAGGATTATGGCATGGTCATGCCCCATTGGGGGAATGCTTTTTCCTTCTCTCTCTGTCTCTGTTTCTCTCTGTTGAGCACACAAACACCCTGGCAATTAAAAAACATATTAAAAATATATATCACCTGAAAGTCTGAAGGCCTTCATATTATTTGAATTCATACTACTGTCTTTCTTTCTTTTTTTCTTTTTTCTTTTCTTTTTTTTTTTTTTCTTTTTTTCTTTTGTTTGACATTGGGTGAGTATGTGTACTTGCCAGAGAGAGACAGTGAGAAGGAAAATGAGAAATCACCCCCTAGGTTGAGTGGCCATGCTACAGTCCCTTCTCCTCCATTCTCCTTCTGGGATTTTGGGCACACATGCACATATGACCAGCATGATGCTCCAGCCACCCGTTCTAGTACTTGAACTGTGGTCAGCCATGTGGGAGTCCAACACTTTAACCATTATGCCACCTGCTGGCCCCCATTCACTTTTTCTCTTTCTCTTCATTGCCAAACTCAGGTACATTTCTAATTGTCCTCAGGTACTTTCTCCCAGTAAGTCTCCTGTTGTTTCTTTTCTAACTCCTCAGCTGTAGGAGTTAGGGTTTGCCTTCATTGCTTCGTTTAATCCCACGCTCTGAATGACTTACAGAATTAAAATTCTGTCTCCCCCTTCTCCATAAGAGGCTGAGCAGGTAGGCACTACAGTGGAGTTCTGCAGCTGAACAGGCCTTCCCAGGTCTGCCTTCCCAGAGGCTGCTGACCCTGACAGAGGGTGTACAGGCTACCAACCATCCTGGAAGCTCTCCTGTTCTGCAGTGGCGACACAGACCATGTATGGTAACACGGAGGGCAGCCTCCCAGTCTCTGGGAAGGATCATTCCTACCCCCCACAACTTTAGGTGTGCAAATAGCTCAGGGAAGGATCATTTTAAATGTGTTTAAAGCCTGATTTGTAAATAATCTAAGACCAAAGACAGAGCAAGTTAAATATTTATTTGAAGATTATGTGTTTAAGGAGGGATTGTTGAAAATTAGTGAGTACTTTCCCATCTCTGCCTTCCCCTCCCATGCCGGAGGGCATATTATTTTTATGGCTGTGTTTGACAGCCAGAACAAGCCTCTGTAGATTTAGTGGTTGTTTGTAGTGGCATTTATGTGTTTGAATGAGCTGGGCAAACAAGGGGGAGGGAGGTGCGGGCAGTTCATTAACTCTGAGAATCTCTTCACTCAGGCTTCCCTCCTTGGGATATGCTGATAAAAGAATGGTTCACAGGTTTTCAAAAAAGAACAGTTGCGCAAAAGTCCTTCCCTTAACCTAGCAGGTTTGGAAAGGTAGACCAGCTCTCCGGCCCTGCTGGATGAAGGAGTGCGAGAATGCGAGTCTTGCTTCTTAGCAGGAAATGTGTATGACCAGAGAAAGCCAGCAGCCCTGCCAATTCCTGGGGTAACACCACCCACTTCTCATCAGATATTTTCCTACCGTTGCTAGTTCTAAACCCTGAGTATATACATACAGTCTTCTCTCCAAGTGTACATGGAACCTCAGAAAAATTTCTATTTGAAAAATTGCTATTTTATTTTCTTCTTTAATGAATAGTTCTTTAGTGAAAATCGATCTTGAGGGGAAACAATACCAAAACTCTTGATCGAACAATACACTGGTTTTACCCACTCATAGCACTTTCCTCTCCTGGGAGATTTTATCAAAACATAAACTGGGCTGGGAGTATGGACACGTGGGTTCTCACCCTACATCTTTCAAAGATTATCAAGCTCCTCACCTGTCAGGGTCTCATTTTTGAAATGAAGTGGGTTAAATTAGCATCCCCTTAATTGGCATGATGTTAGGAATCACCCTGTAGAGTCTGATTCAGTCCTCTGGATCAGAGTCCAGCAGCTGGGCAGGCCTGCCAGAGTTCTCACTTGGTTTATGTACAAATTCTCCTGAGAATACATGATTCTAAGGAAAGCCTCAGGTGATGCTCTAGGCTAGAAACAATTGGGAAACATTGGGAGAGATGACTTTCCATTATCCTCTGGGTATCAGTTTTTTCTTTCTCTCTCTCTCTCTCTCTTATATAGGGCTCATGCAATCAACAGAGAGAGAGAGAGAGAGAGAGAGAGAGAGAGAGAGAGAGAGAGAAAATATTAGAAATAACCCCCCGGGTGTGGGGAGTGGGGATGGCCATACTGCAATCCCTTTTCTACCATTCTCCTCTTGGACTTTTGGGTACGCACGTTCAGGTGCCTGGTATGGTTTTCAAGCTTCTAGGTCTGGGACTCAAACAGCAAAGTCAACCATGTGGGATCCAGCTGCCTTAACCTTCACAACACCTGTTGGTTCCTAGGTGTGACATTTTTATATTGCTATTTTTCCGGGAGTTCCTTACATTCCCTTGAGTGGATATATTTGGAAAATATATCCACTCTCTGGTAAGAGCCCTGATGATCACTAGAGTTTTCCAATGAGGAAAAGAAGGAAGTGTAGGTCTTACACAAATACTTCATAATCATTGACATCCTGTGGCTCCCAGACGCTCTCCTGAGTGGGGAGCAATGACATAAAGGGGACAGATTCCCTTAGTGATAAATAGGGAAGTGGTGAAACAAGAACAGGACACTCTACTGTGTCATGACCCAAGCACAGGGGAGAGTGCACGCAGGCATGGGTGTGGGGTCACATGCGTTCCATCCATTTAGGAGGCCTCTGAGGCACCCAAGCTTGTGGGCACCCGTATGCTCCCTCACTTACCATCGCTCAGTGGGTCGGGAGCTAAGAACTTGCTGGCACTTGCTCTTCACCCTTTCCTCGGCTCTCACCCCAGCCTCGGGAGCCGCGGGCAGTTTCTCCTGAATCCTGCCCGGAGTACTCATTCTCCTTTTATCTCTTCTCCAAGCTACTACTGTACCTGTTCTTTCTTCTCATGGCAAGAAGTTTGTTCTCGACCAGCTGTGGTGGGGCACTGGCAATGTGATGCTTCCTGACACTGAGGCTACATGCCAAGGTCCTGGGTTCTCCACCCGAGGTCTCCCTATACATGCATCCATGATCCTGGATGGCTGAGGCTGGGGATGGATCAAGGTGTGAAGACCCCATTGGGGGTGTCTGTCTCTGTCTCACTCTGTGTGTTTGCCTCTCTAATGAAAAAAAAATAAACTTAAAACAAAGAAACTTACTTTTGCTTAGCAACCCATTCCTTGCGCATGGCAGAAAAACGAGATGCGTTCTGTTGATAGCACACAGGCGTTTCTGCAATGCCCCCATCTCCTCTTGCTGTGTGGGTCAAGCTCCTTGCCAGCTCCTGGTTCCAGTGACCCCCTTGCCACTCATTGTCCCTTCAGTTGCAGGGGCACTATCTGCTTCCTGCTCATCTAATTTCTGGGTTGCTTCAACCTCTCCTCTTTGGCTCCTCAGCTCTTCCATCCTTGCTGTGTTAATTCCATACCCTAAATTCCCTTTGTGTAAGAGACTCAGATGCAGTTTTGCTTTCCTCGACGTGACCTCAAAGACTTCTGGGTTTAATCTTTATTCTGAGATTGCAAGCCATCTGTACAATGGTAGCATCTGACAAGTGATTGGCTAAAGTGCCATCATCTCAGACGTAGGAGGCCTCACACTGAGTACCCTGAGCTTCCCCATTCCCTTCCTCCCTCTGCGTTTACCGTAGGACAGTCCTGGGCTAGTGCAGTAGCCAGCGTTCTGATGCCCAGTGTTCTCTTCAGCTCTTCCATCTCTGCCACGCCCCTCACGTTGAGTACAATGCCAGTCTTCCTGAGGACAATTCCTGATGTGTCTGTGTCCACACCCTCACAAACACCCCCGCCACCCTGCTTAGGCTGTTATTTTTCCTTTCGCTGCAAAGGCCTCTGCTGGTGTCTTCCCACGCCCTATCTGCACATGTGCTTTTGCAGTGATAATCATCAAGTGCAATTCCATTCTACCCACCGCTGACAAAATAAAGGTCCAACTCTCAGGGCGAAGGAGCTCCTCTTCCACGCTCTGCTCATCTGTGCAGCCTCGCTCCTGGCAGGGGGTACCACTCCCCACTTCTTAGGCATACCTTGCATTTTCCTGCATGCACACTGTTCCCGCCTCTCAGAATGTCCTTTCTTCTCCTTATTTCTACCTACCTTCAAATCTTGGTTTAATGCCAGCTGCAACCTAAAGCCTCCCCTAATCCTCCTATCTGGAACTAATCTCTCCTTCCTCACCGTGCTCCTGCGTTTCTTTGTTCGACTCCTTTGGCTCCTACCACATTCTGCCTCATAGGCTAGCGATGTCGCTTACCTCACTCTCCAGCGAGAAGGTTTTCGAATGTGGCTTTTTTACAACTCCTATTAAAAACGTGATACTCAGTGGAGGTTGGGTGGGAGCCATGTTACTGTCACTCCATTACTGCATGTCGCAGTTGCCATCTATGGCAGAGCTTTCATGTATAACTATAGATTAGCGGTCTTCAAAACGCTGGGGAATAAGTGTGCATTATGAAGAATGTGCATGGATCTCAAAATGTGGGGCACCAAAATGAACTTGTACTTTAATTCAATTTTTCCTTGAACTTGGTGAAGTACTCTCATCTAGTTAAATGTATCTCTCTCTTTTTTTTGTTAATCAATTAATTGCTAGTCTCCTAGAAATAATACTTGCTTCCCTTTTTAACCTGGTCTCGGAAGCACAATAAATACATGTATATTAATACTTTATTAGACTAATTTTCCCATATGTATTATTTCAGTGTTTGTCTCAAGCACATGTTAAGTGGTTTACACGCATTATTTTATTTCATTTTCTCAAGGAGGAATGCATGTTATTTTAAAGATGAGACAAACTAAGGCTTGTAGAGCTAAGACTTATAGAGATGAAGGAATTTTATCAGCCCCAGGGCCCCAGGGATCTGGCAAGTAGTTGGGCCAGGACCTGAATCCAGGTCTACCAGAATCAGAACCCTACATCATAAAAAGAATAGATTCTCTCTCTCTCTCTCTCTCTCTCTCTCTCTTTTTTTTTTTTTTTAAGTTGCCAGGGGGTGCATAAGCTTGCTGGAGAGAGACACTGGGGCATGGTCATGCTTCAATCCCTATTCTTTTATTTCTCCATCCTATTGAGATTCCAAGCACACACACATATATGCCTAGGGTGTTTTTCTTTTTCTATTTAAGGTTTTTTTTTTTTTTTTTTCCATAGGGCACGTGTGATCTCTGGAGAGAAACAGAAGGAGACAGTAGCAGGGAAAGTGAGAAATCACCCCTAGGGGGCATGACCATGCAGCAATCCCTTCTCCTTCATTCTCCCCTCAGGACCTGGGCATACATGCACACGTGCCCAGCTGATCCTCAAGCCGCCGAGTCTGGGACTCGAACTGTGATGGGCTATGTGAAAGTCCAGCACCCTAACCACTATGCCATCACCTGGGGTGTTTTATGAGGTACCAGTACTGAGATTTGAACCACAGTCAACCAGTGGGATCTGGCTGCCTTAACGACTAGGCTACAAAGCTGGCCTTTCTCTCCCTCCCCCCAATTAATTTATTAATTTCTTCCATGAAAGAGACACACACGGAGAGAAAGAGAAAGACAGGCATTCCTGGCAAGGCCCACAAGCTGTAATTCACCCCACAGTTCCAGCCAGCCCGGATCACGAGCACACACAGCCAGCATGCACGGAGAGGCCCAGTGACACCATTCCAGACCTCCCCAGGTGGGCCCAGTCCTTCCCAGGTGAGCCCACTTGCACTGCCACTGTGTCACCATGAGGTCCCAGGGACAGATTCATTGCATTCTTCTTGGAGGAGAATGATCTCTGTGTTGAGAAAAGACATAGTTTGCATCCATCAAACAGGTGAAAACTTCCATCATTTCCTAATAGCCTTGGGACTGGTTCTCTGGTCCTTCATTCCCCTGGACACTAGCGAGGTAGCCTGTCTGAGGTAGCCCGTCTGGCTGCATTTCTCCTCTGGCTTCCTCCACAGTGACATGGACACCTCTTACTGAAGTCCAGCAGCCCAGACTTCCAATCTAGTTCCCTCGCCTGCTCTCTACAATTAAACGCACCTCTTCTCCCAAAGAGAGGCACATCATCCTGTTAGCTCGACCACTGAGAAACAGTTTGTCCTTACACGAGACCCAGAGGATGTCAACTGTGGCCTGCCAGGAAGTGGCTCAAACATCACCGTCATGAACATCAGATGAGCAGCAGCATTCTTGTCTTGTCTCCGCATTGGATCTGGGCAAGACGGAGCTCTTGGCAACTCTTTCCCAGGTCTTTCTTGCTTGCGAACTTGGTTGGCCTTTGGGGCATGGCAAAAGGTGTAGCTTTATGGTTAACTGATTTTCAGGGCTTTTGGAGTCTCCTGATTTAGGCTTTTTATTTCCCTCCAGAAAGACTCCTAGTTATTCATTCCTTGTAGTAGTCCAGTGCATGGACGCATGGGGGCCTAGAGGCGTTGGACTCATTAACACAATCCTGCCCGATACAGTAACTGCAGAAGGAGGAGGCCACTCCTTTTTGACTTTATTTTAGATAATCTTCAGTGTCTTTTCTTCCCTTGTCGAGTTTCTGTTGCTTTATTCCTCCTCTGCCCCAAGCTTGTTTTTCCCTTTGCCCTCTCTTTCCTCTTCTCTCCTTCTCTTTTTGTCTTTTATCTTTTTTCTATAATGTTTGTCAGACTTCTTGGCCTCCAGGCTGAAAAACTTCTCTGAGTTCTCAGGAATGCCCCCAAGGCTGGCTGGCTCCTAGGAGACCCCTTCACCTCACCCTTAAGCCCAGGAGGTAAGGAAGCCTTTTAGGCAGACCAGGTTGGACTGGATTCGGGAGTCTAATTACCACCAGAAAATTAAAGAAAGGTAATAATTGCTTTTAAACACTTAACAAAAGCCAATCTCACCTCGAAGGTTTGTAAATTTGTAGTGAGGACTGATTATAAGGGAGCGCTTGTGTTGCCTCTTTGTGTTTGATTTGCAAACCAGAATGCACACGCCCCCATATGCATAATTGGATCCTCACGGTCTCCGCCTCAATGTGGCCATGCAGTAGAAGTTTATTTATCCAGTGCTCATTCAAAGAAAAGCTGAATGGAACAAGAAAACTCCCACTTTGCGATAGGATTAGATACCATGGAGTATTCCTCCCCCGCACTCTTTCAAAGATTTTTTTTTTAAGTTTCTAAATCTGCTTGGGAAGAAAAAGTAAATTGCCAGAAGTGAGATTAGTGGGGAATATTGTTCTTAGGACAATAGTGTCTTTATGGCTTGACTGGTATGAGCTCCCCGCTTCAAAAAAATACAAGGGCTAGAGGTGTGGGGGTTCTTAATTGCCTACATCTGATCAACTGGCAGCAGAAAAAGAAGAAGAAAGAAAGAAATCTCATTCAGCTCTGATTTGGCCTGGATCAAGTCCACTTGCTAATCAGAGTTTAATGAGGATGCCACTGGCCCTCTTGTATTCTCGGTGCTCCCACTAAGGTCCCTGGCCTCCCGTTTGTGCAGGGAGCCCCCGCGTCCTGCTGCCCCACGAAGCAGGATGCGGGCTGAGATAGAAAAGTCCTGGCCCGGAGAAGTTAATTAAGTTTAGGCCGTTGGCATTCCAAGTCACCGGAACCGATGGTGGGAAGCCTCACCCACCCGCACAAAAGAGACCCACATGGAGCTCTGAGCACTGTCCCTGGCGGTGGTAGTCAGGCTTCTGTATGCCCACTGCCAGCTCTTAACCCCAGGAACTGTGGCCCCTCCCCACCACTGCACAAACTGAATAGGCCTGCAGGACCCGGGTTGGCTCAGGCGAGGGTGTTTCTGGAAGCACACGGCCCAGCATCCATGATACAGGAGTGTGCATATGCCAGGCTCTGGAACTGACAGGCCAGTGAAGGCTCTGAAGGACTGAAGTTTTCTTTCTCCTTTCTCTCAATTTGCCATAGAGTGTGTGCACTCATCAGAGAGAGCCTGTGTGTGTGTGTGTGTGTGTGTGTGTGTGTGTGTGCGTGTGTGAGAAAGAGAGAAAGAAAAGAAGAAAGCACACCCCAGGGGGATAACCACGCTCCAGTCCCTTTCCCTCCATTCTCCTCTTGGGATTTTATTTTATTTTATTATTTATTTATTTATTTATTTTTGGAGAGGTTTTTCGCTATAGGGCGCGTGCGCTCGCCAGACAGACAGAGAGAGACTTAGAGACAGAAAGCGAGAAATCACCCCCCAGGGGGGATGGTCACGCCGCAATCCCTTCTCCTCCATTCTCCTCTTGGATCTTGGGCACACACGCACACGCGCCTGGCATGAGTTGTAAGCCACCGGGTCCAAGACGCGCGGTCGACTATGTGGGAGTCCAGCGACATAGCCATTATGCTAACTGCTGGTTCCCTCCTCTTGGGATTTTGAGCATGCATGCACACGCGCCTGGTGTGCTCTTTAAGCAACCTATCTGGGACATTAACCGCAGTCGGCCTTAACCACCGTGCCACTGTCTGGCCTGAGAATGTGCATTCGGGGTGATGCTGATGTGGGTGAATAGTGGACCAGGCTTCTAGACACAGCCTTAGAAGAAAGGGCAATCAGGCAAGGTTCTCTAAGTATTATTTTTCTATTTTGTAATTGTTTTTATTATATATGAAGCCACCTGCATTTATGGGTAGAACTGATTCTTCTGGGCCTTGAGCATTTTCTGTTATTTTTGCTTATTTAATACTTTCAGTGTCCCAGTATCATACTAAGCCTATTATCAATATTATCTCATTTAATCCTCTCTTTTTCTCATCCAGATAGCTGCATTGCTTTCTCACTCCGTTTACAATAATCTTAACTAAAGATGTTATTTCTTCAATTGGTACTTGCCTTGCTTTTACAAGTCAAACCTGGGGGCCAACAGGTGGCAAAGTGGTTAAGGCTCCTGATTCACATGTGGTTGACCATAGTTCGAGTCCTGGAGCTGATGGCTTGAAACTCATGCCAGGCATATGTGCATGCATGCCTAAAATCCTGAGAGGAGAATGGAGAAGGAATTGCGGCGTGGCCATGCCTCCAGGGGGTGATTTCTCGTTTTCTGTCTCTCTGTCTCTGTCACATGTGCCCTATAGCAAAAAATCTCTCAAAATAAGTAAATAATTAAAGAATAGTCAAACTTCCACTCTATTCCTTAGCACATCTTATCTTTTATGCTTGTTTTCTTCAAAAAGTGCTTATTATCACTGACAAATATCTTCTATAGTTATTAATATTTTGTCATTTGAATACCCCCAATACTAGACACTTTCAAAACAGATAAGGGTTCCTGTTCTCCCTTCCTTCCTTCTTTCCTTCCAGTTCATCGTGGTTTCTCTAGGCCTGCATCAGTGTCTGGTTCAATCTAGAGGCTCCATTAAAATGGATTAAAACAGATGAAAGAAACACCTTAGGAAGTAGATACTTCACTTTGTAGATGGAAATGTGAGGTTCAGGATACATATCCAATAGGTGCAAGAGAAAAACAAGAGCCCAGGTACCAGTGGCTTCAAAACTCGTGGTCTCCAGCCCTGGGCCACCTTCTCTCATTCCCAGCATGCTCTATGCTGAGGTTAGTTTGGTCAGTTTTTCTTGGCAACCCAGAAATTCTTAGGGCCAGCAGTACACAGGGCTCTCATTCTTTCCTGAGAGAGCAAAACTCCAAGTGTAGGGTGCAGGTTGACCTGCGATGGGGAAGGTGATCTGAGAATGGTACATCGTGGCCAGATCATTGTTTGGAAACATCTGCGTGTATCTAGGGAAAATTTTACCAGTAGCCTGCTCCTCGTTTGCTGGGGAGCTAACTAAACATGTTTTTCTACTTCACAATTTGAACTTACCCTTCAAGAAAATCTTTGTCTTAGTCCATAGGCAAGCTCCCAGATTTAGTTTTAAAATTCTGCTGTTGAAATGTCAGCTATCATTGTAAAGACCTATATATTTTTGTTTGTTTGTTTGTTCTTAGGTTTTTGCCGTAGGGGCTGTGTGCTGGCAAGAGAGAAAGGGAGGGAAAATAAGAAATCACCTCCGGGGAGGATGGCCCTGTATCAGTTCCTGTTCTTCCATTCTCCTCTCAGGATTCTGGGCACACACACACATATGCCCGGTGTGATTTTCAAGCTGTTGGGTTCAGGACTGGAATCATGGTCAACCATGAGGGAGTCCAAAGCCTTAACAATCACACCATCTGCTGGCTGCCCCCTTTGGCTTTAATGTATAACAAATGGCTTGTATGTGAATGACATACATATTTGAACAAATTGATGGACGAAGCACTTTTCAATTAAACTGTTGTTTGAGGTCATCGTAGACTCACATGCAGTTGTAAGAAATAATGCAGATTCTACGTGTCCTTCCCCCAGTTTCTTGTGCTAATATCTTGCAAAACTATAGTGCAGTATTACAACCAGAATATTGACTTGATACAGGCAACAGGGCTAGCCTGCTGAGGCAGAGGTAACACACTGAGCAAACGATGCTGGAGCCACGGGAAAGATCATGAGTTTGTCCCCTGGTGGACCTGTTTACACTGGGCATGCACGCTCTGGTCCTGGCTGGCTGGAACGTCTGGGGACAGGGAGGCATTTCAGAGGGGACTCCATTGAGAGTGTCTCCTTCTCACCCTTCCCCTCAATCTCCTGAAAGCAATAAAACTTTAAGAAAAATACAGAACAATTCCACCTTCTCAAGAATCCCTTGTTCTTTTAGGACATACCTAGTTTTCTCCTATGCCTTTCAATAACCTGACAATTACTACTCTGTCATCTCAAGAATGTTATAGAGATGGAATCCTATAATATGTACCTTATTAGAATTTACTTTTTTCACTTAATTCTCTGGGGTCTCATCCAAGTTGTTGCATGTGTCAGTAGTTCATTCCTTTATTAATAAGGTATATGCCATGCTATAAATGCTAACAGTTTATGTTGCCACTTACCTGTTGAAGAACATTAAGAATAAAACTGCATGGGGACTAGCAGTTGGTGTAATGGCTATGTCGCTGGACTCCTATGTAGTCGACTGCAGTTCGAGTCCCAGACCCGGTGGCTTAAACTCACTCTGGGAGCATGTGCATGCGTGCCCAAGATCCTAAAAAGAGAATGGAGGAGAAGGGCTTGTGGCGTGGCCATTCCCCCCAGGGGGTGATTTCTCCCTTTCTATCTCTCTGTGTTTCTGGCGAGTGCACACACCCTATAGCAAAAACCTCTCTTTTAAAAAAAAAAAAGAATAAAACCAGCAGGCTGGCACACAGCTGATGCCAGTTCGAGTCCCAGATCTGGTGGCTTGAAAATCATGCTGGGTGTGTGTGCGTGTGTACCCAAAATCCTAGTAGGAGAATGAAGGAGAAAGGATTGTGGTGTGAACATTCCCTCTGGGGAGTAATTTCTCACTTTCCCTCTCTCTGTCTTTCTTCAGTGAGAGCACATACTCTATGGTAAAAACCTAAAACCTAAATGGAAAAAAAAAAAAAAGATAAAGCTGTTATGAACACTAATATACAAGCTTGTGTGTGAATATAGGTTTTTATTTTCTGGGATAAATCCCTGAAATATAACTGCTATGCCATAAGATAGTTTGTTGAGTTATTCAGAACACTGCCAAACTATTTTCCAGAGTGGCTATACCATGTTACATTCCCACTAGCCATGTATCAGGGATTTAATTTCTCTGCATCCTTCCCAGCATTTGGTGTTGTCACTATTTTTTTTTAACCATTCACATTATATATGTGTGAGAATGCATTGTGTGTGTGTCTGTGTGTGTGTGTTTTAGAGAGATTTTTTTCCCTTAGGGTGTGTACACCCACTGCAGAGAGAGACAGAAAGACAGAAAGTGAGAAATCACCCCCAGAGAGGGGGATGACTATGCTGCAATCCTTTTTTCTCCAGTGTCCTCTGTGGATTTTGGACACACATGTATACGTACCCAGCATGAGTTTAAAGCCACTGGGTCCAAGACTTGAACTGCGGTTGACCACGTGGGAGTCCAGTGATGTAGCCATTATACCATCTGCTGGTCCCATGCATTGTGTTTTAAACTTGCGTTTCTCTAGTGGTGAAGGACGCTGGACATCTTTTTGCATGTTTATTTGCCATCTACATAACTTTTCTAGTGAAATATCTGTTCGTATTGTTAACTCATTTTCTTATTTGGATATTTTATTAATGAGTTGTTTTAATTCTTCATGATTAGATTTGTCAGATATATGGCTTGAAAATATTTTCTCCCAGTTCAGTTTGTCTTTTTATTCTCTTAGCAGGATCTTTCCCAGAGCAAAAGTTTTTTAATTCTGATAAAGTCCAATCCATGTTTTTCCTTTTATGTATGGTACTTTGGTATCTAATCTGTGGACAGTATACCTAGTTCTAAATAACAAAGATTTCTTCCTAAGTTTTTTCCCCCAATAGCTTTGTACTTTTATATTTAAGTCTATGACACATTTTGAGTTGAATTTTTTATAAGATACAATATAAATTTAGAGGGAGGTTTTTTCTTCTCTCTCTCTCTCTCTCTCTCTCTCTCTCTCTCTCTCTCTCTCTTTCTTTTGGTTTATGGTTGTTCAGCTGTTCCAACACCAACACTGTTTGTTGACAAGACTATCCTTACTCTATTGAATGACTTCTGCACTTGTGTCAAAAAGTTGTGTGTCTCTGTGTCTACTTCTGGTTCTCTATTCTGTTCTACTAATCCATGTGTTTATTTTTTTGTAATTTTTTTTGTGATGTGTAATCTTTTTAAAATTTTATTTATTATTATTGTTATTCATACATTAAATCACTATACATCATTTGGATTGTGAAGAGACTTTACCCAACATGATATACACCTCAGACCAGCCCAGCTGAGACCACCATACACATCCTGGTCAACAGATAATAAACTTTATCTGTGTCCCACAAGTGTCTTATCTCTCCATTTTCCCCACAAATTTCCTATGCGCTTCCCCTCTCACACTCTCTTTCCACGTTGTCTCCAGTGCCCATTATGGTTTTTAATACTTTTATGTTTTCCAGTCTTTCAGTTCGTACCATAGAGTGCAGACAGTTGGTATATGTTAAGTGGAGACATATAATGTCTCTCTGTCATAGCCTGACTTGCTTTACTCAGCAACAAATCTTCCATATTCATCCACTTTCTATCAAATTCCAAGGCCTTATTGTTTTTTTTTTTTATGACCGAATAATATTCCATGGAGTATATGAGCCACACTTTTTCAATTCATTCATCTGTTTGTAGACATTTGGGTTGGTTCCATGTCTTAGCAATCGTGAATAAGGCTGCAATGAATACAGATGTGCAAGTGCTTTTCCAACTGAGTGCTCTCCTGTCCTTTGGGTAGATACCCAGGATTGGAATTGCTGGATCATATGGTAGTTCTATTTTAAGGTCTTTGAGGAACCTCCATGTCATTCTCCACAGAGCATTCCCACCAATAGTGTAGGAGTGTCCCCCTTTCACCACATCCCCTCCAGTACTTATCATTATTTGTTTTTTTAATCTTCACCATTCTAACTGGGGTTAGGTGGTATCTCATTGTGGTTTTGATCTGCATCTCCCTTACAATGAGGGACACTGAGCATTTTTTCTTATGTTTTTTAGCTGTTTGTATGTCTTCTTTAGAGAGTTATTTATTCAGCTCATTTTCCCATCTTTTAATTGGATTTATCATTTTCTTCCAGGTAAGCTGCTTGAGTTCCCTGTGTATTCTGGTTATTAGTCCCTTATCTGAGGCACAGTTAACAAAAATTCTCTCCCATTCTGAGGGTTGTCGATTTACACTAATTACAGTGTCCTTTGCTGTGCAGAAACTCCTTAGTCTGAAGTAATCCCACCTGTCTATTTCGGGGATTATTACCCGTGCTTTGGGGGTCTTGCTTAAGAAGTCTTTGCCTACCTCAATGTCTCCCAGAGTTTCCCCAGTGTTTTATCCAGTTTTATAGTTTGTGGTCGTAGGTTTAGATCTTTGATCCACTTTGAGTTGATTTTTGTTAATGGTGACAGATAGGGGTTCAGATCCGTGTGTTTATCTTTCCACCAATCCACACAGTCAATGACTATATAATAAGTTTTGAAATCAGGTAGACTGATTTTTTTTCCTACTTCATCTTCTTTTTCAGAATTGTTTAACAATTCTAGTTTGCTTTGCATTTCCATATAAATTTTAGGCATATCTGATCATGGTTATAAAAAATATTTTGCTAGTATTTTGATAAGAATTGTGTTAAATCTTTCTTCAATTTCTTTCTCAATTTGGGGATTATTGCTATCTTCACTACTGGAAATGTGCCATGTCTGTATGAGCCATACCAGTGAAAGTCTTTGATACCTTTTACTGGCATTTTAGACATGAATCCTGTACAGGTTTTGTTAGACCTATACCTATGGGATCACACTTTAAACTTCAGTTGTCATGTGCTTATTAGTAATGTATGGACAAAAATTCACTTTTATATGTTGATCTTGTATCTTTTGGCCTTATTGAACTCACTTATTAGTTCTAGGGTTTTTTTTTTTTTTGGGTAAATTTAAAAATATTTTTATATGTAGGCAATGATGTAATCTGCACAAAGAAGCAATTTTATTTCGTTCTTTTCAATCTATGTCTTTTATTTATTTTTCTTGCCTTACTGAACTGGCTAGAATTTCTAATATTATGCTCAATGAATGATGATTGCAGACATTCTTGGCTTCTCTCAATTTTACAGGATGAGGAAAGAATTTAGTCTTTACCATAAAGTATAATGTTAGCTGTAAATTTTGTTTGTTTGTTTTTGTACAATAGATACTCTTTATCAAATTGAGAAAGTTCTGTTCTATTACTGTTTTTCTTTTTTTTAAATCACAAATGGTATTGAATTTTACTAAATAATTTTTCTGCATCAATTTATAGGATCATATAAATTTTTCCCTAATTTATTAATCTGGTAGATTACTTCATTGATTTTCAAATATTGGTCAGTTTTGCATTTCTGAACTAAAGCTCACTTGATCACAATGTGGAATTCTTTTTGTTAATATGTATTACTGAATTCTACTTGCTAATACTTTGTTATGAAGTTTTGCATCTATGTTGCATCTATATTCATGAGAAATATTGGCCCATGTTCATGAGATATATTGGCCTATAATTTTCTTGCTCTTTCTTTTTTTGTTTTTGTCACAGTCTTTGCCTTGTTTGGGTATCAGGTAGATTTATGAAGTGAATTAGTTAAGTGTGCCTTCCTCTCCTATTTTCTGAAAGGGATTGTTTAGAATTAATGTTAATTACTCTTTAAACATTTGGAAGACTTCTCCAATGAAATAATCTGGGCCTAGATAGTTCTCTTTTGGGAATTTTGATATTAAGAATTCAATTCCCTTTATAGTTTCAGGAATATTCAAATTTTCCCACTATCTATTTTAGTTGGGTAAATTGTGGTAGGTTATGATTTTTGAGAAATTGCTCCATGTTCTATAAGCTGTGAGACTCGTGGGGTTCATAGTACTTTTAATTGTCCTTTGGATGCCTGCAGCGCCTGTAGTGAGAGCCCCTGGAATTTATTTGTAACAATGGTAATTTGTATTTTCTCTCTTTGTCAGTCTGTCTATCAGTTTTGCTGTCTTGTTTTGAAGAACTAGATTTTGTTTCAATGGAATTCTCTTTGTTCTGTGTGTTCTTTTCAAGTCCTTTGAAACTTCTTCTTTGAGTCATGAATTAAAGTGTGTTGTTTAATTCCAGGCGTTTAAAAAATTTAAAAGTCTGGGGACCAGCAGTTAGTGTAATGGCTATGTCGCTGGACTCCCACGTAGTCGACCGCGGTTCGAGTCCCGGACCCGGCGGCTTAAACTCACGCCGGGCGCGTGTGCGTGCGTGCCCAAGATCCCGAGGGAGAATGGAGGAGAAGGGATTGCGGCGTGGCCATCCCCCCTGGGGGGTGATTTCCTGCTTTCTATCTCTCTGTCTCTCTCTGTCTGTCTGGCGAGCGCACGCGCCCTATAGCAAAAACCTCTCCAAAAAAAAAAAAAAAATTAAAAGTCTGTATTGATTTATAAAATGTTTCTATTAAAAAAGTAAGTCTGGGACCGGCCCTACAGTGCAGTGGTTAACTCCTGTGCATAGGGAGCTAGATCCTATATGTCCAACTGATGTTTGAATCCTGGCCATGGTGGCTTGAAGACCACACCAGGCACATGTGCACGCATGCCCCAAATACTTACGAATTGGTGAAATGGAGGATAAAGGGTTGTGGTGTGACCACATCCCATTAGGGGGGCGGAGGAGGTACCTCATCTCTCTCTCTCTCTCTGTCTCTCTGGTGAACACATATGGCCTCTGGCAATTATTAAAAAAAATACATATATCTATTCTAACCTAATAATACTAACATATGACCACAGTTACCAGCAGTGGCAGAGGTCTTAGATATGGGTAGCTATACTGTAAGTTTGGGCTAAAGGATCATCTGGCCAGGTGAAATTTAGCCTGCAATTTCCTTTCTTTTGAGGGAGGTGTGATCTGTGACTCCTACAGTCTGAGTCAGGCTCCTAGCAATGGCTGAAGCCATTGAAAAACATTTTTGTGAAGGCTGGGAGGTTTCCTTCTTTTGGTTATATCTTCACTGGATTCCATAGACAAAGAATGAAAATTCTCTGAAGCAGAAGAAAGTTGATTGATTGGCTTCAACAGTCCAGAAGGCTCCATTTAACTTAATCTGACCAACATTTGAATATGGTCTCTAGCATTTTAATTTCTACTGGTTCCATAAAGGTTTTGTATGAGCATTCTAGTTCTTTGCCTCATCAGTGCTCTCCATTGTCACTATATTTCTCTAGTCGACTTCCCCAGCCATTGAACAATATTTTTATATGTGAGGCATGGGAGAACACTGAAAAGACAGGCAAAGGCATAACTTGGCCCTCAGGGGATCATAACTAACCCAGACAGATGCTTGCTTACAGATCGTGATCCTGTTCAGATAAAATATGATGCAATTTGAAAGCTAACCCATAATTCAAGCTAAAAACAACTGTCATGGTTTTATTTATAGCTTATTTCTTGATTCCAGCACTTTTCCTATCCAAGTTAGGGCCAGTTCTTCCTCAGATCCAATGTGTGTGGCAATAACAGATAAGTCTAACTTACTGCCTAGATCCATGTGAGGTGAACACAATAAAAACACGTTAAGCTTATTTCTATTCAAAATATAAGTAAATGTCTGGTTTACTTTTTAAAATCATGGTAAAAGATAAATAATAAAATTTACCATTTTAGGGCCAGTAGGTGGTGCAGAGATTAAGGTGCTGGATCCCGCATGGCCTACTGCGCGGTTGGAGTCCCCAGCCAGTGACTTGAAAATCATGCTAGGTGCATGTGTGTGTGTGCCCCAAATCTAGAGAGTAGACTGAAAGAGATGGGATTGTGGCATGGTCATTCCCCTTGGGGGTGATTGCTCATCTCCCACCCCATCTCTCTGACAAAGACAAGCTCTCTATAGCACAGCAAAGCAAAACAAAACCAAAGCATTTTTAAACGTACAGTTCAGTGACATTAAGGGTATTCTCACTGCTCTGTAACCATCACCACCATCTGGTTCCAAAATGTTTTCATCATCCCCATATGAAACTATTGCTATATAATCATTGAATGTTAACTCTCCACTTCTCTCTCCTCCAGTTCCCTTTGCAGTTCAAGTTTTATTTTTCTGATGAGGATTAAATGAACACATAGCCTTTGGAAGGCCTATAAAACACATGCTCCAACTTTCCTCTTTCTGTTTCTTTCTTTAAAATAATCCTTCAGAACAGACCCCAAACTGCACACTAGATAAATTTCCATTCCTATTTTATCGTATAGAAAATGAAGGCCTACTAAGGTAACATCCCTCCCCTCAGCTGTGTACAATTCTTGCCTGCCTTTTCCTGGTTGCCTAGGCAAATCATCTGCTCGCCAAGAATTGGAGAACATTTCTGACCACTGTCGCTGGCTTATATATTCCTGTGACACTTCTGGGATTTGAGCTCCCTGCAGGCACCTCGTTGATGATTTTCCTGATGGTACTACTATAACACATGCTATGATCAGTTAATCAACCGGAATCTGAACCTCCTCTGAAGGGTGTTTAACTAGGAGGGGATAAGATCTGTGACTGTGAAGAATTTTTAGCTTAAATTCCAGATTTTAACTCTACCTCTCTATAGCTGTTCAACTTTAAGCAGACACCTCTAAATTTTAGCTTTCTCATTGAATAGGAGCTTCAATTTTCACATAGTACCACAAGGAAAACAACATGTGAGAAGACTTCAAAAGTTCTTGGGTAAAAAGCCTTGATTTTGTCACCTTTCATTTTACCTCTGTTGACCCACCCCCCCATTGCTAAGAGAACAAAATTATATAAAAATTCATGGAAAATGGAATTAAAGTATAAATTTATTTTGGGGGCAAAATGTTTTTGAAATTTGTACATAGTTCTTTTCATAATACATATTTGCCATGAGCTCTTTGAAGGCTCCCTTGTGTTTGACATTTCCAGTTAGATGTCTGATAGGCATCTCAAATGCAACAGAGTGAAACAGAACTCTTGATATTTTTGTCTCCTGAGCTGATTTTTCTCAGCAGTCCTCTTTGGACTGACTGATGTATCATCACCTGACTGTTAATGACATACACCTAGTAGTATTTCGTCCCTTTCTCTCCCTGTTCATCAGAAAGTTCTACTGATTGTACTTGTGAATTACATTTGCTATGTGTTTCCCGCTTTTCTCCAATGTCACAGCCACTACACTAGTTCAAGCTCCAGGAAAGACTGTGGAAACAGCCTCCCAGCTGGTGTATTTGCTTCCATCCTTGGCCCTACTCCAATCGTCATTAGTGAGAAGAATAAGGGGAAGAGTAAGAATGTATTTATAGTGCTTTCTCTGCCATCCACTGTTCCGAGTGCATTGTACATATATATCAATTCATTCAATCCATACAATAGCTAGAGGAAAACACCCTACTTAAAACTAAACCACAAGGAGCCAGTGGGTGGCATGGCGGTTAAGGCACTGGATTCCCAAGAGCTGACTGTGGTTTAAGCCTTGGACCTAGCAGCTTGCCTTCTTACTTTTTCTCTCTCTTTCAGTCTCTCTCTGGTGAGTTAAAGTAATAATAATAATAAGTAAATAACATTAAATAAATAATTCTTTAAAAAAAACCCCTAACCCATGGCTTCCCATGTATTTTTATTTGTTTGTTTGGAGAAGTTTTGTTATAGGGAGCGTGTGCTTACCAGAAAGACAGAGAGAGACAGAGAGGCAGAAAGCGAGAAATCACCCCCCAGGAGGGATGGCCATGCCTCAATCCCTTCTCCACTTTCCTTGGGACCTTGGGCATACACGCCCAGCGTGAGTTTAAGCCACCAGGTCTGGAACTCGACAGCAGTTGACTACATGGGAGTCCAGCGACATAGCCATTACGTCAACTGCTAGTCCCAGCTTCCCATGTCTTAAGAATAAACTTCAGACTTCCGCTCTGTGAAATTCTGAAAGAGCTCATTTCTTTCTCCAGTGTCCTCTCCTCGTTCTTCCTCCTTACTCTTACAGGCTGACTACACTCCCCCCTTTTCATTTCTCAAACGTGTTCCCAAGCCTTCTCAGCTCCTGGTCCTTCTGTTTAGTCTCCCAGCTCTTCACCTAGCTAGGTTAGTGGTTTGTGGAAGTCTCTTCTCACAAAATACCTCCTCGGAAAGGCTTTTTCAGCCCTCTTTATCCACCGTGTAGGTCACAATGTGAGCAACTTTGATCCCAGTGTGTATTTATCTTATTTATTCGTTTATGTTGTATTGCCCTCACTTCATAGGGCAGAGACTTCATCTGTTTTGGTCATGTGCCAGCATTTAGCAGAGTGCCTGGGTTCCCGCAGTGTTCGACAACCATGGTTAGAATGGATCACTACAGGAAGAATGAATACAACAGAGTCCTTGACTATAAGATCGTTGAAGGGTTAGAGTACATGAAAACCTATTTATTGTGTGTTATCAATCAGTCTCCAGTTCAGATATTTCAGGACAATAACTCTCTTCCTTTTGATAATTTATCATTTCCCATAGCTATGAGGTTCCCTTTCCTCGATGAACAGACATGACAGCCTTAGTTTTCCTTTCAGACCATCCCCAGGTGTGTGCCAAGCTTGGGAATACAGTGCCAATGTCAGGGGAGGCAAGGCAATCAGGTTACTGCTCAGTGCCAAGAGCCATGTCTATACAGCCCAATTGGGTGTAGCTGTTTAATGGTTCCAGGTAAGGGACCTTGTGGAAGCTTCTGGAGTCTTCTCTGCCTGGTTGGTTGGACATGCAGCTGTTCCTCTCTGGGTCTGGCCACACTTCCTGTGGGATTTCCAGGAGAAGCACATAGGTCTTTCTCTTTCTTCCCATCCCCTAAGCTAGGGAGTACTTCTTTTCCTTTGAAGCCAGAGGAGGAGTCCTGCTATAGCCCCTGCTTCTGGCAAGATCCAATCTCTACCCCTGAATTCCCTAGGGTCTTCTTGTGGTGGAGACTCCTGAAAGATAATAGTCAGAAAGATTTTCAGGCTGACTCCATTTCTCTTTCTCTAAGGCAATGGTCACATAAAAAAAGGAAGGACACACACAAATGTATACAGCCATCTCTCAGTATCTAAGGAAGATTGCTTCCAGGATCTACATCAGACATCAAAATCGGTCCCTTATATAAAATGGTATAGTATTTGTATATAACCTATGCACATCCTCCAGTATACTTTAAATCATCTCTAGATTACTCATAATAATGAATACACTATACATGCTATGTGAATACAGTTGTTATACATTTGTACTATTTTTTATTGTTGTGGTTTTCAAAGATTTTCAGTCATGGATTTGAAATCCACGGGTATGGAGAGACTATAATGTTATGTCCTAAAAAATCCAGCCACACTCATAAAGCTCCAATTGCCACACAGACTTCACATACATTAGTTATCTGCTTTTATCACATTCCCCTCTCTCTCAGAGGCCACGTAAAATTACGTGTGCAGTTAAACCCCACTGGCACATTAAGGATGACCATGGTGAAAATAACCACTTCTCTAACCATCTGTTCTGTTTCCCCAGCTCATGTGGCATGGGACGTTCTACCCCCCTTAAGTTGGTATCCAAACACAGGCATCCAGGTGACTCCCTGAATTCTACTTTCTGGCTGAACCACACCTTCTCTCTTCCTACATCCCAGAGTGGTGTTGCTGGGTCTGAGACATTCATAGCCACAAGCTGGGGTGATTTGGCAAAGAATTTCTGGAGTCTGAGTTTATCCATATTACCAAATTCCATTTTATATCTTGCTGTGTTTTTGGCTTCCAGATGCTTTGTTCAGGGTTGTGCATGAAGCAGATCTTCTCCAACGGGTGATGGGAAAATACTAGGCCCACAGCAATGTCTCCATTAAGTGCCTGGAGAGAGACAACCTCTATTTTCTGTAACCTTCTTCACCAAGACTCTACCTTACTCTATTTTATTTTTTAGGCATCTCATGGTAGTTTTATTTTTAATAGATTTACTTTATTGAGTAGTTTTAGGTTCACAGAAAAATTGACATCTCAGAGAGGCTTGCTTCCATCCTAACTGAGTAACTAGACTTCAATAAATGGACTCTAACGAACTGGAACTCACTATGTGGGTAATGTACCACATTAATGGTACTCAGTTAGGTACATAATACTATCTACTGAGTCTATTCCCTGTTAGATTTGTTCACGTTTTTCTACCCTTCTTTAAGCATTAGGAACACACATAAAAATCTATTTATATGGCAATGCCATCTGACTCCTGGAATCACTGTGGTCATCTCCTTGTTTTAACCACATGGAATGATCACCCATAGAGACATGCTGGGGCAGTGGAGGAGTTTATGAGAGTCAGTGTGTCAGTTGAGAAGTTTTGGGCTGCAAGTAATAGAAAAACTCAACTTGACTGTTTTTAATGAAAAGAAGAAATATATTATGACTTCCCAAAAAGATCTGAATGCCGGAACTGGGAGTGGGTTGGCCCTTTTCCTTCTATCATTCTCCACTGGTTGGGTTGTTCTGAGGCTGGCTTTCCTCATAGTCACAAGACTGTTGATACACTTCCAGAAATTACATCCAAATACCACGAAATCAAGATGACACAGATAGATGACCTGATTACTGCTTTTTATTTTTTTATCTTAATTGAAGAAGTACACCTTTCCCAAAGTCCCTCAGTAGACTTTTTTTCTTATTCATTGGCCGGGATTATATCACATGTGTATTCCTAAAGAAATTGCTGGCAGAGGGACTGGAGCTGGAAATATCTCCCTTGAAACCCAGGTTTAGACAGTGGGTCCCTGAACAAATTTGTATCCTCTTAAGATATAAGAAAAGTACTATGGTCTATATGTGTGTTGTTATTTGGTGAGGCTCTTGTGACAGTACTGAAAGGGTGGAAACTTAATTCCAACTATGATGTTAAAGATGGGGCCTTTGGATGGCAAATAAAATGAGAAAAGGTCATCAGGGAAAGGCCCCATGATGGGCTTCTGGTGACTTTATTAGAAGAGGGGAAGAGACTAGAGCTGTCCTCTTGTCATGTGATACTTGTACCCCCTGGGACTATGCAGAGAAGGTCTTCCTCTGAAGACCTTCATCCTTTCAACCTTTGACCTCTAAAACCTTGAGCTAAATAAATCTTTCTTTATAAGTTATCCAGTTTACAATATTGATAGCAACAAAAAAACAGACTAGAGCAAAGATATACCATCTATAAGCAAGGTAGATCAGGTTTCATATGGCTTGATGCTTTTACATTTGCAGGTCCTTCCTTAAGAAAAGGCACATAAAGTTATGAATAAATATTAGCAATGAAAAAAATACTGTCATAAAATGAGAAAGGAAACCACAATGAATTATATTTAAACATTTTAAAAGCTATTAAAAACCATAAACAAAACAAATCTAAAAAGTAAAATAATATTCTAAATGATTGGCACATCCCTAAGGAATTATTTTTCTACTTTTTTGCATATGGGGGACTAAATATTCTTTAAAAGCATCTATATATTTCAATGAATTTTAAAAGTTTATTTATTTATTTCTTCCATAAAGGAGAGAGAGACCAAGAGAGAGACAGAGAGACAGGTACCTCCAACAGGGTCTTCTTGCCATGATTCATTCCCAGCCTCAGCCAGTCTGAGTTATGAGTATGTACACAGCCAATGTGTGGATGTGAACCTGGGACCTCCCGTGTGGGTCCAGTGCATTACTGCTTTATCACTACTCGTCTGCCAATCATTTTGTATATCATTTATACAGTGATAATAGAAAGATAATTCAATTCTTTCTCAGTGTGGTAGAAAAAAATGTTAATTAATAGTTTTTAAAAGTTTCAGCTTGATGACATGCTATTGGTAATGCCATGCAAAGACTTAGGGTTGTACAGGGAACCTTGCCATGCAGGATCTCTTTGCAGAGAGTTGTGTTTTACTGTTGCTTCACCATCTGAAGATCTCCCTGAATACGCTGGGCACACATGTGCCCGTGATCTGGGGCTGGTTGAAGGCTGGGAGTGGATTGTGGTGTTGGAATCCTGCTGGGGGTGCCTGTCTCTCTTTCTCTGTCTCTTTCATTCATGAAAGAAATGAATGAATTTAAAAAACAAAGACTTAGTGTTGTTGCAAAAATGGAAGAAAACCACACCCAGTTGCTTTCATATATGAGTCATAGGAAGTGTAAGATTCCAGGAGATTTCAAGTTGTCTTGTGTGTTGACTAATCTCAAATTACTCTATATTCACAACAGTCATGAAACAACTTATTGTCAATGTCTTCATTGTACTATGGGTTAGGAGTTTCATGATAAATTTGTTTATGTCAGTATTTTATGCCAAATCAACAAGAAGTTAAAATCATTCCCAATATTCCACATTATTCAAATTAGTCATCAAATTTACCCAATGATCCAAGAGCCTATTTATTACTTTTATTCAAATTTTTCATCTCTTCTTAATGTATTACTGCCTTTCCTCCCAAAAAATGTTCCAGGTATAATACAGATAGTTTCCAAACCTTATTATTTGCTTTCAACCAATGTGAGTTTACCTTGAAGTGAATCACATAGACACAGCCCACTAAACCCAGAGTAAATGTGTCCCCAAGTCAACTTCCCCTTATCAGTGTATCATAAAGTGCCCACAGATTCCACCATTCATCATGAGGGCAAAAGTGAAGGAGGGAAACCAGTGAAAAATAACAGGGATCACAACCAATTGTGGGTAAAATATTACACAAATATGTAACTTTGTAAGGGAAGTATAAGTAAAATGCTCACTTCTTCCTGGGTCTTGGGAAGAAGACTAGGTAGGTAGGTGGCCTCAGAACTTCAGTAGCTTCATGATACATCTCCCTTTTGCTCCTGGGTAGACCACTCCCAGAAGCTGCTATGATAATGTAAGGAAAGTTAGAAATCTCCAGGAGCAGTGAAGGGAGAACACTCTAAAATCGGAGTTTACAGGAACGAAGCCATATTGGCATTTCAGGAAAACCAGTCCTCATGAGAGGCAGTGGGCATAGAATGGCGATGAGAGAAAGGAGACCCTGAGAACAAACACTGCAGTTTCTGGGGAGCAAGTGGATGTATTAGGAGACAGAGTGGGCTGAAGCAAAGACCAGTTTTTAGTTTTCAAGCCTGGGTCAGTAGGAAGACAGAGCCTTAATAATGGTGACAAAGAGGCTAGAAGGCTAGGACCCTCATATCCCATAATAAGGCACGGCATGACTTAAGACTGTCAGAAAGGATTGAGACCTGAAGCTAGGTGAGCCCTTGACAGGTATTGAAGAGAGGCTTGGAGCAAGGAGAAGTGCCTAACTCAGGACTGATTATTCCTTAGAGCTTGTCAAGGCTGGAAAGAAACCCAGTTTCTCTGACTCCCTATTCTTTTCTGTCACCCCAGGCTGCCTCCCAGATAAACCATTTCCTCACTCTAAGCATTCCAAATTGGAAGAAGGTATTAATTCTTGCCTAAGGAGAGCCTTCCTGGGAGGTTGCTCCACCAACTCTTGGTGGGTGGCTCCTCTTATTGATGATCTTATCAGTTGCAGGGAATCTGTGCTGGATGCTAAGAACACCCATAAAACAGAGGTGGTGCGGGGAGAAACCCATTGTGTTATCTTCCTGTTTTAGGTTTCCTCTCCCATCCCCACTGCCTCCCATCATACCTGGTATTTGGTGCCAAAGTATGCATTCTAGTGCCTTCAAGCTAAACCAGTTCTGCAAGTGACAAATCCAACTCTAAATTTTGTCACTCCTTCCTTAAACACCTTTTATCAAATTTTCACCACACAAAAGCTGAAGCATTTCAGTCACTGAGGCAGTTAAGTGTGATTTTGGCACTGCTTCTTTTTCTTTATCTTTTTTTTTTTTTAAGAGAGAGATTTTTGCTATAGGAAACATGCACCCACCAGAAACACAGAGAGAGACAGAAAGTGAGAAATCGCTCCTCAGGGGGGATGGCCAATGCAATCCCTTCTCCTCCATTCTCTCTTCGGGATTTTGTATGGGCACACAGGCACATGTGCCCAGTGTGCATTTTAAGCCACTGGGTCTGGGACTCGAATTGTGATGGACTACGTGGGAGTCCAGTGATGTAACCATTAATGCCAGCTGCTGGTCCTGATTTTGGCAATGCTTCTTGAAGGAGTTATTCATTCATTTGACAAATGCTTTTCAAACACTGTCATGTGACAGGCACTATGCTGGACACTAGAGATAACAGTTGTAAGAAAACAGTCACAGTCCTTGCCATCTTGGAGACATTTTTTTTTTTTTTTCCCAGAGGTTTTTGCTATAGGGCAAGTGTGCTTGCCAGAAAGACAGAGAGAGAGATAGAAAGCGAGAAATCACCCCCCCAGGGGGGATGGTCACGCTGCAATCCCTTCTCCTCCATTCTCCTCTCGGAATCCTGGCCATGCACGCACACGTGCCTGGCGTGAGTTTAAGCCACCAGGTCCGGGACTCGAACCTTGGTCGGCTACATGGGAGTCTAGCGACATAGCCGTTATGCTAACTGCTGGTCCCAATCTTGGAGACTCTTAAATGAGGCACAACCAGACATAAAATTGCAACTGTGACTTAAAGGAGTAGCACCTTCTTGGCCAATATTCAGTCAATATGCACATATTCTGCTGTATCCAGTGTTAAAATATTTAAATGTGTCCACACCAATTGTGGTAGACAGTTTCCTCAGCTAGCCACCATTCTTTTCTTTCCCCTGTACACACAAATGCTATTTCAAGAGAGAAAGTCTTTCCTCTCCTTTGAATCTGGGCTGACCTTGAGACTTGCTTTGACCAAGAAAATGTGCTGCAGAGCCACTATGAGATTTCCAAATCAAAGACTTAAGAGATCTGGCGGCTTCTGCTTCTACTCTTTAGAAGCTATCTATCATAAAAACAAACAAACAAACAAAAACAAAACAAATCCCAAACTATCTAGAAACTATCATTCTGTGGAAAAAACAAACTAGCCATGGAGAGAGGCCCCATGCAAAGGATAGTATGCATCCAGATCCCAGCTTTTCACCCATCCCAGCTAAGAGGCCAGTCATGTGATTGGAGAAGCCATCTTAGACATTCCTACCCTAGTAGGTATACCACATGCAGCATTACACAAAACCAGTTCAGTTTGCAAAATTATAAGAAAGAATAATTAAGTTTTTAAGTTTTGGGGAAGGAGTGTTACACAAAACTAGAGCCGTTGGTGTGAACCCCAGAGTACCCTTCCTTTGTGTCCTGAGGTCCCAGGCCTGTCTCCAGTACTCCCAGGACTATTTTGCTGACCTGTGCATTAATGCTAATTTGTTAATTCCTGGCTTAGCAAGAAATTTCCAGGATCTTGTCCCAGCATCCGTTCTGACAGATTTCTGTTTTGCTTAGTTGGTGTCTACACAATTCCAGCAAAGCGTCTGAATACTAACCTTGGAGATAGGGGCTGTACAATCTTGTGGTGACTTTGGCCTCTTCAAACAGGCCAAGAAAGGAGTCCCTGAGGTAGTGGCATATGAATTGAGATCTGAAGCATGTGAAGGGGTTCATTTAATGACCAGGGAGAGGAAGACATGACCTTAGAGAGGGCATGTAAGAGAGCTCTGAGGTGGGACAAAAGATGCTAGAAAGAGGAGCTGACAGAAGACCAGAGGGGCTGGTGTTTAGAGTGAGAGACAGGAGGGGTCTGGAATCCCTAAGTCCTTCTCACACAGTGAATTGAATTCGAGTAGCCATTGCTTGGCTAGCTAATGTCCTTGGACAGTCTGACTAATGAGAGAGAGAGAGGGAGAGAAGTATCTTCCACATGGTCCGGTCACACTATGGCCTTGGCTAACCAGGCTTATCAGGCTGGGAATTGGAACCGTGGCTGCCACGTGGGGTCCCGCTTCTTCTGAGCAGCACATTATTGCCACTCCAGGGCTCAGCTCTCCTTTAACTTGATCAAATTAATCTAGAACCAAGAAGCAAATGTTCAGTCACTATCACAGCCATTAAAATTTTATAACAAAACATGTGCAGTTAAAATGCAACATAAGAAATTAAATCAGATTTGTGTATAAAGAGAATCAATATTGGTATTTAGTCACATTGAACATAGATTTCAGTGGGTTCTAATTAGGATGCTTGAATTATATGTTGCCATCTCAGTGTGTAAATTTTAAAAAATTTCTTCCATGAGAGAAAGAGAGAGAGAGAGAGAGAGAGAGAGAGAGAGAGAGAGAGAGAAAGAGAGGGGAGGAAGAGCAAGAGAGAGAAGCACCCCAACATGGTCTTAATACCACAACCCATCCCGTCTTAGAGGGCGGCCCTGGGACACAAACCTGGGACGTGAAGCTAGGGCCTTCTCAAGTGGGAACAGTGGCATTACCACTGTGCCACCCTCTGGTCCCTCAGTACTTAATATTTAGTGAGGCCGTGAGTAGAGACCAGTCATCAGATAAATCCTTAATAATAATATTGTGCCTTTGAAGATTCTTTTAAACATGATTAAAATGATTAATAGTAGTATATGGACTAATTAATACTAGTCTCAATTTTAATATAATCTGTTATAATTTTAATGAAATTATATCTTTTTTTTTTTTGGAGGGGTATTTTTGCCATAGGGCACGTGTGCTCGCCAGACAGACAGAGAGAGACAGAGAGACAGAAAACGAGAGATCACCCCCCGGGGGGATGGCCAGGCCGCAATCTCTTCTCCTCCATTCTCCTCTCAGGATCCTGGGCGTGCACCCACACGCACCTGGAGTGAGTTTAAGCCACCGGGTCTGGGACGTGAACTGCGGTTGACTACGTGGGAGTTCAGTAACATAGCCATTATGCTAACTGCTGGTCCCCGAAATTATTATATCTTAATATGAATCTGATTTATAATTAAATTTTATTTAAGTATAAAATGTGAATCCATGACAGTTTTGCTAGAAAGGTGGTTCAAAATAAGTTGCTAACAAGAAACTCAGTTTACTGTCTTAAAAAAATAAGGTTTTTTTCTATGTATAATAATGTATTTTCATAAATCAATTTAACTTCTTGTTGAACTGAAAATTACCTTGTTATTTTGGAGAGAGTTGTTGGATCCATGTTCTTAGATCATTGGCTGTCTGATCTCTCTTGTTTTGGAAACATTTTGAGAAGGATGCCGCGTTCCTGGAGTCGCTGTGTGGTTCCTGATTTCATGCGCACACGTTCAGTTGGAAGAGGGGAAATGTGAGGGATGGGACACGGCACCTATGGAGAGAGAGAGGGGTCATCACCAGTGTAGGAGATTTAGGACCCAGTGCACAGGACAACTGCTGCCTCTTCTGACTGAGCCAGCAACTGAGCTTCCAACTTCCCCAACCC
Source organism: Tupaia tana (assembly GCA_026018925.1). Classification (NCBI taxonomy): domain Eukaryota; kingdom Metazoa; phylum Chordata; class Mammalia; order Scandentia; family Tupaiidae; genus Tupaia; species Tupaia tana. The sequence goes on along the minus strand of JAKSZU010000013.1, from coordinate 13,732,352 downwards.
AAGGGAGAAATCTGGGGACGGGAAACCTCTGGCTTCTGTGCATGTTTTTCCTGCTGGCTGTGCCGCAGGTCATTTGAGGTGTGAGAGTGACTGAAATGAGTGTGCATCCTGCCCTGGCTCATTTTCTTCTTTTCTCCCCAAATTTGCCAGAAATCACATACTCTTGCCGGAGAGACACAGAGACAAACAGAGAGAGAGAGAGAGGGAGAGAGAAAGCACCCCTCCATTGGATGTAGTCATACCATAATTCCTTCTCCTTCATTTCTCCACCTTTTTGGAATTTGGGGCACACTTGCACATGCACCTGGTGTGCTTTTCAAGTCACCAGGGCTGGGATTTGAACCATGGTCAGACATGAGGGATCTGACTCCTTTAAGCACTTGGCCATGGGTCAGCCCATGCTGGCTCGTCTTCACACCATGTTCTTTTCTAGATAATAGAGTCACAAAGGGACTTGGAAAAAGTGACAACCTGGAACAACTTAGGAACACCCACTGAATACTAGGCTGCCAGTCCTGGCCTGACACGGAGGGAACAGCGTCATGTGTTTACTGATAACAAGGCTAGAGGACAAGCGCACTCCAAAATGCTAGTGGGTTTAGGGTACAGGTTTGGAACTCTTGTAAGGTAACAGACTCATGAATTTCATGGGCAAATTGACAAGATTTACAAACTCGTGCAACCAGAGAGCTTGAATCAGATAAAATCATATCAGTTCATGTATCTTGGCCCCTGAGAAATGTGGGAATGAGAATGTCCTGGAGAAATTCTGTGACAGGTTTGCTAAACATGTGCATGTGTGTGTACACACGTGTAAGAACCCTCATCCCAGGACCAGCAGTTAGCGTAATGGCTATGTCACTGGACTCCCACGTAGTCGACCGCGGTTCGAGTCCTGGACCCGGTGGCTTAAACTCACGCCGGGTGCGTGTGGGTGTGTGCCCAAGATCCCGAGAGGAGAATGGAGGAGAAGGGATTGCGGCGTGGCCATCGCCCCTGGGGGGTGATTTCCTGCTTTCTGTCTCTCTGTCTCTCTCTGCCTGTCTGGCGAGCGCATGCGCCCTATAGCAAATACCTCTCCAAAAAAAAAAAAAAAAAAAGAACCCTCATCCCAAATTGCCATGTGACCTTTAAGTCCCTATATCACAATCCCTTTCTTTCTATTCCAATGACGTTCACTCTTGGAACTCACCCCACCAAGTACACTATCCATTCCTTTTCATTCTTGAATGTCAATCATGATTTTAACTTGATTCGTACCTTCTTTGGACACATGATTTTTTTTTTTTTTAACCTAGGGGAAAAAGAAAATTTCCTTGGAGATTCACTTGGATACTTGATCAAAGCAAATCTTATAATTGAAAATATTATTAGTTCTTATTTTTTAAAGGTAGAAAATTAGATCATTTCACATAAATTCTCCTGTTGGCTACTTGCAAAGAAATTATGACACCTTTTGAATAGGTCAACTAAATATATTTTTTCTTGTAAGTAGGTTTAAGCAAAAACAGATTGCTGTTTTTCTGTTTCTTTGACATCACTATGTGATGTTGCTTGTCTGAAGGCCAGACACAAATGACGTGTGTGTGTCTGTGTACATATGGAACTCATTTTCCTCTCAATGACAAACACATGAGTGGATCCTGTGCTTCCTCCCTGGTTATACAGTTCAAGTACATGGACAATGAGTCAAGCCCAAAGCTGAGTTTCTTGTCTTAAAATGAAATTTCTCTTAAACTCTCTTCCAACTTCTTTTCTAATAATAGGTTAAAAATGAACATAAGGAGTCAGCTGGTGGTATGGTGGCTAAGGTGGCTGGATGCCACAGGGCTGACTGTGTGAGTCCTGGATCTGATGGCATAAAAAACATGCTGGATACATATATGGATATGTCCAAAATCTGAGCAGAGAATGAAGGAGAAAGGATTGCAGTGTGGCCATCCCCCTTAGGGGGATGCTATCTTATTTTCCCTCTCACCCTCTCTTTCTCTCTTCAGTGAGTGTATGCACTATTTGGAAAAAAAGTAATTAAAAAGAAAAGAATTAAAATGAAGTCTATAAGTAAGGATCTTCAGAAATAAAAGGTCTAAGTCAAGCTTTTAATTTGGGAAAACTATAAACTTTATTACTTGCCTTAAATTAAGTGGTTCAGGGAGCCAGCAGGTGGAGTAGTGGTTACATCGCTGGACTCTCACATGGCCTACTGTAGTTCAAAACCCAGACCTTATGTCTTCAAAATCACACTGGGTACATTTTATGTGCATGCCCTTGATCCCAAGAGGAGAATGGGGGAGAAGAGAGTGTGGCAGGGCCATCCCCCTTGGGGAGTGATTTCTCACTTTTCTTCTCACTGTCTCTATCTCTCTCTCTCTGGCAAGTGCATGCACCCTATGGAAAAAAAAAACTCTTAAAATTTTTTTTAGTGTTTTGCGCACCAAGGTGTCTTGTTGACTATGTGTTGGACTCTTAGAAATCTTGAATGCAACAAAGATTATTTCAAATAGAAGTTATTTGCTATTTTTTCTTGGCATTTAAGAGTGAGAGAAGAATAGGAGCCAGAATACACCTATTTTCAAGTTTTTTTTTTTTTAATGAAAGCCATTAACCAGATTTACTTTATGTTCAGCATATAGATTTTTTAAAAATTTAGACCATTTATGGTTATTGTATTCAAGGATAGTCTAAGAAAATAGTGTGAATGAACTATTTCACTCTTTTTTGTTTAACTGATTTACATACAAAATTGGTTATATGGTAGAAAATGCATGTAAGAAAAAAATACAGAAAAAAAAAAGAAAAAAGAAAATGCATGTAAGGGGGAAAATTTAAAAGTACTAGTGAAAAATAAGAAAACATTGCCTAAATTTTAATAAAATATGCTAAGCTAACTGTATAAATATAACCTGTAATCATTAAAAGATAAATAGTAAATATATTTTAAGTGTGGTAGCGCATGTAGGACCATAGTAGTTACTGCTCAGTTATACCAGGATGTATCTGTTACATCATAGCTTTTAATGGGGCAGTGCAACAGACTTTTGCATCCCTTCTCAATAAATGTGGCATGGATGAATAAACGAATAAATGATCATTTCAAGTATCTGTTCTAAGTTACAGATGCTTCAGCAGACTCTTGGTGCTTGGTTGTTTTGGGACAATAACCGTTTTGACTTTTGTATTTTTATACAAAAGTAGGAGAAGAGAGCTAGGGCGGATGGGCCGGCACACCACACTCACTGTCTTCCCAACAGATTTTGATAGTGCAGAGCTGGCTACTTCCTTTAGGGGACACTCACTTCCGCTTTCTTCCCAAAAATATGCCGGTCAGCTCCTATGACTGAAAAGAATGTGTCTTATCCCTCAGGTATTATGGGACAGAGAAAAAAAGTTTGAGGAAAAAATTAGTACTTCTGCAAGGATTCTTATTTTCAGAAATAAGGGTGTATTTTATCACTAAATATTATCTCAGTCCAGCAGGATAATGTTACACATCTATGATCAGGAATGATTTCCAAATAATTTATATTTTATTACAGCTTGAGAGATGCAAGGTCTTTGCAGAGTTCTTTTTTTTTTTTTGGAAATGGATGACTTTTTCTTCATTTTAAAGAATCATTTTATTTATATTTAATTAATTAATTAATTAATTAATTATTTTAATTTGACCAAAGAGGGACAAAGTGAGAGAGCAAGAGCTAGAGCAAGAGAGCAAGAGGAGAAAGAGAAAGTGAGAAAGGAAGCCACCAACCACAGTTGGCCATGTGGGAGTCCAGTACCCTTAACCACCACACCACCTGCCGGCCCCCCTGAACTGGATGGCTTTGTTTAAAAGTTCATTCAGAATACTCTTTGAGGCAGGGAATCTTCTTGAACCATGGTAGCAGGAACAGATGTAAGTAGAATTTCTTTCTGTTAATCTCACTGGAAGATTCTATTGCAGGATATTTTCACCAAAAATGTCTATCTATATGGATGTTTGTGATGATACCAGACCATCACAGAGAGAGCTTACTGTTCCTGCCAATGGAAAGACCTGAAAAGTTCTGATCAGCCAAGATGCCCTGAATACACCAATTTGAAGGATGATCTATCAGCTTTAGAGATTTGGATTTCTAAGATTAGAGACAGCTGTGAGCAGAAAAAAGAAAAATCCACTCTACTTCTCACCCCTCCTTCTTCTTTCTAACATTCCCACAGACATGAATATGCTTTTAGTTGAGCCTACTCAGACACAGAGGAGTCAAGGCTGGAGGATTTATTTGAAAAGGAAACCCAAGAAAAATTCTGACACATCTTGGAAAGTCTCTAAAAATCTAAATATAACTGCAGCCCAAAGGCCTACCCGTAAAACACGGACAAGGGGAGATGATCCAGACTTGAAGAGTCTAAGTCCATTTGGGGTTTGTTTGTTTGTTTGTTTGTTTTGTTTTGTTGCTGAATACAGGTCTGGCTCCCTGACAGGATCCCATAAAGGAGACAAAATCCATCTGTGGGACAGTCAGGCATGGCAACTCCTTGGGGAGGTGGTTCTTGGAGGAAATGCAGTATCTCCAGAATGTAGAATACACAATAAGGTGTGGGAAGGCATTTTTAAATACTTCCTTTTGAGACTTTTCACTCCCTGATTCTACCTCATTTATAACATTTATAAAGATGAATAACAGTAGATTCAGTACAGAACTTTTTTCTTCTTTAATTGCTAGAAGATGTGTGCACTTGCCAGAGAAAGACAGAGAGACAGAGAGAGGGGGAAGAGAGACAGAGAGAAAGAGAGAGAGAAGAAAGAGAGAGAGAGAGAACCTCTCAATGGGCCATGGTTATACTGCAATCCCTTCTCCATTTCTCTATTCTGTCAGGATTTGGGGCATGTATGCACACAGGCCTAGCATTGTTTTCAAGCCACTGGAACCAGGATTCAAACTGTCATCAGCTATGAGGGATCCAGTTCCCTTAGCCACTAGGCTACTGGGCCAGTCCTTCATTTTTTTTTTTTTTTTCCTTCACATTTTTCCTTCCAATGGCCAATAACATAGTAAAGGGAAGGCGTGTTGAAGAGGACTGTCAATATCTGTTCCCCAGTCCCACCTCCTGCATCCTATAAACCAATGGAGTGCTGTGTGGAAAAAGTCTTCTGTTTTCTGTGTAACTGCAAGAAAAAGGAAGGAAAGAAAAACAACCCAACTGCCAATTCCATTTGCAATCTTGAGGCTTGAGAAGTCACTGTTGCGAAGGACACTTGGCTGAGTAAATCCGTGTGTCACACACCAGACTAGAAGGTGTGAGCAGATAAAGGTGAGGCAGGAAACTCAAAATCTAGTCAGTTACTCCTGCCTGGCTCCTGCTCCTCAGCCAGAGAGAGGCTCTCTGTTCCAGTGCCGAGGCAGCTCCTGGCTCTGCCATTGTCTACCCAGCTGGAAGGCTGCGCAGTGAGTCTCCACCTTCTTCATGGAGAAATGACCTCCTGGGGCTGCTGTGGAGAGTAAAGAGGACAATAAGTGTATAGGCTGAGAACGATTGTCACCAAATAAGTGCTCAACACAATGTTAGTCTTTATAGTCTTGGGAATATGCATGTGTATCTCAGATGTTAGAAAGCATTGTAATAGGAATTATGATTGCTTTATAAAAATTTAAATAAAGAGGGAACAGCAGTTGGTGTAATGGCTATGTTGCTGGACTCTCATGTAGTCATCCACGGTTTGAGTCTCGGACCCAGTGGCATAAACTCATGCCAGGCGTGTGTGCGTGCGTACCCAAGATCTTGAGAGGAGAATGGAGGAGAAGGGATTGTGGGGTGGCCATCTCCCCTGGGGGGTGATTTCTCACTTTCTGTCTCTCTGTCTTTCTGGCAAGTGCACAAACCCTATCGCAAAAACCTTTCAAAAAATTTAAAATAAGGAGGGACCAGCAGTTAGTGTAATGGCTATGTTGCTGGACTCCTGTGTAGTCTACCACAGTTCGAGTCCCGGATCCAGTGCCTTAAATGCACACTGGGCGCGTGTGCGTACATGCCCAAGATCCTGGGAGGAGAATGGAGGAGAAGGGATTGCAGTGTAGCTGTCTCCCCTGGGGGTGATTTCTCGCTTTCTGTCTCTCTGTCTCTGTCTTTCTGGTGAGTGCATGCGCCCTATAGCAAAAACCTCTCCAAAAATAAAACTTTTTAAATAAAGATATGTGGGTTTTCTGTGGAGATAAGTAAATATGTCTGATTAGAAATGGTGGATTTTTAAAATTTTCAAAATAGTGTTAGAAAATAGATCCTTCAAAAGTAACTCCTGGCTGGGACCAGCAGATGGCATATTGGTTACATCACTGGACTCTCACGTAGTCAACTATGGTTTGAATCCTGGACCCAGTGGTTTAAACTCATGCCACCTAAAATCCGGAGGTGAGACTGGGAAAGGGATTGCAGTGTGGCCATCCTTCCTGGGTGTGTGTGTGTGATTACTTGCTTTCTGTCTCTCTGTCTCTCCAGCAAGCGCAAGCACCCTATAGCAAAAATCTCAAAAATAAGAACAACAAAAGTAAAGCCTGGCTAAGAATGCAATAGATCATTAGATGGTGGCCTGTGGCTATTAGAACAGAAATTGTGTTACTGGGACTGCAAATGTTCATTAAGTTTCTGTGGATCCAGTCTGCAGTCCCTCATGCTTAAATGGGCAGAAATAGAAAAACAATTACTTCAAATGTTGGAAATGTTCTATTTCCAGAGAGGGAGACTTAAATCCAAGCCTTCAAAACATACATTTGCTATCTTTCTCTTTTTTCCTTTTAAAAAAATTTTAGAGGGCATATGCACTTGTCAGACGAAGACAGAGAGACAGAAAGAGAGAGGGAGAAAGTATACCCCAATAGGGTGTGGTCATGCCGCCATTTCTTCTCCTCTATTTCTCCCTCCTTTTGGGATTTTGAGTCCACATGCATCCAGCGTGTTTTTCTTTCCCTTTTTAATTAATTAATTAATTATTTTTTTTGGAGAGGTTTTTGCTATAGGGTGCATGCGCTTGCCAGAAAGACAGAGAGACAGAAAGCAAGAAATCACCCCCCAGGGGGGATGGCCACGCCTCAATCCCTTCTCCTCTATTCTTCTCTCGGGATCTTGGGCACATACACACACGTGCCTGGTGTGAGTTTAAGCCACCGGGTCTGGGACTCGAACCGCAGTCGACTACATGGGAGTCCAGCGACATAGCCATTACACTAGCTGCTGGTCCCTTTCCCTTTTTCTTTTTGAAAGAGAGATTTATACTATAGGCATGTGTGCTTGCCTGGAGAGACTGAGAGATAGAAAGCAAGAAGTCATTCCCCAGAGGGGATAGCCATGCCACAACAATTCCTTCTCCATTCTTCTCTCAGGATTTTGGGTGCGCGCACACACACACACACACACACACACACACACCCATGTGCTTGGTATGAGTTTTAAGTTGCTGGGTCCAGGACTCAAACCGCCGTTGACTATGTCGGAGTCCAGTGATGTAAACATTACGCCATCTGCTGGTCTCTGTGGTCTGTTTTTCAAGCTGCTGGGACTAAGACTTGAACCATGGTCAATCATGGGGTTTGGTTCCCTTAACCACTAGGCTATGAGGTTGGCCTTGCACACTTGTTTGTTAAAATTAAGGTTATTTACTTCTTCCATGATGGGGAGGAGGGGAGAAAGAAAGAGAGAGAGATATGCCCCTTTCCCCAGGATCTTCAAGTCATAATCTTCTCCAAGCCTCAGCCTTCTCGCATCATGAGCATGCACGTGGGTACCATGTAGGTTTAGGGAGACCTCAGGATGTGAAACTGGTATCTTTTCTTTTTTTTGGAAGGTTTTTGCTATAGGGTGCATGCTTTTTGCCAGGAATAGAGAAATAGAAAGCAGAAATCACCCCCCACCCCGGGGCAATGGCCACGCCACAATCCCTTCTCCTCCATTCTCCTCTCGGGATCTTGGGCATGCACACACATGTGCCCAGCATGAGTTTAAGCCACCGGGTCCAGGATTCGAACCGTGGTCGACTACATAGGAGTCCAGTGACCTAGCCATTACGCTAATTGCTGGTCCCTAAACTGGTATCTTCTTATGTGGGCCCAGTCGTGATGTGTCACCATCTGCCCCATTTTTTAAAATGCATATGTACATGCACATATGTATTTAGTTCTGGAAAAGGAACAGAGTTGATTTTACACTCCACAAAGCCAAGCAGAGCAGAGATTCCTAGGACAGTGCCTATCAGAGATGACAATTATCAAAGTGAATGAGTGTATAAGCAATGTGTCAACCAGCAAGCACCTACCCAACCACTAGTGGCAAAAGCCAGGGAATACCCAGAATGAGATCTCACTTCTGTTCTGTTTTTGGCAATATACATGGCAGGTTTCAGTTAGGTTTCTTCTGGAGGATTTGCATGTGTGTCTGTGTGTCACACACTGTTGTCTGTTCTTATGAAGTGGTGTGGGTTCCTTTTAGAGGGGCTGTGTTTGGGGAACCCAGATCCGAGGTAGAGAGGACTTCGGGAAATTCACAGAGGGTATTGCTCACTTTATGCAGAAGAGCAATCTATAAAGTAAGCTGGTCTACACGTGGGCATGTGTGAGAATGATTACTCCTGAACAGACAGAAGCTGTGATAGCATAATTAGTGACCAGCAGAGAACAGAGACCATCATGGCTGATCATGGGGAGAAGGTGCTTGTTGGCGCAAAGTGATAAAGTGAGAGGTGAGCCACAGACAAGATGAGGGGGACTCTCTTTCTTAGAGAACTCACAGCAAAGGTCTGCACTCCAGAAGGCAGGTAGAAGAGCTGGATTCTGTGCCATGGTAACAAGCTAGAAGAAAGGAATGGGGGGACTTGGGACCTGCAGCGGATGAGCCTATAGGTAAACTATTAGGTGGGTTTTCCTATTAAGCAAGATCATCCTCCAGGAAGCTCCCATGAGGTACTTCCATGATGGGTCAGGCTTTTAGGAAAATAAATCTAGCAGGCAGCGATGATCTCGGTCACTCAGCTCAGTGATCTGATTGTGAAAAGGTGTTCTGTGATTCCTAAAGTAAAATGGCCAGCAGCACGTGAGTGTACTTTCTCACCATGAGCCTCGCTGCTCACTGCCAGGGTCCTCAGGCTAAACAGCCTTGATTTCATTGCCTTTCATTTCGCCTCTGTTGATCCCCATTGCTAAGAGAACAGAATTATATGTCCAGGTCTTCTCTTTACTTACCCTAAAGTTCATAATTCTGTAGTAGGTAAGATGGAAAATGAAAACAAAGGAATTTGGCAAATATTAATAAGGGATTGATTGTGCTAGGCACTTGCCATAGGCTATGGTATTCATTCCACTTGGCAATTGTGACACTTGTACACTTAACACAGCGCTATTATCCTGATTTTACAGATAAGAAAACTAAGACAAAGAAAGGCAAAGCTTGCCTAGGTCAGAAAGGCAGATCAGGCCTCAATCCTAGAATTATCTTTTTCCTTTACTTGTGTGTGTGTGTGTGTGTGTGTGTGTGAGAGAGAGAGAGAGAGAGAGAGAGACCTCTCAGTGGGGTGGTCACACCACAGTCCTTTTTCCTCCCGTTTTCTCTCCCGCTGACTTTGGGGCAGGCACACACCCACACCCAGCATGTTTTCCGAGTTGCTGGGCTGAGATGTAAACTGTGGCCGGCCATGTGGGATCCAGCTCTTAATGCACAGGGCTCAACTGGAGCACTATGGGTCCGCCCAAACCTAGGAATAACCTGTCCCAGAATTCCTATTATTTCTTTCATGGAGCTTCCCCATGCTTCACACATGAGCACTTTATAAAATTCTCTCTGGATAGGTATGCAGATATGTAGCAGCATGCAGCAGCAGGTAGGTGTGTGGACATGTAAGTAGCAAGGAGGAGCAGGTGCGTGTGCAGAGGTTCAAGTAGCATGGCTGATCAGGTGGGTGTGCAGAGGTGCAGGTAGCATGGAGGAGTAGGTGGGTGTGCAGAGGTGCAGGTAGCATGGAGGAATAGGTGGGTGTGCAGAGGTGCAGGTAGCATGGGGGAGCGAGTGAGTGTGCAGAGGTGCAGTTAGTGCGGGGAGCAGGTGAGTGTGCAGCGGTGCAGGTAGTACAGGGAGCAGGTGGGTGTGCAGAGGTACAGGTAGCATGGGGGAGTGAGTGGGTGTACAAAGGTGCGGGTAGCATGGGGGAGCGAGTGAGCGTGCAGAGGTACAGGTAGCGCGGGAAGCAGGTGAGTGTGCAGAGGTGCGAGCGGCACAGGAAAGCAGGAGGGAAGGCTGGAAACATCTCGGTGATTCCTCATCTGCTGCCCTTCCTGCCTTTGCCTCCCTCTCCCATCCCCCAGCAATCTCCTGCCTCCAAAAGAAGTCACAACAAGGGATTTGTCTCTTGAGATCAAACCAGTGATCCATCCAGCTCTGTTTCCTGCTTCTTGAGTTTGGCTGAGTCATGACACTTGAGCAGGAGGCAGACGGCATGGCAGCCCCTTAGGCCAGCAAACAATATTGCATATTGTAAGTGGGATGAAAACATTCCGGCTGACCCCAGGCCCACGTGTGCCCCAAAGCAGCAGATTTAATGAAGCAAATGGCCAGGTGAGGTCACAGACCAAATTCCAGGCATGTTTTGCCCACACTGGCTTGAATGGTTTCTTTGCATCTTGCTGTCAGATTTATAGACACATCTGAATCTCATTTTTAAAATTCCAGCCTCTGGGCTTTGATATATTCCTTTCTAATACTCTTCTGCTGTGGCCTAAGGAGTGAGAAGGACATTTGCATCTGCGGTGTAATTAAGAGGAACAAAAGAGAAAAATTTTAACAATCTTTAAGATTAGTTTAATGTTTATAACATTGGAGTCTTATGGTATAGGGAAAGAAAGGACAGGTGTTTTTTTTTGTTTGTTTGTTTGTTTTTTTAAGAGGTTTTTGCTATAGGGCGCGTGCTCTCGCCAGACAGAGAGAGAGAGACAGAAAGACAGAAAGAGAGAAATCACCCCCCAGGGGGGATGGCCACGCCGCAATTCCTTCTTCTCCATTCTCCTCTCGGGATCTTGGGCACGCATGCACATGCACCCGGCGTGAGTTTAAGCCACCGGGTCCGGGACTCGAACCACGGTCGACTATGTGGGAGTCCAGTAACATAGCCATTACGCTAACTGCTGGTCCCAGAATAGGTTTTTTTTTAATATAAGAATTATTTTACTTATTATTATTGTTATTTTAAAATTTGCTACAAGACAGATGTGCTCAGTAGAGAGAGGCAGAGAGAGAGGAAAAGTGATAAAGCAAGCCACCCGGTCTGGGACTCGAACTGGAGTTGACCATGTGGGAGTCCAGGGCCTTAACCATCACACCGCCTGCTGGCCCCAAGGACAATTTGTTTTAAGATGTTTTCTTACTTCAGATGGCTTATATCCACCACGTTGTTTCATGTTATCCCTACATTATTTCCCCACTGCTTACATATGATCAGTGCTGAAAAAAGGAAGTGAGATCTTACACCCTCACCAGGGCTGACAGTTCACCAACGAGGCAGATCACAAGGGCCGTGTCAGTGGCAGGACTGGCAGATTCTGGGTCAGGAGCAGGAGCTCAAAGGACCTGCTGTCCGTGAGACACTCAGCTCTGGCTCTGAGGGTGACTGTCTTAGACCATGACCGAAATACAGTGAGCCAAGCCAGATGTGGGACTCACAGGGTTATCAAAGACGTAGTCCAGAACCGACTCCAAATCTGTGTGGACTGATGTTCTATGCCACAGGTCCTGATGGTGGCCACACCAGTAGTTCTCGCTTTACTTCCTCTGGTACATACAGCGGGGCAAGCCGGGGTCCCCTGCCGCCTGTGTGCCCATTGGGTCCAGGCAAGTAGATGCAATTATGGAAACTGAGTCTCTCTCCCTCTCTCTCTCTGTCTTGTTTAAACTTTCCCCTACTCCTTTCTTGCCTAGTGCATGAATTTTGGCCCTTTCACCTCTTTTGTGCTCCTTTTTTCCTTTTTCCTTTTGTGTGTGTGTGTGGTTGAATAAAATCTGGCCCACTGGAGCTCTGCAGAGCTGGCTCAAAGAGGAGCAATATCCCCTCTTCCTCTTAGCCTCTCTTGCCTTTATAATGGTATTCGAACACAAAAAGTAGATGCCAGAATTTTGACCAGAACTTTTCTCAGATTACCAGGGTCACAATACAACAGGGAAATTTCAGAGCAATGCTGAGTGAGTCAGTGTTCAAGCCCCTCCTTGAGAGCTGACATGGGTGTGCAGACTCTCCTCTGCCTGCGTGTATCTGGAATGGGACTGAGCCCAGAGGTAGCCCGTGGGGTTGAGAAAAAGGGACGATTTGCCTTCGGAGTGGTGGTCAAGAGTTCAAGCTGATTACATTGGCATTTTTCTTTGGAAAGTTGCAAAGCATTGACATTAAAATATCCTCTCCGTGAATTGAGAATTTTACTATAACGGGTAAAGAACGTTAATGAGGACCACAGTACTCTGGTTGCTGCTTTAATGACGCAGTGAAGGGGTCCCAGACTCCAGGCTTATCTGCCATTAGGCATCTTTGAGCTGGCAGGAGGAGCAAAGTGACAAGAATCACCGTGGAAATGATTGAGTTTCTCAAGCAGCCTGTGTTATTTTAATTAGACCGGGATATTGAGAACATGGTGCATTGATAAACTGGAGAAATAATGAAGGTTGTTTCTTCTCCCTCATCTCTTCCCACCCCCTTCAAATGAAGCAATTATTTCCCTGACCTCAGGAACTGCATTTCAAAGAGGTCTGAAGACAGGCTTAGACCTGCTGCTCTGGTGAATTCGGTGGTGCCCAATTACTGACCTCGGGAGTCAGCATTCTGAAGATTAGAGTCACGGGGAGTTTGCTTCACAGACTCACTTCTAATAATATACCTTCCATGCAGACACCATTAACCTGCCTTTTCCAGTTAGCCAATAACAAACGCCTAAGGGCAAAATTGTTATCAGCTCTCTGGGGGTCAAGGCCTTGGCTCTAATTAGAAACAGAGGCATCTGCAAGGGAAAGTAATGAAAGCACCCAGTGAGTAAAAGCTGGCGGTGTAGGAGGCAAGGTGAGGAGTCACCAGGTCCTGAGACGTGTAAGAAGAACAAATCTTTGGTGCTGAAAGAACCACAGTTCATTTAGGCTATCCAACATCTTAAAATGTAGCTCTTGTTTTCCCTGTAAGGTTTATTTCGATAGATGGGGCAAGTGATATCATTCACATGGGTCTTATGTAAATGTTATGGAAGACATAGTGACTTCTTTTGCTTGTCTGTGAACCTGGAGAGCTTAATGATTTAGCTGAATTAAGCAACCATTTACTGAGATATTGCCTGCTTGACACTGTGTGGGAGGACGGCCCTTTCCATGAGGCTCCCTGAGGGAATTGAGCCCGAATGCCTGAAGCATCTGTAGGGCCTTTCAACATCTTTCCTGTACATCTAGACTGATACCAGCCACGGTCCACCCATTGGAAGACCGAGACAACAACCATCCATTTTATGTAGGGCTTAATTCTCTCATGCAACTGCTACTGATAAGGGCTGCACCATAGATACAATTCCTGACCTCTCCCTGGTCCTTTTCTCATCAGGGGATCAGGCAATGAGTCCAGTGACAGATAGTAAAGCCTGGAAGAGGGGAGTATGTTGCTGTGGGAGCATACAGAAGAAGCAGCTCCTTTGGTCAGGGAGCATAAGATAGTCCAGAAAAGACTTTCTAAGGGAGCGACATTCAGGTTCCCATCTGGAAGAAGAGTTGGAGCTGGTCAGAAGAGGGGGAAAGATGTGTCTGGGCAGAGGGGTGTGTGACAGGATGAGTAAAGGCCTCCAGGGAGACTGAGGGAGGCTGTTCCTGAGTGGGCATTTTGGTGACCAGTGACTCCTCAGCATTCAGCACAGAGTCTTTTTATTTTCTTCATTTCCTTTTTTCTCCCCATTTAAAAAATTTGTTATGATTCCTTATTTATTTTCAATTATTGCACATATCTATAGTGTGTGCTATGGTTTTTCAAAGTATGTATGCAGTACATAACAACCAGATCAAAGCTATTTCCATATACATAATTTTCAATAGAAGACTTTACATTCCTGTGTCTGTTAACTGTTTCTTCCCTTTGCCTTTCCTATTCACCCTCTGAAATCCACTCCCCGCCCTTACACTCTCTGGTATCTACACTATCCTCCCTACTATCATATCTTCAAATCTTTCCATTTCCACCATAGAGTACAGATATTTGGTATGTATGTGTATATTGAGGGGATATACAGTGTTTGTCTTTCAAAGTCTGTTGTGCTTCGCTTAGCATTAAATCTTCTATATTCATCCACTTTGAATCAAATGACAGGGTCTCATTGGGGCTTACGGCTGAGTGGTATTCTGTAGCATATATGTATCACAACTTTTCAACCCACTCACCAGTTTCTGGGCACTTAGGTTGAGTCCATGTCTCAGTAATTATGAATAATACTGGAATACACATGGAAGCATCCCAGAGTCTTTTCAGCATGACTCAAGAGATGTGTCAAGATACTTCTTGACTGAATTAATAAAGAAAGGAAAGAAGTTTGGAACAAAATGATGTTGTGGGTGGTGAACAGGTAAATGGGTGTGGTGGGAAAGGACTGGGGAAGGGACAGCTTGGGAAATGTTCATAGGAACGTCATCATTCACCTAAAATTAATTGTGTTTCATCTTTAAGGTACCTGGTGGCTGGTAAAGGGTAGTGAGACTGATTATGTAGCATCTTAGTCAAGTGTCAGAAATGTGCAAGGACATGTAAGGGCACTAATCTTTACTGAAGAGTGAGTTTTGCAATTAACTGATGATAAATAGGCACCCAGTCTGGAGGCTGGTGACCTATGCAGAGTCTACTGCTGGTGAGAATCTTGAAGTTTCCTTCTCTCTCTGGGCTCTATTTTCTTTTCCAACATTTCTTGACCTTTTGTATCACTCTATCATTCCCACAGGACCCTTTCCATGCCTGGTGGGTAGCATCAGACCCTGCAGTGGTTTTCAACACTTAATCAAACGTAGAACCCTTGTTGCCAATGGAATCTGACCCAGGGACAGCACCCAAGCAGTGCCATGTGACTGAGGTTGACCCCATGGTTTTGTGGTTTGAGAGAAAGGCCCAGTGTAACTTTGATGTATTATGCTCAAGATCTTTATTTAACTTTGTGTGATTCTATATGCATTCTTTTGTCATATGCCATCTTCTCAAATGTCCCAAGTAGTTAATGTTTGTTAAAGTTATTACTAATATGAATTGGTTAGTTTTACTTTAAATATTTATTTGGTAATGAAAGAAATATAGTTCCAAGTTTTTGTTTGTTTGTTTTCATTGTGGGGCTTCATTTTCTCTCCAATGATCAGGAATCTGGGTTTTTGTAACACCCACACCACATTTCTTCCTTTTCTTATATTCCAATATATGTGAGGACTTAGAGGATAGTTTTCAAACTGGACCCCCGAGGAGGCAGATATGTCCCAGAGGGTGGGAAAGGACTGAGGAGGACACGCTTCTGCTTTAACCTCAGTCACTTGGTGCTACTTGGGTGCTGCCTGAAGTTTTGCAATTAGCTGATGACAAATAGGCACCAAGTTTAAGTTTGGAGGCTGGTGATCTATGTAGTGTCTATCTCTCATGGGAGTCCTGAAGTTTCCAGGGTCAAATTCCATTGGCATCAAGGATTCCACGTTGATCAATGTTAATCACTGCTCAAGAGAGCAGCTCAAGGTTGACACCCTACACATGGGCAAGGTACCACTAACTTTGAAGACCACAGTATTAGTCCATTATTGTGTTGCCAAATGGAAATCCCTTATACTGGGTGATTTATAAAGGACAGAGATTTATAAAGGATAGAGATTTATTTTGCTCATGATCCTGTTATCTGGATAGTCTAATAGCATGGGCTGGCTTCTGGTGCTATGTCACAACATGGCTCTCAAAAGCAGGAAGGAAGGTGGGCACATACAGAGAGAGAGAGCACAACCTGCAGGCAGCTCTTACTTTTATATAGTAACAATCCATTTTGGGGAGAACTAGCCTCTTCCTGTGAGAACTCGCTTCCTCTTTGAGATAGCATTAATTCATTCATGAAGGTGATGCCTCTATGATCCAAGCACCACTCCCCTTGGCCTCAGTTCTTAAAGTTCTCACCACCTCCCAATATCATTACCTTGGGGACCAAATCCCAAAGCATGAATATTTGGGGAGACAAACCATGTTCACCCTATAGCAACCGCTAGTGCCTTGTCTTCAGCTCTTGATTAGAGGGAAAGTAGCCATGAGGCTTGCGATTACTCCTGCTGCATGTAAGGACCTGTCATAATGCCTCAGCTGTCCTTGGGAATCCTCATGACAAATCCCTAAGAGATGTAAGAGGTGAATCAAAGGAAGGGAGCTAAGCAGCAGTCATGAGCATCTGCTAGGTAAGGGCTCTTTGCTGAAAGCTTCACGTGTGTGATTTCTACTTCTCTTAGAAACTGCAGGAGAGGGACCAGCAGTTAGTGTAATGGCTATGTCGCTGAACTCCCATGTAGCCGACGACGGTTCGAGTCCTGGACCTGGTGGCTTAAACTCACGCCGGGCACGTGTGTGTACGTGCCCAAGATTCTGAAAGGAGAATGGAGGAGAAGGGATTGCGGCGTGGCCATCCCCCCTGGGGGGTGATTTCTCACTTTCTGTCTCTCTGCCTCTCTCTGTCTTTCTGGCGAGTGCATGTGCCCTATAGCAAAAACCTCTCAAAAAAAAACAAAAACAAAAACAAAAAAAAAAACAAAACAAAAACTTCAGGAGAAAGATTCGGGAAAGAAGAGAAACATTATCAGTTCTAAGTTCAAGTAGTTCATAATAGAACACAGATAAGCCAGAAAAGCTTGGCCTAAAATTTCTTAAGTTGAAGTGATTATTGATTGGAAGGGTTGCATTAGAAGCATTATCTCCAAATGTCCCAACTTGTCATTGGTAGGATCATTGACAGCAGATGCTATAAATTATATTGTGGACATTCCAGAATTGAAACTTTCCAATTTTTGTCCATAGATTATCACCTGGGAACTTAATAAAAATATGAATTTTGGGACCAGCAGTTAGTGTAATGGCTATGTCACTGGACTCCCATGTAGTCGACCACGGTTCAAGTCCCGGACCCAGTGGCTTAAAACTCACACCAACCGTGTGTGCATGCGTGCCCAAGATCCTGAGAGGATAATGGAGGAGAAGGGATTGCGGTGTGGCCATCCCCCCCTAGGGGATGATTTCTCACTTTCTGTCTCTCTGTCTCTCTGTGTCTGTCTGGTGAGTGCATGCACTCTCTAGCAAAAATCTCTCCAAAAAAAAAAAAGTATGAATTTTGGGCCAGTTGGTGGTGTGGTAGTTAAGACAGCTGGATCCTACATGGGTATGTGGTTTGAGTCCTGACCCAATATCTTGAAAAACATACTGGGTTCACATGTGTGTGTTCTCAAAATCCTGAGAGGAGAATGGAGGAGGAGGGATTGTGGCATGGCCATCTCCCAAAGAGGAGGGGTACTTTCTCATTTTCTTTCTCTGTAGTACTTGATTTTTTTTTTTTTTAAGAGAGGTTTTTGCTATAGGGCAGATGCACTCGCCAGAAAGACAGAGAGAGACAGAGAGAAAGTGAGAAATCACCCCCCGGGGGGGATGGCCATGCTACAATCCCTTCTCCTCCACTCTCCTTGGGATCTTAGGCACGCATGCACATGTGCCTGGCATGAGTTTAAGCCACTGGGTCCAGGACTTGAACCGTGGTTGACTACATGGGAGTCCAGTGACATAGCCATTACACCAACTGCTGTTGCCATTGAATATTGCAATATTAAAGAATTTGCAAATATTGCAAGAGCATGTGCCCTATAGCAAATGTAAAATATACATACATATATATAACCTGTATATATGTATATGCATCCACACCCACACACACCCATACAAATGTAAATATATATATATGTATGGGTGTTTGTTGTGTGTGTGTGTGTGTGTGTGTGTGTGTGTACTTTCTGTTACCATCTGTGTAATACTTATTCAATAGGCTTGGAATGGGGTCTATGAAGGAGCATTTTATTATAAAGGTGAGATGCATTGATATATTTTATAAGTAGGAAGGTAAAAAAAAAACATTGTCCAACCTAGAACCTGGCTTTACTTGAATCATTTGCATGAGAAAAAAATGCAACTGTTAATAAATGTGGAAAGTAAGGTCTCTGAATTGAGCCACTCTTGGTTATTCTACTGTGAAAAATTGATAAACTAGTGTGGCTGGAATTCTTCAAGACAGTACAATACAAGAGAAGGCTTCAAAAAGTTTATATAAAAAAGGAATTAAAATGTAAATTTTTTTGGTACAAAAAGATTCTGAAATCCATGAATAGTTTTTTCATAATATGCATTGTTTATGAACTTTTGAAGACCCTTTACATATTTAGCTTATTTAGCATAATAGAAATGTTCTTCCTTCTCTTGGTATTTCTCTCAGAAGCTATGATGTTTGATGGTAAGTAGTTAAACATTCTTCACAGCTCATCATTTTATGAAGTGTATCTGTGTCCTTATAATTAATTCAGCTTTGCAAACATATTTCCTAAATCGATATGTCTGAAGACCATCTGGGCAGATTCCTTTTTTGCAGGCAGGAGCCCTCCTACCCTCGTGTCTTTGTTCATTTCTTTAGCATACCCTCTTCACCCTGTCAGATCTCACTGATCTTCAAAGGCTAATTGCAGATGTCATGCCCTCCTAAGCATTTCCTGGTTTGCCTCTTTTACTTCCCTTTTCTTGCATAGTCAGATGTGATTTGTATCATTTTGAACCCATGAAACTCATGTTTGGCACTCTGTAACAGTGCATATTTTTTATTTGTTGTCTGTTTTTATTGCTTTATTAAATTACAAAAAATTTTTATTACAATATTTGAATAGTACACAAGTATATGGAATCAAAAGCAAAGTCTTTGTCTTTCACATCAGTCCAACTCTCCACTATAAAACTTTTTTTTTTCACTATAGAACTTTAAAAAATATATTCGTAGACCAGCCCAGGGCATGTTGGTTAGGGTGACTAGATCTCACATGGCTGACTGCACAGTTCAAGTCCCAGACCTGGCAGCTTGACAAGCACACTGGGCATATGTGCATGCATGCCCAAAATCCTGAAAGGAGGAAGAAATGGGAAGTGATTGTGGCATGACCATGCCCATGGGGGTGCTTTCTCACTTTACTTCTCTCTCTCTCTCTCCCTCTCTCTCTCTGTGTCTCTTTCTACTGAGAGCATGCATCCCCTGACAAAATAAAAAAAAAAAAGTATTTGCAATCAGCATCTATGTACCTACTGCTTCCTCCTACACACGCACACACACACAGACACACACACACACACACAGTTACTGTAATTTCTTGGAAAGGCTAATCCATAACAAGGTAAGCTTCTGGTCAGTTTCTCCAGTGAATGTATAGAATTCCAAAGAACACTCAATCCATCCTTTAATTTGTATTTAGCACGGTGATGCATTACATAGAGAAATTCATGAGTAGATTTCCTAGTCCGTTCAACTTGCCCTGATGGCTGTGAGAACACAAGGCATTGATTCCAGGCTCGTCAGGTACTCCGTGTGCATATCCCCACAATCAGCAACGGAAGAGGACCTGGACTGCCCTCTTGCTCTCACACACCCTTTTTCTGCTTTCCCCTGCCCCTTGCCTTTTGTTCCTCTCATACAGGGCATGGAAAACCTTTTCTGTTTAAGGCCAGAGAATAAGTATGTTAGGCTTCAGGGCCATATGGTCTCTGTTGAAGAGTAGACTCTGTCATGGTCTTACCAAGTAGCCATAGACAATACCTAAATGAATAAATATGTCTGCTTTCCAATGAAACCTTATTTATGGACACTGAATTGTGAATTTCATATCATTTTTGTGTGTTACAAAATGTTGTTCTTATTCTTTTTAATTTTTTCAAAACATTTAAACACATAAAAACAATTTCTAGCTTGTGGACCATGAAAAAACAGGTAGCAGATTAATTTGGCCCAAAGATCATAGTTGCCAACCCCTGCTACCCCTAAACTCTCACTTCCCTCTGTATCTAGTTTTTGATGAAGATGACAATAATTTCTATTATCCCTGTTAGAGGTGGAGTAGCTGAATGGATCTTCAGGTTCTCAGGTTGGAGCTAAGAAGACATAAGAGGCTCTCAGATTTCTCTGGGCTTCAGGTAAATACCTGAAAGGCAACAAGAAAAAAAAAATAGCATTTGATCTTCCAAACATTACCTTTCTGCTAATCCATGTCTTTATTTTAACAGGGCTAAAAGTGTTTCCATACTAGTCTGGAGTTATAACATCATCTTTTATTGTATCTATTTCATTCCCTTTATTCTATTAGCTTCCTGAAAGTAAGGGCTTTGAACATCCTACCTCATTGTCTTTGCATCATCCATCTGAATAACTGCTACAAATTCAGTGGTCAAACCTTTTTTTTTTTTTTTTTTTTTTTTTCTGGAGAGGTTTTTTGCTATAGGGCGCATGCGCTCGCCAGACAGACAGAGAGAGACAGAGAGATAGAAAGCGAGAAATCACCCCCCAGGGGGGATGGCCACGCCGCAATCCCTTCTCCTCCATTCTCCTCTCGGGATCTTGGGCACGCACGCACACGCGCCTGGCATGAGTTTAAGCCTGGGCTTGAACTTGAACCGCGGTTGACTACGTGGGAGTCCAGTGACATAGCCATTACGCTAACTGCTGGTCCCAGTGGTCAAACCTTTTGAAATGAATTGCTCTTGATAATTTCTATCAACCCTACATTTCTCAACCAATGGTCTTTTTCTTCATTTTGCCCATTTCTACTTCTTTCTGCTATTCCCCATATACATTAGTAAATAGAGGACAATGAGAATTTATCTTTAAAATCCTTTTACAAACATAGACTACCTTGGGAATCAAACAGAAATGGGGTAGAATTGAAGGAAGACATATTTACCTGTCTTGATGTGTCATCTTGATTTTCATCTCTTTTCTTAAGTCACAAGGCGTGATTCATTGATTATGGAGGTTGTAAATTTTTCCCTTGGTATCCTGTGAGAAGCCTAAACATAGTAGATTTGTTCAGATTGTCTAAAAAGTTCAATGCTCTTGGGCACTTATGTAAAGTTGGCAATAAGAGTCTGCCTGCATTTTGGTTGAGTGTGTCTTCCCTTGTGACCAAGTATATCTAACCTTTATGACTGCTAACTCCACTTCACTCCTGCCCTCTCTGCCTTTCTTGAAGACAGCTGTTGAATTCTTAGTAGACAGGGAGGTTTTTTTTTTTTTTTTTTTAATTAGTAATGTTTGAGCTTTCAGTACCCCTGGAGAAAAGTATATTGGTCAAATGGCAGTGGGAAGGAGACTGGTCAGAGTGAAACATCTTCCAGAAAGTTAAAACATACTTTTGACTCTGGAATCTAAGCTAACACATTGGGGTCTTCAATTTGCAAATTTTTCCCTGGTCAAAAAATTAAATGTCTAACAAGCCTACAAATACTCAGTAGCCATATTAAAGTTCTCATAAATCATTTATATGATGCAAAGTAAACATGCCTGGCTCTTTGTATTTTAGTTCTTTGGCAGAAAGCTCCATTCCAGCTGGCCTCACATCAGCGTGGATGTTTTTCTCAAACACTCAAGTTCCTAAATTATTTAAAAAAATTTTTTGAATGAATATCTAACTCTCTGTCCTCTGTACCATCAACATGTGGCCTACTTGGGCAATTTAGAAGTGTGCTTTTCTGACTACTTATTAGCTGGAGAATAAATATGTGCTATCTTTATCTACAAAAACCTTTTGTGGATGTATGAGGGGTCTTTAAAAAGTTCATGAAAATATGTATATTATAGAAAAACTATGCACGGACTTCAAATTATTTTTGTACCCACATAAATTCATACTCTAATTTCATTTGCCACAAATTTTTGAAGTCCCCTTGTATTTCCAAGAAATCATGGATCATGGGCATCTTCTCTAAGAGAGGTGTCAATTCTGCTACTGTAAAAACTTGGCAAAGTATAGCCATATCAGCGTTTGTCTGGCTCACTAGCCCAGGATTGTTTTAAAATTAGTTTTAAAAAAATCAAAAGAATGATACTGAGTGATGTGTGACATGTTTGTAAGATGCACCCTTCAGCGTTCATAAATAAAGTTTTGTTGGATCACAGCGGGGCCCATTTTTTGCATGTTATCTATTTATAATTTTTTAAAGAAATTATTTTATTTGACTTTATTTATTCATTTTAATTTGACCAGAGAGGGACAGAGACAGAGAAAGAGAGAGAAAGTGAGAAAACAAGCCACCAGGTCTGGGACTTGAACCGTGGTCGACCATGTGGGAGTCCAGCACCTTTATCACCACACCACATGCTGGCCCCCGTTTACATGTTATCTAGATATGCTTTTGGGCTACAATAGCGGGGTTGAGTCCAATAGCAGAAACTTCCATATGACCCACAAAGCCCTTTACAGAGAGATTTTGATCTGGTTAAAAACATGGGCTTTGGACTATACTTTCTGGTTTGAATTCTCTTTTTGCCACTTATATTATAAAGCATGTAAGTTCTTTTTATTTATAGAATATTTTCTTTTCTGTAAAATATGGTCTGCTTTATTGTTTCCTTGTGAGACCTGACTGGCACCGAGTTTAGGCTTCTCCAGGTTCACTACCCCACCAAATGTCACTGCTTCAAGTGTGAGAATTCTGTTCCTTCCCAGTCAAGATCCAAATTTTCAAATAAGAGACTTTGCGAAGTTCTGGATATAGGTGTTTGGATTCAGCAAACAATTGCATCAGTCTTTTGGCTTTAGGTTTTCCATCACTTCAAATCTCTGATGATAGAAAAAGCGTTTAGCACCCACAGAAAAGCCGTGTGTTGTTGCTGTTGTCACTGCTGTTGTGTCCATGCCTGGTGGGAATGCTGAGATTCGAGCTTGTATTCTACAGCTTTCGTTTATCCCTGGGTGTTTAGAAGCCACTCTCAGTGCTCATGTGGTTGATTTCTAGCTCTCTGAGACCAAGACAGGACATATGAACTGAGTCCAAGATCTCCCAGACCCCAGGTAGGACACACTGGCAGACTCCCAGCTCTCCCAGACCCCAGGTAGGACACATTGGCTGACTCCCATCTCTCCTGGACCCCAGGTAGGACACATTGGCTGACTCCCAGCTCTCCCAGACCCCAGATAGGACACACTGGCAGACTCCCAGCTCTCCCGGACCCCAGGTAGGACACATTGGCTAACTCCCAGCTCTCCTGGACCCCAGGTAGGACACATTGGCTAACTCCCAGCTCTCCTGGACCCCAGGTAGGACACATTGGCTGACTCCCAGCTCTCCTGGACCCCAGTTAGGACACATTGGCTAACTCCCAGCTCTCCCAGACCCCAGATAGGACACATTGGCTGACTCCCAGCTCTCCCAGACCCCAGATAGGACACACTGGCTGACTCCCAGCTCTCCTGGACCCCAGGTAGGACACACTGGCTGACTCCCAGCTCTCCCGGACCCCAGGTAGGACACACTGGCTGACTCCCAGCTCTCCCAGACCCCAGGTAGGACACATTGGCTGACTCCCAGCTCTCCCAGACCCCAGGTAGGACACACTGGCTGACTCCCAGCTCTCCCAGACCCCAGGTAGGACACATTGGCTGACTCCCAGCTCTCCCAGACCCCAGGTAGGACACACTGGCTGACTCCCAGCTCTCCCAGACCCCAGGTAGGACACATTGGCTGACTCCCAGCTCTCCCAGACCCCAGGTAGGACACACTGGCTGACTCCCAGCTCTCCCAGACCCCAGGTAGGACACATTGGCTGACTCCCAGCTCTCCCAGACCCCAGGTAGGACACATTGGCTGACTCCCAGCTCTCCCAGACCCCAGGTAGGACACACTGGCTGACTCCCAGCTCTCTCGGACCTCGGTTGGGCACATGGATTCCAGATAGGAACCCTTCCTTTGTGCTCCCATCACAGCATGATGACCAAGTTTCTTTCCTCACACTCTTTGGCTAAGTTAGGAGGTGTGATTGTTTGCTTATACACAACAGAAATCCAGTCTGGGAAAAGAAAGAATCCTTACTGGAAGGATTCTAAATGATGAACAAAATTGGAGGAAGAAGTAAAGAGCTGCTCACCAGTTATCAACACAAAACCAGGAAAGTTGTGGGGATCCGAGCGCACAGACCTCATAGATATCTTTTTAAGTTGTTGCTCCAAGGTGACTCCCTTCATTACTATCATCCCTGTAGTTTGATTTACAATTCTAGGATCTAAAAAGACAAATATAATGGACCTTTCCTGTTGTCAGGAGGGAGGATCTTGTCAGTGAAGTCCCTTTAGCATCACAATGAGTGGGTAAAGTGGTTTAAAATAACCTCAGTCTCATTCTGAACTTGCCCTTTTTGTTTTTTTAAAGAATTATTTATTCATTTATTATTGTTATTATTATTTTTCACATGAATTTTGCTAGAGATAGAGAGAGAGAGAGAGAGAGGGAGAGTGAGAAAGCAAGCCACCAGGTCCAGAACTCGAACCATGGTCAGCCATGTGGGAATTCCAGCACCTTAACCACCTGCCACCTACTGGCCCTGAACTTACCCTTTTTGGTAGTGGTGGTGATGCTGGATTGGATGGGGGAGGGAAAAATATTACTTAAATTTTCTCTGATCCTCAGTTTTCTTAAGTACAAAAGTCATTTTACTATATTTTGAAGATTAAATGAAGTAATATATGGAAAATTTAAAAAAATAAGTAATAAAAAAGAACTAACACGTGGAATGTGGTCATGCTTTGCACAGCAGTGAGCGTGTGATGACTGGCCAGTATTATCCTAATTATTGCTCTCTGCATTAGTTTCCTTGTATAATAATGTTTTCTGATCAAATGCTGTGCCTCACCTTTAGGACTCATAATCTAGGAGCTCGTTTTTTTGCCCTGGCTTAAGCGACAGCAAAAATTGTACTACAGGATAAGAGGGGAAATCATTCATTACTCTTCAAGCAAATTGTTTAGGTCTGTGGCAGGGATATTTGTACACTAGGCCAGTAGCTGTTTCCTAACTTATTTAAGTGTTGGATCAAGATATCTTCTAGGACAAGCCTGTGTCTTCTTCATTTTGTTAAAATTCAGTTCAATTAACTTATTTTTAAGTCGATTAAGCACCTACGATACAAAGCTCTGTGGTGGGGGAGGGGAGTCATACAAAGGAAATACTGTAAGAGTGAAGACCTTATCAACCATTGGAATGAAGGAGGGGCTGGTGTTCACCGGAAGCAGTTGGAAGGCAGCTGGTTCTGGAGGGTCACTGGGCTACAGACACGGGTTATAGATCCCAGTCAGTATGATAATGTTCTGTGGCTCTGTCTGGATATGATGTATTGAGAAGATGCTATTATGCTGTGTCAACTGACATAATGCAGTACAAGTGTATTTTACTAATGTAGACTGTCTTTACAAGCCAAACTATGGGCAAGAAAAAAGGATCCCCAGCTAGTTATCTTTCTGTTAATTTTGCAATGCAGAGATTTCATACATTTAAGAATCTTGATTTCAGACCTAGCCTATGAATCACTTTAGAGAACAAGAGTAAGTTAGCCAGTGAACATACATGCCAGCAGAAAAGTATCTCTAGGTTTCTCCCCATGTTCCTTCTCAAGACCATTGGTTTTAAAACCCTGTGACTTATGAGAACATTTGGTTTATCTTTGTACTCTAAATATTAGGCTTGCTCTAAGAAGTGTAGTATCTTCTAATAGTATCATATAGATTAGCTTTAACTTATTCCTCTCTTTATGTTTTTTAATCTTGGGGATTACTAAAGATTTCCTTTTTGTGAAACCAATTAAAATATTTTATAATTTAAAAATTTTCACCAATAAAATCACTATACTATTCATGATAGTGCTTTCTGAGGGAGTTCATGTACCTCCAGTCTGAAGTAATAGCATCATTTTTCAAGCACCTTATGGTAGGTATTTTGATTTCTGTTGCTGTGTAGGGAACTACACACAGCTTCTGTTTTGTTAACAACCTTTTGGGTCAGAACTTTGTGAGGGCTTGGCTGGGTCTCTGCTCCACGGGGGAATTCCAAGATAGCTTTTTGCTCATATCTGACTCTGCCATGCTCCCTGACTTCTGTCCCTCCGCATGGCATTTCATCCTCCAGGGTCTTGCCATGTGACTTGGACTTCTCACAGCAAGGCCATCTCAGGGTGGTTGTGCATGCATGGGAGCTGGCTTCTAGGAGGCCTAAGTGCAAACTTCCGGGTCAGTTAAGGGCTATGCCTAGCACTGGTGCAACATCACTTCCTCCATCTTCTCCTGGTCAGAGCAGACTCATAGTATGCTTGGGTTCATGGAGGTGGAGAAATAGATGCCACTTCTTCTGGAGGAGTGCCAAAGTCACATAGAAGATGAGCACATCTTTGGGATAGGAGTCATCTTTAGAAAATACAGGCTGCCCCATTAGGACATGTTGTAAATATTCTCCATGGATTGCATTCATTTTTTAAAAAAGATTTATTCTACTTGTGATAGAGAGCACATGTGCACTCACACAAGAGAGAGAAAGAGATGGATCAAGAGAAAGAGAGAGAGAGAGAAGCATCCTTAACATGGTCAGATCGCACTATGATCCCAGCCCCCACCCCCCGTCCTCCAGCTTGTCAGTCTTGGGCATGCATACCTGGTATGTTTCAGGCTGCCCAGGCAGGGGGTCTGGACCTGTGCTCAGCCATGTGCCTTTCAGCATTGCAGTTCAGGGCACTACCAGCCCGGTCACAGAGGTCGGCCAAATTGCACTCATTTAAACCTTTCAATACCTATAAGAAGTCATCACTGTTATCACTACCACTTTGCAGTTAACAAAACTGAACCCATGGAGCTAAGTAACTGGTCCAAAGGGTACTCAGCTATTGAGTGGTATATTTTTCTTAAATAGTGAAGAACCTGATTTCTGGGCCCAAGTTTTTTACCATTATGTTTTCTTGCCTGTCACACTGAGTGTGTTAAGCCTGAACCCATACCTGTTCTTGAATAAGAAGACTTAGTTGTTGTTTTAAAGCTTCTTCATATACAAGACACTTCCATGCAGAATACTGGACTGGGACACAGGTGGTAATACAACATGAGTCAACTTTTCTCTTTCAAGAAGGTGCACCCTAGTTCTGCCATCTACACCAATATGCCAGGCAAGCTGCTCAACCCTTCTGGATCTTTGCATCAGTAAAACTAGGAGTAAAGCTATTCACCTGAAAGTGTCTCTGTGAGGATTAAACCTGAGTATGGCTGACCACAGCCTGGACAGGAGATGTTCGGTAATGGCTGCAACTAAAGCATGTGAATCCAGGGCCCACATAGATGCTGATTTCCTTTCTATTCACCTGAGATAAACCCTCTGGTGGGAGAGGTGGTGCTCACCCTGTGATTCTCTTCATTGCAAACTGGCTCTGGGTTCAGACCTTGATGAGCTTCTCCCGGACTATGTTATCTCTTTACTTTCTCCTAGTATTATACTATATTAATTCAGGGCCAGCAAGTGGTGTGGTGGTAAAGGTGCTGGACTCCCACATGACTGACCACAGTTCAAGTCCTGGTCCTGGTGGCTTGCTTTCTTACTTTCCCTCTCTCTCTCTCTGTCTCTCTCTGGTGAGTACACATGCCTTATAGCAAATGTAAAAAAAAAATAATAATAAATTAATTTAAATAAATAATTCTCTAGAAAACCAGTCAATTCAAAGGCTTCACATTCTAGAATATATACAGAATACTGTAGTAAATATCCTTGTAAGTGTATGTTGGCGCCTTTTGTTTATCTGTCTATAAAGTGATTTGCAGAGTTGAAAGGTACGCATATTTGCAAATGTGATCAATTCTGCCAAATGCCCTCCTGTAGCCTTTTATCAATTTATAATCCTCCAACAATGTACCGAGAGGTCTGTTTTTCATCTCTTTGCCAGCAATGTGATTTAAAGCTCTTTGATCTTCGCTAAATTAGTCAGTGAAATATAGTATCTCACTGTATTATAATGAACACTTCTCTTATTATGGGTGATGTTTGTCTTCTCATGTGTGTAGGAACCATTTGTATTTCATTTTCTGTGAACCACTTCTTACAAGGTCGCCAATAATTTTTATTGCAAAATATAACATGTAAAATTCACTTCCCAAGGTATTTTTTTATATTAGGAAAATTAGCATTTCATTTGCATATGCAGATACGGTAGCTTTTGTATGTGAGTTTGTTGTTTATGATAATTTTGTTATGCAGAATTCAGAAATTTTCATATAACCCAGGTTTGTTTTTTTCTTGTCTTCTGAGTTTTCTAGCATAGAAAGATTATTTTTCTCTATTCCAAGTTTATGAAAATTATCTACTATGTTCTATTTTATAAGATGAACTTGTAAAATGAGGAGAATCTACATAAAAATCTAGATTTTTTGTTTGGGAGATCTGCAGCTCCAGCCTGAACGCCCACATGGAAACAATTGTCTGAGGTAGAGGCAGCTCTACCCCTTTGGACAGAACCATTTCTCTCCACTTTGCCAGGGTCCCTACCTTGCCCTTTGTACTCACTGGCATTCCAAGCAAGGCCTCCTAGGCAATTAGGCTTGCTCCTCCTGAATTAGAGCCTTATGTGAGGGGAAGGCGTAGAAGGTCCGAGCTGATGAAAGAGTCAGGCTCTCTTTGTACAGCAGTCTTTGCTGTAGGTTTTCTCATTTCTTTCCATTTTAATATTATAATACAGTGCTTCCCAAACACAGGAAACACAAAGCCATCATGCAAATATCGTACATCTTGCCGAAGCTTAGTGTGACTCTGAAACTGGTGTGATGATGTACACATGCAATTTAACTGGCAAATTACTTAAAATACTACTATTTATTATTAATACAAAAGATTGTATTTAATAATAAAATACGATACTAAAATACAATCATGGATTTAATTTGGAGTATAAATCAATATTTGCGTATAAATCAGTATTTACTCAGCTACATCTCCAGACCACTCAGCTCTGATGTAACGGTCACTTTGGTGGAAGTTTGACATCCCTGGGCAATGTGTTCTATAGATTTAAATGTGGACAAATTGCATTTCCAGGTCAAGTTTTCCTACATGTTACATAATAAGCTTATTTCAAATAGCTGCTCTTAGGACCAGCAGTCGGTGTAATGAATATGTCGCTGAACTCCCATGTAGTTGACCGTGGTTTGAGTCCTGGACCTGGTGGCTTAAACTAACACCGGGTGTGCGTGCATGTGTGCTCAGGATCCTGAGAGGAGAATGGAGGAGAAGGGATTGCGGCCTGGCCATCCCCCTGGAGGGCGATTTCTCGCTTTCTGTCTCTCTGTCTCTCTCTGTGTTTCTGGTGAGTGCACACGCCCTATAGCAAAAACGTCTTAAAAAAAAAAAAAAGCTGCTCTTGGGTTGGTACCTTGTTGCTTTGAATTTAGGTAAATACGAGGTGGTTTGGTTTATGAAGCCAGAGAGTATTTTGAATTGATGTTCAAATAATAAAGACTATCTGTTAATCAAAAGAAATATTCCTATGTGTGAGAAAAAGAGTGAAAATGGGAAGCCAAGAAGGGAAAATTGTTCCTATAAGTCTTTTCAGAATTTACTTTAATAATAGAGAAAGATTTATTTCCAACAGTAGATATTTATTAAATGTTTAATGTGGCAAGAAATTATTCATTGAACAGACAAGAGTAAGTTGAGTACTTATAATCTAGTGGGGAAAGAAGATGGTCCTATTAATAAATAGCAGTGTAACTATGGACTCTTTATATATATACTCCTCCAGGGACAGGACATTTAAAATGATGTTGAAAATATAATTTAAAATAAAGCTCATAAAGAAATAGGTGAACTAACAGTAAAGGAGATACTCATAGGCAAGAATGCTGAGAAAGCACCCTCCCCTCCACGCTGTGCATGTGTGTCAGTGCATGGTGGTCTCCAGACTTGGTTTTAATGAACTACAACGTGAGAAATGAAGAGGTCAAGCTTGGGGCCTAGATGAGTGAGAAGTCTGATTGGAGAACCTTGTTTGAAAACAGGACTCCAAAGGGTGACACTTACAATGTCAAGAAACCGAAACCCCAAATTGAAGACTTGGCCTTCTTGGAATTTGCTTTGAATCCATTAAAAAAAAAATGGGGGGGAAAGCTTCATATGAGAATTCCTAACTACAGTCCTTAATTTGCTTGCATTTAGAGGCTATAATTCATCCTTAGTCTTAACAAAATTACAAGACAAAAACTGAATAAAAAGTGGTTGCAGATTGATAAGGGCCTGAAGTCATCTGTTAGAAACACACAGATACTTTCTTAAGAAATGCCCTGTAAGCACAGGTTTTAGAGAATTTCCAAAGATACAGTTTAAGTAACAAGAACTCACAGTGAAAAAAGTTTTACAAAGTCACTAAGCATACAAGAAAATTAGATACTCTTAGAGAAAAGCAGCAGAAAAGCAACAGCCGTAGTATCATATTTGTAAGAGCTACAGAATGACTGTAAGATAAATATATTTTATACACTTAAATAGATAAATGAGGATACTGAAAACAAGGTAAAGGAACAAGAAAGTATCGATATTGATTAGGCAGATTTTTATAGTAAAACAAAATGAAGCTTTTATGAATAAAAAATATAATATTAAAATTAAAAATTGATGAGTAAACAGCAAATTGAAAACAGCCAACAAAATGATGAATTGGATGACAGTTGTGAGAAAAATTTCCCAGAAAATAACATGGAGAAATGAAGAGATACAAAATATAAAAGAGAGGCTGAGATGAGACATGAAGGCTAAAGTACGAAAGCTCAGTAAATATTTAACTGAAAACCTAGAAAGAATAGAGGGAATTAGGGAGAGAGAGAGTAGTCAAAAAGATAATAGGTGTGAAGTTTTCTTAGCTGAAAAATCATTACAATTCTTAGATTCAGAAAGCTCAAGGAATCTCAAGCAAGATTAAATTTAAGTCCTGTTTGAAAACAGCCTAGTGATTCTGCGCATCACCAAAGACAAACAGCTGATCATAAAAACAACCAGAAAAACATTTTTAAAAAGCAACCAGAGAGAAAAGAAAGTTTCTAAAAGGCTGTGTTCACTAGTTGACGAATTTCCTGATAGCAACAGTAGAAGCCAGAAGAAAATGTAATACTATTTCTCAATGTACTGAAGAAAAAAATAATTGACAATAGGCAGTGAAATAAAGAATTGGATATCTAGTGAAACTATTGGATCATGGGTAAAGTCATGAGGTATTTCACCCCCCATAGAAAAATGCATCATAACTTTACTGACAACCCAATATCTTTTAAGAATGAGGTCAACATAAAGGCATTTTTTGACAAAACCAAACAAGTAAGAAACGATCCTGAGGGAGTTTACTACTGATAGTTTTCCTTAATATGTAAAGATCATATTCCAGGAAGGAGAAAAATGAGCCCCAGAGCACTTAAGATATTAAAAAGGAACAATGACTAAATGATATGATATATTTGTGGGTGATATTAACAAACATAGACAACATAAAATAATTTAACAATTATGTATTATTTATGTATATATTAATCAAATATAGCAATAAACTCTTAAATATATAGCATAAAAATCAGAAAGCATGTGATCAACATCTAAGTGTTCTGAATTCCATGTATTTTTAACGGTAGGCAAAAATATTGATTAACTTTTATTTTTAGAAGTTACACATGCATGTGGATTATTTCTAGTATATTGTTAACAGAATAAACACATAAAGTATGATTTTTCAAATCAGAGGAGAGGTTTAACCTTGTAGTTTACTAATGGGTCATCAGAAAAGTCATGACTTTTTTTGCACAGAACATAGAAAAATATGTCACGACTTTTCTGACGACCCAGTAGTTAAGAGAGCTGGATCCCACATGGCCAACCATGGTCTGAATCCTGGCCCCAGTACCTTGAAAAAAATACTCTGGGCACATGGGCATACATGCCCAGAATGGAGAAATGGAGCAGGGATTGTAGAGTAACCATATCCCATTGGGGAGTATTTTCTCCTTTTCTTTCTGTCTCTGGTGAGCATGTGTACCCTTTGGCAATCAAAAAAAATCAGAAGAGAAAAAATGTAGAATGAAGGAGGAAAAGCAATGCTATAAAGTCAAAAGGAGGAAAGATAAGAGGTAAAAATTGAAATGTTGGACAAAGAGAAATACAAAAAGGGTGCCAAAGATTAATGTATCATTAATCAAAATGAATATTAGTCAAATAAACTTTGTAGATAAAAGCCAAAGACAGCCAGACTGGGTGAACAAAACCATAAATAAACTTTAATGCTAAACAAATTAAAATATGGGTTACTTCAAAGTTCAAATAAAATGACATAGAAGATTGAAAAGAAATGGATGGAAAAATTGTATAAGGCGAATAGAAGCTTAAGAAGACTGGTATAACCAGATTGATATTAGACAAAATCTATTTTAAGGCAAAAGACATTCTGGAGATTATTACATAATGTCTAATGTAAAAGCTCAAACACTTGACTAAATTACACAAACAGACAAATCAACTATTATAGCGGGAGATTTTCAGACTACTCCCTTAGATATTTATAGACAAGGCAGATAAGTTATCAGTAAGTGTATAAATTAGCCTCCTAGCCATTAGGGAACATTCAGAGGATTAATGAAAACTGACCTTGTTCTTAGACATGAGGCAATTCTCAACAAAAACTAACAATGGCTGTCATATGGACCATATTAGAGACACTGAATGCAATTAAATTAGAAACCTGTAACAAGAAGATAACTTTAAGACACAACATAGGTCTGGAAATTTAAAAATACACTCCAAAACCTCCCATGAATCAAAGAAGAAAGCACACCATGGGAATTAGAAAATTTTGTGAAACTGACATTTAAAAAATTGCTATTTATGGAAATTTGTGGGCGTTGGTTGTGCAATTCCAGCTAGGGATGCCGCATGGAGGGGGACACAAAGATGCCAGAGGTTTAGATATTTTTCCCCCCCAAAAAATCCAAGAATCTGGTATTTTTAATGAGAAATTTTCTGATCTTCACAACACTCTGAGTGGCTTCCTGTCTTCCCCCAGAACCTTGGCAGGCCTGTAGGTCATCCGTTTGCAGTTTCTTCTGTGGAAAGTAGGAAATTGTTGAGGGTTAAATGAACTGGAGAATGTGAAATACTCAGGAACAAGTAATATTTTATATATTTTAATTATCATATATATTTTATTTATGTAAAACATCTTAAAATTAAAAATGCATATATATTTTAAATATAATGAATCTGGCTCAATCCCTCACTGCCAAAGCACATGTCAGTTGATTTTGGAGATGCCCACATCCCTCTCTTGGGTTGCACAGAATTCCTGAAGTATTTAGAAGTCCAGGAAAAAGTAAGAGGTCCCTGGTTCTAAGTCTGGTGATTTCTGTGACCATTGCTCCTTTGTCTCAATGTGTTTGATTTTGACACATAGTCAGCACTTAATACAGATTAGGTGGTGTTATTTTCGAGCCCTTCAATAAATAGATTTAATAATATCAACATCGTAGTGCAATTCTGAAGATTGTCCAATATTTGGGACAGAGATAGTGAACACAAGCTAGAACCATTTTTTAGTTTGTTGAATGGATAAGTCTAAAAGCCAAGGAGTGGCCGGCATAGTGGAAGACCTAGGCAGGGAGGCTGCTTCAAAAGGGGAATGAATTCTAGAGGTGCAGCAGAGGCAGACTGGATGGAAAGAAGCCATGTGAAGGAAGAGGAGCCCGGCTAAGGCGGGATAAGCTTCGTGAGCCTTCCTGTCACTGAGGTTTCAGTTTACCACGTTACCTTAGAGGAGTTTCCTGAGCGCCAAGTTCCTTCCATCACATAGGCTTATCACATGTTGTGGAAAGGATATGACATTTTCCTGTTCGTTTTCTGCTGTTAATAAAGGTGACCGTCTGGTTCACTGCTGAGTCTCCATTACCTAGAGCATGTTCTGCACGTCGTAGGTACTTGGGAAATATTACCTAGCTGAGCCAGTGTGTGCTTTATAAATTCGCCCGGCTTTACTCCTGTTTGTGAGCACTAGAAAAGGACGAGCCCATGGCTGTCTGGGTTCCTCTAGTAGAGCTGCCTGAGCGATGGCATTGCATTCCCTACTGCTTCTCTGAGTTCATCCAACTCTCGTGGATTTGGACTATAATCCAAGTCTTCTTTTGAAAAAGACTAAGATGGGGGGACTTTTCCTTCAGTTACTGGTTTAACTAGGCCATCCATTGCCTCTTTGGAAGACAAGACTCGCTTTTGAAACCCAGCAGAAGGACTTCAAGTCGAGGTGAAGTGAGGTGGTTCTGACTGTGACCCAAAGCTGACAAGTCTAAACCATCTTCTCTTCAGGCTTCAGTCAGAGAGAACTGGTAATAACCTCTTTTCTCCCATTTGATTTTGCAGCTCAAATGAAACTTTCACCCTCACCAAAACCCTCTACATGCAGAAAGGTGGTATTAAAGCAGATTTTGACAGAAAAGTTTAATGACCTCTTTCTGTGATGAGATTACCTGTTCATGTTACAAATCGTATATTCTATGGTTCATATAAAATTTGACTTCATATACACTTGACATTCCAGAGTGTTTTTTCCTTTTTCTTTCACTTTATCCTTCTGACAATCTTCGGTAGAAGTTATCAGCTCCTTTCTGAAGAATGCAAAAACTGACTCAAAATGATGGTAGGTTTTGCACAGGCTCATTTAACTGCTTATCAGAAGCCCTGGATTCTAGTTTTGGTTTTACTGCTATGAAATGTTCTATGTTCCTATCTCTGTCTGTGCTATATTAGTTTCAAAGTGACCTCTTCCTTGGGCTGGAAGGTGGCACAGTGGTAAAGCGTGAAATGCTGTGAAGCTGACCTATGTGGGAATGTTCTGGGTTCAAATCTGCAGACCAGTTTGAGTATGCTGGGCACGCATGTTCCCATGAGCCCAGGCTGGCTGAGGCTTGGAATGGGTTGTGTCTTCAGGACCCTGGTGGGGTACTCTCTTTGTCTCGCTCTTGTGGAAGAAATAAATTTTTTTTTTAAAGCTAACTCTTTAAGAAACTGGAAGCATTCTCCAAGTCAGAGCAATCAAAGCACAGATTTGGGGAATGAGAAGAAATACTTTAGGATTCTTTGTTAAAAAAAAAAAAATAAAAGACTACATATTACAATTACCCAGGTATTCACTGATGATTACTGACAACATTACCTGTAGTAATTAACAAATTGTATATTATACGAGATGCTGTAGATAATAGTTACCAAGAGATCATAATAATACCTTATAATTGTATTGTGCTTTCAACTTTCCAAATAACTGTAAAATCTACTAGTTCATCTTATCCTTATAAATTATGTCTTACATTTTTATAATTTTGTGTTTTTAGCAGGTTGTAGAGTCAGGTGTCTTGAAATAATGTAACAAAAGGCTTATGTGGTGGCTCAGTGTAAAAAGGAAACTGAGTTGCCCTTAAAAATACCTGGCAGCAAATTAAAAGTGGATAAAGAAAAAATCCTATACATTTAAACACTCAGCTATCTAATTCCTTTGAGATTTCAGGCTCTGTTCTTAACAGTAAATATTTTGGCATCAACTAAAACTGCAAGTTGTATTTGTTATAGTGAAGAGTGACATGGCAGTGAGCTTTGGCTATTGCTGCTTGCTGGGATTAAGACCACACGAGTAATTAGCTATAACTCATTTGCCTCTGCAATTACCCCATAATTATTCATAATCTCATGGGTAATGGAACACATGATGCAGTTGGCCCACGCTGCCTTTGGGTATTGACCTCCTGGGTGAGAGGTCACTGCAGGCATGAGGAGGAGCAGGCTTTCAGCAGAGTCAGTGAGTCTGGTAGACAACATGTGAAAATAATTTACTAGAGAAACCGTAAAGACATTGTGCACACAGAGTAAGATTTTCTTTCTTTCCTTTTTTTTTTTTTAAAGTGGAAGAACAGAAACAATTATGGGCTTGTCTGTTGTCTAAGAAGGCGGCTCTGGAACACAAGATGGTGGGCTTCCCTTGGAATATGCAACACAGAGTTAGTCCTGTTCAGAAACCATGTGTATGTCCTGGGTAGGAAACTACGTAGGAGAAGTAAGTGGACTGTGGAGCACAATAACTGAGCCAAGAAAGTCTCAGTATAGAACCTGTAGGGGATCAGTCTACAGTTCTTTAAGAGACAAACATAGACTCAAGGAACTTGTTGCCTTCTTCTATGTTATCCTAATGGCAGCTTATGAATGAAGCTCTCCTTAGCAGGGTGGTAGGCTAGAAGAGTGGGTTTGCAGTAATTTTACCATGTGAGAACATACTCATTTTAACAGTATTTTTTATTAAGAGAACAGATTACATCTAAACTACTCTTTAGGCCCAGTCTCTGTGGCACAGCTGGTAGACTCCAGACTGGGGAGCTGGAGGCCACATGTCAATAACTGTAGATCAAATCCCCAGCACAGGCAGCTAGAAAGTAGACCAGACACATGCACCTGCCCAGGATCCTCACAGGCTGAAGAACTGGGAGAAGAGGAATGTGGTATGACCAAGCCCTCTAATTCTGAAAATGAATTTGTGATTATGGAGAAGAAAAATAAGGCTTAGCATCCAAAGTCTCATAGCTAAGATGTGGTAGAAATTGGAACTGAGAACAGTTAATTTAATCCCAGAGTCTGAGGTCCAAGGTTCTCCCTTATATCGACAGCCACAAAGATGTCTTGTTCCTCCAAACCAATCACTTTGCATTAGACATTACTTCTGTAGTATAGAGGGACTAGCTTGGCATGCAGAATTAGTCCCACTTGATTTTAAATTTCAGTTCTGGGGCCAACTGGTGATGTGGTGGCTAAGGGAGCTGGATGCCACATGGCCTACTGAGTGGGTTGAGTCCCGGACATGGAGGCTTGAATAACATTCCAGATGCATGTGACTACACGCCCAAAACCCTGAGAGAAGAAAGGATTATAGTGTGATCATCCCCCTCTGAGGGGTGATTTCTCGATTTCTCTCTCTGTCTGTCTCTGTCAAGAAAGCAGTCATATCTCATAGCAAAAAAATAAATAAGTAAATAAATAAAAATAATAAAATAATTAAATTATGCTTTTTATTAACTTAAGACAGGCATGTTACAGCTCTAGACAGTTTCTCCATCTTTAATTCAAATCACAAAAATGGAAAATAATCTGTTAATGGTAATGTATATGGTAATATCTTTGACTGGACCAACACACAGTATATTTGTGCTAAAAATTTCATTTTGTGTGCTGTAAAGATATACAGTGATTAAATGTAGAAAAAAATGAAGAAGAAGAAAATTAAAGAAAGAAGGAAAAATTCAAATGGCTACCTACTGGCTCTTTCCTTTACATTGTTAAATACGTTGGACATGGTCTATAAAATGTCAACCTAGTTGATGGTTCTTATTGCTCTCTTGAGTTCAAAAGGTTTTAAATCTGTTTATACTTAAAAAAATTAACAATCCTATTTTAAAGCAGGCAAATTGGGGCCAGCAAGTGGAATGATGGTTAAGGTGTTGGATTCCCACATGGCCAATCAGACTTGGTAGTTTGTTTTCTCACTTCTCCTCTCTCTCTGTCTCTCTCTGGTGAGCACATGTGCCCTATAGTAAAATGAAACATAATAATAATAATAATAAAATTAAATAATTCTTTTTAAAGATGCACTCATAATACCATATAAAAAATGAGCAAACTAACTGAATAGTCAACTCTTCAAGAAAGACATATGAACAGTCAAAAAGCATATAAAAAAATGCTCAACATCTCTTATTGTAAAGGATATGCAAATCAAAACCACAATGAGAAACCACTTAACCCTTCTCAGAATGGTTATGGTTAAAAACTTAAAGGACAAGTGCTGATGAAGCTGTAGCAAAAGGGAACTCACCCACACTGTTGGTGGGAATGTAACTTAGTACAGCCACTGTGGAGAACAATATGGAGGTTCCTCAAAGACCTACAAATAGAACTACCACCTACAAATAGAACTACCATATGACCCAGTAATACCACTCCAGTGTGTTTACACAAAAGATAGGAAAACATTCAGTTGGAAAAACACTTGCACATCTATGTTTATTGCAGCATTTTATTCACAATTACTAAGACATGGAATCAACCCAAATGTCTGAGAACAGATTACTAGGTTGAAAAAAAAATGTGCACATATACACTATGGAATACTACTCAGCCATAAAAACAAGACCCTGATATTTGATACAAAGTGGATGGATACTGAAGATTTAATGCTGAGTGAAGCAAACCAGGCTATGAAAGACAGATATTGTATGTTCTTGTTCAATATATACTGAGTGTCTGCACTCTATGGCAGAAACTGAAAGACTGAAAAGTCTAATAGCAGGGAGGGCAAGGGTAAATAGCAAAGACCAGGTAGGTAGGAATGGGTAGTGAGAGGAGAGGGAGACGCTCAGGGGAAATAAAAAGCCGTCTAAGAGACGTACGAATGGAAAATTATCTGCTGATGACGATGTAGACGGTAATATCTTTGAATGGACTGACATTCACTGCATATGTGCTAGGAAAAACCATCTTGCACTCTAAAGATGTACCATGTGGGGCCAGCAGATGGTGTAGTGGTTAAGGCACTGGACTCCCACATGATTGACTATGATTTGAATCCTGGACCTGGTGACTTGAAAATCATGCTGGGTGCATGTGCATGTGTGCCCAAAATCCCAGGAGGAAAATAAAGGACAAAGGATAATGGGGTAGAAGAGATTGCTGGGTGGTCATCCTCGCTGGGGGGTGATTTCTCACTTTCCCTTTCACTGTCTCTCTGGTGAAAGCATGCACCCTATGGCAAAAACTTAAAAGAAAAAAGAAAATACAGTGATTAAGTGTAAATTTTTTAAAAAAAGTTTTTATAAATGCAGTTTCTTTCTTTTTCTTTCTTTCTTTTTTTTCTCTGAGTTATTTTTGCTATAGGGTGCATGTACTCACCAGAAAGACACAAACAGACAGAGAGACAGAAAGTGAGAAATCACCCCTGAGGGAGGATGGCTGTGTCTCAATCCCTTCTCCTCCATTTTTCTCTTGAGATCTTGGGCACGCATACACTCACACCTGGTGTGAGTTTAAGGCGTTGGGTCTGGGACTCAAACCGTGGTCGATTATGTGGGAGTCCAGCCTTGCAATCATTATGCCATTTGCTGGCCCCCTAAAAAAGGGTTTTAAATCTATACGATTATTAACATATATTTAAAGTCGCCACAATATTCTAATTTTTGCTCCTGATCATTCCGTAATTTGGAACTATAAATGCTGCTTTGGCATTAGTCTGTTTATAGTTTTGAGTCCATTAATTCTATTCCTATGTTCTAATTACAGTGTACACGTCATCATTATCACAGTCAGTATTAAGTTCATGGGCAATCAATTCATAATTTCTGTCCTCAGGAAGCCTCACATTACGTGGAGTGGGTTTGGGGGTGGGAGAGGGTTAGAACAGTACACAACAGACTCATACTGTGTCATAGAGGATTATGGTAGGTAAGTGGTAAAAGAAATACAAAGTGCTATGGAGTATCAGAGAAGGGAAATAACAAACCTTGTTGAGGGTGATCCTGGAAGGAGTTCACAAAGGAGTTGGTGAGATACATGCTGAAGAATATGTAGCATTTTCAGGGCAGAAGTGGTGAAAAGGGCCTAGAGTAGAAAGGATGACAGATTCAAGGCATGGATGGAGTCCAAGTCCTCCAGGTGATTGGAGAAGAGGGCTGCCTTTGGGACTCAGAGATAGAAGAATGATGAGTCGAGCCCAGGATGCGCAACACTGGACTGCTACATTAGAAAGCAGCACCCGGCAGGAATAAGCAGGATGACCTAGAATGTGGGAGGAGCCCCCCCTTTTTGCCATTATTGCTTCTCTAAAGAGCCTCTTTAGACATTACTTTCCCTAATTGCTTCCTTAATTAAAACTAATAAGATACAGAATAATGTTTATATACTGTATCCATTTCTGTGCTTTCAACATAAAAAAAGGAATATTTCACACACCCTAAGATCAGTTTTTATTCTTCCTTTAGGGCAGGCCCTGACGAGAATGCAGAGCATCTCAGAGTTAAATAATAGCAGGGAGCACGGAAGTGGACAGGAGTAGGAGAGCTGTGAGAGACAAGTGAACACTCTTGAAGAAGAGAAGAGTATGGAGAGGAAATAGAGGGAACCATGGGCCACACTTCCGAGAGGAGGACATCCGGGCATGGTGTGGTGGTCTTTATCTAGACTCTTCCTTGGTAACGTTCAACCTTCTGTCTTAGAAATCTCTGTTAGATTCTCACGTTAGCCAGGAAGCAGGAAGGTAATTCCCCAGAAAATCTGTAGGACTCTGTTGTTCTGTTTTTGCAGAGACGAATGGCCTACTCCCCATATCTGCTTTGTAGATTCTGCCTCATTTCTCATTCCTGGTCTAAGTAAAGACCATGGGAGGACTTCCTGGAACAATTGGTCGGAGTTTAGTGTTCTTCTAAGATCACCAAAGTGATGTGTCCTTCTCAGTATGTCCTATCAGGACACACATAATGTAAATATTGGCAATGTTAACCTCACTCATTTGCTTAAGGTAGTGTCTGCTGGGTTCTGCTTTCTCTTACATAACTGATAAATATCTTGGAAAAGATTCTTTGAGATTATGCTAATATCCTATTTCTCCTCAAAATTTGTCTTAATAATTTTTTAAGGAATTATTTTATTTAATTGTATTTATTTATTTAAATTTGACCAGAGAGGGACACAGAGATAGAGATAGATAGAGAGACAGAGAGAGAGAGAGAGCAAGTGAGAAAGCAAGCCTCCAGATCCAGGACTCAAACCATGGTTGGCCATGTGAAAGTCCAGTGCCCTTAATCACCATACCACCTGCCAGCCCCAATTTTTCCTAATACTTTTAGCATCTATTGTATACCTCTTGCCTGCAATAATAATAATAATTATTATTATTATATTTTTAAGAGAGATTTTTGCTGTAGGGCACATGCATTCTCCAGAGAGACAGAAAGATAGAAAGCAAGAAATCACCCC
This sequence comes from Tupaia tana, assembly GCA_026018925.1. Classification (NCBI taxonomy): domain Eukaryota; kingdom Metazoa; phylum Chordata; class Mammalia; order Scandentia; family Tupaiidae; genus Tupaia; species Tupaia tana. Next base: position 13,691,227 of record JAKSZU010000013.1, on the reverse strand, counting down.
CTGGGGAGATGGCCATACTGCAATTCCTTCTCCTTTATTCTCCTTTCAGGGTTTTGGGCATGCACACATATGTACCTAGTATGAGTTTTAAACCACCGGATCTGGGACTTGAACCATGGTTGACTAGATGAGAGTCCAACAACATAACCATTATGCCATCTACTGGTCCCACCTGCAACAATTATTACTGTAATGTTTGCCTCTTGGTGTTTTTGTATTCTCCTACATTATTCATTGGAATTTGCCTATATGGAAGAGCTACCCCCTCCCATTTATTTATTGATTCAATTATTCATTTATATAAACGTACACTCATATGATTTTTTTATTCTATAGATTATAATCCAGTACGATAATTATTTATTTCTTTGATCACATTGTTACAGCTTTGATGATGAGAAGCCCTTCAGGTTATGTCTTTGTCCTTTGAACATACCCATATCCTTTCTCAAGCTCTTCTTTTATCCTGGCATCAGAAGACCTTCTAGGCTCATCAGGTAATTTTTTTGGCCCAACCCTGAAATCAACCTCTTTCCTAAGGATCCCAGGATCTTTTTATTGAAAAAATGGTTTATAGGAACCAAGATTGAGGTGCTGGGGGTTCTCAAATTTCTAAAGATTTTATTACCTCTCTGTTGTCTGAGAACTGGGAAATAAACACACTGAAGCTTTTCTATCTATCCATTCATGGGTTCATACAGATACCCGTGACTCCAATACATCTCACAGGTTCATTTGAGGTGCTCCTCTTCCTTATCCAACTTCTTTCTCCAATAGTGAGAAATGTGAGTCTGTTTATCCACAATAAATATACTTTTCAAGGAATAAAAGAAATAATTGTACACTGATACTGTGTAATACATGGGAAATCCTTGTAGCAAAAGTTTTCAAACTGCAGTCTACATTTCTCAGGTAATTCCCACATGTAGTTCATGCACAACCAATGTACAATTTCTCATTTTTCCTACTGATTCCCCCCCCCCCCCAGTAATCTTTCTGCGTATTGAAGGCTGTAGTCTAGCCTGTGACATGGCCATATCACAGTGGCCTAGGTGCCTAGGTGCAAGTTGCAAGTAAGGATATTTCTTTACATTTTCTTTTTTAAAGAATTATTTATTTAATTTTATTTATTTTAATTTGACTAGAGGAGAGAGAGAGGGAAAGAAAGAAAATGAGAAAGCAAGCCACCAGGTCTAGGATTCCAACTGTGGTTGGCCATGTGGGAGTGTCCAGTGCCTTAACCACCATGCCCCCTGCTGGCCCCAAGTAAGGACCTTTCTTACCAAAGACCGGAAGGAGTTATCATCCCTGGCTATAGTTTTATCAGTGAATGCCCTGCATAATGTCCTGAAAAAGGAAATTATAGCTTCTATCTGAAGCAGATCAAGTATAGAGAGGAGAGATATCACCATGATCTCTCATTTAATTACATGTTAATGAGTTAACTCTGTTTTCTTTCTGTGATTCTACCATGGAACCAGACAAAAAGCACAGGAACCGGAAACAGAGTGAAGATATATACCAGACCACTCCTGTTTTAAACTGTTGTTTAAAAATACTTCATTGAAAACATTGTATACAGGGCTGTCCCATAGTACAGTGGTTAATCTCTGTGCAGAGAGAGCCAGATCCCACAGAGCTGACTGTGGTTCAAGTCTCTGCCCAGCAGCTTGAGAAACATGCCAGGCATGTGCGTCCAGGATACTGCCAGAATGCAAAAATAGAGAAGAATTGTGTAACCAGACCATGTTGGGAGGTGTTTCTGCTTGCCTTCCTTCCTTCCTTCTTTCCTTCCTTCCTTTTTTTTTTTTTTTTTTTTTGTCTTTTCTTCTCTCTTTCTCTCCTTTTTAGAATTGCTGTTCTTAAATCTATAATGTTTCTTTTAATTAGAACTAAGGGATTACTGCAAGTCCTCTTGTTTGATCTCATATCCTAAATTGTGTATGAGATTTTCCCAGTGGAGGACTGCTTCTTAAGAATGTGTACAGAAACATAAAACTATTTCTTAATTGTGTGTGTGTTATTAGGCTAACAATCTCATACCACGATAAGAAACGGACAACTAAATTTCCCCACCTTTAGTTATCTTGGGAGTTATATAAAGACAAATATCAATTTTTAGTCAAAACTCTGCCAAGAGAGCGTATATTTTCTTTTTTCGGAATTATTCTAGAAAGGGACAGGAAAGAGAAATTCATTTCTACAGGGAAAAAAAATGGAACCCAAAATGACAATCTATTTATTAACTTTTTTTTCTAATTGCTTTTGGAGGGAGACGGTGGCACAGTTAATGGTAGAACCAGATTAAAGTTATTTAAATCTAAATGACAAAACTAAATAGGAATTACAACCCTTACAAAATGTCCTTCTTTAGGACCAATTACATGCCAGTTTCTACTTTATGTGATTTAAAAGGGGAGAATTGGAGTCCTGAAAAGATGGCGTTTCAAATGGAAAGGCTGACAGACCCTTAACTCCAAGCATGTTGCCAGGCGCCACCATAATAAAAGATGGCAAGCGTCCAGGGGCACTGCAGCTGCATGCCTGAACTTTATTAAATATCTAACTATAGTTTGCAGGCCCTGGCCAGCTTCTAACTCATTCCTGGCTGACACATTCCAGTTCATAATTAGTGTAGTACTAATTTAAAAAGAAAAATATTCTTCTCTTGTAAAGCAAGACTGAGTCAAAAGACAAGGACACACTTCACTTGGACATCAGGATTCTCCCAAGCACTCGTGTGAGCCTGGGTCCCATGGAGAAGAGTAGGGTCAGCCTTCTTCTATCTCCCCTCAAAGCACCATAAAGATGCCCACATTTTCTTTCAGTCCATGTTATCAATCTCTCCCCTAGTAAGATTGTTATTTCCGTTGATCTGCTAATGGTCAGAAAATGGATGGCCTCTCGCCTTGATCATGCTCATGGACAAGTCGCGATAGGCACAATATGTCACACGGAAGGACCAGGATGTGCACACGACATACATTTATTTCTATGAGTCTGCAGCTAGCACTTCTCACCTTTGTCATGGTTTCCTGGAAGTCCTGGGAGGATGCGCAGTATGTGCTCTCAGCTGAGGTGGAACTACATGTCCCAGAATCCTCTACCTGCATAGCTGCATAGTTTCTGCTTGGCCCAAGCCACAGGTGTGGCGGAAGTGATGTAAAAGGTGTGTTTTGTTTTTGTTTTTTAAACACCCTCCTGCTGGGGAGCTTGAGGCCCATCTGGCTGGAGCCGCTGTCACACGTGGTTGCTTCTGTGTGGGTTCACCTTGTGGGTAGCTTCTCCGGTGCCCCCGCGCTGTCCTTTTGCTTCTCTGACTCCTGGGCATGTTTTGCTCAGTGATAAAAGATGCTAAGGCAAGTCACGGATCCTGAGTTGGAGAGACCTTACGGGTTTTAGTCTGTCCTCGTGGCTTGAACATCATGATAGGTCTTAGTTTGCCCTTACTGTCTTCCACTTTACGCCTGTCCTTCTTTTCCGACCATCTGTCCTGCCGACTTTGAGGACAGCATAGACGTGACAACAGTAACTTCACATATAAGGTCAAAGTCATATAATAAATCTATTTTATATATCTAGTGGTTCCGCTCCTCTGATCTCACTCTGCTTGATGCAGGTGTATAGCTCTTAGAAATCTAGACTTAGAACAGTGCCCAGAAACTATTCAGTCAGTTTTTCCTACTGGCCTTTTTTATTGTACAGCTGACAGATTTTTGGGCAGAGGAATTTGGTGGCTTGACCTGGCTACTGAATACCAGAAGTAGGATCTGCACTTAGATGTTCTAAGATCTGAGTGGGCACCATGTATAAACTGAAGTCAAAAGAGATGATGTGTAAAAAGGTCCTGCATGTCACCAGTGATCAGGGTCCCCACAACAATGGGATACTATTTTTCCATCCCTCTGACTAGCAAAAGTTTTTAAAGGCTGATATAAGCAAGAGACTTCTTTACGAGAAGAGGAAATTTTTATGAACTGCTAGCATTAGCGAGTATAGCCACTTGGGAAGACAATTTGGTATTTACTAAAATTTAAAGGATTCATACCCATGACATAGCGAGCTCATTTCACACTACCCCCTCCACCATACATGTTTTTGTGTGTGTACAAGGAGAGATTCTCAAAGATGTTCTGCAAAACAGAATGAGTATATCTCAACATGGTTTAAAGCAGAATGGTACATCCGCACTCTAGAGTCGGGTAGATCTATACTCTAACTAAGGTGGAAAGTAGCTCACAAATATTGTGGAATGAACGAGAAACTAATCACAGAATGATATGTTTTATAGAGTATAATTCATGTGCAAACACCTAAATAAACGGGGCTATATATTTTTCATGAGCAAATATATGTAAGGAAAAGTATTTTTCTTTTAATTGGCAAGCTAATGATGATTAGGAGAGAGAGAGGAAACGGGTTGGGAGTGATAAAGTTGAGTTTAATTTACAATGTTTTCTTTTACAAAGAAAATGTATTTATTACTTGTGTAATTATTTTTGCTTTAAAAATGAAAGCACTATGTCTGAAAGAAGAGTTATATACCTCATTGAGTATTAAAGAGGAATGGTATGTTTGTAATAATTTAGTTAACACTTTCATTTTATAGAGAAGGAAATTGGTGCCTAGAGACAGGAAATGATAGGCTAAAGGCAGAGTCCAATAAAAATTTGAAATTATGAGTGTTCTAGAAAAATTGGTAACAGAGTTTCTAGAATTATTTGTTAATAATCTCTGAAAATACTTTAATGAAACCAGAGTGTAGATTGTGATTTGTGCCCACGATTTGGTTTGTCAACAATGTGTCTAAGGACTGGATTCATATCCAGGGCCTAGCAGTAGTTCATTTTGGACTATCTATACCAAGACATGCTTCTGTGTGTGTATGAGGAGTTAAGTTCATTTCAATACCTTTCTATCATCTTTGCTTGTAACCTGTTGCTGATTCCATAAGCCTTTCTAACATTTTTAACTTTTATTGCTTAAATAAGTTGAATTTATTTGTAGCATGTTCAAAAATATTTTGATTTTGTCCTTCTTTGAGATAGTCCATATTCATTGTTACTTCCTTGAAAGACAGAACTCAGAGGCAGTTCACTAAAAAGTCATTCTTAAAATCAACAAAAATATGTTGGTGGAAAAGTCTGAGTTTGTTTTTCTGAGGCCATAGGAAGAAGGGAATTGGGTTCTACTTCTACAAGTCCATAGTGCTGGTGAGAGCCAGGCTCAGAGGTAAAGGGCCTCCCTTTGGCTACCTTTTCTGTGCACCTCAGGATCTTCTATGCCTGTATTCACCCAAGCATTTTATTTTTGGAGTTCTAACAACCACACAGTATGGTGTCTGAGTAAAGTTGTGAAAAAGATACCACCTGTGGAGACTATCCTCAGAGAGAACAATAGCTTTGCTCTTTGCTCTCTCACCCTGCTGAGCTAGGTACCTGCACAGCATCCTCTGCCTCTTGGACAGCCCTGTCTTCCGGGGCTACCCGTGCCTTTGCTACTATTCTTTTCTCAAGGAGTGTGACAACTCTCATGACTGCTTCCAGAAGCAGCTCCGTTCCTCTTCTTTAAGGCTGAGCCCGTCTTCTCAATCATAATTCCATGATGTGGAAATAAAGGGATGCAAGCAATCACAACTGCCTGGAGTTCTGAGAGAGTTTTATTCCATTAAATATGTTTATGAGTTACACGCCCCTCCCCAGCAAAAATAAATGCTTGTTTTTCTGTACCTTGATACCTAGGAATATAATATGCTACTACATGCCTTTTCCAATCTCTGAACATTAGGAATTTTCTGGGGGTCGAGGTCTTGGCCTTTGCTTTATTTCTAAGCTGAATATTAGATGAGCCAGAATCTAAGGCTGTACAACAATCAATCCATCTGAGATCGATTCGTTTTCTTTTAAACAAAGTTTATTTATTTATTTCTTCCAAGTAACAGGGAGAGAGAGACACACACACTTCTGACGTGGTCCACACGCAGTGGTCCACCCCCAGTCTCAGCCAGCCTTGCATCATGTGCTCACACACGCCTGGTGTACTCAGGGAGGTCACTGGATGCAAAATCAGAACCTTCCCATGTAGGTCAGCCTTGAAAAGCATTGTGTTTTACCACCGTGCCATCACCCCTGAGCCTAATTTTTTTTTAGGTTAATATTTATGAGCTCTAGTTGAATAAGTATCAACACATATCACAGATGTTACTAATACTCTTCAACCTACTGAAAAAACAAAAATGCCCATGTCTGCTGTGTTACCAGAAGTGAAGTAAATATTGCCAACAAGTGTGGAAGGGCTGGCTTCCTGATTTAATCTCATAATGTGCATCGTGTGGGTCACCTAACACCAAGATATCATAAAACTTTCCGTGAGATTGTTACTTATCCAGGGAGTTTTGCCTCCAAATTTTTATGTTTTAGGTGTGTGTGTGTGTGTGTGTGTGCATTATTTTGTTTTGTTTTTAATGTCAAAAGCTCTTTTGTTTAATTCTTGAATTGATTTTTGAGAAAGGAAGGATGCTGTCCTTTTACCTATCTATCTTGGTCTTCTGAGGTTTGATTTCCAATATTTACAGGGAAGATAACTCCCTCCAATGATGTGAATGGGTATGACCTTTTGTAGGGAAATGATGGAGAAATGAAAATTAGTTAACAATTGATCAGAAGTAACTTATTCTACTATTAGTAATGGAAAACGCATGAGTGTGTCTTGCCTTCTAGGTACTTTAGGAACAAAAACTATGAATGCAAGGTGATTCTGTTCCCAGTGAAAGGAAATTTACATGCCCTTGATGAAAAGTAATAGCCACCAAGTTCTCTGCCATGCCCCTGGGCTCTGCGCCTCTGGCATTGTTAGGGGTCCTGCTGTTTGTATCTCCATCACTACAGACCCTACCTCCTGAGGTAGTGCTTCATGCTGACTCCAACACTAACCTTCCTGGCAAAGCTGGCAGGACTAATGATCTTTGGGCTGTAATCATAAATTCTCACCAGGACTCAAGATTTCCCTTTCCAGTTTTTAGATAATTGTATCGGGGCTCATCTCGTCAGCTAATCCCACAGCTCCTTGTCTCCTGTTTTTGTTTTGCTTTTTAAAGTGTATTTATTGATTTCTTCCATAAGTGAAAGAGATACAGAGCGAGAAATAGAAAGTACTCCCAATGGGGTCTCCACACCACAGTTAACCCAATCCTCAGCCAGCGTGTGCTCAGTATGCTCAGGGAGCTCTCTGGATATGCACTTGTAACCTGCCCACATAGATCTGCCTTGCAGAGAGAGGCGGATTTTACTGTGCACCATTGTCCGGCCACTTCTTGTCTTTTAAATCACTGTGGTCCCCAGACCTCCAGCATCAGCCTCATTTGGGAACTTTAGAAAAAGCAAATTCTGAGTTCTGATCTCAGGTCTGAATCAGAAACCCTGGGGGTGGACTCAGCAATCTGTGTTTCAGCAAATCTTTTATGGTTATTATTTGACATGATAATTTCTGGTTTATATGTAATCAATGGATATTATTATGGGCTCCAGGATTATTTTTTTAAGTGTGCATATAGTGTGTAATAATTAAATCAAGAATATACTCATATTTATTTTTTTCGTCCTTGGGAATATTTATTGTGTTGTGCACATTTGTTAATGGAACCTCCATCTTTTGCCCTTTCCCGAGTAGAAGCACTCCTACCTTCGGTGTAGCCTCCTCCAGGCCTTACTCCAGGTTTCCTCCTCACCTCCATTCCCTACCAAGGAGGGCCAGTCTCTGGAAGGACATTTGCACCTGACCTCTGGGCATGGGGTTAAGACCTCATTAACTGCCCTCTGCCCTCAGTACCAGATCCTTGCACTCTATTAATTTAGAGCTTTGATTTTTTACCTTCATCATCCTATCTATTTCATGTATTTCATTTTTTATTTGGTGGCCACTGACCCTGACGTGTGGTGCCTAACCCAGGCTGGAAGCAAACATAATTTGAGAGAGTCCAATTTTATCAAATGTATCAGAGAATCTATCGTTTGAGCTAAAAGTAAACCATGGCCATGAACCCCCAAAGTGAGAGTTCTCTCCGGAGGTCATTTCAAACAACTTGCCAAACAGTGGCCTTAAGTCACCTGCCAGTTTGCTTTCAAAAATCTCAGATCGTTGGAAATAGAGTTCCATGCGCTCTCACCTCAGAGGCTGATGGAAGCCAGCTGTGGGGGCTTCAAATTAATGCCAGGCTGTCCTCTTTCACTTATGATTATGACAATATGTGGTGGCTGACCTTGCTGTGAAAAACCTGGTTGTTAGCCACATCTCAGAGCCAGATGGAAGGTGGCTTCAGTGTGTGAGAAAGTTTTCAAAGGAGAAGAAAAAGAGAACCTTCCGAGGACGTGGGGGGGGGGGGGGGGCTCTCCTTTTCTTACCACCTCCAGATCTATCCCTTTTCCTTTCTTAATTATAGATTTTTTGTTTGTTTGGTTCACTCTTCAAAGATGAGCGGCTGAATTCCTCACTTCTGCTCTGTTTTCATTTGCACATAACCTATGTACCCTCTCCTGAATACTTTAAATCATTTCTAGATTACTTACAATAACCAATGTAATGTAAACATAATATCAATAGTTGTACTGTATTTTAAACTTTTTATTGTTATCTTTTCAAATATTTTCAACCATGGTTTGTTGAATCCATGGACACAGAGAACTGACTGTACCTACACAGAGGTCTTTTGAGTTTGATACACTTCCCAGAAGAAGAAAATTGTTGGGTAAAGGGGTCATGGGGAAAGGGGTATCATTTGGTTCCCAGCTTCCACCACCACTTGCTTCCTCTCCTGACTCCTGCTTGCTGTGTTTCAGATCCTTTTCTCTCAGGTGATCTGGGAGCCCCTGTTAGTCTCCTTTCATTATCCAGAGCCAATTCCCTTCTCCCCTAAGGCCTGGGCCAAGGATGGGTCTGTGATGCTTATGATGCTTAGCTTTTACCTTGACACCAAATTTTACTGAATATATACAGTTGCTTCTTTTTCTTTTTTCTTTTTTTATTTTTTTGTGTGTGCTCACCAGAGAGAGACATAGAGACAGAGAAAGTGAGAAGTCACCCCCCAGGGGTGATGGCCACCCTGCAATCCCTTCTCCTCCATTCTCCACTCAGGATTTTGGGCATGCATGCACACATACCTGGCATGATGTTCAAGCCGCTAAGTCCAGGACTGGAACTGTGGAGTTGAGCATATGGGATCCAGCGCCTTAACCTCTTCGCCACCTGCTCCTCTGCAATTACTTCTTAAAGCAAATCCCGATGTCACCTGGTAAGATTTTAAGGTTCTCTCTTTCACAGAGTACCACATCTATATTTTCTAGTATAATACTGCCAAGGACATTGAGGGGGAAAAAATGGCTGCCATTATCAAAATGCTTTTCTATTTTGGGAGGAGCCTCCGGATAGGTGGAAGTTGATTCAGATATTGCATCTTAATATGCCTTCAGTTAGTTAATTGGAGATTATTTGTGGATGCTGCTCCAGAGGCAAGCACCCAGTGCCATGGAATGGAGGACCTCCTGGTGGAGTGGTCATGAGTGAGTATCCCAGGTCCCTGGCATTACTGGGCACGTGCTAAGACTATAGTTCTGGTGGCTGGCTCATGGCTGTCCTTTACCTTTCTGGGTTTCTTCCAAGTTTTGGTCTCCAGTTTTCTCAAAGATCTCTGAGGTACCCAATAACTGTTCAATGAGTTGGTTGTTCTCTGCTTAAGTTTATCACAGTCTATTTCTGTTAGCTACCATCAAAAACCCAGATTGGTACAAAGACTTTGCAAAAGGCTGGCTTGCACTTAAAATTTTTTAGATGAATTTAGCAAATGCTTACAATTGCCAAAATTATAAATGATTTTTCTTATCATTTGAGTAGTATGAACCTGACCAACATTATCCCATATTTTTCTTCTATCTCCACATCTTATCTCAACAATTTTTCATGCTTTCTCCTATGAAATTTAGTTACTTTTTAAAAACTTTATTTATTTCTGCCAAGAATGAGAAAGACAGACAGAGAGCAGGAGAAACAGACAGAAAGATAGCGCTATCAACAGGGTCTTAATGTGATCCACCCCCAGCCTCAGTTAGCCCTGGGTCATGGCCACATGCATGCCTATTATATTTAGCAAGATCTCTGGACATGAACCTGGAACTTTCCCATACAGATCAACCTGAGCAGTGTCATGTTTCACTCCTGCACCATTGTCCATTCCCAAGAGTCATCTCCTGACTTCTCTGTAAGTTCCTTGCTTTGGAAGACCTGAACCATATGCCGTCCACGGATGTTGAAGGCAGTGTGTGTGGGCAATTCATAGCTCAAAAACTTCAAGTTTAGAAATTTATTTATGTGGTGCTTGTGGCAAGTTTGTGTGTGTGTGTGTGTGTGTGTTTAATTTGCTAGAGGTTGTGTGTTCTTACTGGGGAGATGGGAAGAGAGAGAGAGAAGTCCCCCCCACACACACATTCCAGTGTGAAATGGTCACACTGCAATCCCTTCCTCTCCATTTCTCCTTCCTTTGGGATTTTGGGCACCCACGCACACATGCACAGCATGTTTCTCAAACTACTGGCCTGATCTGGAACTCAAACCACACAGTCAGCCATCTCGAATCCAGCCACCTTAGCCACCACTCCACTGGCTGACCCATAGCAAGAGTTTTAAAATTGTTTTTTTCAAAGTTCAGACAGTTTCATAGAGTATCTTTGGGAATCTTAAGTGGGGTGAACATGGAGGAAGCAACAAGGCTCATATTTGTTCATGCAGAGCAGCAGCTTCCTTTTATATTTAAATATTGGGTTTTCAGACAAACTGGTGGAAACTTTTGTGAGTCTAATAAAACTGTAAACCTTCCTTCTAGACAAAGGAGAATATACAAAGATAGAAAATGTTTGCATGCATCTATAGGATGTTCTCAGACTCTTTGAAGATCTTTATGGCCCTTTATTCCTTAGGCTCTTGGATAAGGACTTTTAATGATGGCTCTCTGGTTGAGACTGCTTTGACTTAAAGGAAAAGATAAAAGGAAGCCATTGTCCTATCTATGGTCACTACCTTTAGGTTCTCTGAATATCTTCATATCTAGTTGGTTAGAAAGAGCTGATTTTCTGGTAAGCCTGCCCAGTGGTCAGGTGATTAAGAGTTGGATCCCATGTGGCCAACTGCATGGTTTGAGTTTTGGTCACAATGGCTTGAAAAATACACCAGGCACATGTGTGTGCATGCTGCAAATCTCAACAGGATGGATAAATTAAAGAACAGGAATTGTAGCATGACCATACCTAATTGGAGGTGCTTTCACAGTTTTATTTTTTTCCTCTGGCTTTCTCTCAGAGGGCAAGCACTCTCTGTCAAATAAAAATAATCAAAACAGCATTGTATTGGCACAAAAATAGACATGAGGACCAATGGAACAGAGCAGGGACCCCAGAAATAAACCCCAAAACATACAGCCAACTCATCTTTGACAAAGTGTACCAGTCAACCCAGTGGAAAAAGAGTAGTCTCTTTAGCAAATGGTTCTGGAAAACTTGAGTAGATATCTGCAAAAATAACAATTTGAACCCCTGTCTGTCACCATTAACAAAAATCAACTCAAAGTGGATCAAAGATCTAAACCTAAGACTGCAAACTATAAGACTACTGGTGGAAAACACTAGGGAAACTCTGGGAGACATGGGGTAGGCAAAGACTTCTTAAGCAAGAACCCCAAAGCACTGGCAACAATCCCCAAAATAGACAGGTGAGATTACATCAGATTAAGAAGTTTCTGCACAGAAAAGGACACCGTAATTAGTGTGAATCAACAACCCTTGGAATGGGAGAGAATTTTTGTTAACTGTGCCTCAGATAAGGGACTGATAACCAGAATACACAGAGAACTTGAGAGGCTTACCTGGAAGAAAATGATTAACCTAATTAAAAGATGGGAAAATAAGATGAATAAACAATTCTCTAAGGAAGACATATGAACAGCCAAAAGGCATATGAAAAAATGCTCAACATCTCTCATAAGGGAGAAGCAGATCAAAAACACAATGAGATACCACCTAACCCCAGTCAGAATGGCAAAGATTAAAAAACAAAAAATGATAAGTGCTAGCAGGGATGTGGTGAAAGGGGAACATTTTATATTGTTGGTGGGAATGTAAATTGGTCCAGCCACTGTGGAGAACAATATGGAAGTTTATCAAAACCCTTCAAATAGAACTACCATATGATCCAGCAATTCCACTCCAGGGTATCTACCCAAAGGACAGGAGAATGCCCAGTCAGAAAAGTTTTTGCACAACTTTATCTATTGCAGCATTATTCACGATTGCTAAGACATGGAACCAAACCAAATGTTCATGAATGGATGAATAGACTGAAAAAGTGTGTCACATATACTCCATGAAATATTATTCATCCATAAAAAAACAACAAGGCCCTGGATTTTGATAGGAAGTGAATGAATATGGAAGATTTGTTGCTGATTGAAGCAAGTCAGGCTATGAAAAAGAGACATTGTATATCTTCACTTAATATATACTGACTGCACTCTATGGTAGAGACTGAAAGACTGGAGGACATAAAAGCATTAAAAATTGTTATGGACACTAGAGACAAAGTGGAAGGACAGCGTGGGAGGGGAAAAGTGTAGGAAAGGAAATTTAGGGAAAAAATGGAGAAGTAAGACATTTGTGGGACACAGATAAGGTTTATTATCTGTTGACGAGGATGTGTATAGTATTTTCAACTGGGTTGGACTGAGGTATGTATCATGCTGGGTAAAATCTCTTTATAATCTAAATGATGTATAGCAATTGAATGTATAAATACTACTACTACTACTACTAATAAATTAAAAATAAATAAAGTGTTGCCTTTTCATATCCTTTTGAAAACAGGTTTCACTTACACAATAAAGGTATATATAAAGAAGCTTAGTTCTTGAGCAAAACTAAGATGCCTACTTGTTTGTGTCCTGAGGACCAAGACAGGTTTGTTTCTCTGCAGTTTGTCATCTCAAATACTGTTGGGTTGGAGACGTGACTTTTTGTAGGAACAGACTGGCATAAGGAGCTTTTAATTTGGAAGGCCTCCTCAGGGCTCCTTAGGCCCAATGGTACCCAGGCTCATAGTAGAGGAAAGCAAGAGGGAGCAGTGAGAGACCAGGTATGAGCAAGAAGTGGTGAAATACAGGCACATTCAGAAGGATGGAAGGAATGAACCAGACAAGGGTCAGAAACTAGCTGAGGGTCAGAAGCACTCATCCTGTCTTTGAACCTGTACAGGTGTTGTACTTTCTGCCTGGACCTTTCGTCCCTCCCTTCATACAGCTGACTCCCTCTCACTCTTGGGATTTTAGATGAAATGCATCTTCCTTTTACTCACCTGTCAATATAAACTAAATTTCTTTAGATATTCTTTTTAATAGCATTTTACATATCATTCTTACAGCACATATCCCAATTTAAAATTTTCTATGTGTGTGTATGACTGATTTATACACACACACCATTAAATACATATTATATTAATATATGTTTTTGTTTATTGGCAGTGTCTCTGTTTTCTAGTGTAAGCCATTGTGAGGAAAGAGATTATGTCTCTTTTGTGCTTGACACAGAGTATGATGGTTTAGTAATTAATTGTTGCATGTATAAATAAATGGATGGATTACTTGAAGTTATAATGCCAGAGTTTTACAAAAACATGGTTTTCCCTGAACTATGGAAAGAGTCATGACACCAATGGCCTAAGGATAGATGACCTACACTCAGAGAGTGAAGAATTGGGACAAAGGAGAGAATGTGGGATTTTTAGAGAAGAACTCATTCAGGAAAAAAATATGAACTGAGAAATTGTTATGTTCTCTATTTCTGTATCAAAACCCCAAAGTGAGGACCACCCCAAATTAGGATATAGGTGGACCCTGCTGGAAATCTCAGCTTCTACCTCTAGCCTGAAAGGTGCTATACATTTGAGAAGGTATACACACTGGGGTGAGGAACAGAGAGAAAGGCCACTTTCAGGAGCTCATAAAGTTAAGGCAGCAGCTCCTAGGGTGTCTAATGAGGGCAGTGGAAATAGCAGAAAAGGTGATCACCCTTGTCATCTTTTGGCTGCACATAGAGTGGGCTCCCAGCTTACATGCAGCTCAAGACCTGGACAGCCCAAGAGAAGGAGACTGTGATGATTAGATTTAGAGATCCACTTGATTGGACTAAGAGATTTCTAGGAAAAGTGTTAATCTGGATATATCCATGGGTGTTCCCAGAAAGGATTAATATGGAATTTTGAGTAGGGTAGATGTACAAGGCCCACCCTCAATACAGGCAGGCATTATCAAATCAACAAGTGACTCAGAGAAAGTTAAATACAGAAGATTAATGAGTCTCTTCTGAGACAGCAAAATAGACTTCTGCTACTTCAGACATCAAAACTCAATTTCTCCTGCATTTTGTTTTCTCCAGGATTTACACCAATGGCTCTCTGGGTTCTCAGGAGGATTTCCACTTCAGAATCAGATATTTCATCAGCTTCCCTGCCTCTGAGGCCTTCAGACTTAGCCTGGCACATGATACCAAAATCCCAGGATCTCCAGGTTGCAGATGGCCTATTATGAGACATCTCAGCCACCATAGTTGTGGAGGGTGCTGCATTATGTGAACGACACAGGAGCCATCTTAAGAGCTATCTGCCATCTTAAGAAACCTTTGGGTTTCACTTCCTCGTTGAGCAAACAATAACAGTGATGGTTCTAACCATCCCCGGAAAGCCATATCAGATTCCTGATTGGCTCCCTCTGAATCCTCATGCTAATTGGTCAACATGCAGGACACTTGGTGCCCGAACAGGGACCTGAGTATGAGGGATCCAGTGAAGAGCACCAAAATAAAGAAAAAAGAGAAAGGCCACAACAGAAAACAGAAAAGAACGGCAAAGAATCGTCCCGGTAAGTAACAAAGGTTACTTAACAAGTAGTTAGGGTGATTATGGGACAAGAAATTAGTCAACATGAGTTATTTGTTCATGGGCTTAATGAAGCCCTCAAGACACATGGAGTTAAAATTAAGATTAAACAATTACTTTCCTTTTTTGATTTCCTAAAAGAGGTGTGCCCCTGGTTTCTCCCAAAAAAAGCCATTACTTCTCAATTTGTTATGGCCATAAATTACAAACAGCCATTATTCCTTATCATTTGTTGTACTACAATTACACTCACGGCTGTGTTCTGGCAATCGACACCAATTATGTGGGTTCACCTTCCAACCTCTCTTACAAAAGCAGTCTGTTCTACAATAAATGAGACTTGATTAGCACCTGATTTTGTCTCCACTCTGTGTGTCTGTGTGTGTCTGTCCCTCCTCTCACTCCCTCCCTCAGGTAACCGTTCGACTGTCCTGTGGGCTGGGACACGTAGTCACATGAGCTGAGTCCTCAAATAAATCCCCTCTCCCATAGCTATACAAATATATTGGTTCTGTCTCTCTAGAGATTTCTGGCTCATGTAGAACCACTGCTGAGGGTGAGTAAGAGCTACTCAGAGAGTGTGAAGTTTCCATCTTCTCTGGGATCTGTTGCTGTGTCTTGAATCTTTAGCCTTGTGGATACCAGTGGAAACTAAGAATACAAGCATTCAGGGCCAGCAGATGGCATAGTGGTTATGTCACTAGACTCCCACATGACCAATCACAGTTTGAGTCCTGGATCCCGTGTCTTGAAAATCAGACTAGAGATGGAAAACTGAATTTATTATATTTAGAAAGTTTTCCATTTTGAAGTACCCACCTCTAAATGTATTATCTTTTTTTATAAACCATGGTATGGATAACATGTACATTACACTTTGTTAGTTTGAGTCCATAAGTTTAATTTTCTTGGTCATTTAGAGGAAAAAGTAATTCTCTAGTCTTGCCTCAATTTCCTGATTATTCTAGAGAATAGTCTAACTTTCCATTTCACATTATGCTCTGTAAATATGGCATTGACAACTCATGTATATATTCTCTGCAGTAGAAACTTTAAAAGTATTTGACATTTAAAGAACCCTGAACACAAGGATTCAGAAATTTGGTTTCGAGTTTAGGTGTGCCACATACTAAGCAGATAACCCTGAAGAAGTGGCTGAGTAATTAATCCTTTGTGACTAAGAATGAAAGCATTGACTTAGATGGTCTCCAGTCTCTAGTTATAGGATTTTTGTGATGAGTCAGCGTGTTTACACAGAGGTTAAGCTCTGTGCATAGGGAGCCAGATTCCATATGGTCAACCATGATTCAAATCCCAGTCCTGATAGTTTGAAAAGCATAACAGGTGTGTGCACTCATGTGACCCAAATCCTATGGGATAGAGAAATGGAGAAAAAGGGATTGTGACATGACCACACCCCACTGGAGGTACTTTCTTTCTCTTTTTCTGGTGAGTGTGTCTGCCCTCTGGCAATAAGTTTATTATAATAATATATTATATAACGTATACTCCATTATATAATAATATATTATTATTATGAAAGATCATGTGATAGTCTTTATGACATCCCTCTTCTCCTGTAACTTAAAGAGGGAGGCTGACTGGTGAACATAAATGAGTTTTGTTTTCCAACCCATATATCCCATGAGTCAGTATGGAACCTCTAATTCATCTGTTCCTACCCTTCCCAGGGAGGGCCAAGAGCTGCTCTGAGTAGGTTTCACCCATCCTGATGAAACATATGGGAAGAGGAGGGAGAATTGACATATTTTGTCTAAATTCTGGATTACATGTTCAGGCTATAGCCAAAGACTGTGCTAAGGAGGCTGAATGAAGAACTCCACCTAAAAGGGAATTTAACAACTAAACCCCTCGTATGCTGAAGTGAAGTCATGTATTTCATAGTTTAACAATGTGGGGTTAAAGCCAAATTTATATGAAGAACAGATGGGCCGCAGCTAACAGAAAGGAAAAAGCTCCTCCAAAACAGGCTTGTTAAATATTACTATCTCTGAATATAGGCGGAGAGGAAATACATTCTGGACAGAACATGCTAAAAATGCCTTAAGATCTTTTTCGTTCATTCTCATCCCTCTAGCACATAGATAAAAGAGTAACAAACCATCAATGCTGTTGACTCTTACTAGTACACCTAATGCTATTTTAATTAGCATTTTCAGTCATTACTTATCAATAATTCTATGCAAAGACATTGCCTCTGAAGAAGATTGACTTTTTTGAGAGAGTCTTGCCTGAGAGACGGAAAGAGACAGAGAAAGAAAGAGAGAAATAAGCCCCTGTGGTGGTGGTGGGGTGGCCACATCACAATCCCTTGTCTATTCTCCTGTTGAAATTTTAGGCATGCACACACACATGGCCAGTGTGAGTTTCAAGATAACGGGTCCAGGACTTGAACTGTGGTCTGCCATGCGGGAGTTCAGTGATGTAACCATAGCACCTTCTGCTGGGTCCTCCTCTGAGAAGGATTTTAAGAATCTAAGTTTGGCCAAGAAAATGTGGACAAAAGTTGGTTTTTCAAATCTGTTGGATGGGTCAATAACAAGTGGTTTGGAAGTCAAGAATTTCCCCTTTCTCCTCCCAAATATTTTCTGCCCTATTTGTTCACAAATTTTTGAAATTTATTTCCCAATGACATTATTTCACTTTACAATTCAAAGTGAAATTGTGAGGGACCAGCATATGACATAATGGTTACATTGCTGGACTCCCATTTAGTTGACTGTAGTTCAAGTCCTGGACCTGGTGGCTTAAAACTCATGCCAGGCACGTATGCATGCATGCCCAAGATTGCAAGAGAAGAATGTAAGAGAAGGGATTGCAGTATGACCTTTCCCCCTAGGGGGTGACTTCTCGCTGTCTGTCTGTCTCTCCAGTGAGTGCATGTGCCCTATAACAAAAATCCATCTGAAAAAAAATGAGATGTGAAAGGCAAATATTTATACAGATGGCCCCTTGGCTAAAGTTTTTACTAATGTGTAAATGACTGATATAAAAAAATTGTTCTCTAAGAGTGAATTTCAATGGAATAACTATGGAAGCTCATGTGAAGTGGGCACAGGTTACCCAGAAAGACAGGCAGAGTTGGCAACATAGAGCAAGGCTTGGAAGATTGACTGCACTGGAGAAAAACTACTTTTCTTTGCATAAAGTTTGCTTTTACCTATTATGGAAAATTCAGATAATCATTAGACTTTTGCCCAAAGCTGGATCTTCACCATTCACTTTCAATAAAATATCTGATCTCTAAGGTGTGATATCATGATATGAATTAGAATAATTGAAAAAAAACGTAGTGGTCTCAGATACATTCATCAGCTTCCACCCCCAGTCAGCTAATGTCTGAAATCCTTCAATCAGTATGTTCTTTTTGACACAATTAAGTGTTAAAAGGTAAATATCTCTGGGAAACTTACTACTTTGAAAATATCCTTCATTCACATACATACTGACATGTGTAGAGAGAAGGCTAGGAACATAAAGTTGATAAGGAAGAGGATAGATGAAAGCTGTAATTGGGTCCCTGGAAGAGAGATGGAGACTAATAAGGAGGAAAATGAGTTGCAGAAAGAGTGGGCTAGGACCATACAACTAATAGTAATAACAACAACAATAAGAAGGAACTGTAACATGTGCAGTGATTTCTATTTAATATATGCCAGTCACTCTTTTGAGTATCTTGTCACAGTAACTCATCTGGAGACAAAGTTTGTCACCATTATGACATAAATATTTATTCTTCTTCTTTTTTTTTTTTTTTTTTTTTTTTGGAGAGGTTTTTGCTATAGGGCGCGTGCGCTCGCCAGACAGACAGAGAGAGACAGAAAGACAGAAAGCGAGAAATCACCCCCCCAGGGGGGATGGTCACGCCGCAATCCCTTCTCCTCCATTCTCCTCTCGGGATCTTGGGCACGCACACACACGCACCCGGCGTGAGTTTTAAGCCACTGGGTCCAGGACACGAACCGCGGTCGACTACATGGGAGTCCAGCGACATAACCATTACGCTAACTGCTGGTTCCCATAAATATTTATTCTTGAATTACTTATTCAATAGATCATCACAGTGTACCCTTTATGTGGTAGGGTACTTTTCTAAGGGATGGCATTACAGAGGTTGACAGAACAGCCAAGGGCACTGCCCTTACAGAATTTACATCCCAGTGGGGAATAACTCTCAGAAAATAGACATATAACATTATTCTAGAAGATTATAAGTTCTGTCTACTATTAGGGGTTTATGCTAGAGAATGACAGGGGCATTGAGGTGATAAGAGTGGTCATGGAGGTGATAGAGTGGTGAGGAGGAGACAGGCTTCCCATATTTGAATGACGAGCAGTTGACCACATGAAGATCCATGGACAGAACATGTTGGACAATGGGTACGTTGTTTGCAAAGGACCTGGGGAGAATAAGCTTGGTTTGCTTGAGGAATTAATAGAAGGCCAGTGTATCTGGGGCACAGTGAGGAAAGGAAAGAGGTAGATGAGGCCAGAGGTGTGGAAGCAGTGCCACAAACGCCCTGTAATTTGGACTTTATTCAAGACCAGAAAGCACCTACTATTGGCAGGCTCTGGAAATGAAAATGTATGAAAGATTTAGGTCTTGTCTCGTAGGCTCATCAACTGTGGAGAAACTGACATCATTCTAGAGTCATTTTGTCCCTTAACAAGGCTAAGCATTTTCTGTGGTTCTAAAATAGGAACAATACTGAAGGGCAAAAGTGACCGAGAGTACTTGTTGGGGGAAGCTAGGCAGGGACTGGTCATCCAGAAACCGTCGGGCTTGGGAAAGGAGCCCCCAAGTCAAATCTAGTGCCTTGGTCTCTTCTCTCTTAGTTTCTCTTATTAACAGGAGTCCTGACCTCACTCTTACATCCCAAGAATAAGAACTTTTCTTACCTTTGCTTGAATAAATTGTACTTAACTGAAAACTCCCATGTTCTCTGAGTGTGTGTGTGTGTGTGTGTGTGTGTGTGTGTTTAAGGCAGTCTACAGCCTTTGGAGATTTGTTGGGAGGCTTATTAATGTTTTTAGCTTTACCCCTTTGGAGAGTGGCCTTTGAGCACATAGTAAATTCTTTAATAATGAAAATTTTCATTGGATTTTAAATGTTTGCCATGTTGGCCTTGCACACACATGCCTCTAGAATCTTTGGTACATGCTCAGTTTGGTTCATCAAATGCTCACTGAGAGCCTGCTATGTAAGTGTTAGGTGAGTCACTGTCAACACAGATGGGTGATTTGCCTAACTTGCCTTTCAAGAACGCATGTACGACCACAATTAAGTTTTGTGTGGGACCAGAAGTTGGCATAATGGCTATGACGCTGGACTCTCGTGTAGTTGACCGTGGTTTGAGTCCTGGACCTGGTGGCTTAAACTCACGCGGGGCGTGTGTGCGTGCGTGCCCAAGATCCCGAGAAGAGAATGGAGGAGAAGGGATTACGGTGTAACCATGCCACCTGGAGGGTGATTGCTCACTTTCTGTCTCTCTGTCTCTCTCTGTCTTTCTGGTGAGCGCACGCACTCTATAGCAAAAACCTCTAAAAAATTTTTTTGTGTGTCAGCTTCATCCACATTTTTATCACCTGACATATGCTTTAGTTTTAGGTCCTCTGCCTTCCTAAATATCCAGTTGCACATATATAGCTCATTCTCATGTGATTCAGATTCTACCTAATCCAGAAAGACTCCATATTGCTTTCAATGAACTATTTCACTAGAAGAACATGTGGAAGTTGAATATTGCCAGAATCGAGAGCTGGGTTTTATAATTCTCATGTCATGAATAGCTGGATCCTTTAAAATGAACATGGGTTATTATGAATAGAAAGCATTTGGAGAGACTGGCTCCATCGCCTATTGGTTAAGGGAGCTGGTTCCCACATGACTGACTACGATTTTAATTCCAGCACTGATGGGTGGGAAAACATGTTGGATGCAAGTATGTGCATGCCCCAAATCCTGACAAGATGGACAAAAAGAGAAGAAGAGATTATGGCATGATCATGCCCCATTGGGGGTGGGGGGAGTTCTCTCTCTCTCTCTTTTTCTTGTCTGTATCTCTCTGGAGATTACATTTGCCCCCTGGCAATTAAAAAAAAACATTTAGAGGATAAAGTCTCTGGAATGAAAATTCAAAAGGAGAAATAAATGGGGAATGCATTCCAGGAAGATGAATGTTTTGAAAGTATGTTTGTTTCAGATTCTTTTATTTTTACTGCTTATAGTAGTAATCTTTGTGAGACATTTCAAAGAAAGGGCTTGTAGAATAAAGCCTGCTTTGTAAAAATACTTCCTTCTTGGCATCTGCATGCTAGGGGAGAGGGCTGGGTGGCTTCTGTCAGGGACAGTATTCTATCTGCTTAAGACATGGTCTCGTTCCTCTTCTAATTTTTCCAGAAGCTTTTCCTTTTGCAAGTATTTCCTGAGGTACCAACTATATACCTGCATCAGTACTAGACAGAAGGGGTACAGTGATGTGTAAGATATTCACAGCACTACAGGGACATATCATGAAACCAATAATTATTAAGGAAAACACAGATTTTAGTTGCAATAAATGTAATAAAGGAGAAGCATAGAGCAGTAAATATTTCAGTCACTTTGGAATGAAGATGGAAACTTTAATTGGGTACAGATTCTAGTCCTGGGTTATTATTTATTGACCATGACAAGATTTGTCAGGTTGAATTGGACAAACATCCTTTGCTACTTGTCTGATCTGTATTTCCCTTCATCTCCATATTCCTAAATTGCTCCCATCCTTCCCTTTTAGTCTTGTAAACACCTTTAGGGCAGGGACCATGGTCTTAGCTTCAAGTACTAATGTCCCCTGAGGTGACTGGTATATAGTAATTGACAGTTCCATTGAACTACAGATCTCCCTGTTGCCTCTCTAAATCCAAGTATAGGCTTTGGCTGGACAGAGGGGCTGTGGGTTCTACTAAGGTGTTATTAGACAGTTAGACCCTGCCTATAGCTTTCTTCACTGGAGTCTGACTATTCTACTGAGAGACACAAGACTAGGTGCTGAAAGGAAGTGATAGCTGGCTGAGTAAGGCCAAAAGCTTCTGCTCTAAGCACTCTAGGTCCTCTATGGGATAATGCAGGTTTTGTAAAGATTTCTTTCCTGGGATCTTCAGGGAGGTGAGCAAGTTGGAAGTCAAATTCTCCCCTGAAGAGTTTCAGAATCAGACCAATGGCTACATCTCAGCCAGTCTTCCAGATTCTGAAGTGTCTCTACACATCCAGGTAGAAAATGTCAGTGTTCCGAGTGAAAGACCATAATACAAACTTAATTCTACATTCCTCCTAGCAAAAAATGAATTGCTTTTCCTTGCATTCTTTATATTGCCACCATACACTTGGAAACATTACTGCTATCCTAAAATCCAACTTTCTTTCCACCACTATTTGGTCTCCTTCCAAACTATTAAGTCTTCTTTCTAACCTCTTGCTCATCTCAGTCTCTTTTACCAAGTACTGAGAACAGATAACTGGTCACCCTGCTTCCTGCTCAGGCTGTTCTCAGAGATATCTCTTCAATGTGCAGATTTATAATGATGACCCTTAACGGCATGCTGTCATTTGCAGTAAGAACACAGAATCCTTAGGTGGACCTAAAAATCCCTGGTGATCTGATCCCAGGCCACCTGACTGTCTTTGTCTTCCATTCTCTCCTCCATCTCAGATCTCCTCTGTTCCTGTTACACCAAACCATGTGTGGCTATGAACAATCTACATCTTTGGGACTTTGTAAAATGATGTGCATCTATTCAAATTCCCCACCAGCCTCTTTTTTTTTTTTTTTTTTTTTTTTTTTTTTGGAGAGGTTTTTGCTATAGGGCACGTGAGCTCATCAGACAGAGAGAGACAGAGAGACAGAAAGCGAGAAATCACCCCCCCAAGGAGATGGCCATGCCACAATCCCTTCTCCTCCATTCTCCTCTCGGGATCTTGGGCACGCACGCACACGCATCCAGCGTGAGTTTTAAGCCACTGGGTCCGGGACGCGAACCATTGTCAACTACATGGGAGTCCAATGACATAGCCATTACACTAACTGCTGGGTTCCACCACCAGCCTCTTTATGTCTCTTCTCTACATTGACCTTGTCAGTATCTACTCATCATTTGAGACCCAGCTCAAGCATCCTCACTTCTGAGGAGTCCTCCACCCAGTTTTCCCATCCATTCATCCTACCCAAGTGATCACACCCTTTTCTACAATACTGTGGCTTCTCCATGACTCTGTTTAGAGATACACGATATGGGATTTTCAGCATTCATACTTGTATTCTTGCCTGTGTCTTTTCAGGTTTAAAATTTTATACCTTTGTATTCTATGCCTCATTAACTATGTGACCTTGGGTAAATTACATAACCTCACTCAATTTCTTTTTCAGTATATTAAAAAGGCACTAGTAGGGCCAACAGGTCGAATGGTGGATAAGGCACTGGATCCCACACGGCTACCTCCATGGTTCAAGTCCCAGACCCTGTGGCTTGAAAACATGCCAGGAGCATGTATGTGCATGCTCAAAATTCTGAGAGGAGAGTGGAGGGTGAGTGATAATGGAAGAGAAGGGATTGTGGGATGGCCATCCCACCTGGGAGGTGGTTTCTCACTTTCTTTTTCTTTGTCTCTCCCCAGTGAGTGCACATTCCCTATGACAAAAATAAAAAAAAAAAAAAAAAAAAAAAAAAAAGAAAAGAAAAGAAAGAAGGAAAGAAAAAAAAAAGGGAAAAAAAACAAAGGCACTAGCCTTGACTGTTGGGGTAAGAGGTGTGGTGCATGGAAATTAAATGGGATTTTAATGGGTTTTTTTTCTTTTAAGTTTATGTATTTCTTGCATGAATGACAGAAGGGGTGGGAAGAGACAGAAAGCATCTCCATAGTATCTCCATGCCATGATCCACCTCTCACTTCGGCCAAACTGGATTATGTGCACTTATGTGCACCCAGTACACATGGGAAGAGGGCTTGGAATGTAAGCCCCATATCTTCCCATGAGGATCCAGTCACACAAAGCACTGCTTTATCACTGTGCCATCCCTGACACCAGAGCTTTCATTTCAGTTTTCTTGCCAAGGAAGTTTCAAACTGAGATGGATACAAATTGGACAAAATCATTAAAAAAAAAAAACACCTTTTTTTGATGTATTTTATATATTTGAGTTAACTCATTACATGGCCACTATGAATCCAGTGCAAAAATTTTCAAAGTATTCTTTCAGTCTGAAGTTATTCATACCTGCACCTCCTACCAGGGGAGAGAGAAAGCTACTTCTGCTTTGGTGTAAGGGTATGATGCTAGGCACACTTGATCCAGGCTGGTGTGATACAGGTTCTTAGTATTTTAGAGTTGAGTGAAAAGTGAGGTCAGCATGCACAGAGACCTGGGAGAAACCAGCCAATTTCAGCCACTAAACTGGAAAACACTGTTCCATTTCCTTCCGAACAGAGTCTACAGTGGTCTACAAAACCATCTGGAGGAATGCAGCCCCAAGAGGACTAGCATGCTGTAACACATTTGATTAAAAAAGAAGGAGAAAACATGGTGTGTGTTAACCTCATGCTAGGATGGGGAGAGGGCAGTCTGCAAGTCACGGCCCATGGAGATTTCTTCTGGATTACTTTAAAAGCACTTTTGCAGAGCCAGGCAAATGAAAGTCATGTGTTTATTCATCAAGGAGACCTTCTCTTGGGGATATTTTATTTGCAGTTCTATAAAGAAGCAAAACCTCCATGTTTTTAATCTTTGTGCAAGCACTTCTAAGCACTGGAAAAGTTGAGACAGGAAGAATGATTTGCATGTCTCAGAATTTCTGATAAAATTTGGAAACTTGTTCAGGCTCTTTGAACTTTTCAGTTGGACTGTATTGGATTCTGTGTCTATGAGAGCAAGCTAACTTATTTTCTCGGGCTACTTCATTTTTTAAGAAAATTTCCAGAGGGCAAGTTTTCTGGCCAGAGAGAGACAAAGAGAGGTGGGGGAGAAAGCATTCCCCAATAGGGCATGGTTATGCTGCAACCTCTTCTCCATTTCTCCATCCGGTTGGAATTTAGGGCACAAGTGCACATGCATGCAACATGTTTTTCAAGCTGGGGTTCAAATTGTTGTTAACCATGTGGGATCCAGCTCTTAACCACTAGGCTATGGGACCAGTCCATATTTCAGTGTTTTTATCAAGGCCTTGACAAAGTTCCAGAGAAGCAAAGGTAACATTAAACACTCAGTCTTGAGTGTGCGAATGTCTGAATATCCCCAAATGTCATCAGCCCTCAGTGGGTATTCAAAATACGTACTTGGGTCATTTAATTCATCTGGGGGAAATTTTCTGCAATCAAAAATGCCTTCGAGGGATTTCAGTGGTTAGTCTCATCTTCTCAGTCAAATGGTGTCAATCTAGTACAAAGGTTTGTATCATAACATCACAAGACTAGAAGGAAAGGACTTCCTACTTCACTGTTTAGAGACTTGTGCCTTTGGTTTGGTTGTTGAGGAACTGTGTCCAATCAACTTTAGCACTGTGATTCTCTGCATAGTGAAGTGTTATGGTACGTGGTACATGATTTTAAATGTGCCAAGTCTAGAAAAGGCTGAGAAAGGATTTAATTTTCTTGTCCAACTTAATTTTGTACACCGTTACACACACATGAGCAAATGGAGTTACTTTTGAAGAAATGTGATTTAGGAAACAAATGTGTGTTAGTTATCTATTGCTGCATAACAGATTGCCCCTGAATTTATAGTAAACTATGAATAAAATAGCAAAAAGTTATGATCTCACAGTTCCTACGGATCAGAATTCTGGAGTGACTTAGTTGGGTGATTCTGGCTTAGATCTCTTATGGAGCTGTGGTCCAGATGTCAACTGGGATGGCTGTCTTCTGAAAGCTGGACTGGAATTAGCGGAGCTGTTTTCAAGATAGCTCCAATACATGACTGATTCAGGAGGTCTCAGATTTTTGCTGCATGAGTCTCCCATAAGGCTTCTTCAGTATCTTTATGATATGGTAGCTGGCTCCCAGAAGAATGAACTAAGAAAAAGAGAATAAGCAAGCAAGCAGAAAGACATGCATTGACCTAATATTGGAAGTCACATACCTTCCTTTTCTTTAAAAGTTAGTCACTAGGGGCCAGCACATGGTGTGGTGGCTAAGACACTGGACTCCCATGTGGCCGATCATGGTTCAAGTCCCATATTTGTCGGCTTGCTTTCTCACTTTCTCTGTCTCTCTCTGGTGAATGCACTTGCCCTGTAGCAAATTAATAATAATATTAATAATTATAAATAAAAATAAATAAATAATTCTTTAAAAATGTTAGTCACTAAGTAGTCACTAGTTTTAAGGGGAGATGAATTAAGGCCCCCTTTTTGGGGAGAAGTATTAAAGAATTTGTGTACATATTTTTATTTTTTTATTAAATTTTTATTTATTCATTCATTCATTTGACCAGAGAGAGACACAGAGAGAGAGAGAGAGAAGGAAAGTGAGAAAGCAAGCCACCAGGACCAGGACTCGAACCATGGTCAGCCATATGGGAACGTCCAGCGCCTTAACCACCATGCCACCTGCTGGTCCTGTGTGTACATATTCTTAAAAGAATATACTGCAAACCTTAGAAATCTGTTGCTATAGATGTGAATTTCAAGTCTGCCAGGTATGTGCTGTGTTGCTAGGGGCAAGTTGCTGAATATTCATACTTCAGCTTAGTCATTTATAAAGTGATATCCAAGATACCTACCTCACAGTGTTATTGATAAGATTATAAATTATGCTGATAAAATTCCTCAAGCAATCCGTAGCCTAAGGATAGTGCTAAATGAACAGTAGATATGGCGATGATAATGACAATCATGGGGATGATACATGATCTTGGGCAGGTGACACAATCTCTCTGAACTTCATTTTATTCGTAATACCTCATGGAACTATTGTCAAGATTAAATACTGTAACTTACAAGAAGTTTCTGGCACAAAGTCTATTAGTTTTCCTAGTCTTTTGGAGAAACACCAATGCAATTATATTTTAGTTGTTCTTGTTGCTAAAAAATATCATGTTTAAAATCTATCATTAGTGTCGTAAATATTGAAATGGTTAGAACATACCTACTGACAAAAATGGAGGAGTCAACGCTTTAAAATCTGCTCTTCTAGACAAATGGGTTCATCTCTCCAGTAGTGGGACAAGTTCTTTTGTGGTTCATTGCATGGATTGGTTGTTCTGTGTCAGCCAATCTTTTCTGGGCATTGTACATTGAGACGACACTTACCACGTCCCCTAAAATAGACATACACACATATGCCTACACACCCATCAGTCACTTAGCATGTCTGTTAGTATTTTGCCATCATCTGAAGATAATGATACCAGGGATGGTGATGTCACTGGGTATGAAGAAGGCAGGGAAATGTCAAAGAGTCAAGCATTTGGTGCGTATAGCTTTTTATTCTTTCAAAATGATGCTTTGCCAGGAAGCCAGAGAGACTGATGGTGTGGCAGTAGGGTTAAAAAGTTGCTTGGTGTAGTGTAGCTCCCAGGATTCCAGTAGAGTGATCAGATCTCAGATCCCAAACTTAGAATGCGGGCAGGATGGTCCAATCAGCACTGATTTTTTTTTTCTTTCTTTCTCTAGGCCTCCTGTTTCCTTTCAAGAACCATTTAACTGAACTAGGTTTGAGCAGTTCTTGGTGCGGTTACTCCAGCAAAGATCTGTTTATGTATGGTAACTTCAAGATTCCTGGAATTTGAAGTAAAATTGGCAAAGCTATCATTAATTTGAGGAGCAAGGGAATGTAGTGTTGTAACAGTGATGTAAATGTGGGAAGAAGAACAAAGAACATTATCTTCATGTCCTGGGAAGACACTGCCTTCCTCCTTCCTACCTCCTTATTAGTCAAAGGCAGGGTGGGTGGGGAGGGTTCCTGTTGTCTCTGGAATGAATTGTCAAAACTTTCCCCTCCAGGCTTGAAGCATGTTCCCCTCTGAGGCTGCCCAGCACGTCGGCAAACCAGTCTTTACTTGAAAGACACATGGCATCGACATGAAAGTTGTCATATGAGCCCCCCTCCTTCTGAAAGATTTTTGAAAGACGTTAGATCCTGCATCTGGGGCCAGCAGACTGAAGTCTGCAGAGAACAGGCAGCATTCTTACTGGGGAAACTGCCAGGGGACCAGAGACCCCATCTGGAGAGGGTCCTCAGCTGGTTTCTGCGGAGCAAATGACGGAGAAAAACTATTGGGGGGCGGAGGGTGGTGGTGGAGACAAAGCAGGCAATGAGAAAAATCTGTTTTATGGAGCTTACAAACCTGAACTCAAATATTAAAAATGCTTTCATCAGTCTCCTTAATCCAGAGAAATTCTTTTTGGCTTAGATGGGAGGAAAAAAATCAGTCCCTTAAGGGGAAAGCGACAGGAGAAAGAGGTAATGCGGATGTGAGTCAGACATGGGGAATTGCTGGCAAATGCATTCGTTTTAGGAGGCGGAGGCGGACTGTTTTCAGCTGATCTAATGCTGCTGACCACTGACAACGCCTGCCTGCTTTTTATTGATTCCTCCCTGTCATTATTAAAAAGGTTTGACTCCATGAATTGGTTGAAAAGTGAGGAAAAAAAAATGTCTTGCTCACTTTTTCCTCCTCCAGGGAATAAGCATCATCTGGGCTCCAAAGCTGTGTTTTTCTTTGGGGTTGCCTTTTAAAAGAGGTCGAAGAAAGTGGTTATAGACATTTGAGGGGAAATAAAGCTTGTGGTGTATTAACAGGGCTGGTTTTAATCAGCAGTGATTTGACTGGGGTCACATTAGAGCTGCAACAATGATAACTGATACTATGATTTTGAATGCATTTTACCCTTAACTGAAGGCTTGTGGATTTGCAGACAGAAATGCATTTGTTTCCCTGGCCGGGCCATAGTGGTGCAGGGCTTCATGAGGACCCCCTCATATGAGGAAGGGAGGACTCCCATATGAGCAGTTGCCTCGGGGATTCTTCTCAGCTGGAGTTCCAGCCTCTGAGAAGGAAGCCTTGGAGGCTGAGAGCTTCTGAGTGAGCCAGATAGAAAGGAGAGGAAGAAGGGACCAGCAGTTAGCGTAATAGCTATGTCTCTGGATTCCCAGGTAGTCTACCGCAGTTCAAGTCCCAGACCTGGTGGCCTAAACTCACGCGGGGCATGCATGTGTGCATGCATGCCCAAGATCCCAAGAGGAGAATGGAGGAGAAGGGATTGCGATGTAGCCGTCCCCCTGGGGGGTGATTTCTCGCTTTCTGTCTCTCTGTCTCTCTCTGTCTCTCTAGCGAGCGCACACACCCTATAGAAGAAACCTTTCGAAAGAAAGGAGAGGAAGAAGCCAAAGGCATTAGCTCCAGGTCAGGGTCCAGATGGTAGAGTGTTCATGAGCACCCCTTTGCAGACCTGAGATCAAATCTCAGGTCATGACGTTTCACATTTTCAGAGGTTGTAGGTCATATATTTTCTTTCCTATGTAAATGCTTTCTGTCTCTCTCTCTCTCTGTCTCTCTCTGGTGAGCACAGGTAAGCACAAGTACCCTATAGCAAGTATACACACACACACACACACACACACACACACACACACACATATATATAAAACTATGCATGGATTTCAATTTTTTGCACTAAAATCAATTTGTACCTTAATTCCAGCTTTCCACAAACTTTTTGAAGTCCTCTTCTCTATGCCACTTCCCAGGTGGAAGGGTGCTCTCCAGCTTGACCCAATCCTGTCCAATCCAGACCCAGTCTGTTATTTAGTATGGCTGCCACCAGAATTGCACCAACATCTCAACAAATTTATAACTGATCAGAAAACTAAAATCAAACTCCTACTTCAGTCAGCAACTGCAGTTTGTCACATTTGCCATCAGCAGTAGCAACGTGGTTTCCAGGAATGTTCTCTTCATGAGTAAGACAGTTCATTTTTCCATGTGGTGGTTGGGGCTGCTGGCTGACCATGGTTTGAGTCCCGGGCTGGGAGGCTTGACTTTTCACTTTCTCTCTGTCTCCTTCTGGTGAGCACTCATGTCCCGTAGCACAATTTTTAAAAATGATAAATAAAATTAAATGGATAATTCTTAATAAAGAAATAGAAATACAAAGGAGAAGCAGAGACTCAGCATTTACCTGTCTCTGACTGTGGGACTCTATTGCTTTGAGGATGAAGCAGATCGGGTACAAAAGCTCATGGAGAGTCCTAGGGGTGTGTGTTTTGGGGAAAAGGGTTAACAGATGGATTTATCCCGTCAGTCCTCTTGAGGCTGCTGTAATGTTCTGTGTTCCTGTGTTTACATATACACACACTAGAGGCAGATGATGCTTCAAGTGTTTAGAGTTTCTTGTTCTCATGCTTGAGAGGTATTGACCAATCCCATCTCTCCCTTGGTGCTCCTGGTGAAAGAGCGCATGTAACCAGGAGACAGCTGTCCCGAGTGATGGTACAACCCGGGGTGTGGCCTAGGAGGAACTGGAGAAGGGGACCCAGTTAAAAGTCACCGTTCGTTCAATCCTATCCATGCGGCATCCTTCACTTCCTTTTGCCCTTTCCTCCCTGACCACATCACCCTCATGTCCCTCTGTGGTGGCATCTCTCAGGGAGAGGCCCAGTGCACAGCACCAACTTCTTCTTTGGACCTGCCTTTGACTCCAAGGGGTGGGTCTGCAGAAGCCAAGTTTTGTTTGTTTTTTAAATTTTTTCTATTAATTAATTCATTTATTTTACATTCATTCACTGAGCATCATCACAGCATACACAATGTGATTTCGTATCCAGAATACACTGCAAAGTGACTTAATCGTACATGTTATTGTCAATAATTTTCCGTTTCTTGTTTCATACATATATATATATTTTCCCCCCATTTCTCACCTTCTGCCATTTCCCACCTTCCTCCCACACTGTCTCTGGTGTCTACAGTTGCTTTCCAAGTTTTAGAGCCCCTGCCTGAGACATGGACACCTGGCTGTGGAGCAACCATAATCTCTTTCAGGTATACGAAAACATAATGGGGAATCACAGAGCCCAGGAACTGTCAGAGCCGAGTATCATCAAGGACAGTTGTAGGGCAGTAGTTGCCAAATACTTTTTAAAAATGATGCTTAGTGAAAAAATGGGACACATATTCCTAATATAGTTATAGATTATTTGGTTTGTTCTGTTGATATTAACAGAAAATATTTGAAACTGGATGATTTATACAAATAAAGGTTGGGCCAGCCTGTGGCATGATGGTTAAGGTGGCTGGATCCCACATGGCTGACCTTGAAGTTCGAATCTTGGACCTGGTGGTTTGAGAAATACGCTAGGTATGTGTGTGTGCCAAAAATCCCAGGAAAAGGAGGGAGAAATAGAGCAGAAGGGATTGTATGATCATGCCCCGCTCCAGTGAGTACACGCACCCTCTAGCAAATTGAAATAAAAAATAGGGTTTTTTCCAGTTCATAGTTTAGGTCCAGAGTCCAGGGCTGAACACAGTGATGGTCTGGTTACATGATAAGGTGGTGGAGGGCAGAAGCACATGCTTATTTGTCCATGTGTATTTGTCTTATTCTCTCTCATAAAACTGCCAGGACTCAATCATGGGAGACTGTCCTATTAATCCTAACCTTCATATCCTCCTGAAGGCCCCACTTTTCAACACCATAGTCAAATTAAGTTTTACCTTCCTTTTTTTTTTTTCTGGAGAGGTTTTTGCTACAGGGCTTATGTGCTCGCCAGAGAGACAGAGAGATAGAAAGTGAGAAATCACCCCCTAGAGGGGATGGCCACTCTGCAATCCCTTCTCCTCCATTCTCCTCTTGGGATCTTGGATGCACACGCACATGTGCCCAGCGTGAGTTTAAGCCACTGGGTCTGGGACTCGAACCACAGTGGACTACGTAGGAGTCCAGCGACATAGCCATTATACTAACTGCTGGTCCCAAGTTTTACGTTCTTAATTCCATCACAAGCAAATCTCTACACATAAATTTTAGGAGAGCATTCAAATCATAGCACATGTATTGTTGTTACTAGCTAATATCTCGAGACACGTTATATACTTAGGATTTAAAAAAAAAGATTTGTGATAAAGTGCATGCTCACACACAGAAAAGAAAGAGAAAGATAGCTAGACAGATACCTAGAGACAGAGATAAGAGAGAAAGAGAAACAGAGAAAGAGAGAGAGAGAGCATCCTCCATCGGGCTTGGCCACACTGCAACCCCCTTTCTCCAGTTCTCCAGCCTGTTGTATACTAGGCTTTCAAATGTGTAGCTAGAATGTTTCAGGCTGACAAGGCCAGGGATTCAGATTATGGTTGTCATGTGAGTTCTAGCTTCTTTCGAGCAGTGTTATTAGCACTAAACTATGAAACCAGCCTTGCACTTAGGTTTATTTATTTATTTACTTATTTTTATGAAGAGCAAATATAGCCCCAGTGGCAATAAGCATATATAGACCTAGATCTTGTTGCTTGTGTGTTTGTTTTAATTTTGCTATAGGGTGTGTGTACTTGCAGGCAGAGGGAGACACAGAGAGCGTGGGCAAGTGAGAAAGCACCCCAAGGGGAATGGCCATCCTTTCTTCTCTATTTTCCTTTTGAGGTTTTGGGCGTGCATGCACACACAGTCAGTGTGTCTCTCAAGGTATTGGTCAAAGACTCCAACTGCATAGTCGGACATGTGGGACCCAGCTGCCTTAATCTCCAGGCCATCTGCTGGCCCTAATCTTGGTTTCAATACTATAATTGATTAAAAAGAACCAGAAAACCCTGGATAAAAGGTTGGTTGTAGGAATAGGAGGGAAATATGCGACATGAACTTGGAACATCTTGTGCCAGAAAGTAAGGAAGCACTCAGGAACAAACAGCAACCAATAAAACAATAACAGAAAGCTCCCAATGGCCAAATCTGGAAAAACTTCATTGATAAAATAAAATAGTATAGTGTTATAATTCAAAGTGTAAAATAAATATCTGCGACAGGGCTGGCAGGTGGCATGGTGGTTAAGGTGGCTGGACTCCCACATGGCTGACCATGGCTTGAATCTTGGATCTGGCAGCTTGCTTTCTCACTTCTCTCTCTCTTTGTCTCTCTCTGGTCAATTTCAATAAAATAAATAAATAAATAATGACAATGAAAAAAATTAAGTAATTCTTTAAAAAAAATAAATACATACCTGTGAGTCTATATAGATATAAATAAGTGATTGAATAGACAAATGAATGAGGAAGAAGAGACACAATTCGTGGGCAGAATTCTAAATAAGTTATTTAGATATTCTACCTTCAAGAAGATAGATCATAACTTTTCACTAATTAAGTAGGTGCAGGCCATGCATAGTGACTTCCTTCAAAAGGAATAGTATACACAGAAGAGGGAGGGAAAAAGAATAGCTTTATAGTAGAGAAACCTCACAAACACTATTGTGGCCAGTAAGGAAGGTCAACATCAACATAAGTCACATGGAGGGGACATGTCCTTGATCTAATGTGCTGACATGGCATTTTACCTCTTGGTTGTTCTCCCCAAAACCCATAACTCCAGACTGAACATAAGGAAAATATAAGAAAAATTTATATTAGAAAACTTGAGACAAAACACCTAACTAGTACACTTTAAAATTGTCAAAGTCATCAGAAATAAGAAAAGTAATGAAACGGGCCAGGTGGTTGCATACTGGTTAAGGAGCTGGACTTGCACGTGGTTGACCATGGTTCGCGTCTTGGATCTGACAGCTTGAAACTCTTGCCAGGCACATGTGCATGCTGAAGGCAAAGACTCTGCCATGGGAGTTGGGACTAGTGCTTTCAGGGACTAAAGTAATAATTTTCTGCTGAGATTTCACCCTCTAACACATTCACAAGTGGTAGGGGCCCCCCTATATCATGCTCTCTGTCTCTGCCTTTTCATTTTTAAAAATGTTTTTAAATTTTTTATTTATTTATTTTTATTTATTTATTTATTTATTTATTTATTGGAGAGGTTTTTTACTATAGGGCGCGTGCGCTCGCCAGACAGACAGAGAGAGACATAGAGACAGAAAGCGAGAAATCACCCCCCAGGGGGGATGGTCACGCCGCAATCCCTTCTCCTCCATTCTCCTCTCGGGATCTTGGGCACGCACGCACACGCGCCCGGCGTGAGTTGTAAGCCACCGGGTCCGGGACGCGAACCGCGGTCAACTACGTGAGAGTCCAGCGACATAGCCATTACGCTAACTGCTGGTTCCCTAAATTTTTTATTTTTAAGGTAAAGTATTTTATTAGCTCTTGGATCCTTTCTCTTGCTAATTCTCACCTGTCCCTCCTCCCATCCAGGAAAGGCAAAGACTCCACCATTGGAGCTGGAACTGGTGCTTTCATGCAACAGGCTCGTGTGCCGTGTGGTTTTCATTTTTTAATTTAAAATAAATAAATAAATACTTTTTTGTACTTTTTTCTCTTTCTCTATTTTCTTTCCCTTTTTCTTTTACCTTCACTACTTCACTGCTCATCCTCTACGCTCTGAATGCCTAGACAGGCCTAAGTGAACTGAAGCCAAACATCTGAGTACTGCTAGGGTAAGAATATTCCTTAATCCCTTCTGAATCTGCTGCACAAAAAGATAAAAATGGAACAGCAGTGAGTTTGCAGACCACATCCTCTGCATGCCTCTGAACACTCAGATTGACCTTCAAGATATAAGGAAGAAACATAACCCATCAGATGACCAGAAATCACAGCAGAGGCATAAGAAATACGTGAAACCAAGATAACGCCTCTCCTTCAAGGGAAAAGAATAACTCTTCTTCATCCACAGACAGCACATTGGAACTTGCAGAAGTGTCTGTTAAAGAATTTAGAATATTTACAGTGATAAAGCTAACAGAGATGCAAGAGAAAAGACACAACGAACTCCAGGAGATGGAGGAGAAAAGAGCCAGAGCCGATGAGTTCCAGGAGGTGAGGAAGTTCTTGCATGATCTGAAAAAGGAAATAATCACCATAAAAAGGAAGCAAATGGAACTGTTGGAGATGAAGGCTGTAATACAGGAAATCAAAATCTCTCCTGAAAGTATTAAAAGCAGGATAGATCATACAGAAGACTGAATCTCAGATGTAGAAGACAGAATCACTAGACTAGAAAAATCTACCAGGAAGACTAAGAAAATAGAAAAAAAAAAAAAAAAAAAAAAAAAAAAAAATCAGAAACAACCACAAAAAAACGAAAGAGAGTGAGAGAGAAAATAATATACAAGAAATACTAGATACCACTCAATGCCCAAACATCTGGATAATTGGTATTCCAGATGGTGAAAGGCCAGTAAGGGCATTGGTAATCTATTCCATGAAATCTTGAAAAAAACTTTCCAAACCCAGAGAGGCCTTCAAAGATCCAGACTCAAGAAATACAAAAGACCCCAAATAGAATCAACCCAAGAAGATCTTCTCCAAGACACATTATAGCCAGATTAACCAAAACCACAGACAAAGACGAGATACTAAAATTGACAAATTACCTACAAAGGATATCCCGGGCTAACAGGGGACCTCTCATCAGAAACAATGTGAGCAAGGAAAGAATGGGAAAATATATTCAAAGAGTTGAGTGAAAAACAATTTCAACCAAGAATACTATACCTGGTGATATTATCTTTCATATGGGAAGAAAAGAGAAGAATATTCTTAGATAAACAAAATCTGAAAGAATTTACCAACACCAGACCAGATCTCCAAAAAGTTTTGAAGGGAGTGCTATATCAGGAAAACTAAATACAGACACACAGAAATAAGAGTTCAAAAATAACCAAGAAAATGACCAACTTAATGGTAGGGATTAATCTGGACTTGAATATTATCTTCCAGAACATAAACAAAAAGATTGGAATATAATAGAAAATAGATTAAGTACATGAGACTGAACTGGTGAAATATAATTTTATGACTTCTGACTAAAACATTACTGATTTTCTTTTATGCTTTGTTTTCCAGATTAGGGGCTTTGTTTTCCAGATTAGGGGATTTTTGTCTTCTCTTGAGTTGCCAATAGTTCATAAACCTACTATTAGAACAGAATCCTGACCTGTTTCCTTGCTTTAAGTCTTAAGCAAAGTACTCTTAACATTTTTTTCATTCTGACTTACTAAGGCTAAAACTGCCTTTCTTGAAATTAAAAATATATTAAAAAATACCCACTTATGTTCACAGATATCTATATATCAGCTGAACTTCCTATTGAAAGTAGTTATATTAATTAAGATATTTTGCAAATCAATAAAACATGGGGGGGAAGGAATGGAAAGCAACTGTAGATACCAGAGACAGTGTAGGAGGAGGGTGGGAAATGGCAGAGGGTGATAAATAGGGGAAAAAATGTATTTTGTCTGCTATGATGATTTTCAGTGAATGAATGTAAAATAAATAAATTTTTAAAAATAAAATAATTTTAGGTTATGTATCAATATCAGCTCGTTAACTTTAATAAATGGACCTTATGAATGTAAGATGTTAATAATGAGGGAAAGTGAGTATGGGATGTATAGAACTCCCTATACTATCTTCATATTTTTAATGTAAATCTAAGGCTATCTCCCCAAAATAAAGTTTATTAAAAGAAGTAGATGTAAGGCAACAGCTGGGTTAAAACAGTCTCTCAGCTCTGGTACCAGTGACATTTTACTGTTGTTAAGAACTGTCCTGTGCATTCTAGGACACTTAGCAGCATCCCTGGCCTGTACACACTGACTGCCAGTAGCACCTTTCCAGACGTGAACAATCAAAGGTGTCTTCAAATGTTGTCAAATGTCTCCTGAAGGACAAAATGATCCCTAGTTGAGTGCTACTTGGTTTGAAGAAACACTGGATTAATAGGAGAACTAATATGAAATTAAAAGCTTAAGAACAATCTCGGGAACCAGCAGTTGGCGTAATGGCTATGTCGCTGGACTCCCACATGGTCGACCGCGGTTCGTGTCCTGGACCCGGTGGCTTAAAACTCACGCCGGGCGTGTATGCGTGCGTGCCCAAGATCCTGAGAGGAGAATGGA
The DNA here is from genome assembly GCA_026018925.1 of Tupaia tana. Lineage (NCBI taxonomy): Eukaryota > Metazoa > Chordata > Mammalia > Scandentia > Tupaiidae > Tupaia > Tupaia tana. The sequence continues at coordinate 13,654,206 of JAKSZU010000013.1, read as the reverse complement.
GGAGAAGGGATTGCGGCGTGGCCGTCGCCCCTGGGGGATGATTTCTTGCTTTCTGTCTCCCTGTCTCTCTCTGTCTGTCTGGCGAGCGCACACGCCCTATAGCGAAAACCTCTCAAAAAAAAAAAAAAAAAAAAAAAAAAGCTTAAGAACAATCTCAAGTATAAAACAATGCCATCCTAATTTTGCCAACTATGTATGTGTGGATGTTTATTTATTATATGCCACCCTCAGCCACCCTCATCAATTTATTTTAGTATCAACAGACGAATTGGAGGAAAATAGACCATCTGGGCATTTATGGTTCTTTATGTTATATCAAGCTGGTATAGAGTGAGAAAGAATCACTGCTGAGAAGTGCCCAGCCAGTGCCCCTCTCCTTCTAGACCCCAGAGGTAGAAAAGGACAGGATAATCACATGTGTTTCCATCTCAGGTATGTGCTACCCTTTTCTGGGCCCAGCAGCATTGCTGAGAAGCATCCAGTCAGTGACCCTCTCCTTCCAGATTCAGAAGCTATAAAAGGTCTCAGTGCACAGTAGCCGAACATCTGAATACTGTGAGGCTCAGAGAAATCTTTGTCCCCCTCACTGAGTCTGCTGCAAAAAGAGAAAAATTACTCTTCATAAATCTGATCTCAAAACTCCTGTAGCTACCACATTGCAAAACACCGTAAAAGGGAGAAATTAGCACGGAATTATTTCATAATAAAGGAAAACAAATGAGCTCATGGTTACAGAAACTGTCTCTAACAAATTAGCCAAAAGTGAATACATTACCAAATGACTAAAAAGCAGAGAAGAGCCTCTAGGATGAGAAAACCAAGCAATACATCTCCAACAAGGGGAGCACAGTAATCTGTCTCTGAGTATGGAAAAATTATAGGATATTGCTGAAGTGTCAGAAAAAGAATTCAGAGTATTTATGGCAATAAAACTTTATGAGATGCAAGAGAAAAGAGACAATTAACTTCAGGGATGAAGAAGTCCTTCCACAATATGAAAGAAGAATTAGACATCATAAAAAAGAATCTAACAGCACTATTTGAGATGAAGGCTGTGGTACAAGAAATCAAAACTTCCCTCAAAATATTAAAAGCAGATTAGATCATGCAGAAGATTGAATCTTGGAGATAGAAGACAAATCTTTTGACCTAGAAAAAATTACCAAAAAGACTGAAAAAAAAAAATAACCAACAAAATGAGGACAATATACAAGAAATATTAGGTACCATTAAATGCTCAAATATCTGAGTAATTGGTATCCCAGAAGGTGAAGAAACTAATAAGGACATTGATAATCTATTCCATGAAATCCTGGAAGAAAATTTTCCAAGTCTAGAGAAGCACTCAAACATTCAGACCCAAGAAATACAAAGAATCCCAAAAAGAATCAACTCAAGGAGAGCCTCTCCATGGCACATCACAGCCAGATTGGCCAAAACCACATACAAAGACAAAATACTAAAACTGGGAAGAAAGAAACATCAAGTTACTCACAAAGATATCCCATCAAGCTAACACCAGACCTCTCATTGGAAACAATGCAAGCAAGGAAAGAATAGGTAAATCTATTCAAAGTGTTAAATGAAGAAGAATTTCAACCAAGATTACTATATCCAGCAAGATTATTCTTCATATGGGAAGAAAAGATAAAAAAACATTCTCAGATAAACAAAACCTGGACGAATTTACCGACTCCAGACCAGCTTTTCAAGAAGTTCTGAAGGGAATGCAATACCAAGAAAACTAAAGAGAGACAGACAGAAATAAGATAACAAAAAACAGCCAAGAATATAGTCAACGTAATGGTATGGACAAGTCCAGAAATATATGTTGAATGTTAATGGTTTAAAGTCTACAATCAAGAGACATGGACCGGCCAAATGGATTTAAAAAACAGAAACCCTCCATCTGCTGCCTATAAGAAACTCATCTCATCATCATTCTTTTAATCTTTATATTCTCTGCTTACCCACTGCTCAAAAAATTGTTATGTAAATAACAAATTGTAATTTTAATTTATGGATAAATGCCCTTAATAAATTATAACCTAATAACTAAGATTACTACTGGGTTTTTCATGTATGTCCTACACTTATTCTACTCTCAAAGAGAAGTAGAAATACTAGTGATATCCTTGAAGGTATTTGTCCTTGCCCAGAGATAGACCTGTCTCATTTGTAAGGAAGATTTATTGAGCACCATGTATTTCAGGAAAATTATTATTTCTATATTCCTAAAACATTTACTTCCCTGAGAAGAATTCATAGGTGAGTCTATCACCCACAGACAGCTGAGCAGTTTCCCCAAAATGTAGTCTTTTCTTTGCCCCAATAGATTTGAATAAGAATGAGTAAAGTGCAGTGAATTTCCTGGTCATCCCCTTCCAGTCAAACATGAAGGTGTGTTTCCTATAACACCCTTTGCACTGTCAGGGGAAGGAAAATTGTCGTGAATTCACTCAATGCTTCATTCAATGTCATCATCATGCCCAGAAGAAGGGATTAGCATTGGAAATGGACTTCTAAGAAGTTGTGTCCAAAGTGTTGCAACTTGTGAGTATTGAAACTAGAATTTCTCCTCAGTTTCAGGTCTATTGGAGGTTACACTCTCCACTCCCACTGTGTCTCCAAGGAGGGAGCATATGCACAAAGATCTTACACCTTGAATAAGGAAATACAACAAAGCAGAGACTTCGAAGAAGAATCACAGAGAGTTAAGTGTTGGATGGAATTTTTAAGATAGCCTTGAAGTGATTGCTTTTCAACCACTACCTTTAGCAGAAAGGTCCAACAATGAAAGTTTGTTGAAGAGATTTGGAGTGCATGCTGGAGACCAGGTGCCTAAAGCTGAATGTGTGTGCCCTGACTTTCAACAAGATTTCAGTGACTAAGAGACATTTCATACTAGCCAAGGGGGAGGTCAAAGCACTCTCTGGTGTGCTGTCCAGCCCAGTCTGGGCTTTCTGCCAAGTATGTGATATGGCTAGGGTACTTTAGGGTGACCCTGGGAACAATGATTGGTTAATAGAATAATTCCAGTTTGTTCTGACATTACACAGGAAATGTTTACTTAAGAAGACCTGGCTATGTAATGTGCTATTACTTATATCACATATACATACATGTCTATAGAAAAAGCTATTGAGATACTATTTTTTTCTTTTTTTATTATCACTAAAGAGAAAAACAGAGATAAGGAGGAGTGAGGAATGCCTGTGTAAACCCAGGCTAGGAGGGAGTAGGGCCTTGAAGGAGATGTCTGAAGGTTTCCTAGGGATTGATCTCTAACACTGAGTTCCTGAAGGGCAAAGTTCGGTCTCCTCTTGCCTAACTTGGAGCTGAGCGCAATACCCAAAGTAGCATTGTTTGGGGTTTTATTGTTTTTTTGTTTGTTCGTTTTTGTGCCTGTCCTGCATGTGCCAGTGACTGATTCATGATGAAGGCAATGCTTAGTCGTGGGAAGAGTGACAGAATCCATCTCTCTCGTCATAGACTAAGGGCCAGGATAACCAGGGATTCTTCTGTAATGTGACTGAGTAGAGAAATGAACCCACCAATACTGATACCAGACATTCTTCTGGTCAGATAGGTAGAAACTTGAACTCAGATTTATCTGATCTAAAAGTATAAGAAGGTGGTACATCTCTTACCCTCAAGTACTGCAGTACTTCATGCTCATATGCACTTACGGATCTCTACTCTCTTAAAATACTTTGTGATGATTTCATGTTCTTATGTCCTACTTCTGCTAAATTCTTGGGGAAGCAGAGTTCATTTCTTATACTTTCACATTCCTTGGTTCTAGGTTTATGATTGTCGCTATAGGGGATGTGTTGCTTTGGATGTTTGAGAAATATTGAAAGCTTTCAAAAGACTATTAAAAGTGTTTAAGTTTTCCAACAATTTAATAAGACAAACTGTCTTAGTAGCACAGCTGAGGGACCTCCACCTAGTCCCAGAGGCTGACTTGCGGAGTTCAACCCTGATGTGAATTTAAGGTGGTCAGTGCATTGATTCTCATTCTGATAAAAAGTCAGTTGACTCAGCCCAGCTGCCCCGACTCTTGACATTCCTGATCACATGGAGAGATTCTGTCGAGTGTTAGCCTCTAGAAATTGCAGTGCTCTATTAGCAATCCTCCTCCTCGCTCTTTTTTTCCTCTTGCAGCTACATCTGATTATCCCACCCTGTTGGAAACTAGTACATAATCCCTTCCAGTTGAGTAGAATGCTCTTTACAATGTAAGGGTAAAAATATGCATAGATTCATTTGCAGATAATTTGCATAGGTTCATTGGTGCATTCTCAGTGTTTCATTAGAGCAGGCCGGGCTGACTGCTGCTATTTTCATTTATATAAAGGAAGTAATAAATGCTCAGGTGGGTGTGAGTATATCAGGGCTCCTCAGATTTGTAGAGGCCATATTTTCACAGATGGTCTTGGGAAGCTATCATTGTCAAACTGCACCACTCAGGGAGAAACCTAGATTCTCTACATTCTCTAGTGTGAGTGAGCACAGGCATGTGTGTGTGAGTATGCATGGATGAGTGTGTGACCTCACAATCCATTTCACCACCTGCTCTGAAAGTACTTAATAAATGGAGATGTAGAATTTGAAAAAGAAAAAGATGTTTTTAACAAGTTCATATAAATTAAATGGGTCTTAAGTACAGTTGATATTATTAGATATGAAGATGTGGGCATTCTATTTGGAAATGAGGAAGTAGTTTACTTATAGATTCTGTATTTAAAAAATAAACACTATTGTCCTATTTTCTTTTCCTTTCCTAAAATTTGCTAGAAAGTGCATGTGCCTGCTGAAGAGAGACAGAGAAAGAAAGAAAGAGAGAGAGAGAGAAATCAAGAAAGCACCTCCCCACCCATGCAGGATGGACATAGACATCCATGTGTGATGCAGTTGCCTTAACTACTAAGCCATTGACTGATAATCTTGCATATGCATAGAAGGCATAATGTATGAAATGATGTGATATGTAATGTATTATGAAACATTATTTTACACTATATTAATATTTTCTCACAAAATTATAATATGTAGGTATATATGCAGTGTATTACCACTTGAATGGTGTATATTTTGAGACTCTCTTAAATGTGAATGAGTAAATATTTGCTGGAAGAATAAATGAGTAACTTCATACATTAATGAAGAAATTCATGAACACATTAATTTTCCTCTTGGCAGGGAAAGACTATAAGTCTTCTGAAAATTTTAAACTAGAGGAAATTTGAGAGCTTTAAACAACATCCTCATAATGGAATGATATTCTACATCATCCTGACCCTACCCCAAAACACCCACACACACCCATGACCTCCTTTCCTCAATTGTAAACAAATCTCTCATGTGGGGATCCCAAATGTAATTCCAGAGATTTCAACATTACTTATGTTGGGCTGATTATTAGGTGTTTTCTTTTTTCCCTTCTCTTTCTTTTTGGCATCAAAATCTTTCTCTTGAGTGATAAATTGTAATTTAACAAACAAAGCTTTAAATAAAAACCTGCCCAGTTCTTGTGAGGTCAACTGCCTCTGACTCAGCCAAATGTTAAATTGTTTGGAGACTTTGGTTGTACTCGTCCACCTTCCAAACATTGCAGAAAGATGAAAAATGAGAAAACAAACCTAAGTCCAAAAAGATGGGATAGGAACAAATCAAATATCATTTCCCTCTTCTGCAATTTTGTTTAGAGATGAAGAAGAGGGTTCTAGTGTCAGAGAGCTCTGGCTTGAGTCCTTACATTCTAATGTTGTCACACACTTAAGTATGTGATCCTAAACATTTATTTATCTTAGCATCTCGAAGTTTTAGTTTGCTCATTAATTAAATGGGAATAATAGGAGTCTTATATTATAAGGTAATTGGGAGGATTAAACAAAATAATATGTGTATAGTACTTTGAATGAGGAATTTTACATATCAAGTGCTAAATATTACACTATCATCATTTTAGCATTATTTGTCCTTCCTTAATGTTAATACTGTTGGGTTAGCATTCCTTTTTAAACTAAAAAATTGTAGAGGGACTCACAAAATTCACTACAAATTTCTTCCTCAAATACCGATTTAAATTGTTTTAAGGTTTATGCCAGAGGGCACATGTGCTCATTGTAGAATGACAGAAACAGAGAAAGGGAAAGTGAAAAATTATCCCCCAGGAAGGATGGCCATGTCCCAGTTCTGTCTCCTCCAGTCTCTTTTCGGGAGTTTTGAGGATACACGCACACACACCTGGTGTGATTTTTCAAGCTGTCCAGTTCAGGATGCAAACTGAGTCTGTCACATGGAACTTCAGCATCTTAACCACTACACCATTTGCTGGCTCCCTGACTTAACTTTTTTCTTGTGTCTTTAAAATGAATACGAACCTGGATAACATCTCTGATGAGTTGGTGGGAAGCATTCAGACAATTTCCAGATTACAAGAAAAATTAAATAAGGTAAGACACAGATGAGGACCCATGAGAACTTCCTAGGATTCTTTTTTTTTCCTTTTTTTTTTTTTTTAACATTCATTCACTGAATATCATCACAACATACAAAATGCAGTTTCCCATCTAGAATACACTATATAACTATATAGTGGCTTAGTCATGCATATTATCATCAACAAATAATTTTCCATTTCTTGTTTTATATATATATATAGATATATATATATGTGTGTGTGTGTGTGTGTGTATATATATATATTCCCCCTCTTCATTTCTCACCCTCTGCCATTTCCCACCCTCCTCCTACACTCCTACACTATCTCTGGTGTCTACAGTTGCTTTCTATTCCTTTCCCCCCTCCACACATTTTATTGGTTAACAAAATATCTTAATTAACTACTTTCAATTGCAAGCTCAGCTGATATACAAATATCTGTGAACAAATGTTTGACTTCAGCCATGAAACTGTGAGTAGAAAGAATATACTATAAAACCTAGCTGAGGCTATGTAGCTTGCTGTGATAATTAAATAAGTATTTTTAATTTATTTTAATTTCAAGAAAGGCAGTTTTAACTTTAATAAATCAAAATCAAAAAATGTTAAGAGAACTTTGCCTAAAACTTCAAGCCAGGAAGCAGGTTAGGATTCTGTTCAAATAGTAGTTACATAGATCAGTCGACAATTCAAGAGAAGACAAAAGTCCTTATCTCTGGAGTACAGAGAATAGAATAAGATCAGTATTGTTTTAGTCAAAAGTCATAAAATTCTATTTTGTCAGCTCAGTCTCATGTACTTAATCTAACTTCTGTTGTGGTCCAAGCTTTCTATTTAAATTTTGGAAGATAATATTCAACTCTGGACTTGTCCCTACTATAAAGCTGCCCCTTTTCTTAGATGTTTTTTAACTCTTATTTTGTATGTCTGTGTTTAGTTTTCCTGATACAACACTCTTTTCAGAACTTGGAGAACTGGTCTAGTGTTGGTAAATTCTTTCAGATTTTGTTTATCTGAGAATGTTTTTGGCTTTTTTTCACATATGAAAGATAATCTTGGGACCAGCAGTTAGCGTAATGGCTATGTCGCTGGACTCCCATGTAGTCGACTGCGGTTCGAGTCCCGGACCCGGTGGCTTAAACTCACGCCAGGTGCGTGTGCATGCGTGCCCAAGATCCCAGGAAAAGAATGGAGGAGAAGGGATTGCAGCGTGGCCATCCCCCCGGGGGGTGATTTCTTGCTTTCTATCTCTCTGTCTGTCTGGTGAGCGCAAGCGCCCTATAGCAAAAACCTCTCCAAAAAAAAGAAAAAAAAAAAAAAGATAATCTTGCTGGGTATAGTATTCTTGGTTGAAATTGTTTTTCACTCAACACTTTGAATATATTTTCTCATTCTTTCCTTGCTTGCATTGTTTCCGATGAGAGGTTCATTGTTAGCCTGATGGGATATCCTTTGTAGGTAACTTGTCATTTCTCTCTTGCCAGTCTGAGTATCTTGTCTTTATCTGTGGTTTTGGTCAATCTGGTTATAATGTGTCTTGGAGAACATCCTCTTGAATTTATTCTATCTGGGGTCCTTGGTATTTCTTGTGTTTGAATCTTTGAATGCCTCTGTAGGTTTGGAAAGTTTTTTCTAGGATTTCATGGAACAGATTATCAATGCCCTTATTATTTTAAAACAAGCAAAAAATTAAAACCATTCTTCATTTCTTATTCCCTGAAAACACTAGTTCTCTGCTGCAATGGAGAAGTCTTCTTCTGAAGGCCTGTCCCTTGCTTCTCCTAGACGGGAGGGGGTAAGGGGATTATTTGCAAGATAAAGGAGGATCTGAAAGTCAAGAGAATACTTTACCTTAAAATTTTTTTAAATAGAAAAAATATTAAAAAATGAGATGACAGAGAGAGGCAGAGAGAGACAGAGAAGAATAGAGGAGGTGCCCTACCATTTGAGTCTGAGGGCTGGAGGCTGAACTATCAGTAGACAATCTTCATTTCTCTTATTCCCTGAAAGCACTCCCTTCCTAGGATTCTAACTGTAGCATGTCATGATCCATAAAGCTAGTCAGTCTCTTGGTTTCAGTGCACCATCTTGATTAAAAGTTAATGGCTTCCAGGACCAGTAGTTAGCATAATGGCTATGTCACTAGACTCCCATGTAGTCGACCGTGGTTTGAGTCCCGGACCCGGTGGCTTAAACTCATGCCAGGCACCTGTGCATGTGTGCCCAAGATCCCGAGAGGAAAATGGAGAAGGGATTGCTGCGTGGCCATCCCCCCTGGGGGGTGATTTCTTGCTTTCTGTCTCTCTGTCTCTCTCTGTCTGTCTGGTGAGTGTACATGCCTTATAGCAGAAACCTCTCCAAAAAAAAGTTAATGGCTTCTGACCTTGATTAAAGAATTACCCAGCATGGTCAATATTGCTTGTTGACAGTGTTTATAAAAGAAAACTAATTCTGTTAAAGATTCAGTTATAAAGGAGAATGTCAAAGTTGATGAGGTATGATGCTGTTATGAGACCAGGGTTTAGTGCCATGGAATTGATCATCGATGAGTCATTTTTTGGATCCAATTCAGGGGAGTCTCCAGGGAGCAGTAATAGGATTTGCAAATACGCTGGCATCCATCTCAGTGCTGTGTGTTCTGCCCAAACTGCACAAACCATGAGAAGAGGGCAAGCAAGTCCAAGAGAGGATAACATTTCCTGGCTTAATTCTTTCTGGTATGTTCAGGGTATTAGAGCTTGGGAGAACTGTTGATCAGTGTTTTCTGTTGAATGAGGTGGGGATAAGAAGACAGGACATATGGTGATTTCCCCCTTCCTGCTTCTATGGAGATGTCCAGTGACTTAAAGGGCTCACCAGCAGTTGGTGAGAAATCCTTTAGGGTCTTCCAAGAGCTGACGGGAGTGGGGAGGCATGAAATAGACAATACAGTCAAGGAAGAAAGACCAAAGTCAGAACTGTGATGTGTGTCCATCACCAGGGCACATTCCACAGCTCCCTGTGAAGGTCTGAAACATCCCCCTGAATCATCTGCAGCAAATGAAACTACAGGGTGTTCTTGCAGACTGAATAGAAATCCAACCACATGTGACCACATATTTTCTTCATTCATGTTTCTCCTTCATGTATATGTCCAGTGCCCCCTGATCATCTTGGTCTCCTTTCTCCAGCCTGCTGGGAATGACATTTTTTTTATCACAAAGACTCCCAGTGCATATTTATTAGCATAACTATTTCCACACCATGCACCTGAGAATCCCTTGAGTCCAATCCTTTAATAACATAGTCACACTAATCACAAATGGGATAGATTCACTGCTTGAACTAGAGGTTGGTTTCTTTCTGGGCATATGTGTATCTATCAGAACTCTTGGAGTTGTGTTTACTGTTACCTAGAAAATATCCAATGGCTTATGCATTACGGAGGGATGACTTCTTAGTCTATTATGCTGCTAACACAAGTAACCAAGTCTGGGTGATTTATAAAGAAATTGACATTGATGCATCGCACAGTTTGGAGGTCCAAGGTCCAGGAGCCACCTTCTAGTGAGGCTCCAACATGGCAGAGGGCAAGAGTTTGAGCAGATTGGCTGTCCCTAAGTTTCTGTCTATTCTAGTTTCCTTTCCCCTCTTAGAAACCTACTAGGAGACAATCACAGGGTCTCCTTTCCTAATGGCTTTATCATACTTAAAGTCCCCATCCTGGGACATCATGAAAGGGTTAAATTTTCACCTAACATTTTTTTGCAATACAACGAAATTCTAGCACACGTGAACTTTTGGTACACATCCAAACAACAAGTGGCTGAGCAGTGAGATAAATATCTGGAGAATCTAAGTAGAGTGATGCTGACTTTTACCATGGCTTTCCCAGGTGCCTTTACAGGTTATCCACTTAGCTTCTCTGCATTCATTTCTGAAAAGAGTTGAACTTTGTCTCAGTTATACTTTTAAGCTTAAATTTTAGTTGCTGATTGATTGTGTGTGTATGTGTGTGTGTGTGTAGGTAGGTAGGTAGGTAGATAGATGAGATATGTAACTTTCTTATCTGTAAACAAACTGTATATTTCTTTGTTGGCTTCAAGATTAAAGTGATACAAGTATGAAGTCTTCTAAGCCCAAGGCCCAGGGCATAGGAGGCACTCAATGAATGCATGATGATTGAGTTAATATTTCTCTGCACATCAGCACATCTTCTCAAGCCACCCCTGCCTTAGAAACCCTCACTGAGGTAAGTCCTTCTACATAAACATATGATGGAAGTATCTAGTCCCTTCTGGTGACCACACATACTGTTGCTGCTTGTGCTGCTGGATACCTTAAAGCCCTCCCATCTGGATCCATGGAGCCACTGGAACCTCAGGACTGGAAGGTGGACAGTTAACCATAATTTATCAACACAGGAAGATGAGCTCCCCTCTTCCTGCTGGGGCAATGTTTTCAAAAAGTTCACGGGAAATGCACATTATGAAGAAACTATGCACGGGTTTCATTTTTTTGGTGCCAAAAGTGAACTTGTACTTTAATTCCATTTTTCCCATGGACTTTTTGTGTTTCCTTGTATTGGGAATGGAGAGTTTTTAAACAGTCTAGCTTGCTCCTTGAAATGAGTTTTTCCACAAGACAATGTGGGTACTTGGTACTTCATGTCTTGGAGCAGTCTACAGAAGAATCTGTGTGAGTCAGGAAGGAAATAGATAAGATACTCAAACTGAGCAATTTAAGAGTGTTTAATAAATGGGTTGTTTACAAAGAAGTGTGTAGCATGTAGAGAAATCATGAGGGATAGTGCATTAGCCTGGAGAATGGCAATGGGAGGCCTTAGGTGCTACCTCTGGGCCCGAAGAGGCAAAGGGAAGAGTAGTTACCAAAATACAGAAGCGAGATCCATGGGGAAGGACCCCCAGCCAGACCACCTTCAGTTGACAGACACAGGCAGCCTGTGCTAGCTGGGCAGGGAACATCCACACCTCTATCTCTCTGTGCCCATTGGGTGAGCCCAAACAGAGGCCAAAGAACAGGAGCCTATTAGTATAGACCATTCAGATCAGCCTTCTGGGTTGGAACAGAGTGGGAGACAGCAGAGTGGAATCTGAAATTACATCAGTTTCCTAAAACATCTGTGCAACCCAGCCACCATGTATAACACTGCTTTTGAGGGAAAATGTATCCCAAGTTCCAAACAATATACTTGCCTAGCTTTTAGAACACCACATAATATATTACATACAGACTGTCTTTCTCTCATGTACATGTATTTTGTGTGTATGTAGATACACATGCCTAAAGTACCATTGCTTGAGTTTAGTTATTGGGTCATTGGAAAAATCATGGCATACTTTTCTATGCAAAAATGCATCGTGACGTTTCTGACGACTCAATAGGATCACAATTTTGAGAGCGATGAAGAATACAATAAATAATTTCCCTGGTTAAGATGTACTGGGGCTAGTCTAGATAAACTGGGACATGTGGCACCTTAGGTGAAATGCAATGGGATCTATTCTGTCAGTCATAAGTGAATCTTAATCATGTTACTTTATAATCACTTGTATATATGGATATATGTAATGCATGTGTGCCAAGCAGGATTTTCAGAGAACAAGTTTACATGCAAGAAGCAATTTGAGAAGATATTAGTTAAAAGGAGGAGAGTCTCCTTTCTCAAATAATTGCTACCCTTCCTCAGATTTCCCTGTCAACACACTATTCTTTACATGGAGGCATTTTTCCCATATAAATGTAGATATCACTAAGAAAGATGTTATATTACATTGCTTCTGTCATTAGTGCCTTACTGACAACAACTTTTTTTCAAATTCTGACCATCCTAAATATGGTTTTCAGTGGAAAGAGGCACATAGAAACAGCCTCCCTTTTTCAGAAAAAAAATATATATCTATTCAATGACTGTAGTAGGATATGTAGCCACAGCTAGGTGCTACTTTATAGGATGCGTAAAGTAAGACTTGTGTTCATGGAAATGTGTGTATCACCTGTGTTTGCTATGAGGATATTTGGATTGATTGGGGTCTTTGGCGATACAATAAAATGTGAGGAGAAAACAGTATAGAAAGCAAACATAGATACCAGAGACAGTGTGGGAGGAGAGTGGGAGATGGGAGAGGGTAGGAGATAGGGAATCAAGGATGCGGGGGGGAAGGCAAAACATACAGAAGACAAGAAATGGAAGATCATTTGCTGACAATAACATGTTTGTTGATGTGCTTGATTGAGACAATATACAGTGTACTTTGGATGGAAAATCTCATTTTGTATGCTGTAATGATGTTCAGTGAATGAATGCAAATAAATAAATTGAAATTTAAAAAAAAAAAAAAAAAAGAAACAGCCTCCCTTTGATGAAGGGAGGTGATTGAAAGATCTTGAGTTATAGGCTGCTAGAGGAACAATCTTCCTGTCAGGGTGTCCAGATTCAAACTACGTCCTGTCCCATCCACCCCTGCAAATAAAACCAGGTGCAGCTCCAGCCTTAGTTTTACTGGCATATGATCTGGAATCTCAAATGTTTTTTCTTTTAGGGCCAAGCAAAGCTGTATTTATGGACTATCTACTAATTCCTGAAAGTGTGGACTGTATCCCAGGTATGTATTATATTCATGATAATCTCAAGCAGAATTCAGATTTGGCATCAAAAAAACACTGAATCCTACAGCTATTCCCTGTAGCAGATGCTACTGATTATCTAGTCAACCCCAAAATTGTCAGGTAAACACCAGTCAGAGGAGGTGACCTTAAATCCATCCAGTCTTTTTAAATCACATTAATTCCATTACTCACGTATTGGCTTACAAGAAGGTATGACACCATTGCCAGATTCTAACCAATGAGACGTGAGAGAGAGTAAGAGATCTGGGAGCTTCTGGAAAGATTTCTTAACTTCTTAACTTCATGAACTGATTTCTTCTCCAGTCAAGTGGAGAGGGTGAATTTTTGGTCTACTCAAATTCTGTCCTGCTGCAGCATCTGGGAAAACTTGCATGAAACAATTGTGTGCTTTTTATACCTACGGATGGCGTGCTGTTGCTCCCATCTTCCTAGACCTCACTGTTTATTTCTCTTCATCACTAAACTTTTCCTCAACACAAGCCTCTTGTACTTACGCCACAACACAAGCAAGTCTTTGCCATCCGAAGACAAAATCCCTGACTCTGTGCCCCCACATGGCTCTGCTTACTCCTTCCCAAGGCTGCCACCTTCTCGCTGGAGCTGGCTGTGTGTGTTCTGCATGTTTTCTTGATTCCCCTGGTTCCTCAGCTCCCTGCATGTGGACATCTGTGTTTATGCTCCACTGAAACCAAAGCTGCTCTCAGAAACTCGATGAACCACTTCTTGGTCAACAAAGTCAATCACTTTTATGTGATCCTCCCATTATTATCCTCCAAGCTCCTGCAGTGTCACTTCTGATTTCCCTGCACCTTGCCCACATATTTGCGAACACTCCCTTTGTTAAACTGTTCTAAATTAGCCACTTTGAGTATGCCGTGTGTTTCCTCCCTGTCTCATTCACCAGGCTTTAGGGACTGGTCCAAGAAACTAACATTGTCCCGTGGGAAAATTTCTTCACCTTACACCTTCCTTATGAAGCTTTTTCGCCCTTGCACTTCCATGTCAGCATTGCCATTTGGATGTTCTCTGCTGACGCTTCCTCTGGTCTCTCACTGGCTCAATTTCTTCTAGGCATGCCTCAGTTTTGATATTTCCAGGTTGCTGTCCTCTGGGCTTCTTTCTAGCCTTTCTCTGGAGTTCTCATGTATTCCTGTAACCCCAGTTATGGATGTCATGCCAGATCCATCGGAGTGATCTCCTATGCTTCTTCCAGGGCTCCAGAGCCTCAAACACAAGAGGTCCTGAGCTAGATACAGGCCCTGAGCTGGTCTTTGTGTTTCCCACCCAGGTCATCTCCCTGCTCACCCACCCTGGAGTCATTAGAATCAGCAAAGAGGCTCTTTCCATGCAGGGTCTTCCCAGTTCCTATCCTCTCTACTCTTACATTCTTTTTTTTTTAATTTTTAAATTTATTATTTAAACTTTTTTTTTTTTTTTTTTTTTTTTTTTTGCTTTAGGATGTATGTGTTTGCTGGGAAAGAGAGAAAGAAATCATCCCTCAAGGGGCATGGTCATGCCTCAATACCCTCCCCTCCATGTTCTCCCTGGTACCTTGGCATGTCCTCTAGGCCACCAGGTCCAGGAACTGAACCACGTAGTTGGCTATGTAAGATCCAGTGCCTTGGCCACCATGCCACTTGCTGGCCCATGTTGGTTTGTTTTACTTTTTAAAGTTTATTTATTTATGTTTATAGAGAGACACTCCCAATGGAATTTTCACACTGCCCTTAGCCTCAGCCAGCCCAGGTCATGGGCCAATATGTGCACCCAGCATGTACAGGGACAGGTCAGGACACAAGTGAGGACCTTCCCATGTGGATTCTGTGGTATCACTGCTGCTCCACTCTCTGGCCTCTACTCTTACATTGTCTTGTCATATTTGTCCTCCTTGACATTTCCACTCTCATTCTTTCAATAGGAGCCCTCTTTCTATTTTACATGGACACTTAGTGGACTCCTAGTGACCTCCATTCTTGTCCATCCTCTAAATGGCCATCACTGTATCTTCCAAATGTAAATCAGATAGTGTCTCCTACTTCAACATTTTAAATGCCTTCTTGTTGCTGATAGAAAGATCTCAACTCCTTGCCAAGCCACACAAGGCTCTCCACAGTTAGACTCGGGCTTTTTTTTTTTTTTTTTTTTTTTTTTTTTTTTTTTTTTTTTTCGCTTAACCTTTTTTTATTATTTTTTTATTATTATTTTATTTATTTATTTTTTCATTTCATTTTCTTCCATACATTCAATCACATTATTATTTGTCTTACAAAGTAGATATTTCAACAGGTGAACACCTCTCCCCAGCACCATCGATAAAACCACGAAACATCTTCAACAGATAATACCACACCTCTTTGTCCCTCCCCCAAATGTCCTTCCTCAGACCCTCCTCTTTCACACACACTACATTTGGTATTTACATCTACATACTGTGTTTCTATATTCTTTAGACAATTAGTTTCAGTCATAGAGTGCAGACACTCGGTATATATTAAGTGGGGACATACAATGCCTCTCCTTCATAGCATGGCTTGCTTCACTCAGCAGTAAGTCTTCCATATTCATCCACTTCCTATCAAAAGCCAGGGTTTTTTTTTTTTTTAATGGATGAATAGTATTCCATTGAATATATGTGCCATAGTTTTTCTAACCATTCATCAGTTCGTGGGCATTTGGGTTGCTTCCATGACTTAGCAATCGTGAAAAGTGCTGCAATAAACGTCGATGTGCAAGCACTTTTCCGATGAAGTATTCTTCTGTCCTTTGGGTAGATACCAAGGAGTGGGATTGCTGGGTCATATGGTAGTTCTATTTGTAGATTTTTGAGGAATCTCCAAATTGTTCTCCACAGAGGTTGGATCAATTTACATTCCCACTAGCAGTGTAAGAGAGTTCCCTTTTCACCACACCCTCGCCAGCACTTATCATTTGTTGTTTTTTTAATCTTAGACATTCTGACTGGGGTTAGGTGATATCTCATTGTTGTTTTGATCTGCATTTCTCTTACAATGAAGGATGTTGAGCATTTTTTCATATGCCTTTTAGCTATTCATATGTCATCTTTAGAGAGTGGTTTTTTCAACTCATTCTCCCATCTTTTGATAGGATTGATTGTCTTTTTCTGGAACAGCTGCTTGAGTTCCTTGTGAATTTTGGTGATCAGTACCTTATCTGACACATAGTTTACAAAAATATTTTCCCATTCTGAGGGCTGTCTATTCACACTAAGCACTGTGTCTTTTGCCATGCAGTAACTTCTTAGTCTGATGTAATCCCACTTGTCTATTTTGGGTATTATTTACTGTGCTTTGGGAGTCTTATTTAAGAAGTCTTTCCCTACCCCAATGTCTCCCAGAGTTTCCCCGGTGTTTTCCAGGAGCAGTTTTATAGTTTGAGGTCTTAGATTTAGATCTTTGATCCACCTTGACTTTATTTTTGTCAGAGGTGAAAGGTAGGGGTTCAGATTCATCTTTCCACAAGTGGAGATCCAGTTTTGCCAGCACCATTTGCTGAAGAGGTTTTCTTTTTCCCACTGGATTGACTGTTACCCCTTGTCAAAAATCAGTTGGCTGTAAGTTTGAGCATTCATTTTTGGGGACTCTATTCTGTTCCATTGGTCCACCTGTCTGTTTCTGTGCCAGTACCATGCTGTTTTGATTACCACAGCTTTGTAGTATATTTTTGGGTCAGGGAGTGAGATGCCACCCATTCCACTCTTCTTGTTCAGAACTGCTTTGGCAATACGGGGTCTCTTATGATTCCAGACAAACTTTATGATTGTCTTTCCTAGATCTGTGAAGAATGTGTCTGGTACTTTGATTGGCATTGCATTAAATAGGTAGATTAATTTGGGTAGAATTGCCATTTTGATTATATTAATTCTTCCAATCCAAGAACATGGGATGTCCTTCCACTTTTTTGTGTCATTTTCAATTTCTTTTTTTATCTTCTCATAGTTTTCCTTGTGAAGGTCTTTAACTTCTTTGGTTAGATTTATCCCTAAGTATCTTACACTTTTTGTGGCTATGGTAAATGGAAAAACTTTTTTCAGTTCTATCTCAGTCTGCCTGTTGTTCATATACAGAAATGCTATAGATTTCTGGATATTAATTTTGTATCCTGAAACTTTACTGTATTCATGTATTACTTTCAGAAATTTTTTTATGGAAACCATTGGGTCTTCCATGTATACAATCATGTCATCTGCAAATAGAGAGAGTTTCACCTCTTCTTTTCCTATTTGAATGCCTTTTATTTTTTTCCTCTTTTCTGATTGCAATGGCCAGGACTTCCAGTACTATGTTGAAGAGAAGTGGAGAAAGTGGACATCCTTGTCTTGTACCCGTTTTTAGTGGAAAAGCTTTCAGCTTTTCTCCATTGAGGATGATGTTCGCTATAGGTTTTTCATAGATAGCTTTTATTATGTTGAGAAATGACCCTTCTATGCCGATTTTGCTGAGATTCTTGATCATGAAGGGATGTTGTATCTTATCAAATGCTTTTTCTGCATCAATCGATATGACCATATGGTTTTTATCTTTCTTCCTATTAATATGGTGTATTACATTTATGGTTTTGCGTATGTTGAACCAACCTTGCATTCCTGGGATAAAGCCTACCTGATCATGATGTATAATCTTTTTTATAAGCTGTTGTATATGATTTGCTAATATCTTGTTGAGAATCTTTGCGTCTATATTCATCAGAGATACTGGTCTAGAGTTTTCCTTCCTTGTCCTGTCCTTATCTGTTTTAAGGATAAGGGTGATAGAGGCTTCATAGAATGAATTAGGGAGAGATTCACCATTTGGGATCTTTAGAAATAACTTGAGCAGAATGGGGGTTAACTGTTATTTGAAAGTTTTGTAGAATTCAGAGGTGAATCCATCAGGGCCAGGGTTTTTCTTTGTTGGGAGGTTATTTATAACTGATTCGATCTCCTGGCTTGTTATGGACCTATTCAGACTTTCTATATCCTCCTGGCTCAATCTAGGTAGATTATACGTGTCCAGGAATTTGTCCATCTCATCCAGATTGTCTTGTTTCTTGGCATATAGTTGTTCATAGTATCCTCTAATGATGTTCTGTATTTCCACTTTGTCTGTTGTTATATTTCCTGCTTCATTGCAGATTTGATTCACCTGGTTCTTTTCTCTCTTCTTCTTATAAGTCTCACTAGTGGCGTATCAATTTTGTTTATCTTTTCAAAGAACCAGCTTTTACTTTCATTTATCTTCTGTATAGTTCGTTTATTTTCTATTTCATTTATTTCTGCTTGGATCTTTATTATTTCCTTTCTCCTGGAGCTTTTTGGATCTTTTTGCTGTTGCTTTTCCAATTCTGTGAGGCATGATGTTAAGTGATCCATTTGCCTTCTTTTCATCTTCCTCTTATGTGCACTAATTGCTATGAACTTCCCTCTTATAACTGCTTAAGCAGTGTCCCAAAGATCATGGAAACTCGTGTCCTCATTGTCATTGGTTTCCATGAAACTTTTGATTTCAGTCTTTATTTCTTCAGTAGTTGTGGAGTCATTCAGGAGTAGGTTATTAAGTTTCCATGTATTTGAGTATTTTTGAGGATTTCTCTTGAAATTAAACTCATGTTTAATTCCATCATGGTCAGAGAAGATGCTGGGTATAGTTTCTATGCCTTTGAATCTGTGGAAGCTTGCTTTGTGCCCTATGATGTGGTCAGTCTTCGAGAATGTTCCATGTGGCGGTGAGAAAAAAGTGTATCTCAAGGTTTTGGGATGGAAAGTTCTATAGATATCTGTTAAGTCCATTTGATTTATGATATCATTTAGATCCTTTATCTCTTTACCTATTTTTTGTCTAGATGATCTATCCAGAGGGGATAGTGCAGTCCTGAGGTCTCCAACAATTAGTGTGTTGCAGTCTATCTCCCTTTTTAGATCTAGCAGTCTTTCCTTCACATATTTGGGTGCTCCTGTATTAGGCACATAGATATTAATAAGCGTTATATCTTCTTGATCGATTGACCCTTTTACTACAATATAGTGTCCTTCTTTGTCTCTTTGAACAGTTTTTGTTTTAAAGTCTACTTTGTCAGAGATTAGTTTTGCAACTCCAGCTCTTTTTTGGTTCCCATTTGCATGGAAAATCTTTCTCCAACCCTTCATTTTCAGTCTATGTATATCTTTATACATGAAGTGGGTTTCCTGTAGGCAACAGATAGATGGTTTTTGTTTTTTAATCTACTCAGCCAGTCTGTGTCTCTTGATTGGTGAATTTAATCCATTAACATTCAATGTTATTATCGATGTTACTGGATCTGTCCTGACGTTTAAGTTGGCCATTGTCTTAGTTGCCTTTTACTCCTTTGTTTCTGGCTGTTACTTCTTTAGTTTTCCTGGAACAGTACTTTCTTCAGGGTTTCTTGGAGAGCTGGCCTGGTGCTGGCAAATTCTTTCAGGTTTTGTTTGTCTGAGAAGATTTTAATCTTTCTTTCCCATATGAAGGATAATCTAGCAGGATACAATAATCTTGGTTGAAATTGTTTCTCTCTTAACACTTTCAATCCATCTTCCCATTCTTCCCTTGCTTACATTGTTTCCGTTGAGAAGTCTGGTGTTAGCCTGATGGGTTGACCTTTGTATGTCACTTGTCGTTTCTCTCTTGCCAGTTTTAGTATCTTATCTTTATCTGTGGTCTTAGCCAGTCGGGCTACAATGTTCCTTGGAGAAGATCTTCTTGGGTTGATTCTATTTGGGGTCCTTTGTATTTCCTGGGTCTGGATGCTTGAGTGCCTCTCTAGACTTGGGAAATTTTCTTCCAAGATTTCATGGAATAGGTTTTCCATGCCCTTATTAGTTTCTTCATCTTCTGGGATACCAATTATTCGGATGTTAGGACGTCTAATGGAATATAGCATTTCTTGTACGTTATCCTCATGTTTTTTGTTATTTTCTCTATCTTTTCGGTGGGTTTCTCTAGGTAAGAAGTTTTATCTTCTACATCAGAGATTTGATCTTCAGCATGGTCTAGTTGACTTTTAATACTTACGAGAGAGTTATTGATTTCTTGTATTACAGACTTCACCTCTAACAGTTCCATCTTATTCTTTCTTAGCATGTCCATTTCTTTATTCATATCATTGAAGGACTTTCTCATCTCCTATAGTTCATTATCTCTTTTCTGTTCCAGCTCATAGTATTTGTTCAACATGAATGTTCTAAATTCTATCTCGGACATATTGGTAATGTCCTCTATTTTTTCAAGAAAAGGAAGGGAGGGACCAGCAGTTAGCGTAATGGCTATGTCGCTGGACTCCCACGTAGTCGACCGTGGTTCGCGTCCTGGACCTGGTGGCTTAAAACTCACACTGGGCGCATGTGCGTGGGTGCCCAAGATCCCAAGAGGAGAAAGGAGGAGAAGGGATTGCGGCGTGGCCATCCCCCCTGGGGGGTGATTTCTCGCTTTCTGTCTCTCTGTCTCTCTCTGTCTGTCTGGCGAGCGCACGCGCCCTATAGCAAAAACCTCTCAAAAAAAAAAAAAAAAAAAAAAGAAAAAAGAAAAGAAAAGGAAGGGAGTTACTATGTTCTTTTGATGGAGACATATTTTCTGCTTTATTCAGACCTGAGGTTCTTCTTCTACTTCTAACCATTTGGAGATGTGTTCCCTTTGAAATACCTTTTAAGAGAAAGTTTCCTTGAATAGGAGTAAGAGTGTTTCCTTTTGGCTGCGGAATGAAGACTGCCAAAGTCTCTCTTCTATTGTTTTTAGCAAATGTGATCAAAGGAAAAGTATTCCCTTCAGCTGTACAAAGAAAAGTATCTCCTTCTTCACAGGTGGTTCAGTGAAAGGGATGATCTCAGAGAGCCTTAAAATACTAGAATATTTCAGAACTGTAATTCTAGGTCTATCTAAATCTCCAGGGATGGTGTAGATAAAGGGAGTAAGAACCAAATAAGTGGGAGGAAAATAATTAAAAAAAAAAAAGAAATAAAGAAAAAGTTGCGCACCACGCTAGTGCGCCGCGTGCGATTTCGCCAGGTGTCAAAAGATGGGAGTGGGGTGTCTGTAGGTCTAATGGCCTTCCTATGTGGTAGTGCGAAGAGAGAAATTTACAAATGAAAGAAGAGGAGAAGGAGGAAAAAACCAGTGTACCTGGCTGACAGAGGGGTTTCTGGCTTGGGGGTCCTGGGGCTGGAGCTTCAGGGGGCAGTCTTCCCTCGCAGTTCCTGGCCCAGGGGTCAAAAGATGGGAGTGGAGTCAGACCCGGGCTCTTTTTTCAAGCTTGTTTACCACTACATCCCCTCATTTATCAAAAGTTCTGGCCAAAAGAATTTCTGGCTGTCCCTGAACATACTATCCACTTTTTCATGTGGGTATCTTTGAACATGCTAATATTTCTTTCAGGAATATTCTTCCGAAGACCATTTAATGTTTTGTTTTGTTTTTGCTATAGAGTGTGTGTGCATTCCTCAGAGAAAGACAGAGAGGTAAGGTGAGAAATCACTCCGCAGGGGGAATGGCCACTCCACAATCCCTTCTTCTTCTCTTTTTGAGATTTGGAATATACACACACATGCACCCAGAATGAGTTTCAAGCCACCAGGTTCAGGACTCAGACTGCAGTCAGCCGTGTGGGAGTCCAGTGCTTAATTAACTACCTTTCTACTTGCTGGCCCCAAGAACATTTCATTTTCAAGGTTAAATTTAAAATGCTCTGGGGTCCTTGGGTGATGTGATAGAAAATAAGTGTTAGAGACTGGAATTCTTAGCTAAAATTCTACTTGAAATATAATCTCCAGTTGGATAGGGTGGTGGTGTCATGTCCTCAATAGCTGGCCCAGTCCTGGCCCAGAAGAAGAAGAGCTCAATAACTCTAAGTTGAATAAAGGGTAACATTATTTTTCTAGAGGCATCACTGGTCTCTCTAGCTGCCGATGTCTGACCCTCTTGCTCTGTTACAGACCCCTTAACTAAGCACTGTTCTCATTTGTGAGGTTTCTCTCATTAAGCTATGAACTCCAAACAGGGACCACAGTCTCTCACTTCACATCAAAATTAGCCGTCCTCTGTGCTGGATAATAGCTTAGGGAATTGGGTTATAGCAACGGACAAAGTAGACTAAGGTCCCTGCACTTGGGCACTTACATTTTAGTAAGGGCAGACCTGCAGCAACCAATATACATGTTAAAGGAGTAAATCGCATAGCAACTAGAAGGTGGTAAATGCTAGTGAAAAGCAAAAATAAAGTAGAGTGGGAGGAGAATGGGGCTGCAAAAGTTGGACAGTCAGGATACATTTTATAGGGAAGGTAATGACAGCAAAATTTGAAGGAAGCTGGGGATTATTATTTAAAATTCAGCCGACAGGTAGAATCTATTTGCATAATGCCAACCAAGGATTTGCCAAGTAGCTATCTGAAGGAAGAACATTCCCGATGGAGGGAACAGCTGGAGAAAGGACTCAAGAGAGAGTGCCCGGTGTTTTTGAAACATTGAAGAGATTAGCAGTGCAGTGACTAGAGGGTCAGGAGGTAGTGGAGACAGTTAAAGAGGAGATGAGGTTATGTGATCTTGGGCAGAATCTTGTCCATAAAATACAGATGAGCTCAGTGCTTAGCCCACTCCCTAACACAACGCTGCCTAGTGGAAATATCATGTGAGTCACATGCATGACCTTGAATGTTCTGTAGTAGTCACCATATTAAAATGCCCCCAAAGGGAAGTTAATTGAAACATATTTTATTAACTTGCTCTATCCAAAATATTGTCATTCTCATGTGTAATCAAAATAAAAATTATTAATGAGACATTTTACATTCTTTTAAAAAATGCAGTCTTCAGAATCTAGCAAAACTTTTCACTTATCATATGGTATATTTCAATTCAGTCAGTTACATTTTAAGTACTAGACCGCTCTGTGTATCTAGTGGCCACTATATTAGACACTGTAGATCTAGCACACTGTAAATGCTTAATTATTAAAAACATCTGGAACTAGGAAATATGTTGTCCCTAGTTTTGAAGGAGGAAGAAATAGAAACTTTGGAGGCATGTCTTATCTACCTGTTTTCTCTCATCCCTTGGTGTACATTCGTAACTGTCTCATCACAGGATCCTGGAAGATTTCAACTCTAAGTGACTGGAGACATGAGTCCTAACAGAAGACTGGGGACAGCTTGCGGGTGACTTGTGGGAGGTAAAATGTGAGTCCTCCATCTCCTGGGGTTCATCTGTCACTGCTGTCCCAGCTCCTGTCAAACTCACATCTCACTACGCCATGGATTACTTCATCCAAGTCTCTGATGACTTTGAATCACACCCATAATTTCTACCCTGGGGTTTTCTCCACCGAAGGCGTCTAGTTTCAAGATTTGAGCTGTGTTTTCAAATAACATTTCAGCACCTTTGTGAGTGACATCATGGCAAGAGTGATGGTATTAACTAACTCAAGTGCTGGTACTGGGGGATGAATGGCAAGAGTTCAGACTCCTGGTGAGTTGGCTACTCAGAGAAGGGCGTCAGAAAAGGCTCTACCTCTTAACTATGTTTTTCCACCAAAGATTTAATTAAACCACTGCTGTGTAATTTTCTTAGCGTGCCACCAGGCTCTTTCCTTCGATGGAAACATTGCTGGGTCTCCAAGCCTGGATCAGAGGATAATTGGAGGTCCTGGAAGGGAAAACAGCATTGAGAGGTGGTGTATAATTCCTCTATGGGAAGGCTATTTGGTTTGGGGGCCTCTGAGCACTTTGTGGTTTCTGATGTTGTAGTTCAGACACAGTGCACACAGCTTCAAGGGCTCCATGAGTAGAGCTTCAAGCCATCTTCGTAGACCTCCATCAGGATTGCTTTTCTTTCTTTGTCTCCTCTACCAGTTTCTCTCTTTCTCTTATCCAGTTGCATTTACTATCATAATTCAAACCTATAAAGGGCTATTTAAAAGGTTTATTTCTTCTGATAGAAAGGAAAAGAGAGAGAGGTACTCTCAGCAAGGTCTTCGCATCATGATCTATTCTCAGGCTCAGCCAGTCAGGATCATGGGCATGTATGGATGTGCCTGATGTGGACCGGGAGACCTTGGGATGTAAACCTGGGACTTTCCCACGTGGTTTTGGAAACATAGAGTCTTGTTACTACTGCATCAATGCAGATGGCCCAATAATGGGTTAGGACCATAATACTTAGTCTTTTTGAGCGGCTCTTTATAATAACTTTGCTGCTTTTCCTGTTGCTTATTAAGTGCCTATGACTTGAACTTTACATTCATAATTTCTCATCCCCTACAAGGCTACAAGAGAGGTGGTTTCATTATCTCTCTCTCTTTTTAATTTGTTAGATGGTGTGTACATTTACCATAGGGAGACAAAGAGAGAGAGGGGAGAGAAAGGAGAGAGAGAGAGAGAGAGAGAGAGAGAGAGAGAGAAGAAAGCACCCCTTGTGGGACATCACAATCCTTTCTTCATTTCTCCCTTCTTTTGGGATTTTGAGCACTGCACCTAGTGTGTATTTCAGACTACTAAGGTGAGGACTCAAACTGCTTGGGATCCAACCACCTTAACCACAAGGCAACTGGGCTGGTCCTTGCTATCTCTATTTAAAAGGACTGAGCAAAGGAAGGAATTGAGAGGTTAACTTGTCCAAAGTCACTAACTCTCAGACTTGGAATTTGACTTAACTATGTTGCTTTTCAAAAACAATTGTAAAAACAATTAAAAATAATAGCCACAATACTTAAGAAGCATCCAGTAAGAGAAAGGCAGTATTACATTACACAAATTAGATAAATGTATAATTGGCATGTTGGCGATGCTCTTTTCCAACTACTGGAATAGAACTGCTGTCATTATAAAGACTTGGTTTGTATTTCATCAGTTAAAAGCAGACACCTAAAGGAGCAGTGTTTCCTTCAAGTGCTATTAATTCTCAAGTGTTGAAAATCAAGTCCTAAAAAAATTAAGACAGGGTAGGAGCTTGCATTTTCAGAGAAAAGGTGAAGGGAAAGAATGGCACAGGCTGCCAGGTAGGAAGAGTGCAAAGATCTATTTCCTCCTGTTAGTTTTATCTAGAGCCCACTGTGGCAGAGCTCACTGCTGCTCACTGAATACTCCATATGCACCCCTACATTTCCCAGACTTCTTTGCAGTTACTTGCTCTAGTCAGCAGAATACAAGTACAATGTATCTCTTGGTGATCTTGTGCTATAAAGATGGCCGGTCCATCTTGGCTTCTATGTCTTTATATTCTTTTGGTTTTCTTTCAATCCCTCTGGGGGATCCTTCATTTCCTGCTGACTTCTCCTTCCTTCCTTAATGTCTTAACTTTAGAGCACCTCTTGAGCCACTGGGAAAATTCATGATGCATTTTTACATAGAAATAAAAAACACAGAAAAATATGTCATGACCCAATATATCCTGAGATTCTTTCTGTCTGGGACCCTAGGTGATTCCCCTGATCTATGACTTTAAATATCATTCATATGCTGATCATTTTCATATTTCTCTCTCTGTTCTGACCTGGGACCCAGCTACGTCCTGACTCAAGGCCTCATCTGTGATTCCTTCCTGTACCTTATCTTCCACATCTAGTTCATTACCAAGTCCTTTCACACTGAGCTCCAAATAAAGTCAGGATGTTCTGATTTTCCTACGTCTCCCCACCTTCACTGCTACTGCATTAGCTCCAATTACTACCCTCTCTCACCTGGACTGGCCATCTTGTTTGGTGTGCCTGCTTTCATTCACTGATTTTCCTTTTTTTGTTCTTCACAAAGCAGTGTGGGATATTACTTAAATACATAAATCATGTCACTGGTTTTTTATGACACCTTGAACAATAATCTAAATACCATAAAATATAGGTACCTAAAGACTCTCCATGACCTAGCTTTGGTTGCTTCTCTGTCCTCACCTCCTGCACCATTCCCTTACTCACTAGACTCTAGCCCATTGGCTTTCTTCCTGTTACTAACACCATAAACTTACTCCTGCTTCGGGACCTTCGGCCCTTCTAGTCCCTCTGCCCTCAGGTCAGGGCTGAATCCATGTCAATGTTTAGGTCTCAGATCAAATATCACCTTTTCAAAGAGGTCTCAGAGAAGTATACTTGAAGTAAATTAGGCTTCTGATCCCCTCTGCCTCTCTCACTAGCCTGCGTTTGCGGCTTCATGGCGCTTATCATCTTTGGAAGTAGTGTTATTACTTACCTTCAAGTGGACCAAGAATCTAATTGCCATGAAAGCAAGGAATTTACCTCTCCACTCCTGTATTTTATCACCTACAAGAATACTGGGCATGTGGGGGCCAATGGATGGTATGGTGGTTAGGGTGCTGAATTCCCATACGGTCGACCGCTGTTTGAGTTCCAGGCCCAGCAGCTCAAAACACATGCTGGACACATGTGCATGCATGCCCAGAGTCCCAGGAGGAGAATGGAGGAGAAGGGATTGTGGCATGGCCATTCCCCTGGGAGGTGATTTCTCACTTTCTGTCTCTGTCTTTTTGGTGAGTGCATGCACACTATAACAAAACTTTCTCTCTCTCAAAAAAAAAAAAAAAAAAAAAAATTAGCATGTGTGTAGTTGATAATCAAAAATACTTGTTGAATAAGTGAATGAATGAAAGTAGCTACTTGAGTTCAGGTCCCAGTAGTAGTCTATAAGTTTAATTTCTAGGTAGGACTTCCCTTAGGAGGATCCACCCTCACTTAGACCTGGACAAAAAGGACCTCTTCCCTGGACGCTGAGCTTTCCAGGGCCTTGCTCTGACCCTTCTCTAGCCTTGCTCCTCCACATAGGATAACACCTTCAAGGGCCAAAGGAAATGTGTCTTCCCATCTAGATGGGGGAATGACACTTCTAAGACTCATTTTTTTTTTTGGAGAGGTTTTTCGCTATAGGGCGCGTGCGCTCGCCAGACAGACAGAGAGAGACATAGAGACAGAAAGCGAGAAATCACCCCCCAGGGGGGATGGTCACGCCGCAATCCCTTCTCCTCCATTCTCCTCTCGGGATCTTGGGCACGCACGCACATGCGCCCAGCGTGAGTTTTAAGCCACCGGGTCCGAGACGCGAACCGCGGTCGACTACGTGGGAGTCCAGCGACATAGCCATTACGCTAACTGCTGGTTCCCCTAAGACTCATTTTTAGGATGACCCTCTTCTAGATCCTGGAATTCCCTAAGGACCTCAAACCCACTTTGAGTGTCTTCATGAAACTCTTTCCCATGTCTTCTTTCTGAAGGACAGACCAGCATGCACAGCCTCTAGGCTGGTGATGTCACAGGAGCAGCCATGTGCAGTTAGGTGTGGACCGGTCATAGAAGTGCAGGCTGGGTCCACTCACTTGTGTAAGGTTTCTTGCTCTGTGGACTGGAGCCCGGGGTGGCAAGACAAGAAGGGCAGGTGAAATGGAAAAGGCAGGTTGCCTTTCTCCAGGTGCCAGTTTAGTCATATAACTGCAAGGAATGTGCACATTCTACATTAGACCCCAGCTCTCTAGGTCACGATGAAGGTAGGAGGACAGAAGATAAGAGGCGGAGCAGTTTGTGAACCTGGTTTATAATTTCTAAGTATTTATGTATAGCTTTCATTTGGACTCTTTCCCGAATCTACCAGTGCTCCAGGAAGCCTGCTTAGGTGTGTGGGGCACCGACTCCCTTTGTGTTTTTGTAAGATTGGTTGGAGCCCATGAATACCTCCTCAGTCATCAAAGCAGAAGGATCTCCCTAGAATAGAGCCAGGAATGTGATATGAAAGGCCACATTCCTTTCTCACATTTTGTTGTTGTTGTTTTCTTTTTTTTTAAATTTTCGACATCCCCTGCTTGTTCTCCCTGTGGTGAATAACAGAATTAACAGTAAAGGATTTGTGTACAAGCTCAATGTCCCATAATAAGAAATTAGGTAAGTCAATTAAGTGAATATGTCTAATACAATGTACGTATTAAAATGTTTTAGAAAAATAACTAATAGCATTGGAACATAATGATAATAATGATGATGACAACTCTCACTTCTTGTGTGCTTGCCTCTCTGTCAGGCAGCGTGTGCGGCTCTTCTCATACATCACCTTAGTCAAGCCTCACAGCTAAATGGAATTTATTACAAGTGAGCAAACTAGGGTTTGGACAATTTAATTATCCAAGGATGTGAGGACTAGGAAGTTGTTTTCTGATTATTTTAAAATTTGTTTATTTACTTCTTCTGAGATAAAAAGAAAGAAGAAGAGAGATGATAAAACAAACAGAGAGAGGCACTCTCAGCAGGGTCCTCACGCCATGATCTACTCCAAGTCTCAGCCAGCCCAGATCCTGTGCACACACTAGCATGTACAAGGAGATGCCAGGATGTTAATCCAGGGCTTTCTCCATCTGAGACCAGTTGAACCAACAATACGCCATCACCTGGCTCAAATATTCTCTGAGTTTTTTGAAGTGGATTATATCCACAGGGGTGGAATCTTCTAGAATTGCAGAAGTTACTCATCCTTGGGAGAAGGGAACCTTGAATCCATTGACCTTTGTTTTTCTCCTCACTCCCCTTGGCCTCTGGATATTTCTCTAAGCCTCGTTTCTTCACAGCGAAGTGGGAATAACAACTGTACTGACCCCTGCCACCATGGGGATCAGATGGGATAAGCATGTATGCCATTCTTACCAACCAGTGCTCATAAACTGTGCCCAGCAGGGTTATTATGACTTTTTTCTGTAAGTTCCAATTTTTTCCATTTCTTTAATGCTGTTTGCCAACTACTGGGTTCCTCCTGGGTGTGAGGAACAACAAGGATGGGGAGGTGGTACTCCACATCTTTCATCCCCAGGGAAGTATCGGTGAGACCATCTGGACCTTCCACACACCCAGCTGATCTTTTCCTAAAGCTTCACAGTTTGGTATGCTAGATGCTTTGATTTCCTCTCCCATCTTGTGTTTCCAATCAAGGTTCCTTCAGTATAACCAGGCACCAGGCACAATGTCAGTGAGGGGAGAGAAGGGACTGGGAGATGAAGGAAAATTAAATAAAATATATATAAATCTGGAAGTATAAAGATCTGGAAGGAACTAGCCCAGGGAATTAAAAGTAATTATCTTTGGGTGGTGGAAATATGGCTACCTTCATTTTTTTTTTCCATTTATGTTTGCATGCATTTTCTACTTTATTCTACAGTGGATTCTATGCTTTGTCATAAGTGAAAATAAGCATTTCTGAGTAAAGAATCTGTGTGTTTGTCATGGAGGAATGAGGGAAGGTAGAAATAGGTATGTGACCTCTTCTTGGTAGTTCATCTTGGGTACAAAAGATCCTAAATTATAGAGTGAGGATAGGAAGGAGCAGAGCATCAGGCATGAAGGAGGTACTTACTTAGAAGTACGAGAGGAGGATAGCATTTGCTAAGTCGCTAAGTCTAGGCATGGCCGATCTCCCAACAGCCAGGCAGGTGAAGCCTAATGCATACCCATAAAACCCATAACAGAATGTCAACCAAAGCAGTACTTCCAGTGAATGAAGCAGATTAAACATGTTTTCTCCTTTTAAACAGTTCTTCCTCACATAAACATTAGTGACTCACTGCTAGAGGTAGCACGGGACAATTTACTATTTGTTTACCCACCATAGCACCCATACTACATAACCTGAAGAAGAGACAAATCAGGCTCAAGTAACCCTCCTATAATTCAATATACTTGACCATAAACTTCTCCTGACCTTCGTCTCTTGGAGGCTCTTCTTAATGGAATGTCACTGAGATAGGTTCCCTCCCATTAGGATGACCTTGAAATACAGTAGATAAGGGAGCTGGAGTCCACATGGCTGACCATGGTCTGAATCCTGGCAGCCTGGGAAACATGCCAATCACATGTGCATGGACGCCCAAAGTCCTGACGGGAAGGAGAAATGGAGGGAAAGGGATTGGGTGTGACTGTGCCTCATTTGTGTGCTTTCTTTTTCTCTCTCCCTATCTATTTGATGAGCTCATATGCCCTGTGGCAGTTAAAAAAAGAAAAAGAAAGAAAAAAAAAAGAGGTTTTCTATCATTGACTTGAAGAATATCTGCTTTAGGTGATCCAAGGGATCAAATTGGTTATCCTACTATATTTTTACAAAAGGCAGAAAAACACATAACCATTTTCATTAGTTAAAAAAATGAAGATGTATCCTGTTGGACAGTTTATTTCCTTGGCCTTTTCCCAGTTATGCTCTTACTCAATAGACACACTTGAATTTAACCTCTGGGTTAAATATCCACCACTGGTCCTTCCCTTCCCTTCCTTTACAGTTTTCTTTGCTATGGTCTGAAGGTTCTATTCACATGAATATCAGGCCCATTATTTACCGAGCTCAGCATTGCATCTGCCGAAACATGGGGGGATATTGCAAGTTTCATTCTAACTGGCCTCTGTAATGCCTGTCCTGAATTCACCCCACATTCCTCTATTTGCAGGGTTGGAAAAAAAATGCCTTTTGGTAAAAATCACAGATTGGCAAAGCATTAAGGGATCTTTGGGTCTACTTAATCCAGTCTTTTGCTCAAGGACATAGGCTTCCTAGTGACAGAGCCTGGCTAAAATACTGAATTCTATTTCCTCTGCTAGTTACACATTGACGACTTTATGTGGACAGGTTGGCAGTTCACAATGCTCAGTTCTGGCCCACTTCTCACTCTGTGAACCCATTCATACTGTTGTATGCTTAAGTCTTCCAAATTTGATGTTTAAGCTCCAGTCTTGAGTATCTAACTGCCTGCACATGATCTCTGCTTGGGTATCTCACACGTATATCTAAACCAACATGTCTACAGCAAAGCCCTTGACTGCAAACATTTCACTCCTCCTGGTTTTCCTCATCTCTGTAAATGCCACCTGGTGTTAAAATTGGAACTCTCCACCTGGTTGTTAAAGCCAGAATCTAGAAGTTACTCTGAGTTTCTTCTTTTCTTTCTTTCATTTTTTTTTAGGTTTATTTATTTCTTCCATGAGTGAGAGAGATGTGGGGGGGGGGGGGCATTTCTAACAGAGTCTCCTTGTTTTGCTTTGCTTTGATTGCCCAGAAGGCATATGTGCTCCCCAGAGAGAGAGAGAGAGAGAGAGAGAGAGAGAGAGAGAGGCAGAGAGGGGGAAAGAGAGAATACATCCTGAATCAGAACATGGTCATGTCACAATATTTCTCCATTTCTCCAGCCTGTCTGGATTGGGGCATGCATGCACATGTACACAGTGTATCTTTCAAGCCATGGGGCTAGGATTTGAAATGTGATTAACCATCACGTGGGCTCTGGTTCCCTTAACCAGTAGATCAAAGGGCTCTCCCTGCCCCCAACTGTCTTGATATGGCATATCCACCTCCAGTTGCATGTGCTGGCATATTTAGAGAGGCCTCTGGACTTGAACTCAGAACTTTCACATATGGGTCAGCTTTGCAAAGCATGGCATTTTACCAGGGTGCCACCGTACATTCCTCCTCATCTCCTCTTTAGAACTCTTTCCAGTCCTGTGGGATTCATATCAAGGTAGATCTCCAGTTAGCCTGAGTTTCTCCATGAGCTGCCCTCATCCAGACCACTCTTATCTCTTCTGTAGATCATTCCATCATTCCTGGATTATTTTCCTTCTCCTTTACCGCTCCTCCAACCCAGCATCACAGCATCCAGAGTAATCTTACTGCATAAACCACATACACATACATACATACCACATAGCACACACACAGTTATATCATGATTACCCGTTCTAACCACTCCCAGTTGTACATGGAGTCAATCCCAAACCCACACTGTGGCAGAAAACCCTCACCATCCAGCCCCTGCCTATCCCCACATGCACTTCTCACTCTCACCTCTGCCCGTTCACCTTCTCCACACGGCCACCTTTTCGTTTCTCAAACATGTACAGGGATTCCTTGCTTCTGGGTCTCTGGCTGTGCTGTTCTGCTCACTCTTCCCTCTCCTCACTCGCTATGCTTCCGCTTAGACATAATGTCCTCAGAGGGGACTTTCCTGCTGACTTTCTAGTCTCTGTGTTCTCAGACCTTTGTTTGTTCCCTTCATAGTGCTTTTCACAATTGGTGATTCTTTCAATATTTTGTCATTCTTTCAATAATAATAAAAGTAGACAACTTTCACCCAAACCTGTTTGCCGTGGGTACTCTGGAACTACTCCAGGAACAAACAGAAATCGCTTCACTTACTGTAGAATTCACAGCATCTACCCCAGTCCTTCTCGCACAACAAATGCTCAGGAAATGGTTGTTAAATGAAGATTTAACTACTGTGAAATTCCAATGCTAGTTTATTATCTTAGAGTGGATTCTAATACCTTCCAAACCAGAAGGCTTTTCTCCTTAGATTAGATCCTTCTAGACAAAATTGTTCTTTTTTTGCTTAGGAAAATGCTTCCTTTTTATATAAATATAGGAATTTGAGAGTTTGTTTGGTAGTAGGTATGCAGTTGGCTTATGTCCTTTACTTTAGAAGGCAAGCAGATGCTAAGTAAACTGTAGAGGCCCAGAGATATACATCTACCTCTGAGAAATAGCCATTCATTCTTTCTGACTTTCTATGTTTGCAGCTTTGGAAAATCCCAATTCAAGCAGTTGAATTTGAATCATTATTTCTAACACTGTGAGCTTCATGGTCTTTAATGAATGGGGCTTTTACTCTCATAGCTATAATTATAGTAATTCATCAGAATGGAACAATGCAGTGAGGGAAAGAAGGTTTTGAAGAATCCACTGGAAAGAGTCCATCACTGGACACTGAGTAACTTCGATCACATGGTTTGTCTATAGCCCAGAGGATGATGTCATGGAAGCTGGGAGGGTCTGCAGAAGAGTCTGACCCTGTATCCATTTGCTTGGATAAATTCCAAACTGGCATTGCTTTCTTTACTTTATATATTCCAGAGTTGCACTTCTAGGGGGTGATGTGCACCAGAGAGGCCTAAACATATTTGATGTCCAAATGCACATCATTTTTGAATAACCAACAAATTCCCAAGTTTCTAAAAGCAAGATTTTCCAGGGCTTCCGAACATAGAAGTACCATCTCAGTATTCCTTGAAAAATTTCCTAGGAGTGTGATGATTTGTTAAGCTGAAAGGAAGGGGAGAATCACAGTGCAGTGTCTGTAAAGGAGATCAGGTGTAGAATTATGAAAGAGCTCTTTTTTTTTCCCCAGTTTTGCTATAGAGCTTGTGTGCTATCTGGAGAAAGACAAGGGGTGGATGGGGAGTGAGAAATCGCCCCTCAGGAGGGATGACCACACCATACTTCCTTCTCTTCTCTTCTCCTCTCAGGATTTTGAACATACATGCACATGTGCCCAGCATGTCTTTCAAGTCACTGAGTCTGGAACTCAAACCCTGTAGTTGGCTGTGTGGGATTCAGCTGCATTAAGCACCACACTACCTGCTGGTCTCCAAAATATTCTTTGAAGGTGAGAGGGATCGTTTATACACCAGCTCATGCTTCTTTGAACTTTGTCAAATTTACAGACTATACCACAAATGTCCACTGGCCTGCACTTCATCTGTGTGTTGCCGCCTTCACCCAGAACACTGTTATCTCTTGTAGATCATTCCAACAGCTCCTGATTATTTTCCTTTTTCTTTACCTCTCCTCCAAATCACACTATGTATTGTCTATGGTTTATCTATACCAGATTAATGAAGTCCCACAAGCCTTCATCTGTTAACCCATTCTGTTACAAAGTGTGCCTAAGGCCATGCCAAGTCAGGCATTTATTAAATAGTTTTAATAGATACACCTTTAAAAGTTGGGGGTTGGAGAGTGGGACCAGCAGTTAGTGTAATGACTATGTTGCTGGACTCCCATGTAGTTGACCGCAGTTCGAGTCCCAGACCCAGTGGCTTAAACTCACACCAGGTGCGTGTGCGTGCGTGCCCAAGATCCCAAGAAGAGAATGGAGGAGAAGGGATTGCAGCATGGCCATTCCCCCTGGGAGGCGATTTCTCAGTTTCTGTCTCTCTGTCTCTGTCTGTCTGTCTGGCGAGCGCACGCACGCTATAGCAAAAATAAATAAATAAATAAAACCTCTCCCCCCAAAAAAAAGTTGAGGGTTGGAGAACTTTTAGAAAGCCCAAATAAGGATTTTCTTAGCTCAGAAAATAGCTAACTCATGTTGGTCCCATCT
This sequence comes from Tupaia tana, assembly GCA_026018925.1. Lineage (NCBI taxonomy): Eukaryota > Metazoa > Chordata > Mammalia > Scandentia > Tupaiidae > Tupaia > Tupaia tana. Next base: position 13,620,008 of record JAKSZU010000013.1, on the reverse strand, counting down.
GTACTCTACAAGAAATTCAACGCCATTTTCCATATTTTAATGCAAAATGCAGTTTCAAACTCAAGTTGCCACTGGCAGAAGAAAGCAAAGCAATTGTCCACACAACCCCATCTGACTTTAGTCTTTGCTGATGTTGGCCCAGGTTCAGCGTGTCTGCACCAATGCCACACACCTGCAGCCTGGGCTCTCAAGCCTCTCCAGGTTCCCAGGCAGCCTTGGGCTGAAGACACACAGAGCGTCCTGTTTCCCAGCAAGCCTCCCCACCCTGCCCCAAGGCGAGGCAGAATTTTCCCCTCTTCTGTTACCAGCTGGAAGCTCTTGAATGACAACCCACTTACATCTTCTCATTACAGGGAGCTGTGGTCCTGGTACCCAGAGGACTTGGCTTCCAGTTTGCATCTGTCTCTCAGAGAGGAGAATACAGAGGCCAGTTTTTCTCTCTCTTTCTTCTTTCTTTTCTTTTCTTTTCTTTTCTTTCTTTCTTTCTTTCTTTCTTTCTTTCTTTCTTTCTTTCTTTCTTTCTTTCTTTCTTTCTTCCTTCCTTCCTTCCTTCCTTCCTTCCTTCCTTCCTTCCTTTCCCTTCCTTACTTCTTCCTTCCTTCCTTCCTTCCTTCCTTCCTTCCTTCCTTCCTTCCTTCCTTTCTTCTTTTTCTTTCTTTCTTCTTTCCTTTTTCTTCTTTCTTTCTTTCTTTCTTTCTTTCTTTCTCTCTCTCTCTCTCTCTCTCTCTCTCTCTCTTTCTTTCCTTTTATTAATTGCCAGAGGGTGCAGGGACACAGAGAAAGTGAGAAAGAGAGAGTGAGAGAGAGAAAAAGAAAGCATTCCACTACCACCCCCCCTCATGGGGTGTAGTCACACTGAAATCTCTTCATTTCTCTATCTTATTGGAATTTGGGGGCATAAAAGTACACCCAGTGTGCTTTTCAAGTCACAGGGTCTGGGATTCAAACCACAGTTAGCCATATGCAATTTGGCTCCATTAACCTCTAGGGTAAAGGACTGACCTATGTTTATTGTTTTTAATGCCACAGGGCACATGCACATGCATGAGCAAGAGAGAGAGAAAGTCAGAGAGAGTCAGAGAGAGAGAGAGGAAAAGGAGAGAAAGAGAAAAAGCATTGTGCAGAAGAACCTGATCATGCAAAAATCTTTTTTCTTCCACTTCTCCACCTTGTCAGGATCCTGGGCATACATGCACACCCAGCATGTTTTTCTGTTTTGTATAGTTTTTTTAAAAACAAAATTTTTTGCTAGAGGGCACATGCACTCACCGAAGAGAGAAAGCTCCTCCCACAGGGGATGATCATGCCTCAATTTCTTCTCTTCCATTTTCCCTCTCAAAATTTTTAACATACACACACACCATATTTCTCAAGGTGCTGGGTCCCTGGTTTTAACCATACAGCTAACCATGAGGGATCCAGCTGCCTTAACCACCACAGCACCAGCCAGCCCACCAGCATGTTTTTCAAATCATCATGGCCAGGACTTAAAACCTGGCTGGCCATGTGGGCTCTGGCTTCTGCAAAGTGCTTAACCTCTGTGCTAGGCCAGTCCCAGAGCCTGGTTCTGAGATTATTTGAAACGATGATCAATGAGTTCTCTTAAAGCTGAGGGAACCAACTGTGCCGACCTCGGCAGTTAGCCTGGATAAATACCACCCTGCGCTTGCTTTGCTCATATAAGGAAAATGATGTCAGAGTCCAGGATGGACCCTCCCCAGGGAGAGAGCTGACATCGTGTCAATGATTCATTAGCAGATGCTTTGCTGAACCTCAGCTGTTTTCTTCAGTGACATAAGTGTGACAGGGAGATATTTGTTCAGGTGATGACGCTGGAGTAGGCCTCGAGCCAGACTCTGGTCCCCAGGGACCACCCTTCCAGCACTGAAAAGCAATAGAGAGTCTACACTGGCGTAACCCTGTGTCTTGTCCACTTGACAAATCTGACCAACTTCTCTAAATGACACTTCTCAGTTTCGGCAGCCAGAGCGCTACCTCCCGCAGAGGTGCTGGAGGCCAGGTACAAACTTACAGGAGAAATCCATGTTTGAAAGCTTCTGCCACATGTGGATCTCCTTACCTTTCTCTGTTATGGTAAGTCACCTGAAGAAGTGGGTTTTGTGAGTGTTTTGTGGTCTCTGACGAGAGCACCAAGTCTCTGGAGGGCTGACACCCACACAGATATGCAACTAATTGGTTTTGTTCTGTTTTGTCATAGACTGGGTCTGGCTATCATTATCTTCCTTCCTCAGCATCCCAGGTAGCGGGGACTACAGACACGTGCCATCGTGCCCAGGTTTTAGGGTAGGCCAGGAATCCCACTGGACCTCCCATGTGGGCCAGCCTGACAAGTCGCAGCGTCACTCAGCAATTGCTACCACAGCAGGGCCCTGTTATTGATTTTGACAACTAGCTCGCTGGATTATCTATCCCAAGTTAGGCTTCTCAGAGGGTCAAGTTTTTTTTGTTTGTTTGTGTTTTTTTTTTGTTTTTGTGTTTTTTTTTTTTTTTTTTTGGTATAGAAACTAAGTTAATTATTTTTTTCTTCTTAAAGCGTTCAAGGATTTTGAAGTTTATTTTATTTTTAATTGCCAGGGGGTACATTCCTTCACAATAGAGGGAGAAAGAGAGAAAGCAGCCCCCTCCCCCATAAGGGTGTAGTCGTGCTGCAATCTTTCCTTCTCCATTTCTTCACCTTCTTGAAATTTGGGACACATTCACATAGGTGCCCAATATGTTTTTCAAGCCACCATGGCTGGGATTAGAACTGCAATCAGGCATGTGGAATCCAGCTTCCTTAACATTTAGGCAATAGGGCTGGCCCAAGTGTTTTTTTCACATTTTGATTTGTAGTTTATATATATCCAATGTATGTCTTTTGGGAAGACAGTATGGCTTTTTGAAGCACGTACATGGTGTGTAATGATCAAATCAAGGATATGCACGTGTTCGTCTTCTTCAACATTGAACATGATATTATGTTGTGCATATGTCACTATTATCAAATATGTATTACATTCTCTATATATTTTTACTCTGCTATGGTACAATATCCTCTAACCACTTTCCTTTATTTATATGAATTCTCTTTTCTGTTAAACATATCCTTTTTTTAGGGTGGTTTTTTGTTACAGGGTGCGTGCGCTCACCAGAGAGATAGAGAAACAGAAAGCGAGAAATCACCCCCCAGGGGGGATGGCCACGCCGCAATCCCTTCTCCTCCATTCTCCTCTCGCGATCTTGGGCACACATGCACACGCACCCAGCGTGAGTTTAAGCCAGTGGGTCCAGGACTTGAACCACGGTTGACCACATGGGAGTTCAGCGACATAGCCATTATTCTAACTGCTGGTCCCTGTTAAACATTTTCTTATGAACCCTTCCCACCTCATCTCCCATATAGCTTCTGGTATCTACCATTATTTTTTGAGGTTTTGATCTTCTATCTTTCGAGGTTCTCAGTACTTTTTTAAAATGAAGAAACACCTAAGTAGATCTTAAAAAACACCTTATGATATATTTTAAATATCCTACCTACCTGGAATATTTCTGGAGTTGTGTAATATCCCTAGTTGGAAATAACAAAAACAAAGTTAGAGACTTCAGGATGTAACACCAAAGAGTTACTCTTCCCTCAACACCTCTCTGCATGCTTCAGTTCTGCCTTTCTTGAGGCCTCTGGTCCAAGGTCAGACCTCTTTATGGTGAAATGCTGGGTACTCTGGTATCACCCAGTGGAGAGGGACCGTGATGGCCTAGGTGATCGAAGAGGCCTCTTCATCAGTGGTTTAGGCTTCACTGTTAGAAGTAGATAACTTTCTTGGTAAGTTTTTAAGCTAGCGGTAATAGCTATTTCTTCTTTATTTTGTTTTTGAAATTTGTATCTGCTAGAGTAGTTGGGATGCTGGTGGTAATTCCACCTCAAGTAGTGTGTTAGCCATACCCCCTGCCCACAACTCCTGGGTCTCCATGGAGAGAGAAAACTACCCCTTATTAGAGCAATAACTCCACCACTTTGGCAGTTCTGGAATGTCTTTACAGAGAGTGATTCTAGGAAGGAATAAACACATATGCCAGAGATGATATTACACAACACACATTCCATCATGTCCAGCCACCATGGTTAGGCAGATCATGTGACTAGGACTGACCAATGAATTGTAAGTAGAAGTGATGTGTGTCATTTCTGGGCTAAGGTATAGAAGAGACTGTGTATAACCTTATAAGCTGTCTTGTCCTTCCTGTATGAACTGGTAATGCCTGGTTCCTATAAAGCAAAACCCCTCTCCCTGACATACACCTAAACATATAGCAGAGGAAAAACTTTGGTGTGTTGAGCCATTGAGGTGTCAGAGTTCATTTGTTACCACTGCAGAGCTTAACCTATCCTGACTAATGCAATGTGTCTGAAGTATTAGTACATTTTATTTAGACAATTAAATTCAAAATATTTTAAACATTCTTATGTATGCACATTATTGTATATGTGTAAAATTTAAGATGAAAAATTTTGGCTTATAAAATTTTTTGTGTATAGAAAACAAAACAAAACACAAATTAGCCTATTTCGGGTTTTGTTGTTTCTTTGTTTTCACATATATTAAACACACAATGCTAAGATTGTTACCCAAAATGGGTTGTGGGTTTAGGAATAAAATCTAGTAAATAAAATATCTGCATTAAGTGTAAGAAGCCTGGAACAGTTTATGGTCTTATGAAGCTCAGCAGAGCAGGTAAAGCCCTGGGATAAGAACCAAGACGTTAGGCTTAATTCATCCTCCAGGGTCTTTCCTTAATTTCACATTGGTCTGTCCCCTTCTGAACTGTGCTTATTTGTGCTTTATCTTAGCTATGTCTTGTCTTGTGTCCACCCATTCATTATGGAAACATTTTCCGAGTCCCTGGGATGGATTCCAGGGTAGGTGCTGGGGACACAGAGACCTGAGTTCATCCTAAAGATCTCATGGTCTACTGAGAAGGTCACTTATGTCTACTCAGAGTGTCACAGTTGCTCCTTACTGCTTCCTTCTCAGGAGACACTTTGCCTTCCACTTCCCACTTATTATCCACGTGCCCTGACATAATGTAGCAGTGTGGGTGCTGCTTCAGAAATGGTTGGTACACTGATCAGCTCGTGCAGCTGTCTCTGTCATTATTAAAATTCATCCCCAAAGTAAAATGGTTCTCCCGGTTTGAGTTCAGATCCATTTGGCTACCCTCGACGACTGCCTTCTTGAGTTTGTCTCACACTATGCAGTTCTGGCAAACTGGTCATTGTCCATCTCCACAACTTACTGGAGGACGACCGGGTTTTTGCATTTGATAGCAAGCAAAAATCTGTGAGGTGGTGAAGTACCCAGTAGAAACCAGCCCCATTCCGGATTCTGCTCTCTTCAAGCTGTTAACAGGAATCGCAGCCTTTCACAGGGCAAGACCATCTCAAGCACCTTCCTTTTGTCCATCACTGACACTCCACTTGAAATGCACTCTTTCCATCTGCAAGTCAAAGCATGACTTTTCCAAGTGTCAGCACCGCAAGCTCAAGCTAGTTAGTTCCTGGCAGTGATCTGGGTTTCCTTTTGCCCAAGGCAGAGTATTAACTTCCAAAGCACAGCTCTCCAAGTAGAGCTACACCAATGGACTGGGGCCTCCCCAGGTGCAGTGGAGCACCTTGGTCCCAGCCTGCCCCATTCCTGAAAGACATCTGCCCCTGGTCCCCAGGGGTCCGGGGTGTGCAGTAAAGAATGACATAGTTATAGTCTTTTTTCTCTTTTTCCCTCAGGGCAAGGGGCCAGCTTGTTCTCTCTGCAGCTAGATGAGCTGGGCGGGCAGGAGACAGACAACAACATTCGTCAGAACTGCACCAAGTGCAAAAGAGAGTGCGGAATCAGAGGAGGGCAGCTCAGGAGCTGGTTGGGCTGAGCCCTGTAGAGCAATCCTTTAGAAATCCAGTGGCAAGCAACGCCCCGTCCAAGGGCACCAGATGTGTCAATCAAAACCTCTCGCACCTTTGGCTAAATGTGGCTTGAAACTAGCACTGAGAGAGAGTATCTGCTGTTTGCACGCACTCCAGACTGCTGAATTCCAAAGTGACTCTCTTGGTATTGGTAAATAGCACGGCACACGGTCGCCCCCATAGAAATTGTGCAAACCCTTCATTATGAGGGCATTTTCTCAGGGGCACATTAGAATATCACGCTAAATTGAGTTGTTATCTTCGCCTTTGCCAGGGCTTTTGTCAAACGGCACAGCAAGCTGCCCTTAGAAGTTTCTGCTTTTGTTCGCAAATCATCGGTTCAACTTGGACTACGGTTTCCAGGAATTAAAAAGGGGGGGGGGGAAGTGCAGAAAAAATTACATAGAGTGAGACCCCTACAGTAGTTTTTTTTTTCTTTTTCTTTTTTTTTCCTTTTCATGAACGGGTCACAAGATTGCAATTCTAAACAATCTCACAATTAATTCTTGAGCTATGCAGTCCAATTAGAACAAATGCTTCCTTTCTGGTTTAATTAGAGATGAGGACCCGCCTGTGAGCTTATTTGTATTAAATAAGTGCTCATTAAACAAGGTTGGATCAGGTTCAGCTTGTTAGAAATGCCATGAAAGGGGAGCTTTCTCTCACTGTCTTTGGCCCCTTAACCCTTGCAGTTCCCAGAGTGAACTTCAGAGGTATGAAGATTATAAAGAGTATCTTTGCTGAAACGTGGTGAACTTGAGAGAGGAGGGTGTGAGTGTTGGAGCTGTTGGTAAACAGTCATTCACTCACCTTCTCCTACTCGGCATCCTCCCATCCTTTCCCTGGGGTACTGTAGGCAAAGAAGCAAGCACAGGGGGTCTGATGAAGGGTGCTCTAATTGTAGGGGGGGAAAGAACAGGCTCTTGTATCATCCATGTTTTTCAAAGACTCATACACAGAGTGGTGTAGTGAGCCATGGATGAGCAATAGCATTACCCAGGAACTTGTTAGAAATACAGAATCTCCTTGTGTCCACAAAGAAATTAAGACATAATAAAATCTTGTCTGTTTTTCATCATAAAGAAGTTAAAAACAAAACATGAGCTAGGTGTGTAATTCAAGAGGACTTGTCTCACTAAACTGTTGAGAGTGGCAGAAGGTTCTGAGCATTTTATTATGTTTATATTGTTACTTAGGCCGTGAAGTCACCTTGTACTCTTCGTATAACTTTGAGGAGCTTTTTTTGGGAAAAGGAGAATAAATCAAAATGAAAAAAGAAAATCATTTCACCCAAGTCACCAAACCCTATAAATGTTCTAACTTCATCTTACTAAAATCCTGTCAAGATCTCAGGGGAATAAAATGCATAGGGATGAGCAGTTGGCGTAATGGCTATGTCGTTGGACTCCCATGTAGTCGACCACGGTTTGAGTCCTGGACCCAGTGGCTTAAACTCACGCCGGGCGCATGTGCTTGTGTGGCCAAGATCCCAAGAGGAGAATGTAGGAGAAGGAATTGCGGCATGGCCATCACCCCGAGAGGTGATTTCTCTTTTTCTGTCTTTCTGTCTCTCTTTGTCTTTCTGGTGAGCACACAGGCCCTATAGCAAACACCTCTAAAAAAAAAAAAAAAAAAAAAAAAAAAAAAAAAAAAAAAAAAAAAAAAAAAAACAAAACAAAACAAAACAAAAAAAAAAACCATAATCTCAGGTCCCTGCCTCAAATGAATAAAAATTTGTATTTGTTTTTAATTTGACATGTGTGGAGAGAGAGAAGGAGAGGGAGAGGGGAAAAGCACCCTCCTCCTAAAGGGCATGGTCACATTGCTCACCCTCTCCCCCATTTCCTCCGTTTCCTCATCCTGTGGGGATCTGGGACACGCACACCTATGCTCTAGTATGGAATAGGAATTTGAACTACCCCGTCAGCCACCAAGCCACAGAGGCAGCTTGAGAATCTGCATTTTAACAAGATCCCTAGGTGACCTCTGTGCACATTACAAATTAAGGCGCACAGGTCTAAGGGTAGCAAACGATGACTATTTTATAAATCCACAGGCTCTCAGAGCACTCCGGAATGCTGTTTCACTTGGAAAAAAGCCAGACTGTCGCCACTTTGACCCCAAAACTCCATCCTAAACTTAAATGTGTCTCTCTTGCCTCCTCTTCAAGCAAGCCCCAAGGACCGAAAGAGCCCAGCTGTAAGAAAGAACACGGGCTGCTGGCGGCGCCTGCCCTCACCTGCATCTCATCTTGCCCATCCCTTTAGCACATTATCGAACCCAGGTGGGCACTCTGGCTGCTGAGGGAAAGGAAGATCCCTGCCCTCAAGAAGCTTCCACTCATGATTTAGTGTTGAAGGGAGAAGAGTAACAGACAGCTAGGGAGTGGAAATTTGAGACCTCCAGACCTAAGAGAGCACCACCGACAGACCGATCATGACAGGCGGAAAGGCCAGGCATCCTGAGAGAAGGGGAAATTGCCTTCTACATAGTATGTCACTTGCAGATAGACATCATATGAGACCAGGCACATGCACTCGGTACTGGAAGTTAAAGCGAGCTCAGGTTACCTTGCTTCATCATTCTTCTCAGCTAGGATTTTCTATTCTTTTTCTAGAAACTAAAACTTGGCTGTAACAAAATAGCAGCATGGAGAGAGTTACGAACAGGCCTGAGACCTCTGCATTCTCTCAGTTTGCTCGGTCTTCACACATTCATCAGGTAATGTGATGGGGAGAAAATACTGACGAGCTTCTGTTTCTCTACACATTGCCTACAATGGTGTAGGAGAGATAGAAGCAGATTGAAAAGTTCTGTCTTTCCATCCACATTCCAAGACTAATTTCATTGCTAGTTAGGGGGCATCGAAGGAGCCTAAACCAGAAGGTAAAATCAATGAACCTTGCAAGTTAGTCCTGGTCTGACTGGTCCCCTGTGTGCCGTCACTGCCCTGGTGATGGGCTCAGCTCTGTGGCCTTCACCATGCCCTTCCAATGGCAGACAGGACTGAACGCGTCTCGGCAAAGCCTTGGCTCCTGCTGTCCAACCTGCAGCGCCAGCCTGCCTGTGGAGCTGCCCTAGGTCCCCATTTCTGCTTCCTTGGACATTTTGCTTGGGAAAAGGAGCCTGGAGGATCACACAGTTTCTTAAATAATCTAACTATTTTCAGTAGCAAGTTCAGCTGGTAATTTCAAGAAAAGCAGTTTTAACTTAAATCAAAGAAATTCTAAGGAACTTTGCTTAAAACTTAAAGCCAGGAAATAGGTTAGGATTCTGTTCAAATGGTAGCTACATGAACCTATCGACAGCTCAAGATAGGACACAAATCCTTAAAACCAGACAACAAAGCCTAAAAGAAAATCAGCAATTTTTTTAGTCAAAAGTCATAAAATGCTGCTTCACCAGTTCAGTCTCATGTACTTTATAGTCTGTGTGGTTCAATTTTCCCAATTGAATTCTGGGATATAATATTCAACTCCAGACTTGACCCTATGATTAAGTTGCCCATTTTCTTAGTTTTTGAACTCTTATTTCTGTGTGTCTGTATTTAATTTTCCTGATTATTTAAGAAATTGTGTGATAAATACAATATGGGGGAGAAAGGAATGGAAGACAACTGTAGACACCAGAGATAGTGTGAGAAGAGGGTGGGAAAGAACAAAGGGTCAGAAATAGGAGTCAGAAATATACACACACACACACACACACACACACACACATATATATATATATATATATAAAAACTAGAAATGGAAAATTTTTGATGATAACATGCATGATTAAGCCACTATGCAGTATATTCTGGATAGAAAATCACATTTTGTATGCTGTGACGATGCTTAGGGAATGAATGTAAATTAATTAGATTAAAAAATTTTTTCAGGAAAAAAACCTAAAACTGTTTTTCTTGAAATTAAAAAAGGGCATTAAAAATACCTATTTGATGACTGCAGTAAGATATATAGAGCCCTAGCTAGGCGCTACTTTATAGTATGTTCATTCTACTTACTGAGGTTTGTGCCTAAAGTCAGACTTGTGTTCATGGCTATGTATTTATCAGCTGTGCTTGCTATTGAAAATATTTAGATTAATTAAGATTTTTAGTGAATCAATAAAACGTGGGGGAAGAAAGGCATAGAAAGCTACCATGGATACCAGAGACAGTGTGGGAGGAGGGTGGGAGACGGCAGAGGGTGAGAGATAGGGAATCAAGGATGGCAAAAAGGCAAAATGTACAGGAAACAAGAAATGGAAAATTATTTGTTGATGTTAACACATATGTTGATGTGCTTCATTGAGCTAATATACAGTGTATTCCGGATGGAAAATCTTATTTTGTATGATGTAATGATGTACAGTGAATGAATGTAAATAAATAAATTTTTTTTAAAAAAAGGAGGAGCCTGCAGGAAGACCTGGAGAGGAGAAGGGGAAGGAAGCATCTTCCAGTTGGTAAGCAAATCAGTTCATGGTCAACTAATGAGCATGGGACGATGGAAGATGGACGGGAGGCAGACTCAGCTAGGCTGAGGCTTTCTCTAGAAGGATTAGGAGTAGGGAGCTGAGGGCCTAGCTGAGAGGGTGTGGGCTGATAAAACCCTGTGCCCTCCAGACTGGAAGCACATAAGAGGCCCGGGTTTGATTCCAGTGCTTTAGTGGCCCTGGTCCAACATAGTGGAGTGCACCTATAATCTTAGCTGGAAGGCTGAGGCAGGAGGATGGCCACATGCAAAACTGTCTCAGAAAAAGGAAAAAGCAAAAAAAAAGGAGCTGGGATAAGATAACCATATATCAATAGCTTGCTGGACACATTGAAAATAATTTTGAAAAGTTCAGTTGGAGGGACCAGCAATTGGTGTAATGGCTGCATCGCTGGACTCCCATGTAGTCGACCACAGTTCAAGTCCCGGACCCAGTGGCTTAATCTCATGCTGGGCACGTGTGCATGTGTGCCCAAGATCCCAAGAGGAGAATGGAGGAGAAAGGATTGCAGCGTGGCCATTCCCCCGGGGGGTGATTTCTCACTTTTTGTCTCTCTATCTCTCTCTGTCATTCTGGTGAGCACACGTGCCCTGTAGCAAAAACCTTTCCTTCCCCCCACCCCGAAAAAAAAAAAAAAAGTTCAGTTGGAATTCATTTAAAATCAATTTGCTACTTTTGAAAATCATACAAGCAAAACGTGCTCATTAATAAATCAAATAAAATCAAATGATTAAATATTACTCATTAGTACACTACTCTTAACACTGGAATACCTTACATTTTAGGCATACAGAGACCTAAATATAGAGATTTACAGATTTGGGTAAAATATAATGGAATCACACTGTATGTGACAGTTAAAAGTTCAGTTTGTCTGAACTTTTATTTAAACCTATATCAGAAGCACCTTCTGCAATATCATTTTACAAGACTGTGTAGTGTTATATTGGTGAAGATACTACAGTTTTTAATGTTATAATTGGAAGTTTAGAGTGTCCCTCCCCATTGGTTTTTATTATCCTGAATAGTGTTAAGTTATATTATCATATAATATAAATCTTTGTACACATTCTCAATTATATCCTCAGAATAAACAACTAAATACACAATTGTTTGGTTAAAAATAATTTGCATTTTAGCAATGTCTCATCATATTATAAAGTTGTCTTCCAAAAAGCTTGTAGTAATTTGAATTCTCAGGAGAAACACTTGAAATACTCAATATAGTCAGTGTTCTTTTTTTTTTTTTAAGAGATATTTTTGCTAGAGGGTGCATGTACTTGCCAGAGAGAGATGGAGAGACAGAAAGTGAGAAATCACCACACACACTCCCCGCAGGCAGGATTATCACACTGCAATCTCTTCTCCATTCTCCTCTTGGGATCTTGGACACTCAGGCACACACACCGGGCATGAGGTTTTTTTTTTTGTTGTTGTTTTTTTTTAATTTGTTTTCTTTATTTTCCTTTTCATCATTTATTATTATTATTTACATATTCAATCATTAGAAATCATACATATTCAATCATTATAAATCATATTTATAATATAAATCATACATAATTTAGTTTGTAAAGAGATTTTACCCAACCTGATATATGCCACAGAGCAGGCGAGATGAGAATACTATACATGACACCACCGACAGACAACAAACTATATCTGAGTCTCACAAATGTCTTACATCTCCATTTTCTCCCAAATTTCCCTTCCTGCACTCCTATCCTCTCCCACTCTTCTTCCACTTTGTCCCCAGTGTCCATAACAATTTTCGATGCTTTTATGTCCTCCAATCTTTCAGTCTCTACCATAGAGTGAGGACAGTATATGCTATATGTTAAGTGGAGACATACAATGTCTCTGTTTCATAGCCTGACTTGCTTCACTCAGCAGTAAATCTTCCATGTTCATCCACTTTCTATCAATGCCAGAGTCTCATTGATTTTTATGACTGAGTAGTATTCCATGGAGTGTATGTGCCACACTTTTTCAATCCGTTCATCTGTGGACATTTGGATTGTTTCCCTGTCTGCAGTAAATGTAGTTGTATGAGTGCTTTTCCAACAGAGGATTCTCCTGTCCTTTGAGTAGATACTAGGAGTGGAACTGCTGGATCATATGGTAGTTCTATTTGAAAGTCCTTGAGGAACCTCCATATTGTTCTCCACAGTGGCTGGACCAATTTACATTTCCACCATCAATGTAGGAGAGTTCCCCTTTCACCACATCCCTGCCAACACTTACCTTTTTATTTTTATTTTTTTCAATTTTCACCTTTCTGGCTGGGGTTAGGTGGTAACTCATTGTGATTTTGATCTGCATCTCCCTTATGAAGAGGGATGTTGAGCATTTTTTTCCTATGATTTTTGGCTGTTTGTATGTCTTCCTTAGAGAGTTGTTTATTCAGCTCATTTTCCCATCTTTTAATTGAGTTAATCATTTTCTTCCAGGCAAGCTTGAGTTCCCTGTGTATTCTGGTTATCAGTCCTTTATCTGAGGCACAGTTAACAAAAATTCTCTCCCATCCTGAGGGTTGTCAATTCACACTAATTATGGTATCCTTTGCTGTGCAGAAAGTTCTCAATCTGATGCCTATTTTGGACCACTTGGCGTGAGTTGCAACAGAGACAGTCACAGCTCCAGGGACACAAGAAAAATGTAAAGAATGTAAAAGACCTATGTAAAAAGAATGGAATAAACAGAGGGAGGACACCACTCTGGACAACCAGAGCTGCAGCTTCCCAGAGTGGAAGAAACAAAAGAGTGTTTTACCTTAAAAAAAAAATAAAAAGTAAGGGGTCAGCAGCAGTATGGTGGTTAAGGCACTGGACTCCCACATGGCCAACCATGATTTTGAGTCCTGGACCTGGTGGCTTGCTTTCTCACTTTCTCTCTCTCTAGTGAGCACATGTACCCTATAACTTAAAATAATAATAATAAATAAAATATTTTTAAATAAATAAATAAATAAAAAGTAAAAGATATACTGAGGCAGAAACAGGTGATTTCACACAGTCCCCAAAAGTAATTTTTAACTAAAATACATATTTGCCAATTTAAACATCTAATAGAAGAATGGATTATGAAAATAATTATGGCTGATGACTGCATTAAATATCTCAGAAGGAAAACCGTAAAAGAAAAAGGAAGGAAGGAAAAAAGAAAGAAGTAATGAGGAAATTATGAGACAAAGAACCAAGGAAACATTATATGAACACTGAGGAATTTTGATAGAAAAAAGACTACGTGGAGATGTAGTAAAGGAATAGTAAAAGAAAACATTATGAGCTAAAGAAAATTTTCAATTTTGAAATTGAAAGGGCTCAGCAAGTATCTTTAAGGTCATTAATAGCATGAATGATTATGATAGTAATAATGTGGACCAGACCAGAACTGGCCAACACAGCTTTCCTCAAGGGTAGAAATTTCCCAGGCTGTTGATACAATAGCCACTGGTCACATGGGCTATTGACCACTTGAAGGGACTAGTATAAGCAAGAAATTGACTTTTAAGTTTTATTTATTTTTTAATTACTAGAGGGCACATGTGCTTTTCAGAAACAGAGAAAGAGGGAGGAAGCAAACCTCTCCCCCCAATGTATCAAAATCACACCACAAGTTCTTCTCATAGATCTCTTCATCCTGTTGGGATTTGGAGCACACATACCTATGTGACTGTCATATTTTTCAAGCCTCCAGAGCTTCAATTTGAACCATGGGATCCGACTGTCCTTAACCTCTAGGATACAGGTCTGGCCCTTATTTAATTATGATTAATTAACATTTACATTTGAACGGCCATGTGTGGTTAGTCATTATCACACTGGACAGCTCAGTTCTAGACATTTCCTGTGAAATTTCTGAAATGCAAGCATTGATATTACATTTTATAAACTTCCAGACAAACACAAATACACACCTTTGAAATACAGAAAATCAAATTAGTATTGAACTTCTTGTCTGAAACACTGGAAGTTAAAAGGAAAAAGCTACATATACCAATTACTTAAAAAAAAAAAAAAAAAAAAAAAAAAACTGGGCAAGGAAGTGGTGAGCAGGTGATGCCACTGGAGCCACTTGGGAGGTTCCTGGGTTCCCGTTTCTGTTTGTTTGTTTAAATTTGCTATAGGATGTGTGCACACACCAGAGAGACAGAGAGAGAGGGGGAAACTGAGGAGGTACTTCCCCATGGGGGATAACCATGGCACAATCTCATCTCCATTTCTCCTTTTGAGATTTAGGGCATACATGCACAGGCATCTGACATAAGTTCTAGCCACCAGGTCTGGAATTTGAATCACAGTTTGCCATGTGGGATCCAGCCGCCTTAATCACCATGCCACTGTCTGGCCTTCAGTTCCCCTCTTGCGGTCTCCCTGTGCATGCCCCATGCCTGTGATCTGGGCTGGCTGAGGCTGGGGTGAATTGCAGTGTGAAAATCCTATTGAGGTCTCTCTCTTGCTCTGAATATGTCTCTCTCCTGGGAAAAGTAAATAAACTTTTAAACATATAATAAAAGAAAAGTTATAATTGAAAAATCCTTTTATTCATTCAGGCTGTGATTCTTACATAAGGGTAAAACATTTGACACTTAGATTTGTTTTTGTTTTTGTTTCTGGTTTGTGTGTGTGTGTGTGTGTGTGTGTGGAGAGGTTTTTGCTATAGGGTGAATGCACTTGCCAGAAAGAGAGACAAAGAGACAGAAAGCGAGATATCACCCCCCCCCCCCCCATGTGGAGGATGGCCACGCCGCAATCCCTTCTCCTCCATTCTCCTCTCGGGATCTTGGGTATGCACGTACACATGCCCGGCATGAGTTTAAGCCACCAGGTCCAGGACTCGAACCACAGTCGACTACAAGGGAGTCCAGCAACATAGCCATTATGCCATCTGCTGGCCCTGTAGATTTGTAAATATTCACAAAATGCATTACTTTTGTGTGAGGAATGACTCAAGTACTCCACGAAATATGAAGGAAAGCAAAACAAATATTTACATACAGGAAAGATAAAATATGGAATCAACTTTAGTGCATAATGAATCTTACAGAAAGGGTAGTGATATGACTGAAAGCTTTGATTTAAATGTAAATACATTTTCTTGAAACACTAAAAATTAGGGAAATCCAAAAACTAGGAAAAATTTTAAAACAGCCTGGAACAACAAAAAAGCTATATTACTATGTGTACAGAAAATACATAGTTTTCTTTTATAATTCATGGAATCGGTACAGATATCAGTTATGCTTTTGGCTTGGATAAAGTCCTGATAATTTCAGATAAGAGCGTTTTTACATATCACAGTTTTTTTTTTTAACCATAATTCTTTTCCATCAAACTCCTAACCCCCCCCCCAAAAAAAAATCAATAAGATGGCACCCAAAAGCTCAATTGAAATTTTAGGAACATTTATCAAAATAACTTTCCTTAAGAAAGAGTAAATAAATAATGGAATTATAAGTTACATAGAAAAAATTTGAATAAAAACCTAGAGTCGCATTATATGTACTTTATCACATTTTTAAAAATAATAATTTAATTAAATTAATTAATTTATTTATTTTGAAATTTGCTATAGGGGACATACACTCACTAGAGAGAGAAAGAGAAAGTGAGAAAGCAAGTACCAGGGCCAGGACTTGAACTGTGGTCAACCATGTGAGAGTCCAGCATCTTTAACCACCACTCTACCTGCTAGTCCCTCACTGCAATTTTTAAAAACCATAAAATATTGAAACTTAGAAAATTTAGCCAAAACTATGCTGAATGAAAATTCATAACACATATTCCCGGCATGAGGTCAAGCCATTGGGTCCAGGACTCGAACTGCAGTCAATTACATGGGAGTCCAGTGACAGCCATTATGCCAACTGCTGGTCCACCCTTATTATATTTTAAAAAGTAAGCTAAACAAAGAACAATATAATTCAGCAAAAGGAGTTAGAAGAAGAGGATCAACAAAAATAAACCTTGGCTGAGCCTTGGTGGTGCAGGAAGTAGTGTACAGAACTGCATTGCTGGAAGCCATGGGAGACTACAGGTTTGGGTCCTGAGTTGATTAGAAATTCTCTGGTCATGCATGCCAAGGAGCATGACTAGCTGGATGGCTTGGGGAAGAAAATCACAGCATGACAAGACTGTCAAAAGCTGCCTGTCTCTCTTGTGTCCATCTCTCATTCACTCTTACTCATTCTCCCTCGCTTTCATGAAATAAATAAAATAAATGCTAAAAGACCTTGAAATTAATGGACTATAAGAGAAAAAATAGGAATTAAAAACCTAACTTTTAAAAGATAAAGTAGATAAACCCATAGAGTGGTATGAAAAATAGAAGACAAAATACACAACATTAAGAATAAAAATGAGGGGACCAGCAGACGGTGTTATGATTACATTACTGGACTTCCATGTAGTTGACCCATGGTTCGAATCCTGAACCCAACAGCTTAAAACTTACACTGCACATGTGTACGTGTGAGCCCAAGATCTCAAGAGGAGTGGAGGAGTCCGACCCGGTGGGGCCCCCAGGATCTGTTTGAGCCCTCCCCCACCCCCCTGCAAAGCTTGGGTTGATTCGGCATGTTGGCAAGGCCGCTTGCTGTATGCTCCAGAGACTGTGGTAGCCTTGCTGGGAGGTGACCCCCTCTCTGACTCCCCTATTTACTACTATAAAAGAATTACATAGTTCTCTCATACATCTTTGTAGTAAGAATTTCTGAAAGTTCCCCCGACCGCTCCCCTTTTCCCTGACCACTTACTGTTAATTACAACGCTTCATCCCTGCATCACAATGGTGTGCTAAAGTCCTTCTTGACCTTTGGAAGGCCTTTCAAGACACATTTAACATAAGCTTAAAAATAACCTCTTAGGGCCAAAAACCCACTTTAAAGTTTTTCATTAACTTGTTAGTCACTTTACCACCATTTGAAAAAACTGTCCCTGCCCTCACCAAGTGAACAATAACTTCACCCCTTCAGGATAGGTAAATATATTAGGATTCCTTCATTAAATTTGAGATCTTTATAGAATTATATAAATTATCATTCCTTATTGCGATCCATAAGAACTGATATCTATTTTTGAGATTTTCCTTTTTTAGCATCGTACCCAGTAATCGCAAGATGGCTGCTGCCGAGTATCGGCTGGTAATTAACTCTGCTTGCTGGAGCTGTTCTCCGAAACCATACTCTCAGAAGTTCCCAAAAGCATGCTTACATCAATCAAACAATTGTTGAGCTGTATCGGTGATTAATAGACCTGCCCTTAATCAAACCCTGAATGGAATCTATGATCTCTATTGTTAAAACTTTATGAATTGATAATTAGAACACGGAGCCCCTCACCTGTTTACTTGCATGTATCACATTTTCAATAAAAAGGCACGATGATTCCTAGCAGTTGTCACTCCTCAGAGAGCAATCTCTGGGGGTGTCCAGCTGAGGACGTGCATGAAAAGGTGCCGAGGGCCTCAGTCTTCCTTTCCAGTGCCGCCTCCAACAAGTCAACCCACCCCCGGCTGAGGGCTGGTCCCCGGCAGAGGAGTATAGAGGAGAAGGGACTGTGGCGTGGCCATCCCTCCTGAGCGGTGATTTCTCTTTCTGTCTCTCTGTCTCTCTCTGTCTCTCCAGGGAATGCACGCAGCTGATAGAAAAAATCTCTCTTAAAATAAATAAATAAATAAAAATGAGGCAAAATTTAGATACTAAAAAAGGAAATGCTATAGATACTTTATTGAAACTCTACAATACTGTTAGTTGGGGCCAGCAGGTGGCATGGTGGTTAATGGGGCTGGACTCCCACATGGCCAACCATGGTTCGAGTCCTGGACCTGGTGACTTGCTTTCTCACTTTCCATGTTTTCTCTCTTTCTCACTCTCTTCTTATCTGGTCAAATTAAAATAAAATAAATGAAATAAATAAAGTTAAATAAAATAATTCTTTAAAAAAATACTGTGAGTTAACTTTCTAAGAAGATATGAACAAAATAAGCCTAATAACATTAGAAAAATATACTTAAAAGTTTACCCAGTTTTGTAGATTTTCATAGTTAACATCCCTCTTACATTAAAGGAATAAGTCATTTCTGTTATGAAAATGTTATAGCATATAGAAGATGACTAAAATTTCTCCAATTTATTTCAAGTCTTTTATAACCTTAATATCAAAATTTGAGAACTATAGCACTGAGACCACAATTACAAGGACAATTGAGACCAGCAGGTGGTGTGGTGGTTGAGGTGCTGGATTCTCACATGGCCAAGTGTGGTTCAAATCCTGGACCTGGTGGCTGGCTTTCTCACTTTCCTTCTTTCTCTCTGTCTCTTTCTAGTGAGCACATGTGACTTATAGCAATTTTAAAATAATAATAATAATAATAATAATAAAATTAAGTAAATACTTCTTTTTAAAAAGATTACAGGACAATAAACATAAATAAAAAATAAATTTTGGAATAAGAAATTAATAAATAAAATCTAGCAATACAGTGAGAGAATGACTGTTACAACATGACACACTCAGGTACATAATTGAAAAAATGGCCCACCCATCAGGAAATCCTAGAAACATAATTCTGAATTCAATTAAAAGAGAATAACCACATAATTTTATCAATAGAGTAAAAAAAACACTTGATAAAATTTGGAAGACATTCTTTATAAGACTCTAATTCAGTGAAGAAAGAAGCAAACTGAGATTTGCTGGTGATATTGAGCAAACATGTGGAATGGGAAAATGCTAAGAGCAAAGGTCATGGCAACAGTTTTTCTGGATGCTCAAGGCATTTTCCTTGTTGCCTTTCTAGAAGGCCAAAACACAGTAGAATCTGCTAATTATGAGTGTTTTGAGAAAATTCGCAACGTTTTAGCAGAAAAATGGCCAAGAACACTTCAACAGAGTCCTTTTCCCACTGTGACAATGTTGTTGCTCATTTTTTCCTCAGCACCGGAGCAATTTTGCAAGAGTTTCAATGGGATATCAGTCAACATCTACCTTACAGTCCTGAATTAGTTTCATTTGAATTCTTTTGTTTTCTAATCTTAAGAAATATCTAAAGAGCAACTACTTTTCTTGGGTAAATAAAGAAAAAAAGGACTGTACTGACATAGTTAAATTCCAGGGCCATCAGTTCTTTTGGGGTGGACTAAATGACCGGCATTACTTACGAAAGTGTCTGAAATGTGATGAAGCTTATGTGGAGAAATACACTTGTTTTTTGTTTTTTTTTCCCAATCTTTTAATTCTATTTTTCACAAAATGTATGAAGTCCCTTGGGTATTGGTCCCTTGATTGAGTGGGGATATACAGTGTTTTCTTCATAGTCTGGTTTACTTTGCTTAGCATTAAATCTTTTATATTCATCCACTTTGTATTAAATGACAAGATCTCATTGTTCCTTATGGCTGAGTAGCCGCAGAAATGGAAGGATCCAAAGATATAATAGTAGGGATGGACTATCTACTAGAGTAGATACCAGATGCTCAAAGGAAGGGCAGTCAATAGTAGGCAGTGGACAGAAGAGGTTCAGGGAAGAAACACTTAACAGACATAAGAATGTAAAGTTCCCTGTTGAAAATGATGTATATGGTAAGATCCTTGATTTGATTGTTGTATGCAAACTTTGAAAAAATGTATTGTGCACTATATAAAGACGTACAGTGACTGAATGTAAATAAGAAATCATAAAATTAAAAAAAAAATTAGGTCCCTTTCCTGATATAGTGACAACTAGTTAGAAAAGGAAATAGAAAAAAAAATCTATTTACAAAAGATACAAAAACTATAAAATCACCAGGAATAAATTTAGTCAGAATAAAGAACACTGCAAACATTTGTTGAAGAACTTAAAACAAGGTAGAAACAAATAGAGAAGCATGCTGGGAAAATGTTCAGGAAAACTTGCTCCTAGAGGAAAGACAGTATCTTAGTCTTGTTCCTCATGGGAATCACTGATTACACAAACATTATTTCCCTTCAGAATCCCTCCTCTTTTACTAAGGGGCCTTAGGTATTGAACTTCTTGATTTGAAATATATGAAAGTATTGTCAGAAAAGTCATGGTGCATTCTTTGCCTAGAAAAACAGAAAAATTTTTATTGACTTTTCTGAAGACCCAAGATAAACATGCATGATTTTTTAATAAAAACTTGTAAAGGGGCAATACTAAGGAGTGACAGAGAGGACTTTGCTGAACCAGATGTGAAAATACACTATAAACTTCTGGATTCAATGTAGTAAAGCAAATGAAATCAGGACAGAGAAAAGCTAAATAAGCCCCAGGCTCCTTGAAGGAGGTAGCTTTGCAAGAAAACCAATGGCAGGACAAAGACATTACAGACAGATTTTCAAATTGGGTCCTGTGGATATTTGAGGGGATCTGATAACTTTCTCTGCAGGCCTAAAATGTGCTCTCTTTTAAACTATTACGGCAAAAAATAAACATAATCCTATTTGGGATCATCTGGTCACCCCCAGTACTGAGCACTGCCACAAAATTGTCATGCCATATTTGAATTTACAATTAGGATGCATTGGCGCTGCTTTAATAATCACGTGCTAAGAAGGACAGAGTTGGATTTAAAACATATATGATGTGCTTGTCTTGAGGACCAAATACTATTGTGACTCAGTGACAAACATGGAGCAGCAGGAATAGTCTGCTCAAGAGAAGCCAGATCCCATGGGATCAGCAGATGGCATAATGTTTACATCACTGGACTCCCACATAGTCTACCAAGGTTCAAGCACCTGACCAGGCGGCTTAAAACTCAAGCTGGTCATGTGTGCTGGTCATGCCCAAGATCCCAAGAGGAGAATGGAAGAGAAGGGATTGCGGCACGGCCGTTATCCTCTGGGGTTGATTTCTCACTTTCCTATCTCTGTTTCTCTCTGTGGCTACAGCGAGGGCATGCACCCCTATAGAAAAAAATTATTTAAAAAAAGAGAGAGAGAGAGAGAGAGAGAGAGAGAGAGAGAGAGAGGCCAGATCCTGTACACCATCTGAAATTCACATTACCAGCCTGGCTAACCTGAAACACACTGGGCTTGCGTGTGCCCAAGATCTGATGGGCTTCAGGGCTGGAGAAAGGAGATTGGGGCCTGACTAGACTTCATTAGGGTGCTCATCTCTCAGTCTCACATGCATGCATGTGCTCTTATCATGAAAAAAGAAAAAAGTTATAAAAAATAAAAACAAAACAAGCAAGCATTGGGCCTTCACATGACAAACAGCACTCTCAGCATACCCAACTCTAAAGGACCTTCCCCATCGCTGTGGTTCCCCATTCACACTCTGGTGGCAACCTTGTTACAACACATCATGCTTATGTGAGGTTTACTGGTTTGGTAATTTTAGTTGTATTAAATTTGTAAAGCAGATTTAGTTGTATAATTGTAGAGCTAAAGGATAAGGATTTTTTTTTAGAGGTTTTTGCTATAGGGCGCGTGCACTCACCAGAAAGACAGAGACAGACAGAGAGACAGAAAGCGGGAAATCACACCCCAGGGGGTATGGCCATGCTGCAATCCTTTCTCCTCCATTCTCCTCTTGGGATCTTGGGCACGCATGCACACGCGCCCGGCGTGAGTTTAAGCCACCAGGTCCGGGACTCGAACCGCAGTCGATTACATGGGAGTCCAGCGACATAGCCATTATGCTGTTGGCCCCAAGAATAAGGACTTTATATCTAACATGTATTTATATTTTGTATATAAAATAAGTAAAAATAAATGGTAAAGGACATTGGCACAGAATCAGAAGACTGATCAATGGAAAGACTAGGGGCAATGGAGAGAAGGTCCATAAATAAAGTTCTAGATGGACCATAATATGGGATGAATAGTGTTTTATTTCAGTGGGAAAGGTTGACTTATGGATAACCTATGTGGACAAAATTATCAATTCACATAAAGGAAAACAAAGACAGACTGCGGCCTCACTCTACCAAAACTATAGCTTAGACCAGGGCTTCTTCACCCAAGCACTACTAGCACCTAGGCCTGGATAATTCTATTGAGGGGCTATGCTGTGTGTTATAGGATGTTCATAGCATCCTTGTCCTTTACCCACTAGATGCCGGTAACAGCCCCCTCCTCCCAGTGTGACAAACAAAAATGTCCTCAGGTATTGTCATGGGAAGCAATTATCCCTTTCTGAGAACCATTGGCTTAGATACAGCAAAGACATAAATGTTACCGGAAAACAAACAACCAACCAAAATAAACATTATCAGAAATATACCAGGTGAGGGGCCATCAGGTAGTATAGTGGTTAAGGTACTGGTCTCCCACATGGCTGATTACAGTTTGAGTCCCAAACCCAGTAGCTTAAATATCAGGCTGGGCTTGCGTGTGTGTGTGCCCAAAATCCTGAGAGGAGAATGGAGAAGAAGGGATTGTGCTATGGCCTTTCTCCCTGGCTGGCGGGGCAGGGGAGGAGGGGGGGCATGAGTTCTCACTTTCTTCCCCTCTGTCTCTCTGCCTCACTCTCTGGCAAGCACACATGCGTTATAGCAAAAACCTTAGAAGAAGAAGAGGAGGAGGAGAATAAGAAGAAGAAGAAAAGAAGGAGGAGAAGGAAATATACCAGGCCATATTGGTAAGAGAATGTGTGTGCCTAAAATCCTAAGATGA
Source organism: Tupaia tana (assembly GCA_026018925.1). NCBI lineage: Eukaryota > Metazoa > Chordata > Mammalia > Scandentia > Tupaiidae > Tupaia > Tupaia tana. Next base: position 13,596,941 of record JAKSZU010000013.1, on the reverse strand, counting down.
GAAAGGAGAAGAAAGGATTGCAGTGTGGCCATTACCCCAGGGAGTGATTTCTCACTTCCTCTCTGTCTGTGTCTCTCTGTCTCTCCAGTGAGCATACATGGCCTATAGCAAAAATCTCTCTTAAAAAAACCTATATATATATATATATATATATATATATATATATATATAGTCAACAACCTGATAGCTATCCGTGTGGAAATGACTTCTGTGTTGCAGTACAGCGAAATATAATACAGCTATTGACAAACTTAAGTTATATCTCACTGAGCAAAAAATTCCATGATGTATTTTTTTGCCTTTACAAGAGAGAAAAGAGGAAAAAGGAGATAGACAGAGATACATGTATGACATGGTCTCACTGTGTCGAGATGCTCCTTTGCCAGTCTCCCAAGTGGTGGTGTTACCTGTGCATCACCATGGCTGGATTCCTTGTGTATTCTTAAGTAGCAAATGAAGTTTGCAATTTTTTTTTAAGATGGAAACATATTCACATGGGTAAGTATATATATATACACCTATTAAATGTATTTTTTTTTCTTTTTCTTTTTTTGAAGAGGTTTTTGCTATAGGGTGTGTGTGCTCGCCAGAAAACCGGAGAGAGACAGAGACAGAAAGTGAAAAATCACCCCCCAGAGGGGATGGCCGTGCCGCAATCCCTTCTCCTCCATTCTCCTCCCGGGATCTTGGGCACACACGCACATGTGCCCAGCGTGAGTTTAAGCCACCAGGTCCAGGACTCGAACTGTGGTCGACTACATGGGAGTCCAGTGACATAGCCATTACGCCAGCTGCTGGTCCCAAATATATTTTTTACGTGTTTTTATAAGCCTGGAGAACACTGCAGTGAGAGGTTGGGGGAGGGCACAGACCAAAGTGCTAACCCTGGTCACCTTGATGGAACAGGGCATGAAGGTACAGCTAGACTGGCATGGCCAGAGGACACTCTTGACTTGACATTTATTGCTTGTTCTCCTGCATCAAGCACATGACCGTGATATTTGAAAGAAAATGTCCATAGAGTCTGTATAGTTCGAAGGCCTAATTATCGAGGTGGGAGGACAGGTTATGGCCCAGCGTGCCTAGAGCTAGGATATAGTGACGTGTTTTTAGCTGGCAGTGTGCATTGTGGTGGGTGGCTTGAATGGTGGCCTTCCGAAAGAGCTGTCTGCATCAAATCCCTTGAATCTGTGGATGCTACTTTATTTAGAAAGCAGATCTTGGCAGGCAGAAGCATTAGGATATTGAGCACTTGAGTGGGCCCTACATCCAAGGACAAGTGTCCTCAGAGCAAGGCAGAGAGATTTGAGACACACAGTAAAGAACATGATGTGGACATAGAGGCAGAGACGAGAGTGACGTGATCACAAGCCAAAGAACACCTGGTGCCACCAGAAGCTGGAAGAGGTAACACATGGACTCTCCCCTTGAGTCTGCAGAGGGAGCATGGCCCTGTTGACACTTTGGGTTCAGAATTCTGGCCTCTGGATCAGTAAGACGATAAACTCCTGTTGTTTAAGACACTCAGTGTGCAGTAATCTGTTACAGCAGCCATGGCCACTAATATAGGGAGGTTACTGACCATTTTTGGTACAACTGAGGCAGGCTTCACTGGGTGTTCTTGTCCTGCACCTAGGAGGAAATTAGAAAAGGGAGGGACGGTTGTTCCAGGTACGGAACTGACATGAATGAAGGTGCAGAGGCCTGGAGGGTTGGATTCATGCTGGCTGGGCATGAGGCATACATGGGGCCTTCAAAATGTTTGTGGGAAATGCATATTATATATATTTTTTAAAAAGGCATGGATTTCAACTTTTTTTTTTTACCAAAATAATTTTGTACCTTAATTCCACTTTTCTATAAACTTTTTTTTTTGAGAGAGGTTTTTGCTATAGGGCGCATGCGCTTGCCAGAAAGACAAAGACAGAAAGCAAGAAATCATCCCCCCCATGGGGGATGGCCACGCCGCAATCCCTTCTCCTCCATTCTCCTCCCAGGATCTTGGGCACACACACAAATGTGCCCAGTGTGAGTTTAAGCCACCGGATCCAGGACTCGAACTGCAGTCAACTACATGGGAGTCTAGTGACATAGCCACTATGCCAACTGCTGGCCCCAAACTTCTCAAAACCCTTTCATAGTCAATGGATGAGACAGAGGAAGAAGTGGAGGATACACCCTGATTTTTGCTAACTTTTTGGCTGAAACAAACCACAAAAAAATTTAGCCTATTTCGAAGAAAATTGAGCAAATCCATGTCATAGATGGAAATCTGATCAAATCCACCTTCAGAATCATATTCACACAGGAGTAGCTGGAATTCTTTAAAGGCCAACATAAAGGAGAGCTGAGAACTGACTCCTTATATTCCGAACGCAGCAGCTTGTTGGGTCTTGAGGGCTCTGTTCTCAGCCAGTTCGCTCACATTCCTAGGTAGGCTGCTCGCTCTGGTATCTTCATAATCCCTGCCAGAATGGGAAGCCCCCAAGCTAGGGAGAAAACAAAATATTCTCGCCATTTGACATGATAAAGCGTGTGACTCTTGAGTAAGAATTGGCACAACCATCAGTATGTTCTGTCTTATCCCACCCACTCCATCTCTAGGAGGAAACGAATCTCTACCGCCAGCACGTTGGAGAGGGCGTTCTGGTGGCTGAGAGGTGACAGCAGTCACTTTTCTTTGTGCATTACCTGCAGACTTGACTTTCCACCAGCATACGGTCTGCCACCTGGTCAGCAGAGTATCTGCTGCAGTTGACTGCGCTTTGTGCTGATACCCTTAGAAAGAATTGCCCAAGTGTGGGAGATTGAGGCCCAAACAGAATGAGCTTACATGCCAGAAACGCTTGCAGATGTGCAGATGAAAACATTTGTTTCACAGAACTGACACTATAAATAGGCTGTGGATCGGCAAGAAGGCAACAGTTTGCATGGGTGGCCTTGTCTTTGTGGCCGAGATATTTCCCAGAAGCACACACCACTGTGGCTGGCTCTGGATCCAATGAAGCCACCACGTCGTCACTGTGACATGACTCGCATCGGCCCTGATGCCAAGCTCTTTCTCTCATTGTTCAGAAACCATCTGTGGTCATCCTCAGAAATTCCATGAGAGGCTGGGGACTCCGGTCCATTGAGGGTCCACCATGCATGTGAAATCCCATTTCCTCTGTGGATGGAGCGGGGGGTATGTGAGTGCGTGCATGCGTGTGTGTGTATGTATCTGTGTGAGTGAGTGTTGTGAGAGCGTGTTTGCCTAGAAGTATATGTAAGTGTATGAGTGTGTGTGTGTGTGTGTGAGTACCTGCATATGAGTATGTTCTGTGTCTATGTATGACTACATGGGCACGAGAATGAGTGTGAGAGTATGTGTCTGTGTACATGTGTGAATGAACGAGTGTGTGTACATGTCTGTGTATGTGTGTCTGCATATTTCCAGGAAGTCCCAGCGAGCAGGTGTTGTTCCCTCGGGGTCAAGGATGGAGCCTGGTTGCACCCAAGTGAGAACCAGAGGAGTTCTCATGTGTCCTCTGAACAGAGAGGAAAGGCTCCTGCCTGCTCTTGGGGAAGACTAAACACGCGAGGCAGGGCAGTAAGGACCCAAAGACACTGGAGACTGGGGACCCACCCGGTGGTGACCAGGAGCACAGCGGAAGCCAGTGGTGAGTGGATGGCAGAGAAGCAGCGGGTGCAGAAGGAGGAGGGTGGGCTCATCTAGTGCGTCCTACTCCTGGTCACTGAGCAAATGGGAGGAAGCCCGGGAGCAGGGAAGAGAGGGCAAGAAACCAAAGTGATTGTTCAGCCCCAGCAGCCCATGAGCTAACTGGCAAGGGGAAGCAAAATAAATAGAGAAGCAACATTTTTCCAGGACAGCAAGCAGTTTGAAAGGCTGGTTCTGGAAGCTGGTTATAATAAACCTTTCACATGCTTGGGTAGAAACCAGGGGCCTCATTTGCTGAGTTCCCCAAACATTTGTTTCCCTTCCCAATTTAGAAATAAATAAAGGTGCCATGGAGGGTTCCACATCTCACTGTAGAGTATCTACCATCTCACAGTCCAGCCTCCCGTATCATAGGTCCGTTTTACAAAAGGGGAAATTGAGGCCCACAAGGGTGAAGTAACTTGTCAAGATCACAGAGTAGGACTGGAAACCCAGGTCATGGTGGTATGCCTGGTCAGTAACAGAAAGTCCGGGGCTGCTCTTCTTGGCCAGTGTGGCAACGTTCTTAGCAAACAGGGCTCCTCTCCTCTTGCGGAGACATCGAACACTTACTTTGTCTTGGCACTGTCATGGGCACTGAAATGCACCATCACATTTGATGGCAATGCTCCCCATGAGCCTGCTAGTTGGAAACCAAAGACATATAGTCAGGGAATGCCAGAGCCAGGAGTCAAGCCACACCCATATCCCGCTGGATGCCGGTGCTGGTCCACTGTGCACCATCCTACCGCCCTGGTAAGGAAAGGCAGCAGAGCTGCTCCTTTGCTGAGTTCCTGCCCTGCACCCCGTTTGCAGCTGACTCTGCCCACAGAGGAGGTGTGTTGCACCCAGACAACAATGCTCATTACTCATGGGCCTCCAGGCCTCCTAGTGATTAAGCCCTCAGAACTTCCCCTCTACTGCGGGTGACATCATTGCATAATAAGGTGACTGTGATGCCCGACTGCATGCACCAAACAAAGGTCCTTTGTTTTAATTTATCATCCGAGCTCCCTTTGTGCAAGACTGGGCTCCCACTGGTAATTAGGGAAGACAGTTTAACCTGGCTGAATGAGAGCAGGACTGGGGGCGAAGTGGCAGGAGGGATGACCCTGTGTCAGTTTTTAATTTGATAGGGTAATGAGGGTTCCAATAAAAGATAATAAGGTGTAGGCTTACTCTAGAAAGTAGAGCTCAAAACTAATCTGAAGCCTTTCCGTTATGTAATTTTATGACAAATAGTTAAATAGATTTTTTTTTTGTCTCTTATTTCTCAGTTGATCCTTTGACGGAGCTACTACTTTGTGGTCACATACCCTGAAATTGATTATTCTCTACCGGAGTATCATGCAATGCTGGGAGCTTCTGTAGCACAGACCACATAGGTTCAAAGCCAGCCTTGTCACTTAGTAGCTGTGTGACTTCAGCCATGTGACTTAAATTCCCAATACCACAGTTACTTGCATTCATGAAATTTCAGTTAATACTAGTACCTGCTTCAAGGTTGCTGTGAGGATTGAAGTGAGTTAATACGTGTTAAGCCATGAGGACAGTGCCTCGTCTCCAAACCAAGCTCTTTGCTATGGTCCAGATAATGGTTTGTCCCCCAAAGGTTCATGTTTTGGACATTTGGCCCCCAATGTAATGGCATTGGGAGCTGGTGAGACCTTTTAAGAGCAGAGTCCTAGTAGGCATGATTGGATCACAGCAACATCACCTTTGTGAATGGATTAATGATGTCTCGCAAGAGCCAGTGAGTTCTAGCTCTCATTAGAAAGGACTGATTCTTGGGACTTGCATAATGGTTACGTTGGTGGACTCCCACATAGCCGACGGCAGCTCGAGTTTCGGACCTGGCGGCTTAAACTCACGCCAGGCACATGTGCATGCATGCCCAAGATCCAGAGAGGAGAATAAAGGAGAAGAGTTGTGTGTGGCCATCCCCCTGGGGAGGGGGGTGATTTCTCGCTTTCTGTCTCTCTATCTCTGTCTTTTTGGCAAGCACATGCGCTGAAAGCAAAAACCTCTCTCTTTAAAAAAAAAAAAAAAAAAAAAAAAAAAAAAAAAAAAAAAAGAAATGAAAAAAAGAAGGGGTTGATTCTTATGAGAATGGGTTGTTACAAAAAGATGACTACCAGGTTGCTCTCTGCTTCAGTCAAGGATGTTATGATACCAGCCCCATAACTTTGGATTTTCCAGCCACCAGAATCATGAGTCAAATAAACCCCTATTCCTGGGACCAGCAGTTAGCGTAATGGCTATGTTGCTGGACTCCCATGTAGCCGACCGTGGTTCAAGTCCTGGACCCAGTGGCTTAAACTCACGCTGGGCGCATGTGTGTGTGTACCCAAGATCCCGAGAGGAAAACGGAGGAGAAGGGATTGCGGCATGTCCACCCCCCTGGGGGGGGGGTGATTTCTCGCTTTCTATCTCTCTGTCTCTCTCTCTGTCTTTCTGGTGAGCACATGTGCCCTATAGCAAAAACCTCTCCAAAAAAAAAAAACCCCTATTCCTTATAAATCACCCGGTCTCAGGTATTTCTACAAGCAACGCAATAGTGAACTAAGACACACTGTATAGATGTTTGTTGCTATTATTTTGAAAATTCTTTGTACAACTTCATAATGTCTTTCACAGAGTAGATTTCAATAAATGTTCTTTCATTACATTTTCTCTCATCCCTTCCCTCTCATCATCCTACTCTACAAACAAGGATCCCATTCTACTTTCATACATGTACTAACGTGAATTTTGAAGGCCCAGGCATGTGATTATGATCACCCCTAGTGAGGTGATAAGGGCAGGCAGGAAGTAGGCCAGAGTGTGAGAACCTGACAAAAAAACCAGGTAGCTGCAAAGCCCTGGCAGATGAGCTGTTTATTGTCTCTAGGAACTGACTAACCCTGGGATAGGCAGTCTCTCCAGGGACAGCAAGACCTCAGATGTCAATACATCAGAGTCCTGAAAGTCAAAGGCATGTTCACTCAGTCTCCTGCCTCCTTCCCCTTCTGAGAACTGCCAGTTGCCATCATAGAACTTATGTTTAGGAGATTCTCCAAGGGGGGCTGAATTATATAGCTAAAACCTGTTTTCCCCATTGAGCTAAGCTCCTCTAAGAGTCCCAATAGCTGATTGACCAGACAGGGATTCAGGTTTCACCAGGATCTGCAAAGTGACCAAAGTGGTGACCTCCTCGGAGGTGAAAGTGGTCCGGTCTCCTCGGAGGGGCAGCACCGATATCTGCCTGTGCGCATAGCTCCGGCGCCTCCTGCTTGAGCTCTAACCTGCCTCAGCTCTAAGCTTCCCCAGTGATGTCCTCGTTTCCGCCCCTACGTTTCTATTCTTCTTTGGTGGAACTTTTCTTTTTATGCCATTTGATATATGCTATTTGCACAACTGCCTTTATCTTCTTTACTATTTTTCAAATGAATTAACTAGTTTCTTCCATGCAAGATACAGAGTGAGAGAGAAAAATAGAAAGACAGGTACCCTCAACAGGGAACTTCTGTGTGATCTGCCCCCGGCCTCAGCCAGCCTGGGCCACGCATGTGCAGAGGGCCCAGGGCGTAAACCAGTGTCTTCCCATGTGGGTCCAGTGTGCTACCCCTGTGCCACCATCTGGCCCCTTTAGCTCCTTTAAAATCACGCAAGCCTCCCGAGGACAGGGATGAGCAGCTGTGATGTCCAGTTTCATGTTACTCCTCTTCTGTGTCCTCCTAGCATTCGGCACAGTGCTTGTGCGAAGGTGCTCAGGGAGGGCTTCTGGAATAACAGAAGCTGAGTATTCCATGCTATGTTCCCAGAAGCAGATCCTAAGGTGAAAATTCAGAGCAAATTGTTTGTTTGAGGAGTGATCCTAGGAAGCCTTGGTAAGGGGAAGGGGCAGAGGAGAGGGAAGGACAGGAAACTGCCAACACCACGTGTGCTAACGAGCTGTTTACCATGAGGGGTGCTTGGGGCTCCACCCTGCCAGCACTCTGCGTGGGACATAGAGTTGTTCTGTGTTATTCGTCCATATGGCACTAAAGGTGGGCTGCCCTGGGGCCAGTTAACTCCCTGACACGCTAGCAGAGCATGCTTCTGGCCACAGTAGACCCTCCGCAGTGTCCTGGATGGCTGTGGTAAGAAACCAACCACTGACCTGGAGTGCCAATGGGCTGTGGGTGGGGCACCAAGCTTTCCGTTATACTCAAGTTGTAAAATCAAGATGAAATTGTTTTAAAAATCTAGGCACCTGTTACTATCGGCCAAGAGGCAGAGAAATACAAGGGGCAGGTTTAAAGATGCTCGTTCATTTTGCCATCTCTGTCTTGAGTTTCCCCTGCCAGGGATCAGCTGATATTGGAGTAGGTGACCAAGGTCCTCTTGGGCTTCCCGTATTTTTCCACTCTGTGCCTGTCTCCCACAGCTGGGGACATCGGGGCTCCATCTGGGACTGAGCTGCCTGGAAAGCCGTGGCATGGCCAAGGCACGCCTTGGTTGAGGCGGAGTGGGGGTTTTCCAGCTGTCGTGACTTCAGCTCCCTCCCATGTCACTGTCCCCAGCTCTGAGCAGATGGGTTACTCCAACATGCTGTTTTCATCTTTTCCCCTTCACTCAAAAAGAGGCCGCTTCTTCCCCTTGAGGAGCATGTTGATGGCTGTTTCCGCTCTTGGGAACATCTGTGGCTCTGCGCTTCAGGCTTTGTCAGCCTTTCGTAATTGCTCAGAGTTCTCCCATTGCGCGGAGGCAGGGGCTTCTAGGAGCCTCGAACCACATCAACCTAATGAATTGGAGAATAGCACCAGTTTAGGTTAATCCAATCAGGGTAGACAGTAATCAAGATACTCTGGAGCCCCCTGTTCCAACCCAGTTTAGGAGACCCATGTTCGGAAAGCAGACTGGGATGCAGTGGGAGCGGAAATGCGAAGTAGAGACTGTAATGGGAATGCTCCAGAATTTGGCTTGAATGTGGATGTCATCACTTAGCTCAAAGCACATAAGCATTTCAGCAAAGTTCCGTGTTTCAGACCTTCTTGAGTTTGCCAATTTATATTTTATATTTTTGGACACTCTTCTGGAATCATCTGTCCATTAACATATTCCAGATTGCCATTCTTTTTTCTTTTAACAAAGCCCTACAAAAATGTTTCCCAAACGCATCCATTCCTCAGAGTTTTTTAGTAATCAGAAGCAGGCCTCCCCGTGCGTCGGCTGACTGCAGTGTTCGGCAACATTCCGCCAGCTCCACAAGTCTAAGCACTCTCCAGGGACGAAGCTCTCGTCCTGCTCTAGCCAGGACCCTCGGCTGAGCAACAGGTACATCTGTCAAGTTGACAAGGGTGCTGTTTTAAAAACACAGCAAACCAATTCTGGACTATGTTTTAAACATAGTAATGTGCTTAAAAGACAGGAGAGAAGAGCAAACCAAAAGAAAAGCACTGCAGGTCAGAAAGTGGAATGATGTGGCAAGAATGCTGGCCTGGAAGCTCAGATACTTCGATTTGGATCCCAGGATACTAATAAATGGCGTCATGACCTAAGGCTGCCAATATTGCTGGCATCAGTTCCTCCTGATCTATTGGGTCGTCGGGAAAGTCATGATACATTTTTTGCATAGAAAACTACGACATGACTTTTCCAATGAGAATGGGGGCATTAGGCCATATTCCAACTCCAAAATTCTTAAGAACACATACATTTTCTGAATTGCACATTACACATATATAAATGTCCTCACCCAGTTTGGAGAAGAAAAATAATGTTTGATGTGACAACTAGATACTTGTGAGTAGACTGAAAACTAGATAATATGCACGAGGCAACTATATAGGGAAGATATCACTGCTCAATGATACCATCTCTCCAATTGTACTGGCTGAACTGACTCATAATTCATATAGCCAGTCCCTCTAGAATTTATATATATATATGTATATTATATATACATAATGAATATCTATATAGAGATATTTATATAGATATTATATATAGAATTCTATATCTATGTGGAATATAGATATATGTTTATATATATTTAATTTGTACAATTTGTATACATTTATTTTGCCAACTCACCAGAGATGGGGGCTGGGGTGGGTGGTGGGGGGAAAAGGCACTGTCAATGGGACACCACAATCCCTTCTCTATCTCCCTATCCCTATTGGGATTTTGGACACACATGAGCATGCACCTAGTATAGTTTCCAAGCTGCCCAGGCCAGGATTTGAATTGTGTGGTTAACCATGTGGACTGGGCTTCCTTAACCACTAGGCCTTGGGGCCAGACCAATAATTGCATGTTTTTTATAAGGTGTATTAGCCATACCTTGAAACAGACAATGCATTTCTCTTGAATCATTTAAAAATGGTCTCCCCATTCATTCATTCACATGTTCAGAATAATAATGTCAATTTGTTATGAACCTTTCATGTGTCGAACAGCAGAGTATCAGTATACATACCAACCCAACTGAGCAGACATTCTTATGTCTCTTCTACTGATAACGAAGTGGAACTTTGGAGAAACTAAAGATCTTGCCCAAGATCACACAGCTGGTAGGTAGCAGTTATAGGATCTGAAACCAGATCATAGTGATGGCTCTGTTCATTTGCCACCAGCACCATTCTGGTGAGGCTGAGTGAAATTCACTTGTCCTCTCTGTAATGCACTTAGCATGGTGAAAGAGCAAAGCTTGCTGGAGAAGCTATCTTTGTCTTCAGAAGAATTCTAGAGGGACCAGCTATATGAATGATGAGTGAGCTCAGCCAGTACAAGAGAACTTTAAAACGTTTGTGGAAGAGTGGAACTAAAGTGTGAATTTATTTTGGAGCCCCAAATTTGAAATCCATGCAAAGATTTCTCATACTTCACATTTCCTGTGAACTTTTTTGAAGATCCCCCCACCCTCATATCCCAGCAATAAGGAAGACTAGCTGGTTAGGGAGCTGGGTGGAGGTAACAGGGCTAATCAATCTGAACAACCATGGTCAAATCTCTCTCAAAGGAGTCATTTCTCAAAGATCTTTCACATCAGGGTTTAATCTTCACCAAATCTACTACACTGGTATGTTGATTTGCCTTTTCTCTTTTGCACTTGGGTTGCCAAGTTTCTTTTTTTTTTTTTTGAGAGGTTTTTTTCACTATAGAGTACGTGCGCTCGCCAGACAGAGAGAGAGACATAGAGACAGAAAGCGAGAAATCACCCCCCAGGGGGGATGGTCACGCCGCAATCCCTTCTCCTCCATTCTCCTCTCAGGATCTTGGGCATGCACGCACACGCGCCCGGCGTGAGTTTTAAGCCACCAGGTCCGGGACGCGAACCGTGGTCGACTACGTGGGAGTCCAGCGACATAGCCATTACGCTAACTGCTGGTTCCCCCAAGTTTCTGAGAACAGGTTTTGCAATGTCACGAATTAGTGAAGTGTTTTTCAATGAGCTCAAGTTTACATGGTTTTGTCTGAAGTTAGAAACAGAATTAAGCAATCCCAAAATGACCATTGGTCACCAATTTCTATTCTCTGTCCTTCTTGGAGCAATAAAGGAATGATGCAATTTACCGAGTCTCAAATTCATCCCACACAGCCGGTCTGAAACTGGGTTCCCAATTCAGGTTTTTTCTTATTTTAATTTGTTTATTTGTGATGGGGACTTGCTGCTTCTAGGAGGGTCCCATATAAAACAAAACAAAACTCTGAAGACATCAAAAAGATCTGACAAAATAACATCTTGATGATTTAAGTGTAAATATGTCAGAGACATATGGTTTCTGTTATTCTTGAAATAACACATGGGTTTAAAAATCAAGGGGAAAAGTGTTTGGTAAAACACATTGAGGACTTGGCTAAATGTTTTTTAAAGACCGGGTTTAAAGCCTCCAGGGGGAAACGCTGAGAAGACACATCCACATGGCTCAGCCCTCCCTTTCTTGGGTCCTTTCTCAATCAAGGAGGGTGCATGTGCTGCAACCAGAGCACACATGCATCCGCCGCCATGATGGAATGTATCAGCCAAGTCGTGCTTTGATGGACAGTCTAGGTCCTCATCTTATCTGTGTCGTTTATTAGCAAAGATTGTTTTACACAAGCTAATGAATTTAAATAATGATAAAATAACATATTTTTCTTTTTTTTTTTTTGTACTCACCAGAGACATAGAGAAAGTGAGAAAGTACCCCTTGGGGAGGTGACCAGACCACAATGTCTTCTCCTCCAATCTCATCTCAGGATTTGGGGCAACTGTGCAGTTGGCAATGTGGGATCCAGTGCCTTAACCACCACATGATCAGCTGACCCATAAAATAACATATTTCATCCCAACAAATATTGAGAGCATTTGTGTTCATATATGTCAACTCCCTGGCACAGAGCAGATATTTAATAACAGTCAGCTTTTAAAAATTATAATAGTTCACAAAAATGGAAAATTTGGGGGACCAGCAGGTGAGATAGTGGTTAAGGAACTGGACTCCCACATGGCTGACCGCAGTTCGAATCCTGGACCTGGGGGCTTAAACCTCACGCCAGGTGTGTGCGTGTGTGCATGCCCAAAATCCTGAGAGGAAAATGGAGGAGAAAGAGAATGGAGGAGGACTGCAGTATGGCCATCCCCCTTGGGTGGTGATTTATCACTTTCTGTCTCTCTGGCAAGTGCATGTGGCCTGTAGAAAAAAATCTCTCTCTCAAAAAAAAAAAAAGGAGAATTATCTGCTGATGATAAAGTGGATAAAGTGTATGGTAATAACTTTCACTGGACTAACATGCAGTATATTCATGCTGGGAAAACTTATTCTGTATCCTGTAATGATATACAGTGATTAAATGTAAAATAATAATAATGATCATGGCTCACTTAAAAATGGTGCTGGGGGTGATGGGTAAGGAGACTCAGGACCAAAATTAATTATGAATATAAAGAGGGATCATGTCTGATCTTCTAATCCCCTCTGTATCCTAAAATGCAGCCAGTGGGTGAATAGGAAACCTTACCACTGCTGCTAAATGCAAACAAACAAGGAAAAGCACAGAACTGGGAGGTCATCATAAATGACGTTTCCATTGCCCAACTCACAAAGGCATTTGTTCCTTAAGGCACACTTTAAAATTGTTTTACTGGGACCAGCAGTTAGCGTAATGGCTATGTCACTGAACTCCCATGTAGTTGACCACGGTTCAAGTCCCGGACCCTGTGGCTTAAACTCACACCAGACACGTGTGTGTACATGCCCAAGATCCCGAGAGGAGAATGGAGGAGAAGGGATTGCAGCGTGGCCATACCCCCGGGGGGATGATTTCTCCCTTTCTGTCTCTCTGTCTCTTTCTGTCTTCCTGGTGAGCGCACACGCCCTATAGCAAAAACCTCTCCAAAAAAAAAAAAAAAATTGTTTTACTAATTTAAGAATAGGGAACTTCAAAAAGTTCATGTAAAAATGAAATTAAACTAAGAATTTATGTTGGTGCAAAACCAAAAATAATCCATGCATCTTTGTTTTATAATACATATTTTCCATAAACTCTTTGCTTATATTTATATTAACCTGATAAGTTAGACTCTTTTTTTTAATTTTTTTTTTTTAGAGATTTTTGCTATAGAGCATGTGCACTTGTCAGAGACAGAGAGACCAAAGGCGAGAAATCATCCCCCAGGGGAATGGCCATGCAACAATCCCTTCTCCTCCATTCTCCTCTTGGGATTTTGGGCATGCAAACATACACGCCTGGTGTGAATTTTAAGCCATTGAGTCTGGAACTTGAACAACTGTCAACTATGTGGTAGTCCAGCAATGTAACCATTATGCTATCTGCTGGTCCCTGGACCATTTCTTTAAATTAATGAATTTTACTGGCTATATTGCATTCTGATTGATCCACCAAAAAACATATACATTTAAAATGTATAGTTTAAGGTGTGGCATTCGTATATACCATCACTACAGTCCACATAATGGCATGTCCATCATTCTTAAAAGCTTTTCCATTCCTCTTTATAATTTTTTCTACTTTTTCCCTCATCCCCATAACCCCAGACAATGACCAAAGTGCCTTTTGTCACTATAGTTTAGTTTGCATTTTTTAGAATTTTATATAAATGGAATCAAACATTTACTCTTTTTTGCCTGGCTTTTTTTCAGTCAACATTATACCTTCAGATTTACTTCATATTTTATGTATCAATAGCTCATTCCTTACTATTGCCAGACAGTACTCCATTATATAGATATACCATAATTTTTATCCAGTCAGTATTGATAGCGATTGGGAGTGTTTTCAGTCTTTTTTGTTTGCTTTTTTTTTTTTTTTTTAATGATTAAAAATACACCCGTGGCCAGCCAGGTGGCATGGTAGTTAAAACAGCTGAATCCCACATAGCTGACTGCATGGTTCAAGTCTTAGACCCGGCAACCTAAAAAACACATCAGGTGTATGTGTGTGCATGCCCAAATCTTGAGAGGAGAATGGAGGGGAAGGGATTGTGGCATGGTCATCCCCTCCATGGGGTGCACTTTCTCACTCTCTCTCTCTTTTTCTCTCCCTCTCTTTCTCTGTCTCTGGTGAGTGCATGGACCCTATAGTAAAATTTTTAAAAACTTCAGTTGCTATTACCATTTGTGTAAAAATCTTGGAGCTTTCTTTTTTCATTCATTCTTATTCATTCTAGGAGTAGAATGGCTAAGCTGTTTTATAAAGTGGTCTTATCATTTTAGACTCACAGCTGCTATACACTAGTGATCAAGTTACTACTCAGCCTTGCCAACATGTGATATAGCAATCTTTTTATAGACATTTTATTAAGTGTGTAGTGTTACGTCATTGTGGTTTTAATTTACATTTTCCTAGTGACTAGTGGTGTTGAAATATTTTTATGTACTTACTTGCCATTTCTATATCTCTTGCTTATTTTGGGTACTTGGTTTTCTTATTGAGTTTCCAGTGTTCTTTATATATTGTAGATATGATTCCTTTATTATTATATGATTCATAATCTTTTTTTTTTTTTTTTTTTTTTTTGGAGAGGTTTTTGCTATAGGGCGCGTGCGCTCGCCAGACAGGCAGAGAGAGACAGAGAGATAGAAAGCAGGAAATCACCCCCCAGGGGGGATGGCCACGCCGCAATCCCTTCTCCTCCATTCTCCTCTCGGGATCTTGGGCACGCACGCACACGCGCCCGGCGTGAGTTTAAGCCGCCGGGTCCGGGACTCGAACCACGGTCGACTACGTGGGAGTCCAGCGACATAGCCATTACGCTAACTGCTGGTCCCATGATTCATAATCTTTTCTTCTGGTCTGTGACTTATTTTTAAATTCTCTTAAGAATGTCTTTCAAAGAGAAAATGTTCTTGGTATTGATGAAGGTCAATATATTTGTTCCTTTTATAAATTATGTTTTTGGTGTTGCAGCTAGGTAATTTTTGTGTAATCTGAAGTCACAAAAATTTCTCCTGTGCTTTTATCTAGATGTTTTATACTATGTTGTTGAAAACTCATAATGCATTTTTGCTTAGAAAAACATGTCATGACTTTTCTGATGACCCAATAATTTTAAGTGTTACATTTTGGTCAGTGGTCTATTTTTAGCTAAGTTTTGTATACAGTGTGGAATTTGGCTAAAGGGTTGTAGGTTTTTTCTTGTTTTTGCATGTGGCTATTCAATTGATCTAACATTATTTGTTAAAAAGAATATTCTTTCAGGAAGCTGATGATGTCACAGTGGTAAAATGCAACTTTCTGAAAGACTGACCTTTATAGAAAAGATTGCTGGTTCACTTGCAGAGACCTCCCTGAATATGCTAGGGACCCACATGCCCATGATCTTGGGTTGTTTGAAGATGAGGGTGGGTCATGGTATCAAGACCCTTTTAGAAGTGCAGTGTTTATAAATTTCTTCAAGTATTTCTAGAAATAGTTTTCTTGGGATATTTTTGGGCGTAATAATTCTTACTCTAGTGGTTTTCATACAATCTTTGGTAGGTTAAAAGCCTCATTAATTGTGTTGATTTTGATGAAAAAAAATGTAAGCTATAATAAACCTTACTTTAAAAACAAAACAAAACAAAACAAAACAAAAGAAGTGCTGTCTCTCTGTCTCTTTCTGTCTCTTTCACTTATGGAAGAGATAAATTAAACTTCAAAGAAAAAAAATGTGCTAGGAAAAAAGAACAAAAGAATATCTTTTCAGGCCAACAGGTGGCTGACACTATCCCACATGGCCAACTACACAATTGGAGTCCTGCACCCAGCAGCTTGAAAAACACACTAGGTGCAAATGTTTGTGTGTCCAGAATCCCAAGAGGAGAGTAGAGGAGAAGGGATTTGTGGAGTGGCCATTCCCTATAGGGGATGATTTCTCGCTTTCTTTCTCTCTGTTTCTTTCTGTCTTTTTCAGCAAGCATACATGCCCTATGGCAAAAATCTAAAAAAGAAAAAAGGAAAAAAGATGATCTTTTTTCCTACTAAATTTCCTTGATAATTGTGTCAAAAATCAGTAGATCCCATGTGTGTGTGCCTATTTTTGGACTACTCTGTTCCATACTTTTATTTCTTTGCATTGATAGCAATGCCATATTTCTTTGATTATCAGAGCTTTATGATAACTCTCAAAGTCAGGCACTATGTTTATTCCAATTTTGTTTTAAATAATTTTGTTTGTTTGAGACCCTTTGACTTTTTGTATGAATTTTAGACTCAACTTGCTAATGTCTTAAAACAAACAAACAAACAAAAAACTCTGCTAGACTATTGATTTGGCTTGCACTGCATTTATAGATAAATTTGGGGAGAACTGACATTTTAAAAGTATTAAGTCTTCTGACCCATGACACATGTCTTTTTTCCTTTTTGCCTGAACAGACTGGCTACAAATTTATCAGTTTTAATAATGTTCTCAAGGAACCAGTTTTTGTCTTCACTGGTATTCTCATTTTTTGTTTCCTATTTCATTGATTTCTACTCTGTATTTTATTGTTTTCTTTATTCTTCTTATTTAGAGTTTAATTTGGTGTTCTCTCTCTTGAGACTTAAGGTGAAAACTCAGGCCACTGACTTGAGAACTTTCCTCTTTTCTAATTAGGGCATTTTAGTGCTATAGGTTTCCCTCTATGCACTATTTTAGTTATATTCTACAACTTTGATATGTTGCATTTTCATTCAGTTCAAAATAGCTACTCTTTTTTTTTTTTTGATAGAGATTGAAGGAAAGAGGATGGAAAGCAAACGTTCTTTTAATTAAGGTTCTAACTCTACAAACATCCTCTGGTATATCTATTATCTTTTTACCAAGAAGTTGAGCGAATCTTTCCAGTTGCTTTATGTTTTAGCATCCTTGATCTTTTTTATAAAGTTCATTTATTTCTTCCATGAGTAAGCTACAGAGAGAGGCAGCAGTCCCCCAACAGAACGCTGAATCCAGGATCCTCCACCAGCCTCAGCTAACCCACATACTCAGGGAAGCTTCTGGACAGGATCTGGGAAACGTTTCATGTGGGTCGGCCTTGCAGCATGTGGCATGTTCCTGTTCTACCACCTGATCCTCTTGGCCTCATTGATCTTGATATTCCCAGTCAGGTGTAACGTTATTTCAGTATGAAATACAATGAAAATGGCACACTGAATTAAATCAGGATAAAGGTGTAGAAGAGTTGATCAGGAAAAGAAAAATAACACATCTGGCACGCAGATTTTTCTCATGCAGAAACAAAGAACATCTGCAGTGAGAAGAACCCGGGGGAAGGGACTGTCACTGAATAACATATCCCCCTAAATCTGGCAACAAACCTCAAATAACTGGGAACTTTCCACAGTGTGTTTTTCCTTCGCCCAAGCTGGAGAATTCCTGAGTTGACGATGTGTGAGTGCTCCTCACATCAGCATTCCATGGCCTGCTTTGCTTGCTGTTTTTTTGTTGTGCTTGCCTTTGTGCAACCAGCTCTGATTAAGAAGGGGAGGGAGAAGGCTGTATACTGCCAGCTTAGCCCTATAAATATTTGCACAGTGTTTATGACAGATGTTTTCCTGTTATGAAGGAATCTGACCTTCATTTAAAAATCTGGAACTTTTTTAATGTGATGCCAGAACTTCAGAAACAACAGTGGGGTTTGCCGGTGAATTTTCACATATTTAAAGATATAAATTCTTACTTAAACAAACCAGTAATTATCACAACTATTATCTGTTGGAAAAGTGGTCAGAGAATAGAAAATAACTACAGTTCCTCTTTTCCTGCCCTGGCCACCATCTGACGCCCGTATTCTGCAAGATAGACTTCATAAACCAGCAGTGTTGTTTTCCCACGTAGAGTAAAGCCTTCTTCCTAATGTTTGAAGCATCAGTTACACCACGTACTAATAGCCCTCAACATCAAGCTTATCTACTTATCTTTTTTCATCACTAAGATGGTATAAATGTATGACACATGAAAAATTGCAAAAAGATAACATGAAAAAATGTAATACAGGGGCCAGCAGGTGGCGTGGTAGTTAAGGGCGCTGGACTCCCACATGGCCCACCATGATTCAAGGCCTGGACCTGGACCTGGACTTTCTCATTTTCTCTCTTTCTCTTTCACTCCGTTCCTCTTGGGTAATTAAAATAAATAAATAATATTAAATAATATAATTTTTAAAAAATGTAATACAAGTTTTAGAGTTTTATGACTAACTGACCACACCCTTGATGAAAGAGCTAAGCCATTCTGATTTCCCCTAGATGCATTCTCTTCCCATAGGCTGAGCTTTCTAGGCTTAGACTTACCCATTTGGCTGACATATTGCTTCTTTTGTATTACTGAGTTTAGGATTTGCTGTGACTTTTGTTTGTAGGGGAAGAAATGTATACATGAAGTTGTTGTCCTCCAGGATTTCTAGAACATAGAATGTGCAAATCAAAAAACTGTATACATGTGGGCCAGCAGTGTCCTGGACCTGGAAGCTTGAAACTCATGCCAGGCACGTGTGTGTGCATGCCCGAGATCTTGGGAAGAGAATGGAGGAGAAAGGATTGTGAGATGGCCATTCCTCCTGGAAGGGGTGATTTCTCACTTTCTGTCTCTCTCTGTCTCTCCAGTGAGCTCACATGCTCTATTGCAAAAATCTCTCAAAGAAAACAAAACTGTATGCATGCGGCCATACCATAAGTTATTGTGTTGTAGATCCTGTAGAACAGAGTGCCAGAATACTGTGACCATGCAATCACCCAGACAGGACTCATTACACGTATTTATTTATTTCATGAGAGAAAGAGAGAAGCAGTGAAGTTGGCTAGTGAATTTGCATATATTTAAGTATGTAAATTCTTACTTAAAGCAGTAATTATCACAACTATTATTATTTGTTGGGAAAATGGTCAGAGGGTAGAAAATAACTACATTTCTCTTTTCTTGCCCTGATCCCCACCGGGGCCCTGATGCTGTAATCCTTCCTGGTCTCAGCAGCCTCAGATCAGAGGCACACAGGTGTCCTGCATACTCAGAGAGGTCTTCATAGGTGAACCCTGAATTTTCCCATCTGGATTAACCCCGCAAAGCATCAAGATTCTTCGTGTTGTGGCACTGTCCAGTGCTCCATGATCACTATTTACCACAGTTCTGGAACTCGGTCTCAATTTTGAACATGATTTTATCAGCATTATGAGAAGAGACTATATCTGTGGTGGTGGATTCACAAGAACAATGTGGTGAGATTGATTTATAATATCATGATGCCAGTTTACCGCTTTACATTAGGAAAGTACAGCATGTGACTGGAAGCAGTCACAGTTCTAATAGCCAGTGCAATCTCTCTCTCTTTAAAGTTTATTTCTTCCATTAGCAAGGCCAACAGAGACAAGCCACCCCAACATGTCCGTCATGTTCTGATCCATCTCCAGCTTCATCAGATCGTGGCCCCTACAAACCTGGTCTATTCAAAGAGGTCTCTGGAAGCGAATCTGGAAACTTCCCATGTGGTTTAGCCTCACAGATCAATATACTTACTCAGCTCCACCAGCCAGCACCCTCATTTCTGCTGTGGCCTATCCTTCCACTTGTGTCTCAGTCCCATCTCCATCTGCCTTTTTGAGAGGACTACATTACCAGATGTCTCTTATCTATGTCTTTTTTTTCCCCTTTTTTGGAGAAGTTTTTGCTATAGGGTGCATGCACTCGCCAGAAAGACAGAGACAGAAAGACAGAAAGTGAGAAATCACCCTCCAGGAAGGATGGCCATGCCACAATCCTTTCTCCTCCATTCTCCTCTTGGGATTTTGGGCACACACACACACACACACACACACACACACACACCCAGTGTGAGTTTAAGCCACTGGGCCAGGACTCAAACCACGATTGACTACATGGGAGTCCAGTAACATAGCCATTACGCTAACTGCTGGTCCCTCTTATCTATGTCTTCAGCATCTTCCTCTCTGTGCTCATCAGCATTTAAACATCTCTCTTTGACCCAAGAATCTCCCTTTAATCTCATTTATTTCCTTTTTTCCTCTTTTTTTAAGAGAAATTTTTGCTATTGGGCATGTGATCTCATCAGAGAGACAGAGGGAGAGACAGGGAGACAGAAAGTGAGAAAGGAGATGTCCTCCTGAACATCCCCAGGAGGGATGACCACACTACAATCCCTTCTCTTCCATTCTCCTCTCAGGATTTTGGACACACATACACACATGCCCAGCATAACTTTTAAACCACTGGGTCAGGGACTCGAACCACAGTCAACTACATGGGAGTCCAGTGATTTAACCATTACACTATCTTCTGGTCCCAATCTCATTCACGTCTATCTGAAATTCTTTCTTTGCCTGAATGGCCAGACTTTCCATACATGCTGGGTTCTCAGGTCATCTTGTCCCACTTTGTATTTTAATGCATCCATCTCTATCTGTAGATTTGCTTTGTTCAGAAACCACTCATAATCAGTTTTTTTTTGGCCCTACCCTTTTCCAGCCCTTTCAAAGAAGCTCCACCCTTGACCGTGCTTTGTCATTCTCAAAGGTGCAGGGTGGGCTGGACTTTATTACTGAGTTGGTAGCTGTGCCCAGTTTCAGTTCTCCTGTTAGCTCACAGATATTGAGAGCCGTGGGTGGTTCCCTTATTAAGGACCTTGGTAACAAGTTCACCTGAGGGAAAAGAAATGACCTAATATTTACTGAAGACAGTAGCCTTGTATCATAAAAGGAAAGCTTGGTTTCTGCCTTTGAACATAACTTGATCATCTTCCTTGGGAAATCATAATCCTGGCATTATTGCTCTAAGAAACTGGAGTCTAGACTGGGCACATACTGACAGATCCTCTATTATCAACCTAGGTAGAAGGGGGCTTCTCTAAGGTGACAAAAGGCATCTTGCTCCCCATTCCATGTTAGTTCTCCTTGAAATTTTCCCTGTGGTTTAGTAATTGATTGCCAGTTGAGCTTCTCTGTCAGATTGTACATAGGATCATCTCTTCACGTCTCTTCTTTGTATGCTTTGGTGACAAATCTACACCTTGGGATGGTGAGAGATTTACTGCAAGTTGCCTAGTAATTAGGGCTTGTAATCAAATTGGAATTCAGATTCCACCTCTTTGACTCATTGTATGATCTGAGCAAGGAACTAACTTCCCTGAGTCTCAGTTTTCTCATTTGTAAATTGAGAGAGGAATGATTCCTATTTTACAGGTTCTTGTAAGGGTCTTTGGTCCTTAAGGTATGTCCCCAAAATAATAGCCATTATTAACATTATGTCTATTGTCTAGCCGACATGTGATAAGGTTAGGGCCACTGTATAGCCTGTGACACTGCCTTTAATTTCTCTCTGGAGGGAAAAATAGCTGTTTCTTTAGAGGCTTCAGCTCAGGTCCCCCATAATTGCCCCATAGTCCGAGATCCTGTCATATAGCAACTTAATCTGTGTTATCTGATCATGTATTGAACAGAACGTTAGCATATTTGACCTCTAAGCCTTCCTACTCAACCTTCTCTTTGGAAAAAGAAATTTGTCATGGCCAAATGTTCTATGGCCATGTAACAGAAGACCTCACAGCTTAGCTCCAGTGGGAGGCCAGGAGAGGGCTTGGGGATTGCTGTGGGTTTAAAGAACCCCAGAAAGAACATAAATATCATCTGGAGAACAAATTTTCTCTCCTCCCACTATTTTTTTTTTCACCTTTCTTTTCTTTTTGATGTGTGTGAGAGAATAAAAAGAATAAAGGAGAAAAGGAAAAAAGTGAAATCTGGGCTCTCTTTGAAGGTTCTCAGAAGCAAATCCCCTAATTTCTGGGTTGGGATGGGATCACCTTACACTCCTCTGTAGCCACATGGTGCTCTCTAGACAAAAACTCACTCACACAGAGAGGGTGAGCCCGACCGAGGTCCAGGTCAGAGGCCAGAAAAGGTGATGCTGTTACAGCCCAGCCTGTGACTCTTCAGCAGGCAGAAACACTTAGGAAGTGGCTTCCACAGTTTAATTTTACTGACTGAGAAAATTGTGGAAGTGAAACAAAACAAAACAAAAATGTGAGAACTGCAGCCGTCTGGAAAATTTAGTTGTTTTTTTTTTTTTTTGGAGAGGTTCCTGCTATAGAGCGCGTGTGCTCGCCAGACAGAGAGAAACAGAGAGGCAGAAAGCGCAATCCCTTCTCCTCCATTCTCTTCTCGGGATCTTGGGCACGCACGCACACGCGCCTGGTGTGAGTTTAAGCCACCGGCTCTGGGATGTGAATAGCAGTTGACTACCTGGGAGTCCAGCAACATAGCTATTACGCTTACTGCTGGTCCCTGGAAAATTTAGTTTTTACAAAAGTTTAAAATAATTATTATCTTCTTACAAAAGGAGAAACATTTCAACACCAAAAATGAAGTAAGGATATATTCTTGGAATAAAAGAAAGTCCTTTCAGAGTCCAGCAGATGGGTAATGGTTACATCACTGAACTCCCAAATGTGGTTCGAATCTTGGACCCAGTGGCTTCAAACTCATGCTGGGCACATGTGTGTGCATGCTCAAGATCCTGAGTGGAGAATAGAGAAGAGATTGCTGTGTGGCCATTTCCCCTGAGGGGTGATTTCTTGCTTTCTGTCTCTGTCTTTCTGTCCTAGAGCAAAAATCTCTCTTTTAAAAAAAAAGGTCCTTTCCAGAAAATAGAAATTCTGCTTTCAGCCTTACAGATCTTCCCCTTTTTCTGTGTTCATCTATTCATCTATCTATCCTCCCATCCTCCATCGTCTAATTATTTAGTCACTATATATATATATAAATGTGTGTATGCATATACACACATTTATATAGAACAGTGTGTGTGTATATAAATATATATATAAATATATATAAATATCTATAAATATATATATAAATATATAAATATAAATATATATATATAAATGGTTCTGGATTCCTACGATGAAGATCGCGCGCGCACACACACACACACACACACACACACACATATATATTTGTATAATACTGTAGTTTGTGGTTTTCTTTTTTTTTCTTTTCATTTTTCCATGAACCTTTCACTACGAATTAGCATCAATCCTCATAGTAGGAATCCAGAACCATTTCTTGGAAGTTATGTACTCTAATCGCTTTAGTCTAAAGAGGAATATTCTGGAACACAGAAATTAAGATACATATTTTATACAGTCCTACAACTAACGGCATATCAGACCTATGACCAATTCCTAAATGCCAAGTCTTGCAACCAAATGTGACTGCCTCATTACCTCGCTCCAGTTCTCATCGAAAGGCACGTCCACCATTTGTGCATCTTTTGTAACAGGGCACAAGTTCACCATCACCCCCTGAACAATGCTGGTTAGCCATTTCAGCACTCTCTTTGTTTATATCCTCAATTATATCTTAATCTCATGTCTCTTCCTACCCTGATTCTCCCACATTGGCTCTGTTGGTCAGTGATGCCCCCGTATCATCTGGAGAACAGGTCAGGAATGTGGGAGCCACAGTTGCTTGCTGGACATGCTACCATAAAAGGACATGCACATAGACTGAAGCAAAGTTGGACCCAGTTTACACCCTCTGGGGGTTAGCATCCCAGGTTCAGAATATAGGAGCCATGACTTCTTGCTTCCTCCTTTCCCCCATCCCTCAGAGACCCCAAGACTTCTCAGTTCTATCTCTGAGAGGTCTTACATCGTGTGATGTAAGCATGAATCAAGGATCCATGAATTCATGGTCCCATGGATATCATTCAGTCCTTACCATTTCCTTTCGGGGCTGCAGCAGTTTGCCCAGGATCCCCAGTTCCAGATACTTTCTTTCTACCTACTCTTTAGGACAAAACATCGAAAACAACATTAACAAAAAAATAATAGGAGCAGCAGAAAACCGCAATGCTTTCTCATTGCTTTCACTAGCAAAATCTCTCCCACCACCCTCCCCGAGTGCCATGCCTGAGCGACACTGGTTACAGGCTATCCTAGACAGTGTGCTTCTGGGCTTTTGTGTCATGCCCTTTGCCTGGACTGTCTTTCCCTTCATTCTCTGCTTCAAAAGCTCCCACCATCCTCTAAGGTTCATCTCAAATATTACTCCTAATGTCACTTTATTTCTTTCCTCTCCAGCAGAGTTAGTTTTGGCCTTCTCTATGTCCCTATAACTCCTAGTAGGCCTGAGTAAATATCATGGATGTCATGTCATGGTGGGTTGTATGTTCCTCCATCGACAATATATTGGAAATGTATTAAGGTGATTTTCGAGGGCTTCTCTGCCACTGCATCCTGCCCAACATCTAGTTCTGTGATGGATCCCAAACGAACCCTTGACTAAAATTTGTTGAATGACTGAATGAAAAATCTAACTGCAATTCCTGTCATTGATCTTTTTCTTCTACTCATTCCATTCTTTTGTAGATGCTTTTGTAGAAATAGACTTGGAACTGAATTTATTGTCTGTATATTTAAGAATTGAGTAGGAATAGATTTTTTTTTAATTTGAAATAGGTAATGTTTTGAATAGATTTTTGCGTTTTATTGAAATCTTACTGAGAGATTTGGTTGCACGTATGAGAGAATGTTCCCAGGCTAGAACTTGGTTTCTGGCAGACAAAATATAGAAACTTCCATTCTGTCCAGTAGGGCAAAAAATTTACCTACCCAGATTTCTTAGAGCTTGAAAGACTTGGAGATAATCTATCTTAAGCCTAGTGTAGTCTGTGTTTAATAAAATCAAAATTAATAATGAAATGAACAACTGACAAATATAATCTTGATAATGAGATTTTTTTCCAAATAAACAATTAAAGAATACCAAAGAGTATGATATTTGAATGGTGTATGTCAGAAGTATTTACATGTATTGGCAGAGAGAATGGGGGAAAAGGGCTCTGCATGGATTTAGGAGTCAACAGAGTTCTTCAGAACTCTGGTGGGGGCAGCAGGTGGTGTGGAGGTTAAGGCACTGAACTCTCACATGGCTGACAGTGGTTAGGGTCCCAGACCTGTCAGCTTGATTTCTCACTTTCCCTCCTTCTCTCTCCCTCTCTCTCTGTCACTCTCTGGTGAGCACATGTGCCCTATATAATAAATAACATAAAATAAATAATTTTTTTAAAAAAAGAATTCTTGTAATCTCGTAAGATTTTTTTCTTTTTTTTTTTTTTTAATTTTAGGGAAAGAGTTTTGCTATAGGGTGCACACACTCGCTGTTGAGGCAGAGAAACAGAAAGCAAGAAATCACTCCCCAGGGGCGATAGTCACACCACAGTCATTTCTCCTCCATTATCCTCTCTGGATTTGGGGCACACATGCATGTGGACCCAGGGTGAGTTTCAAGCCCCTGGGACTGAGATTTGAACTGTGGCCATATAGGAATCTAGCGATGTAAACATTACATCATCTCTGGTCCCTGATAAGATTATATCACATTACATCATAAACAATTTTTTAATATATGAGGGGACTTTAAAAAGTTCATGAAAAATGGAATTAAAGCATGAGTTTATTTTAGTGCAAAAAAATCTGTGTAGATTTTTATAATTTGCATTTTTGGTAAACTTTTTAAAAAGCCTTTCATAATGTTTTTAAATATCAAAATCAAACCTAGTAATGGGAAGTGGCAGAAAACCTAAGCTTTGAGATGGTGGCCTGGCAGTTAAGGCAGGTGGAGTCCACATGGCCAGCCACAAGGTTTTAGTCTCATACCTGGCAGCTTAAGAAATACACCAAGTGCATGTCTGTGTGTTCCGTGTGGGATCAAAATCCCAGCAGGAGGGAAAAATGGAGAGGAGATTGTGGCATGACCATTCCTCATAGGGATGCTTTCTCTCCCACTCTCTCTGTGTGTGTGTGTCTAGTGGGTGCACGTGCCCTGTAGCAAATATATAAAAAGAAAAGAAAAAGAAGGCCTAGACTTCAATCTCAGTTCGAGTATTTGTTACCTGGCAGCCAAATATGGTTAGACATGGTTAGACCATTTCGATTCCATTCACTTAAATGTCCTCTGTAAAAATAAGAATAATAACATGGCATATCCCTCACAACATTATTTTGAAAATTTCTTTTCTCTCTTTCTCTCTCTCTCTCTCTAACTCTCTCTTTTCTGTAGAGTACCTACACTTAACCACAGAGAAACAGAAAAACATACAGAAAAGGAGAAGAGAAAGCCCCCAACCCCCATAGAGAATGGTCACACACAATCCCCTCTCCTCTATCTCTCCCTTCTTTCAGGGTTTTGGGCACCCACATGCCTGACATGTTTCTTAAGTCACCAGGTCCAGGATTCTAATCACAGTTAGCCATGTGGGATCCGACTGCCTTAACTACCAAGCCACAGAGTCAGCACTATTTTGATAATTTAACAAGGTCATATAGTAACATGTACTTGCAGCATAACGGACACTCAGTAAGTGTTATATTAATTTCCCTCTAGATATACAAGAAAACTTGGGTACAAGTCACAAGCAAAATACCTGAAGGTCATAAGTGAATTTAAGGTGAATTAAACAACGCTGTGAAATTTTTGTAGGAAGGACTATAGATTGATATTAAAAGTATTTACAGGCTTTGCTGGAAAAGACTGCTATATGTATGCTGAAATCTATTTTGTGTTTCTTCTGGGTACACAAAGAGACTACATTTCTCAACCTACCTTGTAGTAAAGCATAACCAACTTCTGGTCCAAGTTCTGGCCAATGTTATACAGACAAAAAGCAATTTCCCAGTCCTGGCTTGAAAATCCTCTGTCTTGTAAGGTGGGATTCTCTGTCATAGCTTATTTCCCCATATCCCAGCCAGAGCATTCCGAAGTGTGGAGGTTGGCAAAACCCACAAAATGTGAACAAGCCTGAGTCTCTGAGTTACTGCATGGAAGGTTGCTTACTAGCTGTTACTAGAGTGTGAAACAAGCATTTATTATTATTAAGTCACCAAGACTTAGGATTATTGGTGGTAGCAGTTGCTTATCGTGACTAATACAGTCCTGAAAATATCACTGTTACAATACTCTGCATTTATCAGACTCATAGCATGTTTCCAGCTTTGGTATTTGTCTTCCAAAAAGTCAAGAAGCTGAAGAGGGATGAGGGAGTAAACATGTTGGAAAAAAAAAAAAAAAGATGAAAAAGTTGTCACTACAGAGATTCAATTTAGGGAAAAAAAAAAGGGTTCCATTGTTATGCAAATCCCTTCCTATGTGCGAAATTCTGGCATATGTGGATTTATATCTGGGTGTATTTTCTGAGTCTTTGTTAGTGGTTCTCAACCCTTACTGCATATTAGAGTTTTCCAAAAAGTTTTTATAGTGCACAGACTCCACTCTCAGAACAATTAAATTATAATCACTGATGGTTCTAGTGAACTGTGCTCAGTAGAGAATCATTGATTTATGCAAATCATAAGTTACATCTTTACGTAACCCAGGTTCAGAGTCATCACATCAAATAGACATCTGCTTGGAGAGTCAGAGACACTACAAAACTCTCCTTAGAAGTAGTGGATAATGGAAAGAGGTTGAATTTGGGAGTCAAATGAACGTGGTTTGACACCTAAGAGTCATTTCTAACTTGCTGATGACCTCAACGAAGTCACTTTATTGCTTTTGACCCTGTTTCCTCAACTATAAAATGGGTATTCCTTAATTTTCCGGGTTGTTGTGGGGAGAAAAATGAGCTAAAGTGTTTACAGCTGGAAACAGGCTAAATACTGAACAAATGGTAGTTACTATTATACTCAGTATTTATAAACAAAGAATGCCAAATTTACAAGAATCACATTAAAACTGATGAAGAGAGATATCCTGAAGAGATTTTGGGTCATCAGTGATGATAAATTTTAATGAACTGGAAAGTATTTATTTTTATTATTTTAGGATAAAGTACTATGAACATTATCTTTATTGGATATGTTATCTTTATTGCTTTAGTTTAATTGACATAAAAATATTTATAAGGGTCACTGGTGACACTGGTCTGCAAACTCTTCCCAAAGTGTCTGATTTCTTCAATTCTGAATTCTCCTCTGGTTAAGAAGTGAATACTGCACTTTTTTTTTTTCCATAAAGGAATAGTTTTAAAGATGAGATTAGTCAACTCAGTCAGTCCTTTTAAGGTATATCTTTGAAAAATATGGAGGTAGGGACCAGCAATTAGCTTAATGGCTATGTCGCTGGACTCCCATGTAGTCGACCGTGGTTCGAGTCTCAGACCTGGTGTCTTAAACTCACATTGGGTGCGTGTGCTTGCGTACCCAAGATCTGGAGAAGAGAATGGAGGACAAGGGATTGCGACATGGCCATCCACCCTGAAGGGTGATTTCTCACTTTCTGTCTCTCTGTCTCTCTCTGTCTTTCTGGCGAGTGCACATACTCTGTAGCAAAAACCTCTCCAAAAAAAAAAAAAAAAAAAAAAAGTGGCAGCCAATGATAGAAGTTAATATGTGATCAATGCCAAAGAAAAGATACAAAGTATAAGCAGGATGTCAGAGAAAGAGGTGATCATTTGGTCCGATGGCCAAGGGAGATTTCTCAAAAGAGAAAGACCAGGATTCAAATAGAAGCAGCTGGTCGCAGGGAGTTGGGGAGAGTCCAAGCTGGGAATGGAGTCTGGTCCATACCTGTCTGAAGGAGGAATTGGACCAATTGATCAGCTGTAGAGGGCTGAGTAAGAGAGGCAGTAGGAGATGAGGCAGGTAAGACAGTTGAGCTAGTTTGTAGGAGGTAACTGGGTTCCAGACTTCCCTTTGCCACATCACATTTCACAGCCCATGTAAGGTCATATCTTGTTTTGTTTCTTCCTCTGTATTCTCATTTCACACTCTCATTCTTCCATTTCACTCCCATCATATGCAATCAATCTAAGGAGCTTAATATGTATTTTTTAAAAATTGTATGTGGACTTGTTATTTTGTGGCAGGCATTTTAATTACTGAACACGATATTGTGTTATATGCTGTCTTTAGATTCCTACTGTTCCCCATCAGTGCTATCGTTGTTAAGATTCACTTGTACTGGGACCAGGAATGGGCATAATGGCTATGTCGCTGGACTCCCATGTAGTCTACCGTGGTTCGAGTCCCGGATCTGGTGGCTTAAACTCATGCTGGGTGCATGTGCGTGCGTGCCCAAGATCCCAAGAGGAGAATGGAGAAGAAGGGATTGCAGCGTGGCCTTCCCTCCTGAGGGGTGGTTTCTTGCTTTCTGTCTCTCTGTCTCTCTCCATCTTCCTGGTGAGTGCACGTGCACGTGCCCTATAGCAAAACCTCACCAAAAAAAAAAAAACAGATTCACTTGTACTGTTACATACATTCCAAATACACTGCTTCCAAATGCTGCATAGAATTCCATGCTAACCACCCATCCACTACATTTTACTCTCATTACTGTATGTCTGGCTGGCTCTGCTTCCCTATCACAACCATGTTATATGACTCACTGTTTTTCAGTCTTTTCTATGCAATTATTTACTTATTTTACAAAGTTGCATATGACAGGGGACAAGCAAGTGGTGTGGTGGTTAAGGCGCTGGACACTCCCACATGGCTGAGAACAGTTTGAATCCCAGACCTAGTGGTTTCCTCTCTCACTTTCTCTCTCTCTCTCTCTCTCATCAAATTAAAATAAATGAATGAATAAATACAATTAAATGAATAATTATTTTTTAAAAGTTGTATATAAAAATACAGGTAATATTTATAACAAAAACTTAGAGATACAAGCTAATGATAAACTACAATTTCACAAATGATTGTGAGCACTTGGCATGTTCATCAGTCTTCTCTTTTGGGCAAATTGCTCTTTTGATGACAAATAAATTAACAGATGCACACTAAAATGAACTATTTCCGCACAATACAAAAAAAAGTTTGAGTTTTCTCTTGCAAACATAATAGTCATTTATAGTCTTCAAATATTATTGTACTTTGAACTTTCATGATTTGATAAAGCATTCATGTAACAATCTGCACAGTAGTTTAACAGACAAATAACACTTTAATTTGCCATAGGGCACATGCACTTGCTAGAGAGAGACAGAGAGAGACAGTGAAAGACAGAGAGACAGAGAAAGTGAGAAATAACCCCCAGGGGGATAGCCAGGCCACAATCCCTTCTCAGCCATTCTCTTCCCAGGATTTTGGTCATGCATGCACACATGCTCAGTGTGACTTTCAAGCTTCCAGGTCCAGGACTCAAACCATGTTTGGCCATGAGGTAGTCCAGTGCCTTACCACCATGCCACCTGCTGTCTCCCAGACAAAACAAACAAACAAACAAACAAACAAACAAACAAAAAAACACTTTAAGCAGACATAACTGTCCTGAAACGTCTTTTCTCACAC
The DNA here is from genome assembly GCA_026018925.1 of Tupaia tana. Taxonomy (NCBI): domain Eukaryota; kingdom Metazoa; phylum Chordata; class Mammalia; order Scandentia; family Tupaiidae; genus Tupaia; species Tupaia tana. The sequence goes on along the minus strand of JAKSZU010000013.1, from coordinate 13,566,515 downwards.
CCACTATCCACCACCCACTCTCTACTAATCACTTCCCCCTTACAGTCTCTAGCATCCATCCTCTCCAAGAGCACATCTTCAGATCTCTGATTTCTGCCATAAAGTACAAACTGAGTGTGTATCTTCGAAAGTCTGGCTCACTTTTCTCAACTCTAAATCTACATTCATTCATTTTGAGTCAAATGGTAGGATCTCACTGTTTCTTAGAGCTATGTAATATTCCATATATATGTGCTACAGTTTTTCATTTTTTTTTTAAAGAGAGCGATTTTTGCTATTGGGCTCGTGCACTCAGCAGAGACACCATGAGATAAAGAGAGACAGAAAGTGAGAAATCACCCCCCCCCCCCAGTGGGGATAGCCATGTCACAATCCCTTCTCCAATTTCCTCTTGGGATTTTGGGCATTCATGTACATGCTCCTGGCATGAGTTTTAAACCACTGGGTCCAGGACTCGAATCGTTGTCAACTCCAGTGGGAGTCCAGTGACATAACCATAACTCCATCTGATAGTCCCAGTGTGCTACAGTTTTTCAACCCAGTCATCAGTTTTTGGTCACTTAGGTTGGCTCCATGTTTTAGCAATTGTGAGTGATGCTGCAATAAACAAGGACATACAAGTGTCTTTCAGATTGTTTTCCTATCCTTTAAATAAATACCAAGATACCAAGGAGTGGAATTACTGGGTAATATGGATGTTCTATTTATAAATTCCTTATTGTTTTCCACAGAGGTTGAACTAATTTACCTTCCCACCAACAGTATAAGAGGGGTCCATTTTCACCACAGCCTCATCAGCACTTATCGGCACTTGTCGTTATTTTTTTCATCCTAGCCATTCTAACTGGGGTTAAATTATATCTCATTGTAGTTTTTTTTTTTTTTTTCTCCTATAGGGCACTTGCGCTCGTCAGGCAGACATAGACAGAAAGCGAGAAATCACCCCCCCCCCCCCCCCCCCAGGGAGGATGGCCACACCGCCATCCCTTCTCCTCCTTTCTCATCTCTGGATCTTGGGCACACATGCACATGCGGCCGGCATGAGTTTAAGCCACCGGGTCTGGGACTTGAACCACGGTCAACTACATGGGAGTCCAGCGACATAGCCATTACGCTAACTGCTGGTCCCTCATTGTAGTTTTAATATGCATTTCCCTTATGATAAGAGATTTTGAACATTATTTCATATGCATGAGTCTCTTTGTCATTTGTAAGCCTTCTTTGGAGAGTTGTCTATTCAATTCATTTGCCCATTTTTTATATTATTTATTTTTAGCAAGTTGTTCAAGTTCCCTATGTATTCTAGATATCAATCCCCTGTTTGAGGAATAATATGCAAATATTTTCTCCCATTACGAGGGTTGTGTTTTCACTCTATTATTTTATTTGTTGTGAGGAAACAGTTTAATTTAATATAATCCCACTTGTCTATTTCAGGGACTATTGCCTGTGCTTTAGGGTTCTTACTTAAAATATCTTTGCCTATTACAACATCTTCTGTTTTCTACTGACTAGTTTTATAGTTTAAGGCTTTATATTTAATTTTTTGACCCATTTTGAGTTGGCTCTTGGAAATGGTGAGAGAGAAAGGAGTCCAGTTTAATTTTTCTGCAGGTGGATATACAGTTCTTTCAGCACCATTTGCTGAAGATTTTCTTTTCTTCACTGCATTTTCTTACACCCTTTGTCAAAGATTAGTTGATCGTATGATTTGGGTTTATTTCTGGATTTTCTATTCTGTTCAGTGGATCTATGTGTCTATTTTGTGCCAGTACCATGCTGTTATTATCACCACTTCATGATATAAAGTCAGATATTGAATGCCTCCTATTTTATTCTTTTGGCGTGGTATTCCTTGGCAACATGGGATCTTTTATGATTCCCGACAAATTTTATAATTGGCCTTGTATTTCTGTGAAGAATGCCTCAGGTAATTGGACCAGAATCACATTGAATAGGTAAATTAATTTGGGTAGAACTGACAGTTTGATTATATTGATTCTTCTGATCTAAGAGCATAGGATATTCTTCCCTTTTTTTGTATCATACTCAAGTTCATTTTCAGTTTTTTATAGTTTTTCTTATAGAGGTATCTTTACCTCTTTTGTTAAGTTCGTTTTTTTGGTATCTTATTTGTTTTATAGCTATTGCAAAATGTGATTGTTTTATTCAATTCTGTCTTGGTCTGTTCATTGTTAGTGTATAAAAATGTTACAGATTTTTGTATATTGACTTGGTATCCTGATACTTTACTGTATTCCTTTAGCTCTTCTAGGAGATTTCTTCATAGATTCCTTTGTATTTTCTACGTATGTAATCATATCATCTGCAAATTGGGACAGTTTAGTATTTTCTTTTCCTAACCGAATGCTTTTTATTTTGCTCTCTTGTCTGATTGTATTGGCTAGGACTTCCACCACTATGTTGAGGAGTGAAGAAAGTAGGCAGTCTTATCTTGTTCCAGTTTTCTAGAACATTTAACTTTTTCCCATTCAGTATGATGTTCTCAATGGGTCTGTTATATATGGCTTTTATTATGCTAAGGTGTATCTCTTGTACCTTTATTTTCCCAAGAGTCTTGATCATGAAGAGACATTGTATTTTATCAAATGCTTTATCTGCATCTATAGATATGATCAGACAACTTCTATCTTTCTGTTAATGTGATGTATTACATATATTGTATTACATATGTTGAACCAATCTTGTATCCCTGGGATAAAACTTTACCCAATTATAGTGTATAATCTCAGTATCCTGTTGGATTCAGTTTGCCAATATTTTGCTAAAAACTTTTGCAGCAGTATTCATTAGAGATATTGGTGTGTAGTTTTCTTTTTTTGTTACGTCTGGTTTGGGGGTCAAGATAATGGATTCCTTCCTTTTGAATCTTTAGAAATAGTTTGAGAAGAGTTGGGGTTAGCTATTCTTTTAAAACTGTGTAGAATTCAGACATGAAGCCATCTGGACCTCAGCTTTACTCTGTTGAGAGACTATCACTGTTTCAATCTCATCGCTTTTTATTGACCTAGTCAGGCTTTCTGTTTCATCCTGATCCAGCCTAGGTAACTTGTACTTGTCCAGAAATTTGTCCATCTCATCTAATTTTTCTATTTTGTTGGCAAATAGTCACTCACAGTGGTCTCTGATAATTTTTGTTAGTGTTTCCATTATATTGGTTATAATATTTCCAGTTTCATTACCATAGGGTTCCTTTTTCTGTTTTTTTTTTTGATTAGTCTATTATCAATCTTTATCTTCCCAAAAAAAAAAAGCTTTTCATTTCATTGTTTATTTTTTTTTGGTATGGTTCTTTTATTCTCTGTTACATTTATTTCATTCCCAACCTTTACTATTTTTTAAGAAAGATTTTGCCACAGGGTGTGTGCACTTGCCAGAGGACAGAGAGAGAAAGAGAGAGACAGAAAGTGAGAAATCACCATCCAAAGGAGATGGCCGTGCTGCAATCCCTGCTCCATTTTCCTCTCAGGATCTTGGGCACACATGCGCGCACACACACAGCATGAGTTTTAAGTCACTGAGTCTGGGACTCAAACCACAGTCAACTACGTGGGAGTTCAGCAACATAAAAGTTATGCCATTTGCTGGTCCCCTAAACTTTACTGTTTCTTTTCTTCTTTTATTTTTGGGTGATGGTGGTGGTGGTTGTTTTTACTTTTCCAGTTCCATAAGATGCAATGTTATTTATTTGTTACCTTTCTGTTACTTTTTTTTCCTCTTGTGAGCACTAATGACTATAAATTTGCCTCTTATGATTGCTTTTGCTATGTCCCAAAGTCTATGGGGAATAGTGTGTTCATTATTTTTGGTTTCGATGGATCCTTTGATTTCAGTCTTAATTTCTTCAATAGTTTGAAAGTCACTCTAGAGTAGATTGTTTAGCTTCTTTATTTTTATGTATTTTCAAGGACTCTTTGTGTGGTCGATATCAAGTTTAATTCTGTTGTAGTCAGAGAAGTGCTGGGTGTAGTTTCTTTACTTCAAAATTTTATATAGGTTTATTTTATGGCCTGTTATATAGTCAATCTTTGAAAATTTTCCATGTGAAGGTGAGAAAAAGAAGTTGCCGGATGAGATGCTCTTGTTATATGAATTCTTATGGACCTAGGTGAAAACATCTTTGGGGAATATACCCATAAAATTAGTGACTGGGTCATTGGTATGCAGCTACTAAATTTCAGTTAGTTGTGCCAGATTGCTTTCCAAAGTGGCTACATCAGCCTGCCCACCCATTAGACGACATGATGTTCCTATTTTCCCACACCTCTGCCAACACTTGGTGACATCTAGCTGTCTCACCAGTACCAATCTTACTTTGTTGAGAGGTAGATCATTTTTGTTTTACTTTTCTTTCACTGATTACTAGTAAGTTGGAACATTGGGTTTCCTCTTTTATAAATCACCTGTTTATGTCCTTTTCTGTGGTTTTTCAGGTTGCTTTAATTATTCCTCTACCTTTTTCCCACCAAAAAGTTCTGAGTATAGTCTAGAAGATATTTTTGCTGCTCAAAATATGGTTTCAGGTGCAACAGTATCAGCATCACCTGAGATTTTGTTACAAATGCGAACTCTTAGGCTCCATCCCAGAGCTACTAAGTCAGAACCTACATTTTGAAAGATTCCCAGGATAAATCAAATATACATAAAAGACATCTTTGATGTCTAAAATGATAGCCACTAGTCTGTTTAGAGTTGGATTAATTAAAATTAAGTTAAAAATGCAGTTCTTCAGTGTCACTAGGTGCCTGTGGCTAGTAGCTAGTACAGTGTACAATCCAGATTTAGACTACTACCACTACTTTAGACTACTGTAGAAAGTTCTATTGAACAGCATTAGTAGTTATTAATTCCTTTTCAGTTCTTTGTATTGACAATATTGGCTTCGGCCATTTTTAAGAGGCTGAAGGAGATATCTAAGATGTGATGAGATGACTGGGAGGTGGAAGAGAAAATTAATGGCAACAGAGCTTTGTCTTTGTGTGATGGGCTTATGGAGTAGGAGAGAAATAACACTAGGGATAAAGGACCAGCTGTGGTTTTAAAGTGTTCTCCAATGTCTAAGTGTTAGAAATTTAACCCCTAATGCAACAGTTTAGAGATGAAATCTTTAAGAGGTGATTAGGTAATGGGAGCTCTGCCCTCATGAATGGATTCATATCATTATTGTGAGAGTGGGTTAATTGTCATGGTAGTAGATTACTAATAAAAGTATGAGTCCCGCTCCTTTCCTTCTTTCTATCACATGTGTTCTCTTTCCCTTTTCCCTATTGCCTTCTGCCATGGCATGACACAGCAAGAAGGTCCTCAACAAATGCAGACCCCTCAACCTTGGACTTCCTGGTCTCCAGAACAGTTAGAAATAAATCTCTGTTCTTCATAAATTACCTAGTATGAGATACTCTGTTATAGTAGCACAAAATGGTCTAAGACAAAGCTCAATATAAATAAAGCATTTGTTATATTCAGATAAGAGACAAAAATAATTAAACTAAGGTGGTATGTGTGATGGCCTAGATAAGTCCTAATTGCAAAACTTTTTAATATACTTTATATTAATTTAATCTGTTTACAACTACAAAGGTATGGGCAGTGTCTTAGTCTGTTGTGTGTTGCTACACCATAGACAGGGTAATTTATAAAGAAAAGAAGTTTATATAGTTCTGTAGGCACATAGTTCTGTAGGCTGGGAAGCCCAAGGGTATGGTGCCAGCATCTTCTCAGTATCTAATAAGAGTTTTCTTGCTGCATCATCTCACAGTGGGAGGAAAAAGGGCAAGAGAACAGGTGTGCAAGAGAGATAAGAGGGCCAGACTCATCCTTTTTACCAGGAACTCTTGCAATAACTAACCCACTCCCATAATAACAGCATTAATCCTTTCATGAGAGTAAAGCCCTCATGACCTAATCACCTTTTATATGTCTCTCTTCTCAATCTTCTCAATATGGTTGTAAGTAAATTTCCAACACATTAACTATGGGGACACATTCAAACCATAACAGGCAGGATAGAAATTATTTTTTCCACTTTTCATTGACCAACTGCTATGGTTTCAATGTTTGTTCCATCCAAAACTCATGTTGTAGTTTATTCGGCATTATAACAGTATTTAGAAGTGGGACCTTTAAGTGGTGATCAGGCCATGAGGCCTCCTCCCTTATGGGTGGATCTAATGCCTTGATAAAAGGGCTTTCAGGAATAGGCCCTCTCTTGTAGCCCTTCTGCTTCTGCCATAGAAGCATCCTACCTTCCTCCCCTCCACAAAACATAGTGTGCAAGGTAATCTTGGAAGAAGAGAATGACTTTTCCAGGCACCAAATCTGCTGATGCCTTAACCTTAGTCATCTTGACCTTCAGAACTATGAGCCAATAAAGTTTTGCTCTTTCTAAATTACCAAGTCCCAGTTTTTCTAGTATAGTGGCATAAAATGGACTGAGACATCAACCAAAGATGCTGAGGTGTTAAACAATATGTTTTAGACACAAAAAAGAAGAGAAAGACACTACATGAACCTTAATGAAGTAGAAGGATTTGGGTTGGACCAAAGGAAAAACTCTATCAGGAGGGTGAAATCCTGGGAAGGAAACTTGACTGAAGTTGTAGTCACAACTTCCTGATACAGCTCATGAGAGGATTAACAACAGGGAAAAGAGGGAAGAATATATTTTGGACACCTACTATGAGCTTGGCCCTGTGCTAGGTACTTTTCCCACATGGTATTGTTCATAGCTTTGTGGGGTCATAGAGTCATGGTCTAACCTTGCCTCCACTTAAGAGACCTCTGAGGCTAAGAGACTCTAAAACTATGTCTGGTTCTAAGTGCTTTGCCTTTCCCAGTGAAAAATTAATTCTAGATGTTTTGGAGATCATCTGGTGACATTATGACATGGGACCAGATGATCACTATAATTATCTTCCATGTCTATATTTGAATGTGCTTAGCTCTGAAGGAATTTACTTGGAATGAGATAAAATGCAGATATCAAAATCTTTGAAAAGATCATCAGCTATAAGCCCCCACCCTCTTTTTTAAGAGGTTTTTGCCTTAGGGCATGTATGTTCACTGGAGAGAGAGACAGAGACAATGAGAGGGAAAGTGATAAATCACCCCCAGGAGGTGGGGGGATGGCCACACCACAATCCCTTCTTCTCCATTTTCTGCCGAGGATCATGGGCATACACACACACACACACACACACACCCCTTGTATGATTTTGAAGCCCCCGGGTCTGAGACTCAGACCGTGGTGGGTCATATGGAAGTCCAATGAAGTAAGCGCTATGCCATCTGCCGGCCTCTGGTAAGGCCTTTTTATAGCACTTCTCTCAAAGCTGCCAGGGTAGAAGACAAACTCCCCCACTGGTTGTAAAATCCGACGCCTTTGAAAGCAGCTGTGTATGGCTTATAACACTAGATCATTAGGACCATAGGGAGAACTTTCCACCTTATATTTAATGTTCCTATAGGGAATATTATGTGAAACTTGTCCTATAGATTGTACACAAATCCATACAAAGGCTCCTTTTCAACAAAGAAGAATTTGTATAGAAATCAAGGACCATGTGAAAATGAAATGGAAAACTTCTCAAAAAGAAAGGAACTAGGTGAGGGTCCTTGGGCTAAGAATTGTCCAGAGAACAGAGTGACTCAGGACATCAAAATGTAATTACTGGGACCAGCAGTTAGTGTAATGGCTATGTCGCTGGACTCCCATGTAGTTGACCACGGTTCGTGTCCCAGACCTGGTGGCTTAAAACTCATGCCGGGCATGTGTGCGTGCGTGCCCAAGATCCCGAGAGGAGAATGGAGGAGGAGGGATTGCGGCGTGACCATCCCCCCTGGGAGGTGATTTCTCGCTTTCTGTCTCTCTGTCTCTCTCTGTCTGTCTGGCGAGCACACGCCCTATAGCAAAAACCTCTTCAAAAGAAACATGTAATTACTGAAAAAATATTTTATACACACTTTTTGCTTGTTTGTTTGTTTTAGGTTTTGCTATAGGACATGTGTGCTTGTCAGAGAGAGGAAGTGAGAAATCACCCAAGGGATTTGGCCATGCCATAATCTCTTCTTCTCCAGGTTCCTCTTGGGATTTGGGGCACAGAAGCACACACGCCTGGCATAATTTTCAAGCCGCCAGGTTTGGGAATCAAACTGCGCGATTCATTGGTCATGTGGGATCCAGCACCTTAACTACCACACCACCTACTGGCTTGCAAGTCTTTAGTTTTTAACCCATTAGTCATAAGTTCATAGGCAGCAGGATGAGTCACAGACCTCAACCCAGTTTATATTTTCTGAGAGTGGAGGGGGAAATTGATCAATAGAACCTGTTACCACAATTCTGCCTTCTCATTCCCACCATTACACACTTGTGCTCTGTAATATTTATCATGCAGTCTCATGAAAAGGTTGGAAATACATTTTTTTGAGATGTTTTTGCTATAGGGCATATGTGCTCGCAAGAAAGACAGAGAGAGAGAGAGAGAGAGAGAGACAGAAAGTGAGATATCTCTTCCCGGGAGGACGGCCACGCCACAATCTCTTCTCCATTCTCCTCTTGGGATCTTGGGCATGCATGCACACATGCCCGGCGTGAGTTTAAGCCACCAGGTCCAGGACTCGAACTGCAGTTGACTACATGGGAGTCCAGGGACATAGCTATTACACCAACTGCTGGTCCCAAAGTTGGAAATACGTTTATATTAAAGTGTAAAAATGTCAGTCCCTTGGAATGATTCACATTAGGAACAAAGATCAAAGCCTGGGTTAGATCCAATTCGGTACTGGACTAAAACATGTATGAGTATTTGTGATGTGCCACCTTTGAGCTACGGTTTGTGGGGGGTTACTAAGATAGATACAGTGAAGTTCTTTTCTTCTAGAATCTCACAGAGTAATATGGGGTAGGTAACTATAAAGTACTCCAGCAAGATAGAACATGTTAGGGCTGGCTCTATAGCCTGGTGGTTAAGGTGAGTCGGGATCCCACATGACTGATTGCAGTTCAAGTCTCAGCCCCAGCAACTTGAAAAGCACACCAGGTATGTGTGTATGTGTGCCTAAGATCCCAACAGGATAGAGAGATGAAGAAAAAATGGTTGTGGTATATCCATGCCCTCTTTTTCTCTCTCTGTCCTCTCTGTCTCTCTGGCAAGTCATGTTCCCTTTTGCCAAAAAAAAATTAAAAATAAATATATAGAACACAACAAATGCTGTGAGTTATTTATAGGACAAGTTAATTCTAATTGGGAGAGTGGGAAGGGCAATTTGAGTGTAGTTTAAAGGATATTTAGGTGTAAATATGCAGAATTTTAAAATATATACCAATATTTTTTGAGAGGTTTTTGCTATAGGGCACGTGCACTCACCAGAAAGACACAGAGAGACAGAGAGACAGAAAGTGAGAAATCACCCCCCCCACCCCGGGGAGGATGGCCACACCGCAATCCCTTCTCCTCCATTCTCCTCTCGGAATCTTGGGCACACACGCACAGTGCCTGGCATGAGTTTAAGCCACCAGGTCCGGGATTGGAACTGCAGTAGACTACATGGGAGTCCAGCAACATAGCCATTACGCCAACTGCTGGTCCCCAGATATATACCAATATTAAAGGTATTGTCAGCAAATGAAATAACTTAAAAGACTTCTTCATGGGAGAAGAGACAAATATGTGTGGAATCGGAAAGATAAGCAATTTGCACTGGAGATCTCCAAGTAGGAAAAATGAGACGCTACAAAGAAAGACAATGGCAGAAAGGTTAGGAAGGGATTATGCGATCCAGAGCGGTGAAGAGCAAGCTGAAGCTTTATTCTACATGCTAGAAGAATCCACAGTGAGTGCTTGAACTGGGAGGAATAGATTCTCTTCCAGTGGAGTTCAGGCCCAAGAGTCAGAAAATTAGGAAGGATTTTTTCAGGAGTGGAAATTAGGTGCATATTATAGGATTTAGCTCTTAATGCTCATCGTATTAGGTGTCCGCTTTGCTAAATAAGTTCTAGGACACACAAACAGTAGAATAAACATCAAGAAACAATGGAGAGAGATTTGTCAATCATACAGCATAGGTCAGGGTACTCTGTGAGCCTAGGCAGAGAAACGTGCCTAGTTAGGGAGGGATCAAAACAACCTGGGGAATACCATGTCTGACTGTGGGGCCAGGGAGGAACAGGTGTTCTGTTCCATTTTCTGGATCCCAGCCTCACTCCCTACAGAGCGCAGATACATTTTCTTAGAGGTCTCCTTCACTTCTCCTAAGATGGCATGGAAAGACAAGGTGGCAGTGACTGGGGTGGTATGAGGTGAGAGGAAGCCAGACAGCTGCAGGTGGGATGCCCTGGTTATGCTGAGTACTAAACAGTTCTCATCCCTCTGCCCAAATGTAGCCTGGGCTCAAGGTTCACCAGAGTCCCACTAGCAGAGAGCTAAGGAGTCAATGAAGGTCTCTACTGCTGGCTACACATTTGAATCACCTGGTGACTTTCTGTGTGGCCATTGACCAAACCCCTTCCGAAGTCAATGCAAACTGTAAGCTCCCCTGGTTACTAGTGTACGGTAACCCTCTAAGTGCAGCTCAGGACTAACGGCATTGACACTACCTGAAACTCGGTAATACAACAATGATTGGCACCACCCTGGAACTGTTGAATTAGAAGCCATTGCTGTGGGGATAGCAATCAGTGTTGGGTTTTTTTTGTTTTTTATTTATTTATTTTTTTTGGAGAGGTTTTTGCTATAGGGCGCGTGTGCTCGCCAGACAGACAGAGAGAGACAGAGAGACAGAAAGCAAGAAATCAGCCCCCAGGGGAGATGGCCACGCTGCAATCCCTTCTCCTCTGTTCTCCTCTCGGGATCTTGGGCACGCACGCACACATGCCCTGCATGAGTTTAAGCCACCGGGTCCGGGACTCAAACCGTGGTCGACTACATGGGAGTCCAGTGACATAGCCATTACGCTAACTGCTGGTCCCAGCAATCAGTGTTTTAATAAGGCCTCCAGGTGATTCTCCTGCCTACCTCCCACAAAGTTGGACAATCTCTAGCATGGTGAAAAGACTCCAAAATTTGTAGGCAGAAGACCTAGTTTAAATGCCCAATCAAAAGGGGCCTTCATTTATTAAACAAGCTTTTCTTGAGTGCCTTTCAGGTAATGGGAAGGTGAAGGTGAGCTTAATATAATACCTACCTGGCCAGTAGGTAGAGTGGTGGTTAAGGCTCTGGACTTCCATGTGACTGACTGCTGTTTGAGTCTCAGACCTGGTGGCTTGCTTTCTCACTTTCTCTCTTTCTCTCTCTCTAGTAAACACACATGTCCTGTAGCAATATTTTTTAAATATAAATATAACTAAATAAATACTTTTTTAAAAACATTACCTGCCTTCATGTAAGTACTTTTTTATTTATTAAAAAATAAACCACAATTTTAACTCTGATTTTATATTAAAACTAAGCTAAACTGAAATGATTCAAGATATAAGCTAGTGTCCTAGGGTTAATTCCTTCTGCCTGGTCTCAGGACCCTAGAGGTGAATCACAATTTGTAATGTTTCACTTTTGCATACTCTGTGGAAAAGGGTAAGACAGACACATTTTTTAAATTATTATTTTGTATACATTCAATCACTATATATTATTTAGCTTCTAGAGAAATTTACCCAACATGAAATATACCTCAGACCAGTGCAGCTGAGAATACTACACATGTTACCATCAACAGGTAATAAACCTTTTCTGTGTCCCACAAATATTTTACCTCTTATTTTTTCTCCCTAGTTTCCTTCCCTACACTCTTCCCCTCTCCCACCGCCTTCCACACTGTCTCCAGTGTTCATAACTATTTCCAATGCTTTTACGTCCTTTAGTCTTTCAGTCTCTACCATAGAATGCAGTCAGTATATGTCAAGTGGAGAAATACACTATCTCTCTTTCATAGTCTGGCTTGCTTCACTCAGCAATAAATCTTCCATACTTGTCCACTTTCTATCAAATGCTTGTTGTTTTTGATGGCTGAATAGTAGTTCATGGAGTATATGTGCCACACTGTTTCCTTTTTTTTTTTTTTAAGAAGGGTTTTTGTTATAGGGCACGTGTGCTTGCCAGAGAGACAGAAAGAGGCAGAGAGACAGAAAGCAAGAACTCACCCTTCAGGGGGGATGGCCATACCACAATCCCTTCTCTGTTCTGCTCTCTGGATTTGGGGCATGCATGCACACATGCCTGGTGGGAGTTTTAAGCCACCAGGTCTGAGACTCGAACCGCAGTCGACTCTGTGGGAGCCCAGCGATGTAACCATTATGCCATCTGCTAGTCCAGTGCCACACTTTTTCAATCCATTCATCTGTTCATGTATATTTGGGTTGATTCCATGTCTTAGCAGTCATGAATAATGCTGTAATAAACATATATGTGCAAGCACTTTTCCGACTGGTCGTTCTTCTGGCCTTGGGGTAGAAACCCATTAGTGAAATTGCTGGATCATATGGTAGTTCTATTTTTAGGTTTTTGAGGAACCTCCATATTGTTTTGCACAGTAGCTGGAAATTTACCACCAACACTGTAGAAGAGTTCCCTTACACCACAATTCCTCCAACGCTTACCTTTTTTTTTATTTTAATCTTTGCCATTCTTACAGGGGTTAGGTGGTATCTCATTGTGGTTTTTATTTTTAAGAATTATTTATTTTATTTTATTTGTTATTATTTCTATTTTTAAAAAATTTGACTAGAGAGAGACAGAGAGAGAGAGAAAGGGAAGTGAGAAAGTAAGTCATCAGGTCTGGGACTCAAATCATGGTCAGCCATGTGGGAATCCAGCAACCACTTCATCACCTGCAGCCCCTCACATTGTGGTTTTAATCTGTATCTCCCTTACGATAAGGGATGGTAAGCATTTTTTCCATATGCTTTTTAGCTTTCATTTGTCTTCCTTAGAGAGTTTTTTGTTCAGCTCATTTTCCCATCTTTTAATTAGATTGATCATTTTTTTGAGGGGGAAGGGTAAACTGCTTAAGTTCCCTGTGTATTCTGGTTATTAGTCCCTTAGCTGAGGCATAGTTTTGAGAGACAGAAAGCAAGAAATCATCTCCAGGGGTGATGGCCATGCCACAATCCTTTCTCCTCCATTCTTCTTTCGGGATCTTGGGTACACATGCACACGCGCCCAGTGTGAGCTTTAAGTTGCCGGGTCTGTGACTTGAACTGCAGTGGAGTACATGGAAATCCAGCAACATAACCATTATGCCATCTACTGGTCCCAACTGTGCAGAAACTTCTTAATCTGATGTAATCCCACTTGTTTATTTTGGGGATTATTCTTTGTGCCTTAGGGATCTTATTTAAGAAGTCTTTGCCTACCCCAATGTCTCCCAGAATTTCCCCAGTGTTTTCCACCAGTAGTTTTATGGTTTGAGGTCTTAGGTTTAGATCTTTGATCCATTTTGAGTTGATTTTTGTTAATAGTGGGAGATGGGGGTCCAGTTTCATCTTTCTGCAGGTGGATACTCAAGGACAGACACATTTTATGGTCCCCAATTTACTCATGTGAAGACTGAGGCAGACACAGAATGATCTATCTCCTCACTACTCTTGAGTATCTATAGTCTTCAGAGTTGTCATTGCATTTTCCCTTAGTTTTTCAAGGGTGAATTTTAACTTTCCAATAAGAAGCAGCTAAGGGCTACCTATAGAATATGATTCTGATTTTTGTTCTTCCTTAATTATTCTGGTCTGGAAGCCTATTATGTTATGAATTGTGTGTCCCCTCCAAAAAGATATGTTGAAGTCCTCCTATCCCCTATTACCTGTAAATGTGACCTCATTTGGAAATAGGGTCTTTGCAGCTACAACCTGGTTCAAGACAAGATCATTGAGATGGGCCCTAATCCACCGTAGCTGGTGTCCTTATAAGAAGAGGAAACTTGAACACAGAGATATGCACAGAGGCACACGATGTGGAGACAGATGAGGTGAAGGTGGACATTTGACAGCAGAGATGGAGACTGAAGTCATGCTGCCAGGGCCTAACTGAGGTTGAGCCCTGGCTTGGAAGAGGCAAAGAAGAATTCTTCCTAAGGAATTTTGGAGGGACATGGCCTTGCTAACACCTCAATTTCAGGCTTCCAAGCTCTAGTACTGGGAGATAGCACGTTTCTGTTGTTTTAAAACATCCAGTTTGTGGTATTGTTATGGCAACCCTAAAAAAAAAAATTGATAAAACACCTGTTAGCTATAAAAAAAAAAAAAAAAAAAAAAAAAAAAAAAAAAAAAAAAAAAAAAAAAAAAAAAAAAAAAAAAAAACAAACAAAAAAAACCCCTCTGTCTTGGAACTGAGTTTGAAACACGACACATGGGTAGACAATATATTGAATTAGAGCCTTCCAAAAGCATCACTGGCCTCTAGAAATTATTCTCACTAATGCCATCTTTTGAGCACTGTGAAGCACTGCCTTGATATAATTGGAAAGGTGTCAGAAGCCCTGGGTCCCCGTAACTTTGTCTCTCTGTGTTCTACCAGGACAGATTCATCCCTTTGAGTTAAACATGTCCCTGTCTTAACTCCCTTTCAAAATGGAAAACATTCCTGAGAAGTCCAACACATTTAAGAAGTAATATCTCATTTTTTGAAATTGCCTCTGAGAAAGAAAATGGGGTCCAGGAACTTGAGAGGGGACCTGGATGTCAAACAACTGGTTTGGTTGTCTTACCTACACTAGTCTGGAATATTTTAGTACAAACCTTAGCTATGCTTCAATAATCTAATTATTATAGAAGTCCAAGGCATTTCAAAGCATACAGTAGTTTTAGGTTATCATGAGGGTACTAACATTACCTTCTTGGTATGCTCCTTTCCTGTATGTGCCTGTGAAGAATAATTCTCTCCTTCCCAGTCCCAACAGAGATCCAAAAGACATAATCCCTCACTGCTGATGAGACTGTGTTTAGAGTTTAGGAACAGAACCCTGAAGTTCTCAGAGGTGGAGGAGTGCAGACGTCCGCTTAGAGTTGGCTTAGGATTGTATTTCTTGAGGTTCTTTCAAGGGTCAAGATACATTTGTATAAAGATAAAAGCAACCAAGTTGGCAGAGATGAGAAGATGCTTCTCCAAGAAACTTTAAGGCTGTTGACCCTAAAAAACTGCTCTTTCATCCTTTCACAAGGGGAATTTCTGACAGCAGTATTTAGATAAAATATTTCCAAATATTTACTGAGTCCAGGTTTTACTCATATTGCTAACCAGGAAACACAACTAGAATATCACTCAAATTAAATCTTAGGGATTAAACCTATGTAGTTAAATTCAGCTCTCAATGATTGACTCGCTCCTTGGCAGAGAGAGAGAGAGAGAGCGAGAGCGAGAGCGAGAGAGACAGGACAAAGGAGGGAAACAGAGAGAAAGAGAGAGAACAAACTATGAAATTATATGTATTTTTGGAATTGAGATGCTTCGTCTTAAACATCTCATGACTAGGCCAATAATTTCTATGGAGTTACATTATCTATACACACCAGTCACTTTTCAGGACCGTAGCAGAGATAAAAAAGGTATTTTTCAGTTTTTAAAGAAAAATCAAGAAATAGTGCAGCATTAAGAAGGAGAAAAATTAAATCTAAGAAAAAAAATTCAGCATGAAATTAAAGGAAAACCTGACTATGATCCCATTTCCCCATCTGAGCCCAGAAGATAAAAACTGTAATAAATTCATTCATCTACACCCACTTTAAATATCGGAGCCGATCAGCAGTTTCACTGATGTACAGCCAGACTTTGAAGTCTATCTGAGCTCTCTGGAATTCGACCAGCCACTTTCCAGACCATGTAATGTATTGCAGATCTTTCCACATTATGCATTCCAGATGGCCACAGTAATTCTTTGTACATTTTCTCCTTTCTTATTTGGGTTACTGGGGTAATTTGGGAATAAAGAATGCACACTACGAAGTGAAAATTGACATACAGTTACTACCCAGTGCTGCTCAGATGACAATGATGGATATTAAAGAAGCTGAAAGAGTTAAAAATGTATATATTGAATGGAAGGGGGTGGGGGAAACAACAGAGGGCCATTTCCTAATCAGTTATGTTTGCTTCTTGCTAGGCAAAGGGGCTCTGGCTGTGTCAGAAGGACTAGGACTGCTTCATAACTGTTTTGGGGGAGACCAGAGGGATTACCAACCTTCCTGCTTCCCTCAACTCCTTCAGGCAAAAGGTCCTCACCTTGACCCTGAAGTATGATGATTCTGTGATTTATCTACAAAACCAGAATAATTCTGAGAGGGAAAGGGGTGCAATTAATAATTATACCTGCTAGGACCAGACAGTGGCACGGCAGTAATGCGACTGCAACTACATGAGAAAGGTTCTCTGTTTGTATCCCAGGACCTCCCTGAACACAGGCTCATGTGTACCCACTATCTAAGCCAGTTGGAACTAGAGGTGGATGTGGCATAAAGACCCTGTTGGGGCGGGGGTGGTGGTGGTGGTGGTGTATCTCTCTTTTTCTCTCAGAAGAAATAAATGAGTAAAATTTTAAAAAAAAAATAAGTTACACCTGGTTCATGGGCCTTAACTCCATTTACAGAATCAGGACATATGTTCACCCAACCTTGAAGAGTAGCTCTCTAGGAGAATGCTGAGTTCTTTAAATGCTAGTTTTATTTAATTCAGTACTTGCTCAGTGTGAAGAGTCTGCCAAGTAGCTGTTGACCCTTGTGTTTGTGGTGACTGGGCTCTCCAGGTCCCTACACAAAGTCAACACATGCAGTTAATAGGCAAATAGCGTTTGGTCACCAGACGAGCTGCCGTTGCTTCCTCAGCACTCCCCCTCACTTGGTCCAGCTTGCCTGAGCTGATTTATGTGGCATCCTATGGCTGTGACTGAGTGTGCCTTTGGGTTGCTCATTGTTTCTATTCAGACTGTGAGAGGGATCTGTGAATGAAGTGAAATAATGGCATGGAACCCTTTCCAGACAGGAAGATGGTCTTTTTCATAAATAATTTTTAGTGCTGCCTTTAACTATCTCTACTGCAAATGCTATGTGTGTTTTCACCGCTATTGTTTTTCTACACAAAGTTCCCCTTTGGAGCCTTTCTATAGAGATCAGTCTCAAAATTTACATCAAGGTCATCTGTAAACCTTGCCAAAGTGTAGATGCCACAACTCTGTCCCTGGAGATTCTCATTGCATAGGTTTCATGAACATGTGGGAGAATGTTCCAGTTGGAAGGATCTACAGGAGGCAAGCCTTCTAGAGAGACCAAGCCCCCCTAAAATTGTATCTCTCATATTCTCATAAAATCCTCCATCATGTCCATGAAAACAATTCTGGAAACGTAACCAGCTTTCCGGTGTCAGATTTTGGATTCTCTCTCCAAAATCTTCTGAAAGCAATGCCTCTCATCTGGTACAGGAAGATGGATTTTATTTTCTGAGACACTAAACGAACTATGGCAAGCACGTTGTTGCTTTTCCAAGCCGATCCCATTTCTGGCCCTGATGGTAAGACAAAATGCACACAAGAGCGGTTTTCTGTGCGATGAGACAGGAAGCTGACGAGAGTGTCTTCTCCCTGGGGAGTTCTGACTTGCGTTTCACAGACGCAAAAGGCTCCCTGATTTGGAGACAGCAAGTGGAATTCTGGACATGGCGCCAAGCCCCTGAATATTCTAGGGTTGCACAACAGAAAAAAACATGTGTATTTGTGTCTGTGTTTTCTTACTTAAAGACGTGGACAGACAAATCTCACAGAAAAATTTTGTTTTTCTGGAACCCTCAGGAAAATCAGACCTTGGTCTGTTTGCACAAAGACTGCTGTGTGATTCTGATGTACACCCAAGTGCAGGAATAGTCATTACCATGGAAAACCAGGCTCTTAGGAATATCTTCTTTTTTTCTATCATGATATTATGTGTTTATTTTTAAACACTTGGTAAAAACAACAGGAAAAAAAAAAAAAAAAAAGAAAATCGAACTGCCCAAATCAGGCCTGTCAAAGATAATGAATGTTAATATTTTGATAATGACTTTTCAAGTTTTATATTTTCTCAATACATGTGTTATAAGATGGGAATCATGATTAGTGTGCTGTTTGATAATCAGGCTTTCTCTTGGTGTATTTTGAGAATTGCTCTATATCATTAAATATAATTTGAGCACAAGGATTTCAGTTTTCAACTGTGCAAGAAGACTAAATTGAGAAAGAAAAATCCCCGTCTACTGTCTGATATTTAGTTTGTGTTCTTTTTAAAAGATTTATACATTGCCACTACAATGAGTTACCCTTAAATAGAAATTTCTATTTAACATAGCTCATTAATGTGTCAAAGGTCTTCATGTACATTGCCGATTTGCCATACGGTGTTTTAATTCCACCAGTGGCTGTAATTGAGGCAGGTGCTTGGAGTGGACAGTTTGTAATCTGCAGGTGGAAGACCTGAACTTCACCAAACTTTCCTGCAAGGGTGAGAACTCACTCATCTGTGCTACCTTTCTGACTGCGGTAGCTTTTTGAGAGTCACTGTAATGGCAAAAACTGTGAGTTCTAGGATTCCAAGAGTGGGGCTGGCAGTCAGTGGGATATCTCTTGGTCTCTCCATAGTTGCTGCCATCACTACCAGCATTCTCTTTTGGGGAGTGGTAGAGACAGCAGGGACCTCATTCAAACTAGATCCTGGACAGAAGAACGTTTTCCTTTTGTGGTCTGAACCGTCTATATCTTTAAACTATTTCTTGTCAGTTCTGTCAGCAGCTACTCTCCTATCCCCAACCCCAGCTACATAACCTGCCCCTTCAGCTAAACTCACCTGTTGTGGGGCGCTTTTCTACCACCTGTTTTCTCCCACCACAGTCTTTTCTCTGCCAGGATCTCTCTTCTCCATGCGCTACACCCCTTCCAATATTCCTCCAGGGTGAACTTCTGCTTGCTCTTCGGTTCTTGGCATAAACAAGGTCAAAGCCAAGTAAATGCTGACCACTCAGGCCTTGAACAGCAGAGACCTCTCCACCCTCCGCCGCCAGCAATTTGGAGATATCCAAGTACTTTGAAATTTTTCCAAACTCATGAGTAAAATTGAAAACAACTTTTATTAAAAGTTGTAAGCATTGTTATCTGGCAGGAGGTAGAGACTTAAATACTTTCTTTTTTCAATTGCCAGAGGGAGTGTGGACTTGCCAGAA
Organism: Tupaia tana; assembly: GCA_026018925.1. Lineage (NCBI taxonomy): Eukaryota > Metazoa > Chordata > Mammalia > Scandentia > Tupaiidae > Tupaia > Tupaia tana. Next base: position 13,547,325 of record JAKSZU010000013.1, on the reverse strand, counting down.
AGAGAGAGAGTACGCACCAAGTCATCCCCTTTTCCATGGGGCGCAGGCACACCACAATCCCTTCTCCTTCATTTCTTCATCCTGTTGGGATTTTGAGCACACACACACACACACACACACACACACACACAACTGGCATGCCTCCTTCTCAAGCTGCTGGAACAAGGATTCAAACTGCAGTCAGCCATGCAGGATCCAGCTCCCTATGCACAACTTATAATCACTGAGCTCCAGAGCCAGCCCAAGACTTCACTTCTTCTTCAGAGTCCAGGAAAAAACCACCCCAAGGAGACACTTGGGAGATGTGTACAGAATTGGGTCTGTGTATTCTAAGAATATTGCTTTGTGAGTGAGAAGAATAAAGACATTTTAATGAAGGAGTAAGGGGGCTGGCCCCATGACTTAATAGTTAAGGGAGTAGGTCTCACGTGACCAATCACACAGTTCAACTCCAAACTCCATGTCTTAAAAAGCACATGGGGTGTGTGTATAAATGCCCCAAATTCCTACGAGATGGAGAAATGGAGAAGGGATCGCAGTGCCCCCATGCCTGATCATGGGGCAGGAGGAGGGGGGACTTTCTCCCTTTCTCAGTCTTTCTGTCTCTTTCTGACAAGCGTATGTGCCCTCTTGCAAATTTTTAAAAAATATATTTTTTTGATTAAAAAAATGAAGGAGGCAGGGAAGCATGTCTGTAGACTTCTTTTATTTCAGGTTATTATTTGGAAGAGTCACAGGACTGCCAAGACGTCTATGTCCCACCTTGACTTTGGAGCTGATTTACAGCCTCTATGGGTGGAAAAGAGGGACCAGAAACTGAGGAATTCTTTCATGGGAGATTTTGTGAGACTCTGCAGACAATCAGAGTTCTCTGGAATCCAAAGGAACAATAGTCAGCAACTCTATGAAACCCCAAAGAGCCTCAGCTTTTGTTCTCCATGATACATTCTGACCGGCTAATTGTAGGTAAGTGGTGAAACAATTGCCCTTTTAATACTTATTTGATGTCTAGTGATGTTACTGAGTTTTCCTGGTAGTTCCATAGATGTTTTAGCTAATCTTCTTGGGTTTCTGGGTAAGTAATCATACCACCTGGAATGAACACTCTTCCTTCTCTTGTCTTGTGGTTGTACTTTTCACTTCTACTTAATTCTGTTTTATGCCTTTTCACAACGAAAGAGCCCACAGTACAACCTAATTTGGTGGAATTATTAAAATGCTGTTCTGAGCAGCTATATAGTAGTGTTTTTTTTTTTTTTTTTTTTTTGGAGAGTTTTTTTTTTTTTTTTTTTTTTTTTTTTGCTATAGGATGCATGCGCTCGCCAGACAGACAGAGAGAGACATAGAGACAGAAAGCGAGAAATCACCCCCCAAGGGGGATGGTCACGCTGCAATCCCTTCTCCTCCATTCTCCTCTCGGGATCTTGGGCACGCACGCACATGCGCCCGGCGTGAGTTTAGAGCCACCGGGTCTGGGACGTGAACCGCAGTCGACTATGTGGGAGTCCAGCAACATAGCCATTACGCTAACTGCTAGTCCCTTATAGTAGTGGGTTTTAGAGCAAAGAGGTGGGGCGTTAGAGACAGAGTACACAGCTAAGAAAGCAACACAGCATTTTATGAGTGAAACAATGATGTCCCAAAGTACATTCGATTTCAGATACAAATCTTAAAACAGCAAAAAAATACATATATACATATCCATCCATGCATGCATGCATACACATGTGTAGATTTCAGATGCCATATTGGGTGGTTTTGGTGATGTGTTAAGTCAACAAAAATAACTCTCAGGCTCTCAGCCTGAAACTTGGTGGTCTAATTAATTGTGAACAGGACATTATTTTTAATAGACAATGAAATCATATATTTATCTATAAAAAGGTTAAGGGAAATATTTTAATTAAGATAAACACACATATAAACACATGCAATACTGAGGATTTGAGAGAAATTCACTATTATTTCAAATTTTACTATTCCTTTGTGGTCTGAAATGTAACCTAGCATACCCCGCACTCTGTTAATTAGCATGTACAATGCTTTTCCAGCCCCCAGAGCCACTTTACAGGCGTATGATCTCATTTGGGTCTCACAACAACTCTGTGATGTGGAACAATAGGAAATAGCATCTTTAGACCCTGCCCAGCCGTGCAACACTTCTCCTTGATGGGGCCTTGAGAGCTCACATACAAGCCCCTGGCTGGTGGTGACTTAGAGCCCCACCAACTGCAGCACCTCTTAGCATTCTCTGCATACAACTGTGTGCTGCCCCATGCTGGTGCACCTGGGCCCCTCTGGCCATGTGCTCTTTCCCAACTTGTCCAGCTGCTGAGCCCTTGTGCCTTCCAGAAGGGTCTTGGGCCAGCTCTGGCTCGGCAGTAGTGCACTGCTCAAGCAAAGCTGGATCCATATGGAAGCCTGGAATTCATTTCCCTGTAAGATCTACACATGCTGCAGCCTACACCCATGATCCTGGCTGGGAAGGCTAGGGGTGATCACAGCATGGGACTCTGCTGAGGAGGCCTGTCTCTCTCTCTCTCTCTCTCTCTCTCTCTCATGAAAGAAAAAAGACAGACAGGAAGGAAGGGCCTTCACTCTATTCCTGAAGACAAGGGACAATGGTGGGGGATGGTGAGCACAGGCAGTGGTCCTGGGGAGGGAGGGGCTCAGCAGTCACCACCTCAGCAGGCTGGTGGGGTCGACCCACAGCCTGCCGAGGGTGGCACAAGCTCAGGCCTGTAGTGGCCTCTGCCCCTTATGGAGGCGTCCCTGGCATCTTCATAATACAGCCCTACAGCACCCTAAGCTGAGGCCCCTGTCTAGACCTCTGTTCCTTGGTCAGCTCCCACCACTGGAGAGAACAATGCTGGACACTGACCCCCTGATATTGTCCCCCAACCCAGAGTCCCATCGGCTTATGTGTGTACGTGACACCTACTTCTTCCTGGAGGAAGAAGGGAAAGGACGTGAGTTTTGTTTGCTTGTTTATGAAGGAGAATAAAGCAGCAGAGCAGAGCAAATCAGGAGCCAAGTTCTACTTGGTAACAGCTCCTGTTTCCATATCACTTCCGCCAAGAAGCCTGCCCCTCAGGTCCCTTGCCTGGGCCCTGGGTACCCATCACCTGTGAGCTCTTACAGACTCTGCCCTTAGCCAGGTCTGAGTATATGTCATAAAAGGCACTCACTTGGTGACAAATAACAGAGGCCCAATTCAACACAGCATAAACGAAATGAAATGGAAGGAGATGGTGGGGGGGTTACTACATTAATTACTAAACAGCAGGAAAGGCTTGAGCGGAATCGAACCTGGAGTGGACTCGGCCAGGACTAATGCCGTCATGGGGTCTGTGTCTACCTCACCCTTGCTCCTCCCAGGGGTTGGCATTTTTCTTTCCTGCCATACCTGGCTTCTGTGGCGTAGGTGGTGAGCAGAAGAACAGTCTTCACTACAGCTTTGGTTTGAACAATCCTGGAGAAGGCTCTGGTATTCCTAGCTGGGATAACAGGTTGACTCCCAGACCAATCGTTGGGTGACAGAGATGACATAAGTTGATCCTCAGGGCCGTGGGGCTTGAGCTATTCTTGGAGTTGTATAGGCGGCACCAACACACCTAATGGAGAAAACCCATGACTGAGTAAGGCTTCTGGGAGGCAGTGTAATTGAGCTGTAATTGACTATTGTGACTTCACTGTCCACTCACTTGGCCACAGCTCCTTAAAGATGAGGACATCACTGTACATCTCTGCCTTAGCACAGGGCCTGGAATTCAGCAGGTATTCGCTATATATTTTATAAAGGAATGACTGAATGATGGAACCCATGTGTGGCAGCAGGAGTCTGATTAAACCAGGTGCCCAAACAGGCAGGCCTTGCTCAGGCATGACTGTAACACGGTCTCGGAGAGGCTTTCATGTAAAATGGAATTCAGAACCATGAGCTTCACACATCTGGGTGTTTTTTTTTTTTTTTTTTTTTTTTTTTTTACTCTCCAAACTGTGGGCCACATGGCAGAGTGAACCTGGAGCTCACGGACAGATGTCACTGTAAGCAGGGAAGCTTCAAGGCACCACTGGACCCTGAAGTTTCCAGCTCACTCCTCGATTGGCTATTCCAACTCCCGTCAATTTACCTCACCACTCTTCAGTGACCCTGGGAAGACAGATGCTCTGAATTTTTTAGAAGCCTCCATCTCTGCCAGCTGGTATCAAAGATCTCACATGATGGCTGAGTTAACTAAGAGAATCATTTTCCTTCATAACCTTCCTCTGTGGCAACATCACTGTCAGAAAATGCTTAAGCACTTTGTTTTCACCCTGTTTGCAAATAAATAATTAGGTCGACATGACTTTCTCCTGGCAGGTTGTTTACACTGCACTTTGCCCATGAGGAATGTTTTGAATCCCAGCAAATTAGGCCCTCTCCAAACGTGTTGTTTAAAATAATAAAGAACTCTCCAGAACATTTAAGCAGGACTGGAGGCTTTCCACGCCAACACCTGTGAGTCGCCAGCTGTTGCCATGGAACTTGGCCATGGAACTTCAGTGTGCTTTTCCTAACATTGGCTTGGCAGATGGCATTACATTAAGCAAGATAGTTAAAGTCCTAAAGAGAACCAGTTCTTGCCCATATGACTTACTGGATGGCGAATAAAGTCATCGCAGCATCTAGTAGAAAGAGGCGTTAGCATTGAACCAACATATAATCAAATCCCTTAATATATGAGCTGACTGTTCACAGGCTACTAAGACTTCACAATTCACAGACACTGTTTCGGAGTTCTATGGAGGAATTACCCTTAAAAAAAGAAAAACAAAATGAATGACTCTCATCTGGTGGCTGAGTAGGGTAGTATGGCTTTGCAGGAGAGCTGTTTACCTCAAAAGGAAATGAGACTATTTTAGATGTCTTGCTGACACTTAGAAGGCTTTGTGAGGATATGAATCATGGTGAAAATAGAACAATCACAGTTCTGTGCTTGATATTTCACCAAATACTGAGCTTCTTACACCCAAGACCTCCATGATAACGGATCATTTAAACATTGGTTGGTGAGGAGGACTGAATACTTAAGCTAATTCTGTGCTCTGTTTAAAAACTCTCTAAGAAACTATTTTTGGGTTTGTTTTATAAAGTTTATTTATTATTTTAATGAGAGAAAAAAAAGAGAGAGAGGAAGAGACAGGCACTCATGACAAGGTCTTGTAATCCTCTCCCCTGGGCTTCCAGCCATCCAGGGTCACACCATGGAGTATATGCGCACACACTCCATGTCTTTTAGGTCAGCCCAGGATCTCAACCTGACCGACTGGCCATGTAGCTACAGCACTGCAGACTACTGCCTTACCACTACTGCTGGCCAAAACTATTGTTTTCTTTTCCAAAGTAGGAGACAGACCCATTTACAATCTATGATTTAATAAACTTAAAGACTTTAGAATAGTAAAATAGTGCTAAATTCTGCCTTAGTTTCTACGTTAAATGCAATTCCGAGAAAAATCCTAGGGATTTCTTTTCTTTTTCTTTTTTTATCTTTCTTTTCATTTGTTTGTTTGTTTTCTGTAGGCCACACACACTCACGAGAGAGAGGAGTATGGCCATACTACCACAATACCTTTTCCTCTGTTCTCACAGGATTTTAGTCATATACTCACATGCAACAAATGTTTTTCAAGCCACCAGGTCTGGGATTCAAACAGTCGTTTGGCCGTGTAAAATCCAGCCACCTTTACCTATACAGCACATGCTGGCCTAGGATTTCTCTCTCTCTTTTTTTTTTAACTTAACAAATTGATGGTAGGGGACCAGCAGGTGGCGTGGTGGTTAAGGCGCTGGACATTCCTACATGGCTGACCACAGTTGAAGTCACGGACCTGGTGGCTTACTTTCTCACTTTCTCTCTCTCTCTCTGTGTCTCTCCGGTCAAATTGAAATATAATGAATGGATAAATAAAATTGAATAAAATAATCCTTTAAAAAAAACCAAATTGATGGTAAAGTTAATCTGAGAGAATAAGCTTTGAAACTAGTTAAGACAATTTTTTTTTCTATGAAGCCTTCATTTTACTTATTTTTAAATATTTTATGCTCATTTAATTTCATTTATACATTCAATCACTGTACATCATTTAGCTTGAGAAGTTAATTTTCCAACATGAATACATTTCACACCAGTCCAGTTGGGGAATACTATACACGTTATCATCAACAGACAATAATCCATTTCTGTGCCCCATAAATGTTTTGCCTCTCTATTTTTCTCCTTAATGTCTTTTCTCACACTCTCCTCCTTCTTCCACCCTCTTCCCATACTGTATCCAGTATCTATAACCATTTTCCATATTTATATATCCTCTTATCTTTCAGTTTCAGCCATAGAGTGTGAACGGTCAGTATATATTAAGTGGAGACATATAATGACTCTTCTTCATAACCTGGCTTACTTCACTCAGCAGTAAATCTTCCACATTTATTCACTTTTTAGCAATAGCCAGGGTCTTGTTGCTTTTTATGGATGAGTAGTATTCCATAGAGTATATGTGCCACACTTTTTAAATCCATTCTTTTGTTCACAGACATTTGAGTTGGTTCCATGTTTTAGCAATTGGGAATAATGCTGCAATAAACTTTTCTGACTAAGCATTCTCCTGTCCTTTGGGTAGATATCCAGAAGTCAGATTGCTGGATCACATGGTAGTTCTATTTGTAGATTTTCGAGAAATCTCCATATTGTTCTCCACAGTGGCTGGATCAATTTATCAGCAGTGTAGGAGAGTTCCCCTTTCACCACATCCCTGCCAGCACTTATTATTTATTCTTTTATTAATCTTAGTCATTCTGACTGGGGTTAGGTGGTTTTGATCTGCATCTCCCTTATGATGAGGGATGTTGAGCATTTTTTAATATGCCTTTTAGCTGTTCAAATGTCTTCTTTACAGATTTGTTTTTTCACCTCATTTTCCCATATTTTAATTGGGTTGATAATATTTTTTTCAGGTAAGTCACTTGATATCCCTGTGTGTTCTGGTTATCAGTCCCTTATCTGAAGCACAGTAGTTTACAAAAATGTTCTCCCATTCCAAGATTGTCATTTCTCACTAATTACTGTGTCTTTTGCTGTGCAGAAACCTCTTAATCTGATGTAATTCCACTTGTCTATTCCTGGGATTATCACCTGTGCTTTAGGGCTCTTAATTTGAAAGTCTTTGCCTGTCCCAATGTCTCCCAGAGTTTCCCCATTGTTTTCCACCAGTAGTTTTATAGTTTGAGGTGATAGATTTAGATCTTTGATCCATTGATTTTTGTCAATGGTGAAAGGTAGGGGTTCAGATTCATCTTTCTGCAGGTGGACACCCAGTTTTTCCAGCACCATTTTCTAAAGAGGTTTTCCTTTTTTCTACTGGATTGGCTGGTACCTTTCATCAAAGATCAGTTGGTTGTATGTTTTGGGACTCATTTCTGGGGTCTGTATTCTGCTCTATTGGTCCACATGTCTGTTGTTATTGTTGTTGTTTTACCAATGCCATGCTGTTTTGATTATCACAGCTTTGTAAAATATTATGAGGTCAGCAAGTGAGCTGTCTCCTACTCCACTTTTCTTGCACAGAATGGTTTTGGCAATATAGGGTCTTTTTATGATTCCAGATAAATTCTATGATTGTCTTTTTATATCTGCGGAGAATGTCTCTAGTACTTTGATTGTGATTGCATTAAATGTGCAAATTAATTTGGGTAGAATTGCCATTTTGATTATATTAACTCTTCAGAACTAGGAATGTGGGATATCCTTCCACTTAGTTAAGACAATTTGAGGAAGGAAGATAATAAGGGAATGTCGGAATGATCAACTATCAGCAAATGTTATAAAGTTATACTATTTTTAAAAGCATAGCAGAGACCTGCAGATGGTGTAATGATTATGTTGCTGGACTCCAATATAGTAAACCACGGTTCAAGTCCCAGAACCAGTTGCTTAAAACTCTGTTTCTCTCTGTATCTTTGGCAAGCACACACACCTTATAGCAAAAATCTCTCTCAAAAATAGCATAGCACAAGATCATTTCTTTTTTAAGAGAGATTTTTGCTGTAGGGTGATTCTGCTCACCAGAGAGACAGAGAGAGGCAGAAAGATAGAAAGCAAGAAATTGCCCCTCAGGAGAGATGACCACACTGTGATCCCTTCTCGCCCATAATCCCTTCTTATCCATTCTCCTCTTAGGATTTTGGGCATACACACATGTGCCTGACGTGAGTGTTAAACCACTGAGTCCAAGACTCAAACCACAGTGGACAACGTGGGAGTCCAGCAACATAACTATTACACCATCTGCTGGTCCCAGCACAAGACCATTTCTGTAAAGGAAAAGTACTCAGAAGGCATCTCTGTGAGCTACAGGACTTTAATATATGACAAAGATGGCATTTCAGATCAATGAACAAAATGACAGTTTATTCAATTAATGGTATTGTGACAACTGGTTACACATTTAGAAGAAAGTCAAAACTACTTAAACAAAAGTGAATTGTAGGTAAATTAAAGATTTATACATTCAAAATAAAATAAAGTGAAAGAAGAAAAATAAGGAAGTATATACAGAACTTTCTGTAACAATCTTGATGGGGGTTTTCTATTTGTGCATGTATGTGTATACACAGAGGCTGCGTGTGGTGTTCATTTTAGCCTCCATGTAATTCTAAGAGTGCTCTAAAACTGAATAGCAATATGTCACTCCCCATTTAAAATTCTGCAGTGGATCCAAACCATTTGCCTTAACAGGATAACATATTGAGCCCTGCACAATCTCTGCAACCTCGGGTCTTGCCATTTTCCACAGACCCTCCATGCATCACCTATGCCAAATTCTCAGTTTTTGAATAAGCAATCACCTTCTTGACCTCTGTGCTTTGTACATGCAATTCCCTCTGAAATGACCTTCTTTTGCGTCTTCAATTGAACAACTCCTATTCATCTTTCAAGACTAGACCAAACATCACCTCCTGTGAGAATCCTTTGCTTATCTTGCCAGGCAAGGCTGGATTCCCCTCCATGGTGTTGCAGCATCAGCACTACCTCCACTCAGCACTTAACCAACTAAGCTCTAATTGCTAACTTTTGAAAGAAGTATCTTGAGGGACCAGCAGGTGTTGTAACGGTTACATTGCTAAACTCCTATGTAGTCAACAGCAGTTTAAGTCCCAGGCCCAGTGGCTTAAAATTCACACCAGGTGCATGTGTTTGCATGCCCAAAATCACAAGAGGAGAATGAAGAAGAAGGGATTACAGCATGGCCATTCCCCTGAGGGGTGATTTCTCACCTTCTGACTCTGCCTCTCTCTATCTCTCCAGCAAGTGCATGCACCCTATAGTAAATATCTCTCTCCAAAAGAAGTAGTATCTTGATATATATAAAATTTACCTCTTAGGCAACAAATAAAATGGAACAGAACAGCACAAACTACTCAGTAAAAGTCTTTTTCTTCCCATCTCAAACATCCCTCCAGTCCCACTTTTCAGAGTTAACCTCTGTAACACCTCTCATGTCTCTTCAAAGAGATTATCTGTAGGTGCAGTTATGGATCTAAGTATCTGGCCATCCTTTCCTCACACAAATGGGAACATAGAGTATTTGTTTTCCAGCATGTTGTTCTTTATATATATATATTAAATGTTTGTTTTTGTTTTGTTGTTGTCACAGGGCACATGCATTCGTCAAAGAGAGACTGTGAGAGGAAAAGTGAAAAATCACCCCTCAGCAGGGATGGCCATGCCACAGACCCTTCTCCTCCTGAAATTTTGGATGCATGAAATTTTTGTGCCTGGAGTGATTTTCAAGCTGCCAGGTCCGGGCCTTAAACTGCAATTGTCCATATAGGAGTCCAGTGCCTCAACCACAATGCAACCTGCAAGCTCCAAACGTCTCATTCTTTATATAATTATCTGTTTTTACTTGTCTCCCTGAGCTGTCACATAGACATTGAAATGAAACACAGTCCTCAGAGTTATTCAGTACACATCCTGGACACAACAGTACAGCTGTCACCTTTGGTAAATTGGGAGTCCCTTAACCACAAAGACTGTGCCTATTACTATTTCTGTTTTTTCTTAATTATCGGGGGTATGTGTGTTTGCCAGTATTCCCCCACAATGGGGCATGGTCACACCACAACCCCCTCTCCTCCGTTTTGCCATCCTGTTAGGACTTGGGACACACATGCAAGTGTGCCTGGTATGTCTCTCAAGCCATCAGGGCCAGGATTGGAACAGTGTCAACCATGTGGGACTCGGCTCCCTTAACCACTAGGCTATGGGACCAGCTCTATCTTTTATTTCTATTGCATTTTACCTGTGCACCACCATCCAGTTCTGCAGATCTTATATTTAAAGCGTCAATGGGCTTAGCAGTTGGTGTGAAGGTTAAGATGCTGGATTCCACATGGCCTTCATAGTTTGAGTGCCAGACTGGGCAGCTTGAGAATTATACCAGAGGAGAGTGGAGAAGGGAGTGTGGCATGGCCATTCCCCCGGGGAGTGATTTCTCACTTTCTTTCTCTCTCTCTCTCTGGTGAGCACATGTACCCTATAGCAATAATAATAATAATAATAATAATAATAATAATAATAATAAACCCAGAAGCACATATATTAGCATATTAATGACTGGTTCAAAGGTATTTTGATAAATGCATTTTGATATTGATTGCTTTGGTAATTTTACATATTTTGCTGAATTTATTTTAAAACTTCCCTCTGAAAAGTTATTCTTAGGCTTCACTGGACTGTCAAAGGGGTCCATGGCCCAGAAAGGTACAATCCCCAGCCTTAGGGTGACTCGTTTCCTTGAAGAGACATCATGGAGCAATATCATAACGTCTGTCTATATATTTCTATGTCCTTGCTGCTTACTGTAGCTATTGGTATATGTAGTGCAATTGGAAAAGTCATGACATTTTTTCTATGCAAAAATGTATCATGACTTTTTCAACACCCCAATAGAATTTACTGGATGACTTAGAAATAGCTGAAATTCTTTAAATATGACACCTTAGGTTTCCTGGGCTACTAACATTCATTATCACATAAAATCTTCATATTAACACAGCTCTGATTATCCTACGTCAGTAAACACTTTTTCAAGCCATAAGTCAAAGTGGAGTCAGTATTAAAGCTAGTCCTCCTCTTCGTGATACGCTTGGATCTCTGTTAAGTAGAAAGGCTTGGGAATCAATTACTCTGACCGTTTACATCTGTGGCCTGATTCTAACGATAAGGACATTAAAACTCAGACTGGAAAAGTGTCCTGCTCATGGTCACAGGATGCAAGTGATAGACCTGAAAATTTGCTCTGAGAGTTTAGACTTTGAGACATGCAGCCCCTGAAGCTGTGATACTGAAGAGGAGACAGAGCAATGTCTACGTGAGGGCTAGCTGTGGTGGTGTAGGTGATAGCTTGCTGAATTACAGTTCTGGAAGGCACTTGGTGACCACGGTTCAAATCCCTGGGCCCGTCAACCTGAGACACGCTGAGCATGCATGAGAGGGCCAAAGATCCATCAAGCTAGAAGTCTGGAGGAAGGGGATAGTGGCATGACTAGACTCTGTGACTGGTGCTTCTCTCTCTCCCCTCTGTCTCTTTCTCTCTCTTGCTCTCTGTTTCATGTGTGCACTCATACATTACCATAAATAAAGAAAAGACATGTTTAAAAAAGTAGACATTTGGGACCAGCAGATGGCATGGAGGTTAAGGCACAACCCCACATGACTGACTGCATGGTTCAAGTACTGGACCCGGCAGCTTGAAAACCACTCTGGGCACATGTGACTACTTGCCCAAAATCCTGAGAGTAGAATGGAGAAGGAATTGCAGTGTGGCCATTTCCCTTGGGGGACTGATTTCTCTCTTTCTCTCTCTGTCTCTGTCTCTCTCTGGCATATACATGCACTAGCAAAAACATAAATAAATAATTTTTAGAAGTACACATTTAAGTAAAACTTTGGGAAATACTAGAAATTCCTTGGGGAACATATTGCTTTATGACTGCGTAATTACGCCAGGTTGCCTACTATATTGTTTAGGATACTTTGAGATGCAAGTAAAAGAAAGCCTGACTCAAATTGGTGTAAACTAAAGGGGCATTCATTGACTCCCCTAACTAGAAATCCAACTGCAGACATAGTTTCAGGATTTGCTTTATCCAGGGACCTAAGCTCATTTCTCTCCACTTCCCTTGGCTCCACACTGCTCTGGGAGTTTGCCTCACCCCCAGTTTCTTTTCAATAGCAAAGTGGCCATTGCTGGTTCAGGCTTAATCTTTACATCCTACCCGTTTAAGGAAAAGAAATAGCTGCCATCCCAGCCTTCCCAGCAAGAGTCTTAAGAGTCACCTTGATTGTATCAGCTTAGGTGACATTCCACCTCTGAGCCAATGGCTGTGACCCGAAGACTAGAACACAATGGTCAGCTTCAGTCTGCCATGCCCTGCTTCTGGAGCTTCTGCCCAAATGGAAATCTCATGGGTGGATGCAGTATGAGAGTCAGGGCACTATTAGTAAGGGCAACGTGGGAATTGACTCAGGGAGGCAGCCAACAAACCCATTCATGATGTTCCCTGATGGGCAGCTTTTCCTGCTACTGTAAGACTCAAGGCAAGGAAGCCTTTTTTTTTTTTTTTTTTTTTTTTTTTCTTTTTTTGGAGAGGTTTTGGCTATAGGGCACGTGCGCTCGCCAGACAGACAGAGAGAGACAGAGAGATAGAAAGCGAGAAATCACCCCCCAGGGGGGATGGCCACGCTGCAATCCCTTCTCCTCCATTCTCCTCTCGGGATCTTGGGCACGCACGCACACGTGCCCGGCGTGAGTTTAAGCCGCCGGGTCCGGGACTCGAACCGCGGTTGACTACGTGGGAGTCCAGTGACATAGCCATTACGCTAACTGCTGGTCCCAGGAAGCCTTCTTCACCCTACAGATTTCCAAGGCTTCCTAGAACACTCATGTGTGTTCACCAACCAGTCTAATCAGCCCAACTGAAATACCTGGGTTTTTCTTTTCTTTTCTTTTCTTTTCTTTTCTTTTCTTTTCTTTTCTTTTCTTTTCTTTTCTATTTTCTTTCTTTTCATCTGCCTATCCCATCTCCACTGGATACTGCCATTCTGATGAAGTGTTGCCAATACTTAGACCAGAGATTGCCTTCCCACCACCTTCCATGTGTCACTACAGCCTTCTCAAAACAGCCCTTTGGTCAGTCTACTCCAAAAAGAAAGAGAATGTTCATTTGTTTTACAATCTGTCAGAGAGATCTCAAGCATAGGTCTTAATACCTTAGTATTTTAAAGAATTTTTAAAGACATTGGTTTTTCAATTTTTTTCTGTATGAAAAGATTTGGGGAACAAATATAAGGTTATCTCACTAGGGAGAACTGACTCTTCTCCAATGTTCATGTCTTTGTTATCAAGCCCAGTGGGGCTGCCTGAATCTATCTCCCTTAGGATAAGGCTCTTCAAGAACTTGAATGGGAACATATATTTATACACACATATATAATATATAACATATATATAGATATATAATTATAAATGTACAAGATTTATACATATGCTTTCAACCTTTAGCTGAAATTCAGCATTTCTTTCAATTATGAATATATACAACCAACTACAACTGCAATCGCACTGCTTGTAGTTCTTCACCAATAGAAATCTCGAATATTTTCATATGCTCTACCATTGCTCCAGATAGTTACTCCTCAGTGCTTCAGAATTCCGGTAATTAGCCAGGCGCTCTAGTGCCCACCCTATGGCAGAATTCCAGGAATTACTAAACTCACCACTAGATCTTTCTTTTTCTTTTTCTTTCTTTTCTTTTAAGCTTCCTTGTTGATTTCTTCCATAAGACAGACATACAGCACACCAAAAAGGTCTCAGTGCTGTGATATAACTCCATCCTCATCCAGCCCCAGATCATGGACACACATGTAGGGTCCTTAGGGACCCGGGACCTTTCCAGGTGGGTCAGCTTCACAGGTCATTGGTTTACCACTGCACCACCATCAGTCCCCAGATCTTATATTTAAAGAGTCAATAACAAAGCATACATATTAATATATTAATGGCTATTTTAACAGTATTGCAATGAATGCATTTTGATTTAAAAAATCGATTGCTTTGGTAACCCTATGTATTTTGCTGAATTTATTTTTAAACTTTACTCTGAGAAGTTACTTGTAGACTTCACTGGACTGTCAGAGGGATCCATGGTCCTGAAAGATACAATCCCCAGCTTTAGGGTGACTTGTTCCCTTAGGGGAGACATCACAGAAAACTATCATGTCTTTTTACCTAACAATCACATGAGGTCTTCAGTACTATAAATATAGGATCTGATCATCCTCCCTCCCTGCTGCCCCATACTCCACACTCCTGCCCTCAAAAGGAAAACTGCAGACAGGGCCCCTTCCCTGGGCATCAGCCACACCAGTAGCAGGCCCTCAGTGGTCAGCGGTTCCTTGTCACAGAAGCAGGTCAGTGCATCCCATGCAAGCTCTTGAGGTACTTCAACTTCACACTCTATGACCCCAAATGAGCTCCTTTGTCCTTCCCAAGTAAAGATTAAGTAAAAATATTCAAAAGGTACAAATGCCTCAGTTTCCTCAAGGTTGCAAATTGTTTGGAAAAATGCATTGTTCCAGCAGTGTGCTCATTCCCCCATTCACACACAATTTCTTTTTAACCAAGAGTGGGGGGGTGAGAGGGAGTCATCTAAATGTGAATCTAAGTCATTGATAATCTAATTACCATTAGCTCCAATATCTCCAGAGTTTTCCATTTCTTTCCTCTTTTTCCTTCTTACTTGCTAATTTTCAGTTCTGTTTCTGAAACCTGTCTCACTGTTTCTCCGCCTTCCACTGTGTGTTAGAGAGTTTCAGAGGAAAAAAAAAAATCACCACCCCGACACGTCCAAATGCTTATCACTGTCGCCGGCAGCACTTTTGTATAACAATTCAAGCTACAACGTCCTCCGTTTCGACCTCGAATCGTTTATAAAGGCAGGTCTCTCCCTGACGACGCGGGAAGAGAATAGGCGGCCAGCGTGGGTGGTCCGGGGCTGGGAGCCCAAACTCGGAGGGAGCCGATGACATCATGGATTCACATGGCAAGTTTATGAAGCCGCAGTTCAGCTTTCCCCTGCCTAGGCCAGAGTTGCCTGCATTATCTTTGCTAGAGCATTCAACGCCAGACACGGCACAAGAATACTTGGACATGATATTTCTCAACCTGACGTTAGAAAAGATTTGAAGATTTACCAGCATTCGCAGGGTACTTCTGAAACACTCTACGTTAGGGGGTGGGGGGTGGGGATCATCTCACCGGAATGATTTTGCAAACTGGCACACCAATCCTTTTGCCTGCTGAATTGCTAATTCTTTTTTTTTTTTTTTTCCCCTCCTTCCCCAAAGGATTGCTATTGGTCTTTTCTCAGACTCCTGTTAGGCAGTCTGGGCTAGCACAGAAGGGAACCAGACAACCAGACAGACACCACTTTCTGCGTGGACCTGCAGAAATTTCAGCTGGGGGTGAGGTTTTATGTGAACACAAGTTACACCAGACATACGTGGAGTTTTCATGAGATTTCAAGGCTAGTGAAGAACGCCTGCCCCTCATAAGAGAACGCGCCTGAATTCCAGCCTAGAGACCCACACAACTTTCTGCTCAAGATGCACTCTACCCAAACTGAGGTGAGAGGAAGGTTTCACCGGGCAAACCTTGATCTTTCTCCCGTGCATGTCAGCTGCGATGCATAAGTGCCGTTTCTTTTATCTGAGTATCTGATCTGCTCCATGCAATTACTCCGTCTTTCCTACTACCTCGTGTTATTTTAATAACAAATGTATTCGTTATGATTGGAGATCGACTCCGACAATAACTATGATTCTCCTCCTCAACCAAATAATGATCATTTCTAGCTATCACCACTTCAGAATATCCTAGCACTTAAATGCTGAGTACAGTCACCCTACCTGAGTTTAATTCTTGGTTTTGTCTCTGGATAGTTTTGTGACCTTGGGCAAGTTACTTAACCTTTTTGTGTCTCAGCTTCCTTGTCTGAAAAATGGGATCATAGTGATTAGTGTCTGGCCCATAATGTTCTGTGGAGAACGGATGTGTTAATACCTGTAAGATTCCTAGAGTAACAGTGCATGGTAAATGTCGAATGAATACTAGCTAATTTTTATTACTATTATGATTGCTAACATCTGTCTTTTACTTTTAGTGATTGACCTTTTCTAACATCTTGCCCAACCCTGTGGAAGGGACTCCCCACCAAGCACCTTTTCTTAGTACAAAGAGATTTGAGTGCAGAAGTCTAAAATTCTTGTCTTCTATTCCCAGTGAAAATGAACACTGAGACAACATTCAAAATAGGGGGCAGCATCCAGAATGCCTTAAGAAGATTTATTACCATTTAAAAGGGGGTGGGGAAAGCACCATCAACAAAGGGAGGCTTTGAGTTGCTTTTTCTGACCATGAGTATAGCATTGGAAGCAACAAGAGAATTCGTTGTCATAATGCCGGAACCCAAAATGACAACACACCTAGTCGAAAAGATTTTTTTTTTAAGGAAGAAAATTTGAAAGGTTATTTACTTTTTTCTTCCATGAGAGAGAGACACACACACAGAGAAACAGAGAGAGAGAGGTACCTCCCACAGGGTCTGCATGCCATGATCCACTCCGGGTCCAGCCAGCCAGGATCACAAGCACAACACAGCACGATGGGCTAAGGGAAGTCCTAGGACACAAACCCAGAACCTTTCCCACGTGGCTCCAGTTGCATTACTGCTGCACCACCACTTGGCCTCTAAAGATGTTAACTGGCTTTTGTGTGTGTGATTCTAAAATTGAACAATCCTTTATAAAATAGAATGAGTTTTTCAGTGAGCTGAGCATAGACAGTTGGCTTCAGAGACAGAAAAGGGCTGAGGAAAACAGAAACTGAGAAAAGTGGCTCAGTTTTTCTTCAGTTCCCTTCCCTGTAAGGCTTAAGCAGAGGAAACTTCCTTATCATGCCAGCTAAAATCAGCCCATTTGGAGACTGGGCTATTACCTCTCTCCTGATTTCTTCGAAGGTCAGGTAAACAACTTTAGTTTGGGCTTGGTGGAATGGAACCTCAGCAAGAGTAACTCCACGTTGGATTGGTCTGTTGGGCTAGTGCAGGAACTCAGTCTAAACCGGTGGCCTCCTGTAAATTGTATTTAACCATAGCAGAGCTGCACAGTGACACACTGCACAGCTGAGCCACAGATGCCCCTGAGCCTCTCTGCGATCCAATGAAAAACATCTGATTCCCTCAGGAAAGTTGCCAGGAAGAATTGATCAGCCAATGAATTGTACTTCTTCTAAACTTTGGCACCTACAGTATTTCTCTTCAAGGGCATTGGAAATGACTTTTTCATGGAGAGAGCTGGAAGGAGAACCAGATGGGTCAGGACAGAGTGGGAGGGGAGGGGAGAAGGGCTTGCAAGTGGGTGACCAACTGGCCCAGATTTTCATCACAGCCGCCGACTGACTGGCTATGGTACCTTCTTTCAGCCTTAGATTTACCATCTGAAAAAGAATGGAGAAGAATGGGATCTGCCTCCTAGGGTTGTTTGGGAAGATCAAATGGGGTGTTACATGTGTAAAAGGATGCCCACGTTTAACCAGGTTTGCTATGAAAACCACAGTGACAAAATAGGTGAGGGTTGCTTCTCTCTTTTTCTCTTCAGAAAAAGCAAATCAGTTTTTCTGTGGCGAATGAATGACTTGAGATTATATTAACAAATTGTAAGGTCTAGTGAAAATAGAAAAGATAGTCTTGGGATTGAGGATAAAGGTGGTGCAGGGTGAGACCATTATAAGATGGAAGATGAGATGAGATAGTGGGAGAAGTATCATGTAAACAGAATTTCTGGAGCGGAATCCTGAGGACTTGTCATAGGGGAAAAGGTAATGCTAGCTAAGGGCATGGAAAGAAGAATCAGAAGAGGGTTTTGATAGGAATTCTCAGCCTAGCCCCCAGTGTTGAGGCATCCTGTGCTTCAGGAACGATTGCCGGATGATGATTTCATTTTACGCTGTGAGCAACTCTGCACCATCAGCCTGAGCTGACTCTGCAGTGGATGAGACACTTCACAGGCCTCCGGAACTTGCTCTGCTGCTGTCCTTGGGTGCCTGCTCCCTTGGTGAGCCTCAAAGGACTCTCAAGTGCTAAATGAAGTGAGAGGTGGGATGAGGTCTTACACTGGACAAGGTCAAGATTGGACTGAATCAAGAAAATACTAATCACTGAATGGGGATGGTGGTCTGTGAAAATGAGTGCGATGGGATGAATGTTTGTGATCCCCCAACCCCATTCTCATGTTGAAATCCTAACCCCCATGTGATGGTATAGGAGGTGAATGCTTTGGACAGTGGTTAGTCATAAGGGTGGAATTCTCATGAATGGGATGAATCCCCTTATAAAAGAGACCCAAGGGAGCTGTCTTACCCTTCTACCATGTGAGGACAGTCAAAAGGCACCATCTGTGAACCAAGAAACGAGCCTTCGCCAGACACAGAATGTGCCAGTAGCTTGATCTTCTTGATCTTGGACTTCCCAGCCTTGGGAACTGTAAGAAATAAATTCCTGTTGTTTATAAGCCATCCAGTCTACGGTATTTTGTCAGAACAGCTTGACTGGACTAAAGCAACTCTTACAAATGGAAAGTCCTTTGCATGGTGCCAGACAGTGAGGGGCTGTTACTGTTGTTTTCCATAGTTGCTAAGAAAAACTTTAAATACAGCTATAAATGCAGCCCATTTTTTTGTTTTTTGTTTATTTTTCTATTTTTTTAAAAGTGGTTACTGGAAGGCAACTCTCTGAGGCAAAGCATCACCTAAATTCTCATGGAAATTTCTACACAATTCCATATCCTTAGAGATTTTCATCTTGAATAGAGGGATAGGTTTATAGATACTTGCTTGAATATTTGTAGATTTCACTTAGATTTAACATTTCATT
This sequence comes from Tupaia tana, assembly GCA_026018925.1. NCBI lineage: Eukaryota > Metazoa > Chordata > Mammalia > Scandentia > Tupaiidae > Tupaia > Tupaia tana. Next base: position 13,528,289 of record JAKSZU010000013.1, on the reverse strand, counting down.
ACTTTGCCCTTTTTCAAAATTCTAGATGAAAGGTCAAGTTTTAAACTTTTTCCCCAGATAAAGCTTCTGCTGGTAATAGGAGCCATTCATAATCTTCCTCTGATGGACGGTCTTTCTTAGTCATTTTATTTAGAACATGCAGGGAAGGTTTCAAGCCACTGGGTCTAGAAAAGATGGCAAAAGGTGATGGCCAGACCAGACACAAATTTCATCTTGTTTTTCCAATCACTTTTCTTTGCACTGTATAAATCTTCCCTTCAACAAAGCCCGTACCTAATTTCGAGAATTAGGTGAGAAAACAATCATGTAAGCTAGTATTAAAACTAGCTCAAAACAACAGACATTTACCAAAAAGTTTGTGAGAGAGTGGGTAGTGGTATAGCAGTAACAATGGGAAGGTGCTGGTTCACGTTCAGGGACCTCCCTGACACACCAAGCGCGTGTGTGCCATGATCCAGGGCTGGTTGAGGACGGGGGTAGGTCTATACCTGTACCCTTTTGGGTGGGCCTGTGTCTCTGTCTTTCTCTTTCTCTCTCTCAGTCTTCCTTTCTCTTGGAAGAGAGAAAGAAACTTTAACTAAAAGTTCATGGAAATTAAAGTATGAGTTTATTTTGGTGCAAAAATATTTAAATTCATGGATAGTATTTTGACATGGAAATTAAAGTATGAGTTTATTTTGGTGCAAAAATATTTAAATTCATGGATAGTATTTTGACAATATGCATTTGTCATGAACTTTTTGAAGGCTCTCCAAATTATCTCATAGTTTCTGATGGTTAGGAATTTGGGGGCAGCTTACCTGGGTGGTTCTGGCTCAGGGTCTCTCAGATTATAGGCTACATGGCCAGGAGTTAAGCTACTTTGCAGCTCGCATATGGGCTTATGAACAGGTCTCAGTTTTTCACTGATTATTGGCCAAAGATATCAGTTCCTCACCGTGTAATCTGTCTGGTGTCCTCAAGATGTGACACCTAGCTTCTCACAAAGTGAACGTTCCAAGAGAAAAAGTTCAAGATGGAAGCCATAGTCATTTCCAGCAAAATCTCAGAAGTTACATGCCCTCACTTCTGCTGAATTTTATTACTCACAAAGAGCTGTGTGCTGTGGAAATGGCTACATGGGACGCTAGTACCAGGAGACAGGCGCCACTGGGGGCCATCTTGAAGTCCAGATAACTACCAAAAGGAAGTCTTTCACATTTTCTTTTCTGTTTTTTTTTTTTATTTGTTTGTTTGTTTTGTTTTGTTTTGTTTTTGAGAGAGATTTTTTTTGCTATAGGGCAAGTGCACTTGCCGGAGAGACAGAGAGACAGAAAGCAAGAAATCATCTCTCGGGGGGATGGCCACTCCACATTCCTTCTCTATTCTACTCTTGGGATTTTGGGCATGCACACACATGCACCCACAGTGAGTTTCAAGCCACTGGGTCTGGGACGTGAGCTGTGGTCGGTCATGTGGGAGTCCAGAGATGTAGCCATTATACCATCTGCTGGTCCTATCTTTCACATTTTTAATTCTTGTTGTCCTCAAAACACACACAGACACACACACTTTTTACTTTTTGCTACTAAAACTTAATTTCTATTTTTGTAAAGGGGTGATGATACTCACGTATATTAACTTCTTTTTACCCCACTGGAAACTTCACTCATGTCCTGTAATTATTTATTCGATAAGCAGAGTTTCAGGCACAAAAATAGAAAGCCAGGATAGCAACCAAGACATAAGCAAGTCAGTGTATTTTCATGGTGAGTGCTTCCTGCCTCATGCAGATAAGATTGGTTCTACATTTCACGTAAAATTGCATAAGGACCAAGCATCACAGCACCCTTTCAGTTTGCTGGAGCCCATCTCACTTGCTAGCAGCTATGACAAGAAGAACCGGGGACAAAAGAAAGGCTGCAGTACTGTCCTCCCACAGCCAGCCAGGAAGCTCCCTAACAGCAGGGAGCAGTTTGAGGGTTCACTTATATGTCTCTCCACACAACGATGTCCAAAAGAGGTGATAATTTTTTCAAAGAATCTCTTCGGTTCATAAATATTTTTAGATTTTATAATGATTCTACAGTTTAGGGTCAAATTTGCAGTACGACGTCCATTCTACTTATGTTCTTCCCTCTTGATCATCTCTCGCAAAATCATACTCTCGACACTGACGCAGGAAATAATTTAGTCCAAACACTTGTTCCACTTCATAACCAACATGCTGAACTTGTTTCCTTTAGAACCCTCATTCTTACTTCTCACCCTGGTTTAGTTAAATAGTCTTAAAGTAAATTTTTGTTTATAGCTGAAGAAAAAAAAAAAGCACAATAATAGCATCCATCAGCTCAGACCAAGTTTTAATAAATGGCAAGGGACATCAACTAAATTATCTAGATGGTCATTTTTCAGTCAAAAATTTTAAATGTTTCTCTTTCTCTATAGCATCAACACATAAGGGTGGAAGTTATATTGGGGATTGCCAAAGGCAGTGGGGGTGGTGGCTGGAGAAAAGAAATGGGGAGTTCTTGTTTAATGGTGTCTTAGTCCATTCGGGTCACTCTAATAGAATACCATAAGCTGCCTGTAAACAACAGAAATGTATTTCTCACAGCTCTGGGAGCTAGAAAGTCCAAATCAAGGCACCAGCAGATTCAGTGTGATGAAGGCCCCCTTTCTGATCCAGAGATGATATCTGCTTGCTGTGTCTTCAATAGTAAAGGGGAAGATGGCTCTCTGGAGCCTCTTTTATAAGAGCAATAATCTCACTCATAAGGGCTCCACCCTCATGACCTGATCACCTCCTACAGGTCCCACTCCCTAACACCATCGCACTGGGGGTAAAGTTTCAACATATGAATTTGGGGAGGGTATAAATAATCAGACCGTAGCAAATGGGTATAGAATTGAGTTTGAGAAGATCAAAAAGTTCTGGAGATAGGTGGTTGTCCCAGCCCGCCGGACAGTCGAACAGGTTCCCTGGGGGAGGGAGTGAGAGATGGGACAAACACACGCACACACACTACGAGATGCTGATCAAGTCGTCTTCTTCCGTCTACTTCCATTTATTGAGGAAAAATGGCGAGTTATATACAGCTGGTGGGCACCAATTGGTTGCCCGAAATGCAAATGAGATAGAACAGCATGAACCAGTCATTGATGTGGGCAGATCTCTCCTGTTGCCTAGAAACCCAACCACTTCCGGAGAGAACGGCTGGTCACATGATTTCTGAGAAACGGTTTGCTCAGTGAGGAAGTGAAGCCTAATGGTTTCCAAGATGGTGGATAGCTCAAGATGGCTTCTGTATGCAGTGCTCGCCACAGGTGGTGGTAGTGACACAATAATGTGAGAGTACTGAATGTCCTGAGACTACACTTAAAAATGGCAGAAAGATAAGTGTTATGTGTACTTGAGTGCAAAAGCAGAAGTGAAAAACAGAAAACTCGCTTAGTTCTAACATAAAAGGGGGTATCAGAGCGGAACTGTGGGATTTCACATTAGCAGTAACTGACGGCTCTCCCTGCTCTCCCCCAGACCTCCACTGAGCCATCACACAGGAGAGAAAAACATTTGAACCTCATGTGATTTGTTGTAGACCACACCCAAATTTTCCTGCTTACTTCCTAAACAACCAGAAACTGAACCTTAATGTAGGAGACAGGAGGAGGGTGCAGCTCTATTCTATCTTTTTATTAGTATTGTTAAAGTTTATTTACTTCTTTCAGAAGCACATGGGCATGAGAGAGAGAGAGACAGTACCTCCCCGCCCCCCGTCCCACACACACACCAGAGTCTTTATCCCGCAATTAACCTCCAGCTCCACCCAGCCCCAGATCATGGCCATGCATAAAGGCAAGTCTCTGGATACAAACCCAGAACCTTCTCACGTAGCTCTGCCTCAAAGAGCATTTGTGTCATTTAACTGCTGCAGCGCTGTCTGTCCCCCTCTGTTCCATCTTAAGCCAGTATGGCTCCAAGTCTGAATCAGTGGTTTGTAACTCATTGTGATCAGAATTAGCCGAGGGGCTTGCAGAACCCACAGGTACTTGAGGCCCCCATCTCTAGGGACCCATATTTACTAGGTCTGGGTAAGAGTCCAACATCAGCATTTTAAACTGTTGGTGGTTCTAATGTGCCATCAGAGATGGTCTTGCACATTCTCCATGTAGAGCGTGATCAGCAGAGTGAGTTTTTTGACTCTAGAGGTCAATGCCCATCCTCCCTGGACAGGCTCAGCCTCTGGGCCATCAGGAGGCGACTACAGGTGCCGCACCACTTCCTAAAGATGGCTACACTGTTCTCCAGGGCTTTCTTGCAGGTCTGACAGGCACTTGGCAAGATCTGAAGCTGATGCTGTCTTCATCTCCCCTGAAGCTGTCAGTTGAAGGTTCTCAGGCTCCAATTCCTTTCTCGAATGATCCTTAAATGTTTGGCGACTGAAATACCCAGCTCATGGGCTAGTCCCACCAGGACGCTTTCAAGAACAATAGCACACAGGCAGGCACTGACGGCCACATCACTCCTGTCTCTGTGAGATGCCATCAGCTCTAAGAAGCCTCCAGAGTTCAGAAATACTAAACTGTGAGAAGAATGTGCATTTTAAATGGACAAAAGAGGGTGTTAATACGTAGCATGAATGGAATGCCTACCATAGTTATTGTGTTAAGATTAAATAATCTCAGAATTGCACATGATTACATGATTTTATAAAAAGATAAAGCTGAAGCTCAAAGACAAAGTCTCGTTCAAGCCACACTGCTAAGGACTGTGTAATCTAAAACGTGTGTTTTTCCACAGGCCTTGGTGTCCAGCACTTATCCGAGGGAAAGGGGTAAGGAAGTGGGAGACAGGCCAGGCCCATACCAAGACAGGTGCTGTTCAGGATGGGACCCTAGATCCAGCAGAACACTGAAGGGCCAAGCAAATGGCCTGAAGAAAACAAATGCCAAGGAGTGCAGGAGGCATGCAGTATGGCCCATCCAACCATGCCCAGAGCTGCTCTCAGACTCCGCCTGGCAGAAGGGTTCTTTGAGAAGTTGAAGGATGACTCAGAAGGACAGGGAAGATGGTTTAGGGATAGAGGCGCCTACTTGATTTCTATGTGGCACGGGATGATAGATCTCTATTTAATATGGTGAAAGTTCCTTTGAGGAACAAAAACACTTTCAGGCTGGCCCTTCATTCTAATTCTCCCTTGCCAATGCTGTGCCCAGAGGCTTGAGAGGACAGTCTACTGAGTGTGATGTCACCACTGAGGTACTGTCTGGTTCTTATTCAGTGGCTTAAGGAAACTGATAAATTTGCCTGACAAACAGAGCTCTAAATACAGTCACATCTTGCACATGCAGGTTCTTGAGCAGAATAAAAGACATCTTGTGGGCATTTGAAAACTGATTGGAAGATTCCCGATTTGCTTTAAATGCTAGAATCGAGAAGGATCTGCCTCAACTCTAGTCCTTGTTCTTAAAGCTCCTGGGGAAAGAACAACTTGGTGAATTAAAGATAAGAAATAAGAAAGCAACAAGTGGCCTGGCAGTTAGAGTGCTGGACTCCCACATGGTTGACCACAGTTCGAGTCCCAGACCTGGCAGCTTGAAAATCATGCTGGACACATGTGCACGCACGCCTCAAATCCCCAGAAGTGGAATTGAAGAGAAGAGGTTGCTTCATGGCCATCGCTTATGGGGAGGGGTGATTTTTCATTTTCCTTCACACAGTCTCTGTCTCTCTCTTTCTGGAGAGTGTATGCGCTGTATAAAAAAAAAAAGAAAGAAGATGAAAACAGCAGTGCTTTGGTTTATAAGGTTCTTTCCTCCTGTTTCTATTCACTGGAGACTGGATATAACCTGGTTATTAGAAGAAGGAAAGGAAAGACTAATTCAGTTTATTAATAATTAAAAATACTCAGTATTTACAAACACATACTGCCTGTGGGCACTGTTATAAACACTTAACATCAATTAGTTCATAAAAGCTCTATGAGGTAGGTATTATTACAGATCCCATTTTACAGATATGAAAACTGAGGCACTGAAAGATTGAGTAACCTGCCCAAGGCCATATAGCTAGGAATGATAAGAAACTGAACAAGTATCTAAACTCAGCATCTCCATTCTTAACAGAACATATAAATTGAATACTATACAGATGCAATTATTTGTATTCCAGCTTCTTCCCTGACAACTTATGTTTATATAGCATTTAAACTATTTTTTTGAGAGAGTTTTGCTCACCAGAGAGAGAAAAATAGAAAGCTATAAGTCACCCCCCCACACCGGGGGCGGGGGGGAGATGGCCACACAATTGCTTCTCAATTCTCTTTTCAAGATTTTGGGCATGAATGCACATGCACATGCTTTGGGTGAGTTTCAGGCTGCCAGGTCCAAGATTCGAACTACAGTTGACTATGTGGGACTTCAGTGCCTTAACCACTACACCACCGCTGGCCCCACATTTAAACTATTTTCTTTTAAGAGAGATTTTTGCAGTAGGATGCATGTACTTGCCAGAGAGGCAGACAGAGACAGAGAGACAGAAAGTGAGAAATTACCCCCCAGCAGGAATGGCCATGCTGCAATTCCTTCTCTTTCATTCTCCTCTTGGGATTTTGGGCCCACATGCACACACGCCCAGCTTGAGATTTTTAAGCCGCTGGGCCCGAGACTTGAACTGTGATTGACTACATGGGAGTCCAGCAATGTAACCATTACACCATTTGCTGGTCCCCCCCCCCCAATTAAACTATTTTAATAATCACTTTTACTTATTAAAGCTTGGTATGTTTTTATAGATATATATATATTTATGTCACCACCACCATCATCAAAATATAGAAGGTGTCTTATGCTACTTTGCAGTCAGTCTCAAATCCAACCTGTCCCCAGCACTCTACACATTTGCTTTCTGACACTACAGATACGTTTAGCGTTTTCTAGACTTTTCACAAATGTAGTGATATTACATATATATTATGTATATATAAAACATATATGCATATATATGTGTATGTGTGTGTGTGTGTGTATAAAGTTTATTCATTTATTTCTTCCCTAAGAGAAAGACAGAAAGGGGTGAGGGGAAGGGACAGGATTCCAACAGCATCCTGACACTGCAGTTCACCCCGTCCTTCAGCCAGCCCTGCGTCAGAGGGTAAGCCTGTGCTGAGCATACTCAGGCAGGTCTCTGGACTTGAACCAGAAACTTTCACCTATGGATCAGCCTCACAGAATAATGCTTCTCTGCTGTACCATGGTCCAACCCCTGTACTGCATATTTTTTAAAAACTAGGTTTCTTTGGCTGGGCATGTTTGTAAAATGTAAATATGTTGTACGTGAGAGGTTTGTTCCTTTTTTATTGCTAAGTAGTCTTTTAGTGTATGAATATTCCATCATTCATCATACAGTCAGCTGCTTATGGGCATTTAGGTTGTTTTGAGTTCCTGGCTATTCTAAATTAAGTCACAACGAACTGTCAGTACAAGTCTTTGCGTGGACATATGTCCTCACTTCTCTAGGGTAAATATGTAGGAATGGAAAAGCTGGATCTTATTGTTAAGCGTATGTTTAACAGGCACTGCTTTTTCATAGAAAACTGCCAAACTGCTTTCTGACATGGTCCCACCAGCAGTACAGGAGAGCTCCAGTTTCTCTGTACTCTCACCAGCACTTAGTGCTTTCATTTCAGTCATTCTTATTGGGGTGTAGGGATAACTCCTTGTGGTTTTAGTTTGTTTTTTCCCTAATACTTAAGAATACCAAGGATATTTCCATGTGCTTATTGGTCATTTGTGTATCTTCTTTTATGACATGTCTGTTTCAATCATTTGTCCATTCTCTTTTCTTTTCCTCTTTAATTACCGGGAATGTGTGTGCTCCCCAGAGAGAGAGAGAGAGAGAGAGAGAGAGAAAGCACACACCACCTCGCACCCCAAAGGTGCATAGCCACTCTGTAATCCATTCGCCTCCACTTCTTTATCCCATCAGGATTTGGAGCACACACACACGCATGCGCGCACATACACACGCACACACACACACACATGAACCAGCCCTGTTTCTCAAGCTGCTGGGGCCAGGATTTGCTCTGCAGTCAGCTATGTGAAATATGGCTCTCTATGCACAGCACTTGAGCACTATGCTATGGGGCAGGCCCTGCCCTCCCTGCTTTTGAAGAGAACATAGAATTATCTTCTTATTTTTGAGACAGAAGTGATATTTATATATTCTAGACTTCCTCAGATATATAGACAGAGAGGAAAAAAGAGAGAGTGTTTTCTTTTACCCTGTGACTTGTCTCTTCACTTTTTTAATGTTGACTTTTTTTTTTTTTTTTTTTTTTTTTTTTTGGAGAGGGCGTGTGTGCTTGCCAGAAAGACAGAGAGAGACAGAGAGACAGAAAGCAAATAGTCACCCCCGAGGGGGGATGGTCACGCTGCAATCCCTTCTCTTCCATTCTCCTCTTGGGATCTTGGGCACACATGCATATGCACCTGGCATGAGTTTAAGCCACCGGGTCCAGGACTTGAACCACAGGCGACTACATGGGAGTCCAATGACATAGCCATTTCACCAACTGCTGGTCCCTCTAGTGTTGACTTAAGGAGCAGAGATTTTAAATGTTGACGAAATTCAATATATCATTTTCTTTTCCATTTATGTCTGTGTTTTCCTTCTCTTCTCAAAGGTTCCAAAGATATTCTAAATGTTAATAGTTTCAGGCTTTACGTTTAGGTCTATGATCCATTTTGAGTTAATTTTTACATATAATGGAAGGTATGCAGGAGGTTCATTTTTTTCACACAGGGGTGTTTAATTGTTCTATGGCCATTTGTTAAAAACACAAAACACATCTCAATGTTGAATGACCTTTGCCCTTTTGGATGAGCCTTTCTTTGGATCCTCCTTGCAGTTTCATTAATCTGTTTGTCTCTCTGGATTACCATAGCATTCTCGTAAGTCATAACATTTTATACTTTACAAATGCTTTTTTGCAGGTACCAGTAGCATCTCAGCCTTCTCATTTTATCAAAAACCTATAATGACAAATGATTTGCCCCAAGTCACGCGACCGGAAGATGGCAGAGCCTGAAACCAATGCCAGAGCTCTCAGCCCCAGCAGTTCTGTCTTCCAGAGCCAGAGGGGAATTCCCCAGCAAAGCCGCAGTGCTAGACTGAACACCCGCAGCTCAAAGTCTGGAATTCTGTTTAACAGTGCCCGAAGAACTTCAGTCGGTACCGAAGTGGAAATCATGCACTAACTGGAGTTCAGTGGTGCAGATAACACGGAATGGAGCACACCAGTTGACAGAACACTCTCTCCAGAAGCTAGGCACTTTCTCTACATTTCAGCACTTACAACAGAACCCAGACAGAAGAGAAAGCTATTGAACAAATGGTGTTCTATGCATCTGTATATTTCACATCTACCTGCAGTCCTCTATCTGTAAGCCACTTTTTAAAAAAAAATATTTTTTATTTTATTTATTCATGCATTTATTTTAACTTTGACCAGAGAGAGAAACGCAGAGAGGAGAGAGAGAGAGAGAAAGGGAGAGAGAGAGAAAGTGAGAAAGCGAGCCACTAGGTCCAGGACTCAACTATGGTTGGCCATGTGGGAGTGTCCAACACCTTCACCACCATGCCACCAACAGATAAATGTAAGCCATTTTTAAAAACAGCAGCCCACTGCTGTTTTTGAACAGTTTTTGCCATAATTAAAGCTGGCAAACGATTCTCATCTGCTCCTGGGTAAGGGGCACAGTGGACAGGCAACTGCTGTTGTTATAAGGGTCTGTGGGTGTGCTGTGAGCTTCGGGAAGAGAGTCATCACATTCAGTGTCATTGAGCTAAAAGTTCAATTTACCTAGTGGTTTTAAATGTTGAGGCTGCTTAGTAAATGATGTTAGCAACTGAAGCAGAACCCATTTTTCCCTCCAATGTATAATCTTGAAAAGAAATTGTTAAAGCACAGCAATGCTCTCTCTTCAAATGATAGACTTAACATTGATCACATTCCCTGAAATAATCAGTAATTCCTTTGTATCATGTTTCTATTTAAGCATTTCATCAATGTAGCTATTGATTTACTAAGTCTTTTTTTTTTAAGTTTATTCATTTTATTTCTTCCACGAGCAAGAGAGAGAGAGAGAGAGCACCCCCAAAGGGGTCTCGATGTCATGATGCACCCTCGTTCTTTAGCCAGCCCAGGATCATGGGCACATACGTGCCTGCCGTTTTCAGGGAGCATCTCCAGACTTGAACAGGGAAACTCCCTATCTCATTGCCTCGCCGAGCATCACATTTCACCTCGCGCCACTGTCTGGCCTCCAAATTACCTCAAACTGAATAACTCAGTTTCATTTTATTTTCAAGAAACTCAGTATTTTGCTGTAAGATGGAAGAAAATAGGAAATCACTACATTTTTGTTTTCAGGAGAATTCGGTATTTACTGTGTGTGTGCAGAAGGCAACTGTATAACAGATTGTGACATTCAAAAGACAATTCCAAATGAGTCAATCCATGGGACGCTGTTAAGAGAGAATTAAAGAAGACAGGTAAAATTTCAAATTCAAACTTAAGTTCAGAGGGTTTCTTAATTTTCTGTTTTAAAACATGCCAGGTTTTAACTACCTCATTTGCACATTTCACCAGTTTTAGAGGGAGAAATCTTGACGGGAGAATACTACCAGAGGCACCAACAGAAAAAGGTGACACAAGCACTGCGAGACCCTCGGCACTGGAAGGATGTAGCTCAGCCTGGCCTTATTTTCCAGGTGATGAAACCTAGGTTCAAACGGGGTGGTCCCATTTTGAATGGGCAGACAGGAGGGAAAGTTTTGTGAAGAAGAGGAGGATAAGTCATCCAGTTTGGTGAGTAAAACTAAAAGAAGTTTATAGATTTAGGGATAAGGTTAACTTCATGATCTTCTTGGAGAAACAAAGGACAAAAAGAACAAACTATAGAAAGCTTTTTATTTTTGTACTAATAAAGTGAAGCGAGCCAAGAACACAGTGGACATTTAACCAAGTAGGTAAAGTGTAGCAATAGCCATACTGGGCAAAGCCCACTTCTGACCGTTACGTTAAGTAACTGGGTTACATTGCAGTGAGTGAGGAAAAGGACCAGTGTTTAGATCCCAAAGCTCAGGTTTGGGAGAACATCTGGGAAGGAGTTTAGGAGGGCTTTATGCCAGGCATAGAATGAGATCACAAAAGGAAGAATTTGACTTATGTGTCTAAGGGTGGATTTAAGTCTATAATCCAAGAATGTTCTGTGTATCGCGTGTATGTCTGTACTGGTTTAGCCACTGTGGTAGATACTTCTAGTATGCAACAATGTCAGCGCTTGGCCTTTCCTGCCAATTCCTCTTCTCTGGGCTTCCTGGGCACCCAGGCCCATGGCCACAGGCAATAGGTGGGGCCATGTGATCTGTTCTGGCCAATGAACTGTGAAGGCAAGTGTCATGATGAGGCCATGAGGAGCCCATGTGACTTCTCAGCTATCTGTTCCCCACCGAGGAATCGCAGAGCCAGGAGATGAGTCAGAGGAGATAAGGAATTAAAGAAGCCTGGATCACCCTGTCTCCACATCAAGGTAAGTCATCCTTGAGAATCACCAGACCATCAGGAGATGTTGCAGGAGGAGAAATCCCAGAGATCTGGGGGCTGCACAGCAGCAGACGTCTAGCCTGGCCTGACTACACAATCACGGCTGCACTCCCATGCTGTCCTGCTCTTTCCACCTACTGGCACCACTGCCGAAAGAGACCTGGTCATGAAATCGCACTTCTCCTGCTGATTCTCGGACACCGATTTGGGATTGAGGAGTTACAGCTACTAGAAGGCTTGGGCCCACCGAGAGTGTGGTCATGGGTGCACAGTTATCCTACAGCTTGTTTGGTAAGGTCAGAGGAAAAGGTCATGCTTTACTGAAAACAGGAAAGTTCATAATGATGTGGGTGAAAGAAAAGACATTTTGAAAACATTTAGAAGCCTTTTCAACTTGCCAAAATTGCAAAGGAAATAGCAGGAGTCCAATGTTTATGCAGTTCATGCACTGAAGGGGAACAGACCCGGCCAGTGGGGGAGAAGCCCAGGGGGACCTCTGGGAAGCAGTTAGGTGGGTCCCTCAGGCTTCCTTCCAAAGGGTCGGGTACAGGAGGTGGGAGGAGCAGCTGCATCGTAGAGAACCTGACAAGTGGCACCTCACTGAGGTAACCACAGCCAACACCAATGGCAAGAAACCATGTTCATGTTACACAGCCTTGATGTGAGCTCTGCAGTCTTCCTCCCAGGAATCCGGAACTCGAGTTTTATCAAGAAAAACCACCAGACGAATCCCAACAGTGTTCATGCTACAAAATACTGACCAGAACTCCTCAAGACTTTCAAGGTAGTGAGAGCAAGGGAAGGCTGAGGAACTGTCACAGCCAAGAGGAGCCTGAAGACACATGACAGCTAAATGCAATGTGGTATCCTGGATGGGACTTGGAAACAGCAAATGATATTCGGGGAAAACTGAGATGGTCAGAATAAAGTCTAGATTCTAGTTAATAATGTATTGATATTAATTCGTCAATTTGATCAGAGTACTGTACAAATGGAAGAAGAAACTGGCTGTGAGGTCTATGGGAATGCTCTGTATCCTCTTCTCAGTTTTTCTATAAATCTAAAACTGTTCTGAAAAAAAAAAAAAAGTCTAGTGGGGACCAGCAGTTGGCATAATGGTTATGTCCCTAGACACCCATGTAGTCAACCATGGTTCCAGTCCTGGATCTGGTGGCTTAAACTCACACTGGGTGTGTGTGTGTGTGTGTGTGTGTGTGTGTGTGTGCGTGCCCAAGATCCCAAGAGGAGAATGGAGAAGGGATTGTGGCATGGCCACCCCCCCCGGGGGGTGATTTCTCACTTTCTGTCTCTCTGTCTTTCTGGAAAGCACATGAGCCCTATAGCAAAAACCTCTCTGGAGGAAAAAAAATTTTAAAAATAGTCTAGTCAAAAGGGGGAAACATGGAAAAAAGTAAAACAGGTGGTTAAGATACTGGATCCCACATGACCGACTCCATGGTTCAAGTCTCAAACCTGGCAGCTTGAGAAAAACACTGGGTACATGTGCATATATAGCCAAAATCCTGAGAGCAGAACGGAGAAGAGAGGACTGTGCCATTTTTCCCTTTCTTTCTCTCTCTCTTTCTCTGTCCCTTTCCACCAAGTACACACATCCTATGGCAAAAATCTAAATAAAAAATAAAATAAAATAAAAAATACAGCAGCACTTTTGCCTAAGACGCTATCTAATGAGCTCCTTCCTTCCTTCCTCCCCGACCACTTATTTCTCGCATAACTATTGCCTGTTCTTTCTTTCCGTCTAGTCAAGGTTGTTATTGTCCCTCTGCTGGGAAACTGCCTTTGTAAACGTGGGTGCGATACTCCTGTGCTTGTTCCAGGGCCCCCTCCTCATCCTGGAAGACCCTTCTTACAGGAGCAAGTCAGAGACTTCCCCCACTGCCTGCAGGTGCATTGTTCTCCAAATCCTCTGAAAGGAAGCTTAGGGGGACTCAAGCCAGAGATGTCAGCTCAGGACCCCATTTTCAGTTTCTTTCTTTCTCCCCCACAGATACCAGATCATCTGTTAAACTGAGGCTGGATGAGAATTCTTGTTTTTTTTTTTTTTTTTGGAGAGGTTTTTGCTATAGGGCGCGTGTGCTCGCCAGAAAGACAGAGAGAGACAGAGAGACAGAAAGCAAGAAATCACCCCCCAGGGGGGATGGCCACGCCGCAATCCGTTCTCCTCCTTTCTCCTCTGGGGATCTTGGGCACACACGCACATGCCCCTGGCGTTAGTTTAAGCCACCGGGTCCGGGACTAGAACAGCGGTCGACTACATGGGAGTTCAGCGACATAGCCATTACGCTAATTGCTGGTCTCAGAATTCTTATCTTGAAAGTGTTGCATCTGCTTTCATTTTATCGACATTAGCTACACCTGTCTTTGGTGTAGTTAGAAGAAGGGGGAAACCATAGAAAAAAGGAAACTGCAGACTTCCACCAACAGTGCAATTAATTAAATAGCAGTAAATAATAATTTGAGAAATTGGATATTTTGTGGTTGATTTTATGACCATTAAAATAATATAAGCAGTGGCAAAAAAAAAAGATCCTCCAACATCCAAAACCACAAATCATATTTTAGTTGTGGTTTTTTGTTCCCTGAAAAATACAAAAGCCTTAGAAAAATCATTCAGAGTATTTTTTTTTACTCACAGAGGTTGAATTACTCCTCCTTTAAGTGATCCCTGGAAAACCCAAATGTCTGCCTAAGTTGGAATTAACATTTATTTCTACGTGACAAATTACCTAAGTTATATTAATATTAATTTATAAAAATATCTCACAGTTACCAGAGCAGTTTCACAGACATAACCTCATACTATCGCATTGCTGGTTGCTGGGCTTTTTGAACGTACATTCTCAGAAGGTAAAAGGTTTGTCAAAGTCCCTCTTCTAGAACGTTCCAGGCTATACCTTAATCTCCTAGTTCAGGGCTCAGCGAATGTCAACTATGGTCGAATCCAACCTACTGTGTGTTTCTGTACTTTGTAACAGAGAAGAGCAGGTGTTATGTTTTTAAACAGTTGGGAAAAAACACGGTTTTGTAACACAAGAAAACTGTGTAAAATTCACGTGTCAGTATACATAAATAAAGTTTTCTTGGAACTCAACTACATTTTTATCTCTGACCACTCTTGCCACATGGGCAAAGTTGAACAGTTGTGACAGAGAACCTGTGGTGCCTAAAGCCTGCAATGTTTTCTCTCTGGCTCATTACAGAAAGTTTGCTGACCCCTGTCCTAGATTAAAGATGTCTTCCATCACTTTAGAGCTGTCTTTCTAGAACCCTAGCAGTCCTTAAGGCAAAGTCTAAGGGATCTGGCTTTGAAACTCAGAAAATGAGGCTTAAAAGTCAGCCTGCTGTAAAAGACTGGTCCTTTCAATATCAAGAAAATCACTGTCTTTGCAGTTGGCAGTTTGGAGAGTTTGGAGACCCCAACCTGGCAGGCATCTCTGCTCTTCAATGAGGCATCGAGGAGGGTTCTAACAAGACCTTTGCTAAATGAAAGGGCAGAGGGCAGATTCTTCCTTTCCCCTTCTCCATTTCCTCCAGGAAAAAGAAATAGTACATCAGCCAATGAGCTGTCTTTAGAGTTGGGAAGGAAAGAACATCATGACTTAGAAGATAAGAAAACTTGTGAGTAAGGGAGCAATGAAACACTCCAGTGTGTGTTTGTTTTGACTGCAGAGGTATTTGATGTCCTGCTGTTCCTGTACCCCTTTTCCACCTCCATCAGCTGTTGTCTGCTATGACCCAGCAGGCGAAGGTGTGACCAAGTGGGCGAGGGTGGATAGAATGGAGAAATCAAGCATACAAAGACTTACTCTTCTCTAAGCAGAGCTTCTCGTTCATTTTTACCTCTTACTTTTTCCATCTGAACCCACAAAATATAGTAGTATTCCCTATTCGGAGTACCTATTATATGAGCAGGGTGTTAGAAAAGTTCATGGGATAAACTATGCATGGATTTCAATTTCTTTTTTTTTGCTCTAAAATAAACTTGTACTTCACTTTTCTTTTTTTTTAAGAGAGAGAGAGAGTTTTGCAATAGGGCACATGTGCTTGCCAGAGAGACAGAGAGAAAATGCCAAATGACCCCCTGGAGTGATGTCCATGCCACAGTCCCTTCTCCTCCACTCTCCTCTCCAAATTTTGGGCACTCATGCACATACACCTATCCTGAGTTTCAAGTCTCTAGATCTGGAACTCAAACCGTAGTCGACCTTGTGGGCGCCCAGCTTAACCACTGTGCTGCCTGCTGGCCCCAACTTATACCTTGCATTTCATTGTCAACAAACTTTCCTAAGTCCTCTTGGATAGTCAATTTAGATTAAAATAGACGATTCATTTAACAATATTCATAACCTCATGGATGTACCCAAGAGGGAACTGAAGCCAGGGTTCTTTGTAGATCTCTTCTAGACACGAAGCTCACGCCTGATCTCGGTAATGCCATTGTCTGAGCTCTTTCCAGCAATCCTCAAGAACCTTACTAAGTTAAGTTTGCCTTTAGTCACAGTCATGTTCTATCCTGGTGACCACTCACGGCAACCCCCTTTTAAAGGATAACTCCCCCAATTGCATTTCTTCACAGCAATACCTCCAGAACCCTTATAAGAAACTCTTAAAAAGAAAAAAAAAATTAAAAATTGTTTGGGGAACAATAAGTTTAAAAAGAAGAAGAAGAAGTTTAATCAGATTTCTTTGCTTAAGTACTTCTGAGAGCTTTCACTATATCGCATTTGCTGCCAGCTTCCATCTTTATGAGTTGAGGCTATTTTACTAAACCTCTTAGAGACTTTGCTTTCTCTTCTGAAAGACAGGAATAACTGTATCTCTCTTAATATTAAGTGTCATTTCTTTGCTGTTCCTATTTTCAGCCACATTCGCTTAACTTCTATCAGAGTAAATTCCAGTAACCAGAAAGAAATATGAATTACTGGTGCAGACAGAAAAAAAGAGTCACTTCAATAATAAAATATGGAACTGCTTGTCTGCTAAAAGCACAGCCCAGCACAGAACACACTTTCTGCTCATTACATTGGTTTTCATAAAGGAAATAACAGGCCGTCCTCCCTGAAGGGTGAGTTCTCCCTTCCCCTTTCAGGCTCTCTCTTGCATTGCACATACTCTACAGGGGGAAAAATGACACATCCAGGATAGGAAAACTCATGATTAACATTTTAGGGGCAAAATCGCATATTAACTTGGTATCTGTAGAAAGGAAGCTACATATGTGATCAGAACCTTGTGGTGGAAATGCAGTCATTGTACCTGCAAGGAAAGGAGATTTTGGAGATGCAAATCATGTCTTTTGGGCAGTACTGGGAGGATGATTGTTTTTCATGCATCGAGGTCCAGTAAGTACATGTGTTCTGTGAAGGGACTGAGAGTGATGGCTTAGACTACATGGGCTACAGACTCAGTGGCGGTAGCGAGCGCAGCCGTACACAGTGCAGAAGCAAATGGGTGTGGCTGTGTGCCGGTAAAACTTTGAGTACAAAAGCAGAGGTCAGTCTGTACTTCGTCCATGGATTGTTTCTTGCCAATCCTGGCCTGGATGTTGAACAGAGGTAGCATGACATTTTTACACAGTTTTTAAAAAAATACTTTGCTTATTTGTTTGTTTAGCAGAGCTCCAACATCTTTCAAAACTGATACTCTAAAGAACTCAAGTTTGGGAAGAGCTTTGGGTTTCAGAGTCATTTACTCAGAAGAGCAGACACTGAAGACACAGAGGTAAAGGTGAACTGTGGCCAAACAAAGGGTCAAGTCTCCAGGAGAACAGGGTAGCGGTCATGTGGGTTTATGTCATCAGAAAATGACAAAGTCCAGGACCCAGGGACACAAGCACGAGGCCTATTTGCTCACAATGTATGGGGCTTGCAGAATAGAGCAACAGTACAGCTTTCTGAAAAGGATATGTTTTATTCATTTAGTCAGGGAATGTCTGCAAGTAACCAGATCCATCTGTTGTGGTTTGAATGTCCCCCAAAGACTTGTTTTGGGGTTGTGGAATTAAGAGAGTAAAAAATCAGACTATGGTGTTGAAAGGTAGGGCCTTTGGGAAGAGATTAGGATTAAGGTCATTAGGGTGGGCTCCTATGATTAATTCGTGGTCGTTTATAAGGAGAGAGAAAGAGGCAAGCAGAGAATCATGGACACAGCTGCTCTGGTCTGCCTTTGTCCTCGTGATGTGATGTATTAGGATCTGGCAAAACTCCTACCAGATGTGGCTCCTGGGCCTCGGACCTCAGACCTCAAAATCATGAACTGAATAAATCTCTATAAGTCACCCAATTTTAGGTATTTTATGTTATCAGCAATGGAGCAGATAGGTTACCACTTGAAGACCCTTCAAGAGGTAGGAAGATATCAACATCAAGAACATGGTCTCTGGGACCGTACTTCCTGGATTCAAGCCATTGCTCCACATGTGGCTTGAGCAAGTTAGCTAGAACATCCATGCCTCAGTTTTCTCAGTTGTAAAATGGGTATATCTAACTCAAAACCAAGAATTTAATTATTTAT
Source organism: Tupaia tana (assembly GCA_026018925.1). Classification (NCBI taxonomy): domain Eukaryota; kingdom Metazoa; phylum Chordata; class Mammalia; order Scandentia; family Tupaiidae; genus Tupaia; species Tupaia tana. The sequence goes on along the minus strand of JAKSZU010000013.1, from coordinate 13,510,164 downwards.
GTTTAACATGCTTAGAATAGTGCCTGGCACAGGGAAAATGCTATGTAAATGTTGTTGCTAACATTAATGATTGTTATTATTTATATTATTGTTATTTGTGGCTTTTAATTAAATCAGCTCATAAGATCTAAGAGGTCATTATAAAATTTCTCTCTCCTTAATTTTTCAACTCCTTTGCTTTCTGTTCATCTGCTCTTTTCTCTGAGTAGGCCTATTTCCTTTAATCACACACATGGACCATCATGGCCGCCTTAAAATGGAAGCTTGTGTCCCCAGAACACATCCTCTGCAAGGTCAGCTCCTCACAGAAAACGGATTACATGTCCATGGCTCAGTACCATGAAGGCCCACCACCTGCCCCAGGACCTTGTAAGAGATGGCATCTTCTGGTCAATAAGTCCACCCTTCCCACATCTCTAGATGGCTCTGGAGATCCCTCTACCAAGGGGAAGTGCCCAGTGGTGTGAAAGTGATGGGTATGTACGGAGCTGTGTCCCAAGGCTAAGTTCATCTCAGCTGTGCTTGACACAAGGTCAAACTGGTAGATACTGGCTAGACCCTACATCAACAAATTCAGGAGGGAATTTTCCATTGCACCCACTGTCTGGGTCTCTATTGACTCAGATCTGGGCAAGACTGAGTACACAGGTAGCAGGATTTGTAGCAGACGTAAGGGTGGGCCTGCGGATCGTAACAGACAACATCTACCAAAATAACTAACACATGGAAGAATTTTCTCACTTCCATTCATTTGCTCACTTGTTGAACAAATATTTATTGAGTGACTTCTAAGTGTCCTGCTGGGGAACATGAATTAAAGTTTTTCTTTATTAATAGAACAAATAAACGTTCTTTAAGGAGATGAAGGATATTTCTGTAATCTCAGAAATAATGCTCTGAACCCGTGCCTCTGTGTGAATGGTTCCTTTTTGGTGATTCCTAGGGTAACAGTAAACCCTACTGTCTGTCTTATCCATATGTTCTAGACATTATTATTCAACACACTTGCTACAATCCTAATATAAAACGTCATTCAGACTTGTCGATGAGGCCCAGCCATAGTGGTACAGGCCGTAGGGGCGCTGCTGTGAGATGCCCGAGGCCACAGGGAAAGGCTGGGTTTGTGCCCCATGTTTATCTCAATGTGGGTACACCTGTGATCCTAGGTGGCTGTAGGGCTGGGGGAGAATTGTGACGTGAAGACCCTGTCTAGAGCACCTCTCTCTCTCTCTGGCAATAAATAAATAAACTTTAAAACTTATATTTTAAAAAATCTTCAATGACATTTACTATGGAAAGTTGTATTTATATGTTAAGAAAATTATATATATAGCATATAAAATAATCAAATGAAAACCCACATATTCCCACTGAACTTCCTGCAAAGCCCTGTGTGCTCTCCCAGATTGGATTTCTATCTTCCCCTCAACCGTAGGACACTCTCCTAAATTCAGTATGAATGATTCTCTTTTCCTCATAGATTTTGTAATATGGAAATATATCCCTAGATGAGATATCATTTAGTTTTGTATGTATTCATATTGTATGGATGTATACTTACCAACATATCTACATTTATATATATATACACATATGCATTTCATATATGTCTATACATGTATACATGTATGTATGTATGTATGTAAAATTGCAGTGGGAATGTGTGCTCACCAGAAAGGGGGGAGAGGAATACCCCTCATAATGGGATATAGTCATGCCACAATACTTTTTCCTCCATTTTGCTCCCCATTAGCCACTGAGGCCAGATTTTGAACCACCATCAGCTATATGGGATTCAGCTTCTAATGCACTGTACTTAAACACTGTTCTACAGTTTCAGCCTAACATTATACTTCTTTGTTAATGAACATTTTTAAAAATTTGCTGCAGGACATGTGTGCTTATGTGTGTGTATGTGTGTGTGTGAGAGAGAGAGAGAGAAAGGGGGAGAGAGAGAGAGAGAGAGAGAGAGAGAGAGAGAGAGAGAGAGAATTATCTCCAGGAGAGATGGCAATGCAGCAATCCTTTCTCCATTCTCCTCTCAGGATTTTGGACTGGTACATACCCACATCTGACCTGTTTCTAAGTTGACGGGTCTGGAACTTATACTGCAGCCACGTGGGAGCCAGCTGCCTCCACCGCCATGCCACCAGCTAGAATCCAGTTACGTTACCACATGCTATTCCATTGTATGACTATACTCTGGTTCATGTACTACCTGTCAACTGTATTTTTTTCCTATTAAAAACAGCAAATCTATGAACATATCAGCCAGCTATCCTGATTAGATATGTGAGTAGTTATCCAGCACCTAGAAATGGACTGCTGAGTTGGAAGACACAAACATCTTCACATATACCAAGTAATGACATTCTTTTTCTTTGGAGAGTTTGTTTTTTGTGTGTGTGTTTTGTTTTGTTTTGTTTTCTTTTGCTATAGGGTACGTGTGCTCACCAGAAAGACAGAGAGAGACGGAGAGACAAAAACAAGAAATCACCCCCCAAGGGGAATGGCCACGCCGCAATCCCTTCTCCTTCATTCTCCTCTCTGGATCTTGGGCACGCACGCACACATGCCCGGCGTGAGTTTAAGCCACTGGGTCTGAGACTCAAAGCGTGGTCAACTACATGGGAGTTCAGTGACACAGTCATTACGCTAACTGCTGGTCCCATGATATTCTATTTTAAAGTCATTGCACTGCATTACTTTGTTATTGCCTGACAGTGATGGCTTTGTCTATTTTAGTGAATAAAATGGTACATCTTTGTTTTATATGGCACTTCCCTGACCGAATATCTTTTTTATATGTTTATTAGCATTTGAATTTCCTTTTTGTGAATTGCCTATCCCTGTATTTTGCTTATTTTTCTATTGATTTCTATTTCTCTGTGCATGTACACACACACACACACACACACACACACACACGTGTGTATATACACACACACACACTTACACACATAAAGGGGACTTCCAAAAGTTTGAGAAAAAAAAATTAGAGTATGAATTTATTTTGGTGCAAATATATTTGAAATCCATGAATATTTTTTTCATAATAAACATTTTCCACAAACTTTTTCAAGTCCCTTCATACATTTATATGTCATGTGTATATGATGTGAATATCACCTGTTAATGTATGGTCTTTTATATTTTTTATTTTTTATTATGCTCTTTGATAAACAAACATTTATATTCTGGTGCAATCTAATTGTTCTACTTTTCTTTAAGGCTTGTCATTTTCTTTCTTGTTTTATAAATCCTTTCCCGCAAGGAAATTTTTAAAAATATCATAACTTCTCCCATATTGTCTTCCAAATGTTTTAAAGTTCTCCTTTCACATTTAATCTTTCAGTTGAGCTGAAACTGGCTTTATATGCAAAGGAATCTAATTTTATTTTATTTTCCACAGGGTAATTAATTAACTCTACACATGTATTCTTTTTTTGGAGAGGTTTTTGTTATAGGATATGTGTGCTCGCCAGAAAGACAGAGAGAGACAGAGAGATAGAAAGCGAGAAATCACCCCCCAGGTGGGGTGGCCATGCCGCAATCCCTTCTCCTCCATTCTCCTCTTGGAATCTTGGGCATGCATGCACACACTCCTAGCATGAGTTTAAGCCACCGGGTCCAGGACTTGATCCGCAGTCGACTACATGGGAGTTCAGCAACATAGCCATTGCGCCGACTGCTGGTCCCTACACATGTATTCTTTAATTCCTTCTTTCCTTCACAATCTGCAATGCTACCCAACTTGCACAAAGTTTCCATTTATGTATAAATCTATTCCCAAGATCTCTCCCTTGGGAATGGCATATTACCCTCCATCTGTGCCAAGGCCATACTGATAAATCATTACGCCTTTTCAATAAGCCTGAATACCAGTGATGCCATCTCCGGACACTTCTTTCTCCTTCTGAGTCTTTTGGTTATTCTTGGTCTTTTGCTTTTCCATATACATGTTAGAATCAACATTTTAAGGGACCAGCAGATAGCATAATGGTCATGTCTCTGGACTTCCACATAGTCAACCACATTTTGAGTCCCAGGCTCAGCTACTTAAAACTCACACTGCTCCCATGTGCGTGCATTCCCAAGATCCTGAGAGGAGAATGGAGGAGAAGGTATTGCAGTGTTGCCATCCTTCCAGGGAGTGACTTTTCGCTTTCTGTTTCTCTGTCTCTCTGGCAAGAGCATGTGCCCTATAACAAAAAGAATCAACATTTTAAACCCCAAGAAGAATTTGTACTGAATTGATAAATTTGAGGAGAACTGGCATATATGACATTGAGTCTTCTTATTCATATATATGGTATATCTGATTCGTCTCATTCTTTCTTTTTCTTTTTTTTTTTTTTTTTTTTTCCCAAAGAAACACGCACTTGCCAGGGAGAGACAAAGAGGGAGAAGAAGAAAACATTCCCACAATGGGGCAGTATCACACACCCATCCCTTCTCCTCCATTTATCCATTTTATTGGGATTTGGGGCATACACACAGATGTGCCAGCATGTTTTTCAAGACACCAGGGCCGAGATTTGAACTGCAGTGTTGGCCACGTGAGATCTGGCTCCCTTAAGCACAAAGCCATGGGCTGACCCTCATTCATTTCTTTTCATTGGATAGTTGGATTATTTCCAGATTTTTGCTGTTAAAAATGTTGTATTTAATTCGGTTTCCTTAGATGTTTTTCAGCATAGTTTTACAATTTTCTCCTAAGTCTTACACATCTTTTGTTAAGTTATTTCTCTTGTACCTTATACTTGTTTTGCTATTATATGTAGTAACTTATTTTATATTATGGAGTATAGTTATTGTTTGAGTGCTCCATTGTAGACTACATACATGCTATATGCCATAGGTAAAGTATGCATTTACCATCTAGAGACTTAGAGGTAGATGGGGATCGTTTTTCCCCTCCCAGCACCAGGCTTCTAGACTGCTTTGCTTTTTTTTTTAACATCCTTAGGAGTGCTTAAACTTTTTGTCTTCTTCATTGCTGTTATGTTATGAGGTAAGGACTAGTTCCAATCCCAGGCTGAAGGTACTCCTGAATAATCAGATGAAATATATTAGACTTGTAAGAAATGTAATAGTAAATATATTCTGTGGCCTTTGTTTTAACTGTTTATGGCCCGATTAAGTTCCTTCAAGATTCCCTACTGGTTGAGCTTACAAGGAAATTGTATCTGTATAACTAAACTATTATTTTACTAGTTAGTAGTTATTTGCATCTGGTTTAAATAAATATATTATTATAGAAAATAATAATAATAAGGGACCAGCAGTCGGCGTAATGGCTATGTTGCTGGACTCCCATGTAGTCGACTGCGGATCAAGTCCTGGACCCGGTGGCTTAAACTCATGCTAGGAGTGTGTGTGTGCATGCCCAAGATTCTGAGAGGAGAATAGAGGAGAAGGGATTGTGGTGTGGCCATCCCACCTAGGGGGTGATTTCTTTCTTTTTGTCTCTCTGTCTCTCTCTGTCTGGCAAGCGCATGCACCCTATAGCAAAAACCTCTCCAAAAAAAGGGAAAATAATCATAATAAAGTGAAAAAACAAGGTATGCTATTTGAAGTCATAACTCAAAAAGCACTGTCCCATGGTTGCAATATAATATAAGTTTCGATAAAATTCCTAGAAGAAAATGAACAATCTTATGAATGTTACCTTCCCAAACACAAGTTGACAGAGGAATGACCACTCTTGTGTATTTAATGGCAGTGAGGTTGTGTGAGTGGATGTGGTATAGAAATGTGAAGGTCACTGGTTAGTTTCCATAGGTTTATAAAAATCCAAGTTGCTAATTAAGCTATGCCAAAATTCCAACAGAAGTGGGTAAAATCTGAATTTGAGTGTAATTGGCATGTATGAGAAGTCCTCAAAAAAGGTCATGGAAATGTGTGTGAAGATAAAACTATTCATGGGTTTCAAAATCATGGGCACCAAAATAAACTCTAATAAAAATAATTTTATTTTTTCATAATTTTTTAAGTCTCCTCATATTATTTGACTATTTGTTGCTACCTAAGAAAAGAGTCACCTGTTTGGGGCTAATTCTGAATTATAAATCTGTTAGATAGGACAGACAAGCTGTTTACTTTTTCATTTCCTGAGGGACTGAGTGGCCTTGTGGTAGAATTACTGTCATTCTTTCCTCCTTTTGAAAACTTAACTTTCTACCTTGGAGTTAGGTATGGCCACGTGATTTGAGTAAACCAATGTCATGTATGCAGAACTGACATTGTCACTTCTAGGGGAAGCATTTCATGCTCTACCTCTTTCCCTGCCTTTGGGGAGCTTGGAGGAGCCACACTACACCATTGTGTGGGAAGCAGCTACTGAGAATGTCTACTCAGTGAGGAAAAAACAAACTTGTGTTGATTAAGATTTGAAGTTCTTTGTCCTATGTCATAGCCTAGACTCTTCTGCGTGATACAGAGCTCAATCAACCATGATGCTATATTTTGCGTGAGTTATGAATCTGAGGTCTAGCAGTCAGGGCTCCGATTTTTTTTTCTTTTTTTCTTTTTTAGGAGAGGTTTTTGCTTTAGGGCGCATGCGCTCGCCAGACAGACAGAGAGAGACAGAGAGACAGAAAGCAGGAAATCACCCTCCAGGGGGATGGTCACGCCACAATCCCTTCTCCTCCATTCTCCTCTCGGGATCTTGGGCATGCACGCACACGCGCCCGGCGTGAGTTGAAGCCACCGGGTTCGGGACACGAACCGCGGTCGACTACGTGGGAGTCCAGCGACATAGCCATTATGCTAACTGCTGGTCCCTCAGGGCTCCGATTTTAGTTTCAGAGATCCAGAATCTCTCTTTCCTCAAATGAATCCTGACAGAGTTGAGAAAGAGGGGACTTCTTACCCTCACTCAAGAATAGTTCGCACTCTTAGTTTCAAGATAAGAAAGAGAAAGTGAAGTTATATGATCAAATGAATTCCATTACTTTTAAACTGTATTTGATGATCTTTTAAAGATAAAAAAGTACGTATATGCACATGTAAAATGTATTTAAATACATATGGTATAAGCCAATGTGCAAGCTTTGTGTATTCTATCTTAACTTCTTTAATATTAGTTAGCTCTAGAAAACAGGTACTTCTAAAAAGAGGGCTCTGCTGTTAACCACCCTTATAAGCACCAGTGGCACAGAAATAATCAACAAAAGTGCAAAACGTAATGTTCATTTAGTGTCTTCCTTTGAAACCAGGAATTCCTTTTCCTCTTCTTCATACATCATGTCTCTAGCTGTCGAGCTGTGTGAGAGCTGTCACTCCACTTGGTATCATTCAAGTAAAGAGAACTCATACTCTTGGCATGCATCACCCCGATAATATATTCTGATACTCCTTTTTTCTAGAATCCATAGCCTACCCATGAATTGCAGCCTCGTACAGTCTAATTCAGATGGTCTGGTTTGCTCTCCCCTTCCCTCCCTGCCCCTCCCCGTTCTTCCTCCACCCTGACAAATAAAAACAAACTAATAGGATCATAAGCTAATCCCTCTCTGATCTGGCGAGAGGGAGGGGGAATTCTATTTTCTAGTCATGCTCTCCTGATCTTTTTTGTCCCTGCCCTATTCCTCCACCTTTAATTCCTACAGAGAGATCCTCCCCCCATCTCTCAATGGCACCTTCCTGCTCTATCCCACATTATAGGCAGTCACAGAAAACACCAGCTATAACAAAGAAGTAAGAGCCGAAATTCAAGTAATCATTTTACAGGATGACAAGAAAGCATGGGAATCTTACGTTAGGTCCTATGTCTCACATGCAGTGTTGAGGAGACCTCCTGGTGGCCTTTATCAGGACTCTGATGTCGCCAGGGACATCAGGATGAAAGGAGCGAGAAAGACTTGGGATGTGTTTTTCACTCTACTTTCCACAGAGGGAAGAAAGATAGTCACTAGGACTAGGAATTATAGTCGTGAGAATTTACATGAGCCACGTCACAAAAGTTGGGGACAGAACAAAGACACAGCAGTACAATTTATCTCTCTGCAGCTCACATGAGAAGGTTGCCAGTTCTTATACAGAGATCTCCCTGGGTATGCAGGAAGGCACGTGCCCATGATATGAGGATGGCTGAGGCAGGGGGTGGATCGTGGCATGGGGATTCCATTGGGGGTGCTATCTCTCTCTCTCTCATTCTCTCTCTCCCCTCTCCCATGGAAGAAATACATTTTAAAATGTTAAAGTCCTATGATGCTATAAAGTTATTTATTTCTTAATTGGATGATTTTAACTACTTAATAGTTTTCTAGAAATTTTAATTTGGAATTTAATACACCTTGACTATTTTCTCTAATAGCACAATTGTTATTAATTGCAATGTAATAATAATATCATTATCTAAGGTTTATTGAGGGCTTATGTGTTAAGAGCACTCCCTCTCTCTATTTATATTTATTTATTTATATATATATATATATATATATATATATATATATATATATATATTTAGTTTTTCATCATAGGGCATGTGCACTTGCCAGAGACACAGAGAAAGACATAGACAGAAAATGAGAAATCACCCCTCATGGGGGGATGACTACACTGCAATCACTTCTCCATTCTCTTCTCGAGTTTTTAGGCATGCATACACATGAACCCCGTGTTATATTCAAGCAGCTGGGTCCAAGGCTTGAACTATGGTAGATCATGTGGGAGTTCAGCACTTTAACTACCACACCACCTGCTGGCCCTCTCCCAGTATACTTTTCAAGCTGCCAGGGCCTGGATTCAAATTGCACAGTTGACCGTGTGGGATACAGTTTCCTTAACCACTAAGCCACAAAGCCAGCCCAAGAGCTGTATTGAACATTTTAAATTTTCATAGACATCCCACAAGTGAGGTGTTATTCTCCCCATTTTACCCACGAGAACACTTACAGAGAACTTCACTGTTGCCCAAGGTTCGTGTTTACAGCACGGCCTGTCCCATCTCAAACCCCAAGCTCTTAATCTCCACGCTCAACATCGTCCAAAGTGAATTCCATCCAAGTCAGGAGCCTGAGGACGGTAAGTATATTTGCATCTGTTCTGATTCCGAGACTTTCCATGGCTTTGGAAGAACTTAGATCTAAGATTTGAGTTGTCTTGGATTTTTTTTTTCCCTAGGCATCAAAACACAGGAGTAGAACTCGGGATCTCCGGGTTTTCTTCCTGAGCTTTCCACTGATTCGTGTCTACTTAATCTGCCCTGTGATGGCGAAAAGCTAACCATGGTCACCAAATCACGAGGGCAGGGAAGGCCAGTGCAGGCAGATGTGCGACTGCGGGTGCTCCAGTGTCTCCGCAAAACCGTTTCCTAGTCTGTAAGTGGAAGAGTTTAAGGTGTTCACAGGTTACTGACATCCTCAGTCCCTGCGGGGCTTTTACGTGGTCTTATTTCTGAATTCAGAACAACCCCTGCTTCCCTCGGGCATCTGTCCTTGCTTTTGACAAAGAGCGTCACTTCTTGCAGCTTTGTGCCCGTGGAAGTCAGCCTATCCCTGGAACCTCTTCGCTTCCTTTTCACCCTAGCTTGAGGCCTACTAGAGCGAGTAAATTAAGACCTTTGCCTTTGACGTTTGGGTTGGGAAAAAGCGAAAACTGATCTAATAACGATTAGTTATGGTTTGATATGCGAGATCGCAGCATTCTCATTTTTCATTCCGGAGCCTGGTGAGAAGGAGCCAAGAGGAGAGAAGATTGATGGGCAAACATAAACCCCTGAAATGTTCCCATGCCAAGAGCGGTAAATGATCCTCGGGCGCCTTCTTATATCATGTTAAGAGCCCATGACAGCCCGAAAAGAAATGGAGAAACCCAGTGAAAGTGGGGGGATAAAAGAGTTTTCTTTCATTGTTCACTCAGGCCAGGCACCTTGGCACACGCACTGCTGCCTGTTCACTTTGTGAAGACTGTGGTCTCGGCCAGCCTCCCTCCGCAGGCTCCAGGAAAGAGGGTTTGGTTCAGATAACTGGCTCAGGGTGCAGAGCAGCTTGTTTTTGTAACACAGGGAATGTATTTACTTTTCACTTAATGAAGGGGAGTGATGTCTTGGATAAGACATGACCTGACACAAACTACAAACATTAAGTCCAAACTTTATAGGCTAAACTCTTGTTCTAGAAATGTCCAATTTGTTGCTATGTGAAATCAGTGTTGGCGGTTCTATTTGCCATAGGGCCATTTCATTCACTTTCTGAAGGGAGAGCACTGTGGGAAGTCGAAGCGAACCGAAAGACGACATGTGTGTGGTGTGTGTGCGTGCGTGTGTGTGTGTGTGCGTGCGTGTAGAATACAGCTGGAATTTGGCATACTGGACGAAGATTAACCTGTTTCTCGCTGGCGGGAAATTCAGCATGGCCCAGAAAGTTGCAGAGGGTGAGAGACGACTCTGTGAATTGGTTGAGAAGGAAAGTGTTAAATAATTCCTGAAGTGTTGTGTTGCTCGGTCCTGCAAAAGAATAAAGTCTAGGAGAGGAAGAAGAAAAAAAAAAAAATGCTGGTACAGAAGAGGAAAAACAGATGGTGCCTTGCAAAGAAGGGTCCTGCAGTTTTTCTTTGTCTCCCCATAGAGTTTAAATATGAATGCTGAGTTCAGGCTGAGTGGGGATTCAGGTACAGACCACGGATGCTGGAGGACCTGAACTTGTCCCCAGTCCTCAAGGCAGATGCCCAGCGACACCCTGATGAGGGTCAGGTGCAGGCTGCCCCATTGGGGGACATGTCACAGAGGCCTAGGGGTGATAAGCTGAGTGTCTGCTTCTCCCATGAGTGAGACGGCAGGAACCCGGTGATGGGAATTTTAGGACGGTTATGTGGAAGGAAATAGCGACGTGATAAGACAGGGCACGTGGGCTTGATGGAGCACCAAAGCAGATGCAGAGCTCTCTTAATGATTTCTTAAGATTTTACAAAGTTTTTTTTTTTTTTTAAGAGGTTTTTGTCATACGGCGCGTGCGCTCGCCAGACAGAGAGAGAGAGACAGAGAGACAGAAAGCGAGAAATTACCCCCCCCAGGGGGATGGCCACGCCACAATCCCTTCTCCTCCGTTCTCCTCGCGGGATCTTGGGCACGCACGCATACGCACCCGGCATGAGTTTAAGCCGCCAGGTCCGGGACGCGAACTGCGGTCGACAACATGGGAGTCCAGCAACATAGCCATTACACTAACTGCTGGTCCCAGATTTTGTAAAGTTTTTAACTTTTTCCCTTCTTGGTAAATATACCCTTACCCACCCTGTTTGCCTCTTCAAGCTTCCTGGATCCTTCCCGGCCCTCTATCAGGCTGTAGAGATGAATGAGACCAGATACGAAGCCAGGGGCAGGGAGCCCACAGCCCGACCAGAACCTTCAGCAGGCCCCTCACCCTCCATGAGCCCCTGTGGGTGTGAAGGTGGTCTTGAGCCACTTAGCTGTAAGTCAGAGTTACGACTCTAGCAGACACCACTCCCACGAAGAACAAGGCTTCAGTGTGCGAAACGTAGGACTTCACCCAATACTGTGATTTTAACATCAGGAGTGAAAGATGAAATTATAATGACATTTAAAACAATAATGACATTTCTCTAAGTACCAAAGAATCCGCCACTGAACTCGGCGGTAAATAAAATGTTCTAGCTCCTGGCCAGCTGCGGTATAGCACACTCTGGAGCTGCCGAGGTCACATGGGAAGGTCCAAATTTGTGCCCCAAAGTGTCCCTATGCTGCCAGACATGCACACGTCTGTGACCTTGGCTGGCTAAAGCTGGGAGCAGATCGTGGCATGAAGACTGCTTTGGAAGTGCCTCTCTCTCTCTTCCTCTCTCTCTCTCTCTCTCAGAAGAAACAAAGAAGCATAAACAAATAAATAAGGGGCCAGCAGGTGGCATGGTGGTTAAGGCACTGGACTCCCATGTGGTCAATCTTGGTTTGAGCCCTGGACCTGGCATCTTGAAACTCTTGCCAGGTATGTGTGCATGCATGCCCAAAATCCCGAGAGGAGAATGGAGAAGAAGGGATTGCTGCATAGCCATCCACCCTGGAGGGTGATTTCTAGCTTTCTGTCTCTCTGTCTTTCTGGTGAGCACACATGCCCTATAACAAAAATCTCTTAAAAAAAAAAAAAAAAAGAAAGAAAGAAGGAAAAAGACCCCCCCAAATAAATAATAAATTAAAACCTATCTACTGACAGGAGGCCACTCAACAGTGTTAGTGGCCCTGTGTGAGCAGGGAGGGACAGGAACAGCAACTCTGAATATACATATTTACTTATGTGCCAGACGACACATGCACTTGCTATAGAAAAACACAGACACAGAGAGAGAGGGAGGGAGGGAGAGGGAGATAGCACCTCCCAATATGGCGTGGCCATGCCACATTCCCTTCTCCATTTTTCTTCCCTGTCAGGATTTGAGGAATGCATGCACATGTGTCCAGTGTGTTCTTCCAGCTTCCAGGGTTGGGACTCGAACCTCAGGGTCAGCCATGCCGTATCTGGCTCTGTAGCTACCAGACTATGAGGATGGACCATTTGGAATTTTTTATGTGAATGTGATGTCAGGGGAATGCTGGGGTGATAAGCCCATTGCAATGGTTCTTAAACTTGAACAGGCATCAGACGCACCTAGGAGGCTTATTCAAACACAGGTGGCTGGGCCCCGACTCCAGAGCTCCTGATTCAGTAGATCTTCTGATTCAACAGGGGTGGGGCTTCTAATGAGTTCCCAGGTAATGCTGGTCTTGCTGGTCTAGGTACCATGTTTTGAGAAGCACTGGCCTCACACACTAAGAATCAAGAGGCATGCATAGGGACCAGCACTTAGCATAATGGCTATGTCGCTGAACTCCCATGTAGTCAACCGCGGTTCGAGTCCCAGACCCGGTGGTTTAAACTCACGCCAGGCGCACGTGCATGTGTGCCCAAGATCCCGAGAGGAGAATGGAGAAGGAATTGCAGCATGGCCATCCCCCGGGGAGTGATTTCTCGCTTTCTATGTCTCTGTCTTTCTCTGTTTTTCTAGCGAGTGCATGCACCTTATAACAAAAACCTCTCCAAAAAAAAAAAAAAAAAAAAAGAGGCATGCATAAAACACATTGATCCTTACCCACGTCTGCACCTGTGTTCTGGCAGGAAATGTGCTGGGCTATAATAAAGCCAATGCTTGTTGGCCCCCTTTTCCCGTCCATTGTCAGGGGTTTCCGGGAGAAGCCGAATTCTGCAGACGTGGTTGCTGGCTGTGAGATCCCAGGTGTTCTGGACTCCTGGGGTGTGCTGCTGGCTGAAATGAATTCAGGATTAAGGAAAGGGGCATGAAATATTAGAATGTTAGATTTAGAAGAGAGCCAGGAGAAAACCTGATGATTACTGTGTAGACACTGAGTGGGAGCACTCCGAATTCCAACCCCAGCTGTGACACTTACTAGCTTTGAAAACTTAGCGAGTTACTTAACCCCTGTGAACCTCAATTTCCTCCTCAGTAAAACTGGGAACCCTAAAAGGCTTGTGTTTCGGTCACGAATCTTAGTTGTAATCAGCTGAAGTCCACTCTGGCTGATTTAAGCAGAAAAGGAATTTATTACAAGGATATTGGGTTCTACAGGGAAAATGAACAGTTTCACCAACAGATCAATGGTATAAAAAAGGGGGGGGGGGTCTCTTGTTGAATGGAAGGGCCATAACAGTCAAAGGTAAGGGTAGGCTTCGCTTGGATCTTGATTCAGACAAACCATTATGAAAAGAAACGCGGAGGGATTGGAATGTGGCTGGGATTGTACATTTGGAGTTCCTGGGAACTTCGTTGGTGTAGTATTGCCATGGAGAGGCCACACCAGAGGCTGGTACACTAAGGTATGTGTACGCAAAATAACATAATGTCTGAGATTTGCATTTAAGAACTCCAGGGAAAGAAGTTGTGGGACGTGGATAAAGGAGTACTGAAGAAACAAGGTTTATCGTTGCCCCTTGGTTAGGAATATATGGGGTATTTATTGTGCTGTTCTTGCATGTCTCTGTACGTGTGTTTAAAACACTCCATAATATGGGACCTGCAGTTGGTGTAATGGCTATGTCGCTGGACTCCCATGTAGTCGACCGTGGTTCGAGTCCTGGACCTGGTGGCTTAAACTCGTGCAGGGTGCGTGTGCTTGCGCGTGCATGCCCAAGATCCTGAGAGGAGAATGGAGGAGAAGGGATTGAGGCGTGGCCATCCCCCCCTCGGGGGTGATTTCTCGCTTTCTGTCTCTCTGTCTCTCTCTGTCTTTCTGGCAAGCGTAAATGCCCTATAGCAAAAAAAACTCAAAAAAAAAAAAAAAAAAAAAAAAAAAAAAAAAAAAAAAAACACCTCTCCATAATAAAATGACCAAATGAAACAGAAACAGCCTCTCTATGAAGGCAGAGAATGAGGCTCTGACTTGCTCAGCAGAGGAAGCCAGACACCACACAGGAGACAGGAGAGCTGGTTAGCTGCGGACACCGCTGTCATTGTCACCAAGACCCAAACACTAGAGCTTTCAGCGAGGAAGGCTGGGACAGTGATTACCTGGCATTCTCAGATTCCAGCAGGAGATGTCTCTAACATCAAGACTCATCAGGTAAGAAATTCTCCAAGCTCAAAAAAGTATTTGTGTGATAAGTGAACAAAAAGACTAATAAATGTCCGCTGGCAGCACATAGTAGGTGTTCAGCCCACGTTGGTGGACTGTCCCCTTCCCGTGCTGAGATGCACACCGCCCAGACTTCAAGCCTGTGTGAGTTTCTTCATTAGCATTCTCAGTAGCTGGTCTCTATTCCCAATAATGTGTCAATCTCCTTTTGAAGTCTTCCAAGTGCCAAGAATTTCATTTACTAATGTAAGATAAGAATTATTCAATTATGGGAAATGCCCATCAAGTAGGACAAGCGTGAGAAAACACTCCCCCGGGGGGTGGTGGTGGTGGTGCGTGGAGGGGAAGATGGCCAAGCCACAGTCGGTTCTCAGTTTCTTTCAGGAGTTCTGGGCCTGTGCACCGGAAGGAGAAACACCATATTTCTTTTAAAAACACTCCATCAGCGACACTTTCTATGTACATCAGCTGGCATTCTTTTGCATAATCCAGATTAGACTTTTAAACTGTTCTTTGGGGGACCAGCAGATGATGTAATGGTTATGTTGCTGGACTCTCACGTAGTCGACCATGGTTTGAGTCCCAGGCCTGGCGGCTCAAAACTCACACTGGCTACATGTACATGTGCGTGCGTGCACAAAATCCCGAGAGAAGAATGAAGGAGAAGAGAATGTGGCATGGCCATTCCCATGGGGGTGACTTCTCGCTTTCTGTCTCTCTGGCGAGTGCACAGAAAAATTGTTCTCTAAAAAAACCCAAAAAACAAAAACAAAAAAAAACCCTATTCTTTTATTTTTCTGGAAAAAAGGTTTTAGTACAGAAACCTGAAATGTGATTGTATTAAGAAAGAGCTTTTGGCCTCCTCACCTTCGGCCACCCTACCCAGGATGGTAATCCCCAACTACGGAGGGCAGATGAGTACCTGAAATGTGGCCAATCTGAACTGCGATGTGCTGTGACGACAAGAATACACTAGATTTGAAGGGCTTACTCCCAGAAAAGAAGGTGAAACTACTCACTAATAATTTTATATTAATTTCATGTTAAATGATGATATTTTGGATATACTAGATTAAGAAAAATAATTGTATCTGATTGTTTTGCTTTTTTAGTGTGGTTAGTGGAACTTTTTAAAAATTATTTATTTCATTTTAAAATTTATCATTACTATTATTTTTCAGTTTTTTACAGGGTGCGTGTGCTCTTCAAAGAGAGACAGAGGGAGAAAGTGAGAAAGCAAGCCTCCAGGTCTTGGACTCAAACTGAGGTCAGCCATGTGGGAGTCCATTGCCTTAACCCCCATGCCACCTGATGACCCCCAGAACTTTTATTATAAATATACATACATATATATACATATATATACATATATATACATATATATATATATATATATATATATATATATATATATATATGTATATACACACACACACACACATATACACATTTTTTTAAAATTTCTTGTAGGCACATAAGCTTGCTGGAGAGACACAGAGAAACATAAAGACGGAAAGAAGTGAGAAAACACTCCCTGGAACGGGGTCATGACCATGCCACAATCCCTTCTCCTCCGTTCTCTCAGGATTCTTGGGCATGTGCACACATGCACCCAGCATGTTTTTCAAGCTGCTGAGACTGGGACTCAAACCGCACAGTTGGCCATGTGGGATTCAGCCACTTAACCAGCATGCCCCCAGCTGGCCCACGTGGCTCTCTATTGGCTGTGCTGCCTCAGAGAGGTAGGGAGCAGGACTTCAGGAGACAGTGCATAGAAGAACCCACTCCAGCGATTACGGGGAGCCAGGGCAGGACTGAGGTTGGATGTCTGAGCTGGGAGGAGCAAGAGAAGCCCTCTCCTCTGACTTTCTTTTGTGTTGAAAGAAACTAATCTGGTGAGCCAGACATGAGGTTGATGCCTCAGAAAATGGGGCCAGTAGGTGGCATGGTGGTTAAGGGCGCTGGGCTCCCACATGGCCGATCGTGATTCAAGTCCTGGACCTGGCGACTTGCTTTCTTGCTTTCTTGTTTTCTCTCTCTCTCTCTGTCCCTCTCTGGTCAAATTTAAATAAATAAAAATGAATAAATTAATAAATAAAGTTAAACAAAGTAATTCTTTAAAAATATTAGATCGATGTCTCATATAACAAGAGCTTCTGTAAATAAATATGAAAGAGATAAAAAGGACTGGTAAAATGCAGAAAACACAGAAATAATCAAAAGGACCGAGTGGCAAAAATAAGTAAGGCTAGGTGAGCTGCTGATGGTGATGTCCTAAATTCAACTGCAAACTCCAAAATTTAAATAAATGGGGGCTGATTACCTTCTGTCTTTTAATCAATCTTTCCTAAAAATACAAATGCTGCAAGCAACATAGTCAATGGCAAAAAGAATATAGTGAAGAGCTTGTTATGAACTTTCAACTATATTGACAAATTCCAAGTCACATTGAAAAAGTTTATATTAGCTCCATCTTGCTAAGTTATAAAACACTAATAGAAAGAAGAATTTGGGGCCGGTAGGTGGTGTAGTGGTTAAGGTGACTAACCAAGGTTTGAGTCCTGGACCCGGTAGTTTGATACATGTGCGTGCATGCCCAAAATCCCAGGAGGAAAATAGAGAAGGGATTGTAGTGTGGCCATCCTCCTAGAGGGTGATTTCCCATTTTCCCTCTCACTGTCTCTCTCTGCCTCTCTCTGGCAAGCCCATGCACCCTATGACAAAACAAAACAAAGCAAGAAAAGGAAAAGATAATTCTGGGCCAGCAGATAGCTTAGAGATTAAGGTTAAGGATCTCACATGATCCACTGTGAGGTTCAAGTCCCAGAGCTGGCTGCTTGAAAAACACACCAGTCACATATGTATGCATACCCAAAATCCCATGATGAGGATTGCAGCATGGCCATTCCCCCTGGGGGAGTGCTTTCTAGCTTTTTTCTCTCTATCTCTCTATCTCTGTCTCTTCCTGTCTCTGGCAAGGGGAAATGACCCATAGCAACAGTTTAAAAAAAAAACAAACAGACAGTTCCTTGTGACTGAGAAGAGTAAGCTTGTTTAGATGTTTCTCACCCTTCTGCACCTGCAAATGCATTCACATAAAGTACCAGCTATTATGAAGGTTAATAACGGGTTTGAAGCAATCCGTCAACTTTGATAATTTCATACAACTTGGACTCTGTCACTTCTCAGATAAGAACACTATAGTTTTCTGGTTTATTATAACCAATTCAATAGTGTGGATGGTCCAACAAAACCAAAACAAGTGAAATAACCTTTGCTGTAGGAAGCACATCTGCTCCTTCTAAATGAAGCTGCCATCCCTTCTTGGTACTAGACACAGAAAGAAGTCCTGGTCTGGCTCCGGGGGTATCCCTGGCCTGCAGACACAGGTGCACCACCCTCACACTAATTCACCAAGACTGGGCCTCGATGGTGTCCAGTGTATCACCTCGGGGTCTCATGAGAGAGGACAAAGACAAGGGAGAGCCTTTACCAATGTACAGGACACAGTTACTATAGGATATAAACCTCCAGGGACACTTCGGGCTGCTTGTTACAGTCGCATTGCTAAGCCTGATCCCAGCTAGTGTGCTAGAGAAAAAGAAAATCTGGGGACTTAGACAGGCTTTACTCCTACTAGGTAGTCACTGGGCAATATTTTCTTTACTTTATCTCTCAGTCCCACTCAGTGCCTGGGCACGTAAATCCTGTATCTCGAGATGACCTCCTGTTGCAGTGGTCCTTGTTCCTCTCCACCCAGTCCCTGATAACTCAGCTTGTGAGCTCCCATGCCCACCCAACTCTCTTATCACTTTCCCAGTTCATTCCAGCCACCTTCTCCCTCCTTAGCCTCGGGGTTGTACAAGTCCCAGTGAGGGGGACTCTGAACAGTCCCTGGAAGGTCTGTTCAGCCAGGTACTCTTTCTACAGATATAGCTCACTATATTTCCCTGAGGGATCAGGCATTTAAGAGCCAATGACAAGAAATCCACCTTTCCTTCTATTTTAGCCCTGTCATATCTCTTCCCAGAAGTAACGAGCACAGAGCTGTGACTTAGCTATTTCAACAGTAGACAAGCATCAGAGCCTAACATTTTCTTGAGTTATTTCGCTGCAACTGAGTTTTGAAACTTTGTGTTTAAAATAACACCAATGTCACATTATACTAAATAAACTTCACTGTGACCCTTTTGTTCTTTGATCCCAGAGGGGATGGTCACGCCGCAATCCCTTCTCCTCCATTCTCCTCTCGGGATCTTGGGCATGCACGCACACGCGCCCGGCATGAGTTTTAAGCCACCGGGTCCGGGACGCGAACCACGGTCAACTACGTGGGAGTCCAGCGACATAGCCATTATGCTAACTGCTGGTTCCAATGTTGATTTTTGTTAAAAAAAAATCTAACGCTGACCTTCATGACCAAATTTGATTTAAGAAAAATTTAAAAAGAAAAAGATTGATCATGCTGGGATATAGATCTACTGGTCAAAAAAACGGACCCAAATGTACAGCGAGGCAACAGCAGGCACTCCCAGATACTTGGGAGGCTGAGCCAGGAGGATCTTGAATTTGAGACAAGCCTGGACAACACAGTGAGATCTTATCTCTAAAAATGAGGGTGGAGGGGGGAGAGAAGTCATAGTTCTTGAACGCCTATCATTTCTTTCTGATGTTAATTTCATTTTTAAAAGCCTTTATTTTAAAAATGTATTTCAGTTACATACCTTCTACCTGCAAAGAATTCCTAAGTTTGGAAACATAGAGGCAAAAACATCACAATCTGAGGAAGGACCTACATGCCAAATGCACAGCTCAGAGACACACAAGCTCCTGAAGCGGCAATCACACCTGCTGAATCATCACACTCCGTGCCTAAGGACTGACACTCAGGATGGGCATTTAAATCGGCCCAGTGAACAATAATATGAACTGCAGGAAGCAGACGATGAGACAACAAATTAACATTGATTCCATCTCTCCTTCCCCCGTTAGCTTACCAAATGTAGTAAGTGTCATGCATCTCAGGTGTTTTTCTGCCTTGTGTCTGTGGCCTAAATACAAGTCCGATTCAGTTGAATTTCTAAGGCTGATTCTGTACGAATTTAGCCATGCAAATCCTCATGTTGTGTGCTTTTTCTGTTAACAAGGTCACCACATAAGACCATTTGATGATTTAAGTACAGAATTCATTTTGCTTTAAATTTCTGGTCTGTTAGATTAGTTCCCTGAGAACAGTGTTGGTAAGTTTCCTTTACTACCAATGAGGTGCTTAGCTCGGGTCACATGTATGTAAAAGTTTTACAAATAAAGCCCTTTGGCAAGTTTTTGTGATGAAACTGAAGAATATTTCAGGGATAACAGAAATATAACTTGTGTGTGGTTACAGGACTATAAACTTTAAAAAAAGAATTATTCAATTTTATTTATTCTATCAATTATTTTAATTTGACCAGAGAGGAAGAGAGAGAGTGGGAAAGTGAGAAAGCAAGCCACCAGTTCTGGGACTCAAACCAAGGTCGTCCGTGTGGGAGTGTCCAGAGTCTTAGCTACCATGCTACCTGCTGGCTCTGATAAGCCTTTTTTTTTTTTTTTTAGAAAAAAAGATTTTATTTGCTCGCTAAAGTGGTTAATTAAGCTAAAAATCTATTTTTTTCTCTTCCAAATTGCTTTGCAAAAAGGACAATGTGGCCAACCATTTTACTAATTATTCTTGTGCATCCCCCTCTTTGATCTCAATTTTGGTTAAAGTCAAATATTCAAAAAAATGTTCATGTCATTATGAATTTACACACTATCATTCTCTATTTTGTTTAAGAAGTGATAGAAATGTCACCAGCTCTTTTAGCAACACTGAAAATTTGGCCTTACACTTGGAGCACTTGTCACATGATACTTTAAATAATCTTCCCAATGCCAGCTGTAATGTTACAACTCTTGCTAAGACAATGGAGGTGCCTAAAATTAGCTAAGAAAAGACAGCTGGGTCTCTCAAGGGTTCTTTAAGGAAGATACCAGAAAAGCTTGATTAATACCATCATTCCCTCTGGAACTAATTTTCAGTTCTCCCATCAGGTGTGTTGATGGAAAGAGGTCTTACAGTTGTAGTAATTGCCTCGGATTCCTTCGCCGTCCTTCATCAAGGCCTCTAATGAAGTCTGAGCTGTAGCCTGGGGTTGATACTAGATTGGAATGCAGGGAGGCTGAAAGCTGACACCAGTTCAGCCGAGCAAAGGGCTGTGTGCAGAGGTTGTCTCCATGACAACCTGGGTATTTTCCCGGTGATGCATTTACACAGCAGGGTTAAAGTTCTGTGAAAGCAACAGCTGTTGTAAAAACAGTATATTAAATATGTTTAGGACTGTAAAATGTGCATTCTTCTCTGTGGCATTCCGTTTGAGGAAATTCTGAAAATGCCAAGTGTTTAAAGCAGTGTTACTCTATGGCGGGATATTTCTTTGGGAAAATCTCTTTTTTATTTCTACTTTTGAAAGGCAGAATGAGAAAAAAAATGATGACCTTTTTTTTTTACCTGGCATTTCTTTCTTTTAAAGTTATCTTTTCATACCAAAATATCCAGCCTACAAACCTGACCTTTTTGTACTGACATGGTGTGCCTGCAGTAAGTCACTTGGCAAAAACCATTGGGCGAAGGAAAGCAATGTGTGAGCCTCTGTAACCAAAATCATTTGTCATGCTTCTTATTTGATTTTGTCCTTTTCTATTCACAACCTTTTAGTCTTCCATGCTAACTGATTATTCTGACAGGTATTTGAAAAAAGAAACAAAGCATTTTTCAAACAGTCCAAAAAATATATTGATTTTTTAATAAGAAACTTTTGTTTGTTTGCTTTTTGCAAACCCTGTGGCCCCAGATGAGACCTATGCCAGGCATTTTGGTAGGCTACAAAGATTTGCAAGAAGTAACTTGACCTTAACTCAATTTTTCAAGATCCTGAGCATCACCATGGCATTCTGAGTAGAGTACCCAGTTATTTCAGTTTGACCTGGACAGATAGTTTTCCTGAAAAACTGGAATTTTGCTGCTAATACTGATAAAGTTCCAGGAAAACTAGAACTAGCTGGTCACTCTAGCATTCAACAAACATTGGTCAGCATCTGCTAACATGCCAGGCTCTACACTCTACAATCAGGTGGTGAGATCCATAGTCAACTACTCCCAGCTCTGTTCCCATACCTTTCAGTAATTTAGTGGGAAAAAGTGCAGCCAATCAGTTTTGGCTCTCTTCATGGATGTGCTCATATCTACAACAAGAAACAATAAAAAGTGCATGTCCATTCATAGAATGTATTGAACCAAGGCACTTCCAGGTGAGTCTAAGTTGGGAAACCCCGTTCTGCCACAGGCTGCCATCTTGGTGGGAATGCAATGGCATTTACCAATGGCTTCCTGATTTCCTCTGCCTCCACACCAGTAGAGGCCAGCATTGGCCAGAAAAGCCCATTCATATGGTACTTCTGATGCCTAGAGATAGAGGATGCAAAAGTCCATCTGTTTTGGTCAAATTATAGATCCAGTCAAAAGCAGTCATGTGGCATTTCACTCTTGCTTCTTTCCATCCTGGGGATTTTTTTTTTTTAGAAGTTTTTGCTATAGGGCTCATACGCTCACCAGAAAGACAGAGAGAGACAGAGAGACAGAAAGCGAGAAATCACCCACCAGAGGGGATGGCCATGCTGCAATCCCTTCTCCTCCATTCTCCCCTCAGGATCTTGGGCACGCACACACACGCACCTGGCGTGAGTTTAAGACACTAGGTCCGGGACTCAAACTGTGGTTGACTACATAGGAGTTCAGTGACATAGCCATTACGGCAACTGCTGTTCTCCAATCCTGGGGATTAAGTGGTGGGAATTAAAAAAAAAAATCTGTAGATTCTGTTGCCACAAACATTTGCTGGGTGTATTTATTTTTTTTTTAAATCAAATGAACCAAGAAATGTCAGTTGCCTGTTACTCTGTCCAATGTAGGTGGCCCTGGCAAATCCAATGACACATGATATGTTTTTTCTTTTCCTGAAAGTAAATACCATAAAATTGGTTTACTCCCACTGTTTATGACCAGAGGAAATAATGCAGCTAGCCAAGCTTCTAGAAACACATTTTGGAAATAAAAAGATAGCCAGAAGGATATATACCTCCCATTGTAACCTATCACCAAGTTTTTCAAGAAGAGAAATTCCCAGCCTGACTGAATTTCTCAGCAGGATGTTCTAATGGTGGGAATGGGATCCCTTAGTCAACTACACAGAGAAGGAACCCCATGTTTGAGTTTGAGTATTCATTCATTTAGTGGATATTTACTGAGTGCCTTCTACATGCCAGGCACTGATCTAGGTTCTGAGAAAAGAGCCGTGGGAAAACCAAAACAAGCAAAAAACCTAGCACAAAGATACCCTCAGGAAGCTTACTATCTAGTGAGAGAAGCAAAGTAAAACTCCACTAAAACCACAATGAGGCATTATCAAACCCCCGTCAGAATGGTTATGATTAAAAAGACAAAGAATAACAAGTGCTGGCAAGGTTGCAAAGAAAAGGGAATTCTTGTGCACTGTTAGTAGGAACGTAAATAGGTACAGCCATTGTGGAAAATAGCATGGAGATTACGCAGAAATCTAAAAATAGAACTACCATATGAGCCAGAGATACCACTCTTGAGTATTTACCTAAAGGACAAGAAATCATTCTGCAAATATCATGGGAATTCACACATCCATGTTTATTGCAGTATTATTCAAAACAGGTAAGACACAGAATCAACCTAAGTGCCCAAGAAATAATGACTGGATTAGAAAAATGTGACACATGTACACAGTGGAATACTACTCAGCCATAAAGAGCAATGATATCCTGTCATTTGACACCAAGTGGACAAACCTAGAAGATACAATGCTAAGTGACATAAGCTAGACTATGAAAGACAAACGCTACATGTACCCACTTAATATATACTGAATGTCTGCACTCGGTGGTAGAAATGGAAGGACTCAAAGGCACAGAGGTAGAGAGACTAACAGTAGATACCAGAGCTGTATGGAAAGGGGAGGTTTGCAGGGGTAGGAGAGTAAAAGGCTTGGCAGAAAATTACTAATAGACACAAGAATACATTTAAATATGTGGAATACGTCGTGAATGGAATAGTGTATCACAGCAGAGTAAAAAATGTTTTTGACAATTCAATATATACTTAAAAAATGGAACTATTATTACACAACATAGTGTTTAATGTCAAATAAGAAGAATATATCTATACCTTTGATTTTATTATATACTGTACCCCACAAAGATGCAACACAATTATATGTAAACCAGAAATCATACACATATACAAATACAATTCTATCAACACACACATTTATGTGTCTCACGAAACTTTTCAGAAAGGGATTACTGGGACCAGCGTAATGGCTATGTCACTGGACTACCATATAGTCGACCGTGGTTCGCATCCTGGACCCGGTGGCTTAAAACTCACGCCGGGCGCGTGTGCATGCGTGCCCAAGATCCCGAGAGGAGAATGGAGGAGAAGGGATTGCAGCATGGCCATTCCCCCTGGGGGGTGATTTCTCGCTTTCTGTCTCTCTATCTCTCTCTGTCTGTTTTGCGAGCTCACGCGCCCCATAGCAAAAACCTCTTAAAAAAAAAAAAAAAGTAGAAAGGGATTACTGTAACCTTCCCCTTTTTAACTACTTTTCAAATATATTCATATGTCAGAGTTTGCCCTCGAATTCTAAATTATTATTATCTTGGCTAATACTATAGATATTGAGTTGTTGGAAAAGTCATGATATATTTTTTCTATGCAAAAAATGTCATGACTTTTCCAACAACTCAATAGGTAGAGTATTATGACTTTTTTCCCCAGAAAATCATTATATGTATGAGAGTAAGTACTAAGAACTTGTCTATTAAAATTGTCCAAACTAAAGTTAGGATGTATGTCAATTTGATATGGATCTGATTACAGTTGAGATCCTTCCAGGAGAGATTAAAACTCATGTGTGTTCTTAGCTGAACAAACCACTATTGACTAGCCAAACTTAGCAAATGAAGTGCATTACTGAATGCTGGGACAGGGATTTTACACATAAATTGGACTTGTCTAATCTTCTGATCTAATCATTAAGGTGGTTGAGATGGACTGACTGATTTTTTAAAATGAACTCTGCCAGCTAGTCTGTGGCTCGAATTGTCATATACCACAGGAGGGACCTGAAGAACCAGAAGGATTTGATGACTTGTTTTTTTTTTTTTTTTTTTTCTTTTTAGAAATGTTTAATTTTTTTTATCAGTATTATGTTTTAAAAAATTGCTACAGAGCACGTTTGCTCACCTGAGGGGGGTGGGGAGTAAGAAAGCAAGCCACCGGGTCCAGGACTCGAACCACGGTCAGCCATGTGGAAGTTCAGTACCTCAACCATCATACCACCTACTGGCTCCATGATGACTTGAAGTTCTTAAGGAACCTAATAGTTCCAATGGAAAAGTGTTCTTCAAATTTGAATCTTATGATGGGTACCAAGAGCAAACTTCTCATGGCAGATGTACTTTTCTTTACATTAAGACTTCCATGTCTCTAACTTAGATGTGATTAATTGTCCAATGAGATTTGATTTGTCATTCAAATAATTTTTCACAAATATTTTGGTAGATTTCCAAATGATTAACCAGAAACTGAAGCCCATAGTAATTTACATAAATAAGTGCATCTTGAGCATAAATGTATTTAATCTCAAATCCTCTGAATAAAAGTTGCCATAATACTCTGCGTATAATAATGATTGCTCTTGGATTATTCATCTAAAAAAAAAGGTACAATTTTAATAAGCACTATATTCCACATTCAATACAATTACATATTTTTAAAGAAGGTCTTTCATATGTAGCATGGATAGGTGATGAGATTTTTCTTACTTTAAAAAGATCCTTTGTCAGGAGAATTCTGAGTTACTACATAGGTAAGAAAGAAAAGTTAAACTTGTGTTCCTTATGAAATAAAAGAAAACTGTTTTGAGAAAAGGACAGTTATATCTACTATATTTCTAGAAAACTATGACATGAAATTTGATTCTGTTTAAGAAATGGTATCACTTGGAAAGCCATGAAATCGAGCCTAATAGGCACCTGCCAAAATATTTCAGCCTGGGCCATCTCTTCTCAAGCATATACATTAGTGTATAATCGTCTGAGAAGCCTAGATTATTCCAATACAGCTAAGAGGTCTAAGGTAAATGGAGAAGGCCTTGATCTATGACTTCTTCTAAATATCTGGCCTGGGTTTGCAATCCACTTTTAGAAGATAAGAAATACATATTAAAAAATAAAAATTTCTGGATTTTGGTTAGTGGTGACAGACTATGAGGTCTTGAATTGAAAAACTCATGTCCTAAAACTACCCTGTTGCACAGTTTCTATCTAGCAGCAAGCCTCCAGAGGGGGATTCTAGAATGGCACCTCTTGGGACTATCTAAACAGACAGCCAGTATAAGAGACTTGAGATTACCGTGGACCAGAAATCAGGGGTTGGAGCTTTTCAAACTGGCTTTCCCATTTCATCACAGGCCATGTTTACTTAGGTAAAGTATTTAACTTACCATTTTCTCTGGAAGCCCATTTTCTCTGTTTGGAACTCTGTTTCCTTTGCTTCTACATGGGCAGGACAGGGTGGGACCGGGTGGGACAGGGCGGGACAGAGTTCTTCCACCCCAGGGCTGTGCTATATCTCTAACGCTGTCCTGCTGCCTGCACTTTAGGTGCAGAAAGTAGTCTGCTGGCTCCTAAGAGAAGAGCGTCTCCACTCTCAGTAAATCGTTTTAAAGTGCTAAAACATCAGGGTGTGGTGGTGATGCAATACTTGGTAATACTGGACCAACGTGAGAAGGGGCTAGGTTCATGTCCAGAAACCTCCCTATACGTACTGGGCACACACATCCCATGGTCTACCCTGGTTGAGGCTGAGAGTGGATTGCAGGGTGAAGACCCTGTTGGTGGTACTTATCTCTGACTCAAGTAAAAAATAAAAATATACTTTTTAAAAATACTGAAATATCAGTATGAGGGTACAGATTCTGCCTATCCTAATGGAGGATTCCAATGATCCTTTAAAAGTAAGCCAAAGAATGAAAGGTTAAAAAGTAGATATACTTGCCCAGCCACAGTGGTACACACTAGTTAACAATGCTACACTGAAGGCTGAGTCAAATGGGAGGCCTGGGTTCAAGTTCCAATCCACCCTACGAAGCCCACTGCAGTGGCATGCGTGAGTAATGCCAGCCACTCGGCTGAGACAGGAGCATCACGACACAGTGAGACTCTGTCTTATAAAATATATTTTTATATTGCTCAAGTATAAATCTTTTCTGAGTAGACCAATTTTACCTCTGTAACAGCTTGCTGACTTTAAACATCTACAATTGGCCCTTGAAGTTTTCATAGGTTTCCAGGAAGCTACCTTATAGTATAGCCAGTTTCCCAGAAACTAAAACAAATTAGATTAATCATGCTAGAAATGAAATAGAAGTGCCTTGTTGGGCCCGTTTGGGCAAGCCCCAATATTCTCTCCCATCGGCCAACAGGAAAAGAGCATCTTGGAGTGCTTAGCTGCCACCCACCCTGCACAAGAACAGAGGTTTGACTCTCTGAGCTTCAGGGAACATTGCTCTTCAAGTATTCATGCAGATGCCAGAATCTCGTTCTGTTGCACGAGTAAACAAGTACTAGTCTGTTGGTAATTTCTATCTATGGAGAAGTGTGATTATCACAAGCTCGAACTCAGAACTACCAGTTTCGTTTCCCGTTCTGATCATCTGCACCCCCCTTCCTGATTGGCTGTGCATCATTCCTCACCCACCCATCTGTCCTCGCCCTCCTAAAACCCACTGGCATCTTTACAGGAATGGGGCATTGATGAGCCCGGGAGAATGCTCCTGACACTTGTTCCGTTCCTGGTGCCGATTTCCATCTTAGAGCTGCATGCACTTTTCCAGCCTATCACAGAACTGCTGGAGAAACTCAGCCCTAGCCACCAGTCACTAATCTGCCAGGCTCCGCAGAAAGGGTGGAATCGAGCTTGCATTGTATGGAGGTGACTTTACTCCCAAGCACCGTCACTTGATCTCTCCCCTCCTCTCACTAGCTTTGGAGAACTGAAAATATTTACTTTGTGTTGGTCCAACAAAGCCCAATAAATGGCAACATTTACAGGATGCAAAACACAGGCCAAAGGAGCAGAGGGAGGAGAGTCCACCAGCCCTGCTCTGCTTGTGAGTGGGAGTTTTCTAGGCTGCCATGCAAGCCCAGAGGCAGCCGAGTTTCAGGTTTCTTTGGTTTTTGAAACCAGTATTTACTGACCAGGGCTTTGGAACCAAATGAAAGTATGATTGGCCACCCATTTTTGGTGCTAAATCTTTCTGGAAAGTGTAGCTGAAAGGGTTTCCTGATTAATTCTCTCTCTTTCAGTTTTTGTATGTGTTTTTTTCCATGAGAGAGGGAAAGATAGAGATGCATTTCCAACAAGGTCATCAACTGTGATTCACCCCAGCCTCAGCAAGCCAAGATCAAGCACAGAGACCTCAGGGTGTGAATCCAGGACCTTCCCATGCTGCCCAGCATCCAAGAGTGCTGGGTTAATGCTGCGCCACCATGGCCAACCCATTTTTCTATCCGTACTAAAGATTGTACGTTCACTCAATTAGATGTTTAACACATTTTTATTGAGCTGCCATAATTTTGTAGTGTCTCAGTGCTGAGCATTTAAAAATGAACAATTAGAATCTCTGGCCTTAAGAAAATAAATTAGGTCAGTCAGTGGCATGGTGGTTAGGGGTGGCTGGATCCCACGTGACCAACTTCACAGTTTGAGTCCTGGACCCAGCAGTTTAGAAATCACAGAGTATGATCCTGAAAGGAAAGTGGAGGAGAAGGGATTGTGGTATGGCCATCTCCCCTTAGGAGTGATTTCTCACTTTCTCTCTCTCTCTCTCTCTCTCCTCTCTCTCTCTCTCTCTCTTTATCTCTGTAGCAAGTGCACACACCCTACAGCAAAACTAAAAAAAAAAAAGAAAGAAAGAAAGGAAGACAGGAAGACAGACAGACAGAAAGAAAGAAAGAAAGAAAGAAAGAAAGAAAGAAAGAAAGAAAGAAAAGAAAAGAAAAAACAATGGAGTCATTTCAGATGGAGATAACTGGTAAGAAAGAAGCATACTAGGGTATATGGTAGAAAATAATTGTAGACCCTTATTCATAGGAAGATTAGGGCAGGCTTTTCTGAGATGTTAGTATTTGATTAAATACCTAAAAAGTAAGAGGCAACCATGGAAAAACAGGTACACCAAATTTAAGGCAGAGGGACCAGTAAGTCTAAAAACCCTGCTGGGGCAAGAAAAGCTTAACATGACTGAGGAGTGGAAAAGAAGCTAGAGTTCCATGGACCAAGTGAAGGGGAACAATGAGATTGAAGCTACCTCTATCACCACCTCACTGTTAAAATCACATCCAAGATTTGCTTTGGTCATGACACTATCCTCATTTAATCATCTGTAACATGGAACTAAGGTTTGATGTAAGCCAATGAAATTCTTGACGTTAAGTGGAAGTGAAATGATACTAATATTCTCCATTAATATTCTCCAAAGATCTGTTGAAATGGCACAGGGGTCTTGGCAATCCAGATCACATGGCAACAGGGCAACCTACTTTAAATTCTGGAGAATTACATCCTATATTTCTCTGGAATCTCCTCCAGAACTAGGTCATCTGAGTTGCATCTCCAAGTGATTTCAGGGACAATGCCAGTTGAGTTGACAGTTGGCATTAAGTAAGATGGCAAGTGTAGGGTTGGAGTTGGCCAGACCAGGCTGGGAGTGAAGGTGGCAGGGAGAACAGAGGACATGGTTAGATGCAGCAAGATCATGCAGGGCACCAGGGACCCAGCAGTGCTAATGAGTTGTCTCATGATCCCCACCTATCTCCAACAACTTTTGCTGGCATAGTCATGCTTGCTGTGACTTCACCTTGAGGAGTCCTTACAGATTTCTTTACAGCTCCTGGGAGTAGCCAGAACAGAAGAAACATACTGACAAATACTAGGTGATTTAGTTAAATCTGGTTCAGGGGACCTCAGACTCTTGTAAAGTGAGTTACATGTCCTGAAGGATCATTTTGGTTTCTTCACACTCTAACATTAAACACTGTTACATGATTCAGAGTGTAATATCTCCATGTAAAACTTCATGCTATGGGTGGAGGAGGTGGCAGGTGATATGGTGGTTAAGGTGCCGGACTGACCGTGGTTTGAGTCCCAGACCTAGTGGCTTGTTTTCCCACTTTCTTTTTCTCTATCTCTGTCTTTCTCTGGTCAAATTAAAAAAATAAATAATAACAACAAATTTAAATAAATAAATAAATAAATCTGAAAAAAAAAAAAAAACTAAAACATTTCACGTAAAGAAATTGATGGCCCAGAGAACCTAATTTATTCTGCCTTGTTTTACCCTGTATTAAGAAAGCAACAAATCTTCCTGTGTTTTAGAGACTTAAAAATATCAGAAATGTTTTATGCTTGCTTGCTCTTTTTTTAATTTTTTAAGCTTGTTTCCTTCTTAAAATATAATTATTTATTAAAACTTAGAGAATGAGATCAACTATGGTGGTACAGTAATAACACATATGCTGAGGCAACATAGGAAGGTACCCGGTCAGCCTCCCAGGGTCTTCCTATATGCTCTGGGCACATATGCATGCCTATGATCCTGGTTGGCTGAGGCTGGAGTGTAACATGGCATGAAGACCCTGTTGGAGCTGCTTCTCTCTCTCTCTCTCTCTCTCTCTCTCTCGGAAAAAATAAATTAATTAACTTAAGAAAAAAGCACTTGAAAAACAGTAATGATGTGTCAGTGTGGATTCACAGATTATAATGATTGCACCACCCAGGTGAAGAATGTTGAGAGTGGGTGAAGCTATGCATGTGTGGGTGCAGGGGCTGTATGGAGATCCTCTGTACCTTCTGCTCAACTTTGCTGTGAACCTAAAACTACTCTTTAAAAGTTTTGTTCACAAAAATTAGAGAATGGGGGCCAGCAGTTGGTGTGAAGGTTAAGACAGCTGGAGTCCCATATGGCCAGCCATAGTTCAAGTCCCAGACCTAGTGGCATGGAATTCATATGGGTACATGTCTGTGCATGCAAAAAATCTCAGGAGGAGAATAGAGAAGGGATTGTGGCATCGCCATCCCCCCCTGCGGGAAGAAGGTGATTTCTCACTGTTTCTCTGTCTCTCCAGTGAGCACACACACCTTATAGCCAAAAAAAAAAAAAAAAAAAGAAAAGAAAAGAAAATTAGTGAATGAATTATTTAGTGACTAAATAGCAATTTAGGGCTGTTTTATAACAAAACTTTATCAAAATACACTGGAAAACAATACCTATTATACAGTGTATCTCTGTGTAACTCCACATGGTTACCATTACTATAACTTTATAATAATTTTTGTCATTCTGTAGGACTGGCCACACCACAATTCCTTCTCCTCCATTATCCTCTTGGGATTTGGGGCATGCATGCACACACCCCCAGCATGATTTTCAAGCCACTGGGGCCAGGACTCAAGCCATGGTTGGCTATGTGGGTATCTAGCCTTAACTTCCATGTCACCTCCTTATCACCTCAAATATTTAATATATTTGTGGTGAGAACATTAGAAATTTATTCTCAGTAATATTGAAGTATACAGTACTCAGTTACTAGCTATATTCATCGTGCTGTGCAACAGATCTTTGCAAAAGATCCTCTTAGGTAACTAAGCTTTAACTATCATCTCCCTATTCCTGTTGTCCCCAGATTCAGGTGACCACCATTCTATTTTTCACTTCTATGAATAACTAAATTATTTTGGGTTCCATGTGTAAGTAACAACATGCAGTATTTATTTGTGTGTGTGTCTGGCTGACTGGCTTATTTCACTTAGCTTAATGTTCTCCAATTACATCCATGTTTCAAATGACAGAATTCTTTCCCCTTTTAAGGCTAAAAGCATTCTATTACACACACACACACACACACACACACACACACACACACACATTTCCTTTATTGATTCATCCCTTGATGTAAACTTAGGTTGATTCCACAATCTGGCTATTGCAAACAGTGCTGCAATGAACACCGCTGTGCATGCATCTCTTTAACATACTCATTTCCAATCTTTCAGATAAATACTTGGAAGAGATTTATGGATCACATGATAATTCTTATTTTATTTTTGAGGAACCTCCATACTGTATTCCATAATGGCTATGTAAATTTGCATTTCCACCAGCAGTGGACAAGTGTTCCCTTTCCTCCACAACCTTATGAGAACTTATAGTCTTTTGTCTTTTTGATAACAGTTGTTCTAACAGATATGAGGCAACATCTCATTGTCATTTTAATTAACATTTCCCTAATGATTGGTGATGTTGAGAATTTGCATGTATCTGTTATCCATTTATATTTCTTTTGAGAAATATCTATTTAGATCCTTTGCCCATTTCTTAATCAGATTGTTTCCTTTCTATAGAATATTTTGTGTTTTATATATATTTAGAGGATTAGTCTCTTACCAGATGTATAATTTTCAAATATTTTTTTCCCAATCTGTAGGTTGTTTCTTCACTCTGTTGTTTCCTTTGATATGCATAGTTTTTATTTCTAAATAACTTCCCTTGTCTATTTTTGCTTTTGTTACCTATGCCCAAACAAATCTAAAAAGTTATTGTCAGTCGGGGGTAAGCACCATCCCCTGGGGCCGTCACAAGTTGTTCCAGGTACTTGTTTTTCCCCAGAGCTAGCATAAGCAAGTGGAACAAGGTGTCGTGTTCCTGGGCTGCTTCAAGTAGCAGGTCGGCTACTGGGAAGAGCCCACCATGGAGACAAAGAGAATCCAGCCTCAGCTCCCAGATGAAGGTGGTGATCACAGTGACAAAGAAGAGGAACAGCCCCAAGTGGTGGTCTTAAAAAAGGGAGACCTGTCAGTTGAAGAAGTCATGAAAATTAAAGCAGAAATAAAGGCTGCCAAAGCAGATGAAGAGCCAGCTCCAGCTGATGGACGAATTATGTATTGAAAATCAGTCAAGTGTCCCTCAGATGAAAAATACTCAGGTTTGTCCACTGCCTCGAAAAAGAAGAAAACAAATGCAGATGAAATAAATAAGCAAGACTCAGTTAAAAAGAACTCACAAAAGCAAATAAAACACAGTACCCTTCTTTCTTTCTGTTTTTACTTATTTATTTTTTTGGAGAGGTGTTTTGCCATAAGGCGTGTGCACTCTCCAGACAGACAGAGACAGACAGAGAGACAGGAAGCGAGAAATCACACCCCACGGGGGATGGCCACGCCACAATCCCTTCTCCTCCATTCTCCTCTCGGGATCTTGGGCACGCACGCACACGTGCCCGGCATGAGTTTAAGCCACCAGTCCAGGACTCAAACCGCGGTCAACTACATTCCCATGCGACATCCAGTGACATAGCCATTACGCTAACTGCTGGTCCCAGTAATTCTGTTTTAAAATGAAATTGTTCCTGTTATCCCAAATGATCTGCAGAGTCAGTGCAAATCCCTATCAAAATTCCAATGCCACTGTTTATAGAGAAGACAATGTAAAAATTCTCATGAAACCAAAGAATACCTGGGATAACCAGGTTGGCAATCATGAGCCGGAAAGGGGGGAATAAAAAAACTGAATGTATCACATTACTTGATTTCAAACCATACAACAAAGTGATAGTAATTAAAACAGCACAGGGGAGACCAGCAGATGGCGTAGCAGATGTATTGCTGGACTCCCACATGGCCTACTGCAGTTCAAGTCCCAGATCCAGTGGCTTTCACCTGGCACGTGTGTGTGTGTGTGTGTGTGTGTGTGTGTGTACTCAAGATCCCAGGAAGAGAATGGAGAAGGAATTGCAATGTGGCCATCTCCCCTGGGGAGTGATTTCTCACTTTCTCTCTCACTGTCACTGTTGCAAAAAACAGACCACTGAGAAACCAAGCGCCACTCAGAGAACAGGAGAATTCAGGTTTTTAACGCCAGCGGTCCCAGAGGAGCTCATACTCCAAAGTCTGGGCAGCATTCCGCGGAAGTTACAGGGGTTATATAGTCTGAGTCATGGATGTTGCAGACAAAGAAAGCTGGAAAAGTCACAAAACAGTTGCAGTCCAGCTTGTAACATTTCCCAGCAGGCAGTTTACAAAGGTGGAACAGACACACTTCCTGCTTGCAAGCAGCTTTTAGCAA
Source organism: Tupaia tana (assembly GCA_026018925.1). Taxonomy (NCBI): domain Eukaryota; kingdom Metazoa; phylum Chordata; class Mammalia; order Scandentia; family Tupaiidae; genus Tupaia; species Tupaia tana. Next base: position 13,476,288 of record JAKSZU010000013.1, on the reverse strand, counting down.
ATAGGATCCATATCATCTGTCTCTGTCTCTCTTTCCAAAGAGCATGGGCTCACTAAGACAAAACCTCTCAAAAACATACAAACAAACAAAAACAATACAGGGCTCAGCTGTTGTGAAACATTCATTGCACAACATTCTGTACTACTAGAAGCCACATGGAAGATCAGAGTTTGGTTCTAGGTCAACCTGTACATGTCAGTTGTGAGTGCCCATGTCTCTGATCCTGGTTGACCAGGGAATGCTGGAGTGGGGAAGCATCATAGTGTGAGATCCTGTAAAGGGTACTTATTTCTCTCTCAGGAAATATGAATAACTTTTAATTAAAAAAAATTAAAAAATCCAGGCCAACCCTGTAAACCTAGTGGTTAAGGGATCCAGATCCCACATGACAGACCATGGTTTGAGTTCCAGGTAGTCAGCTTGAAAAGCACACTGAGCACATGTGTGTGCATGCCCCAAGTCTCAACAGAATGAGAAATGGAGGAGGGTTGCAGCATGGCCATAGCCCATTGGGGTACGTCCTCTCCCCTCTCCCTTTGTCTCTCTTCCTCTTTAGACATAGGCAAAGGAATAAAATTGGATTTCTGTTTCATGCCATATACAAAAATCAACTCAAAATGGATTAAAGACTTAACCATCAGACTTGAAACCATAAAACTATTCAAAGAAAACATAGAGGAAAACCTATAAAACATTGGACCTTTCTTATTTTAAAAGATTGTCTTAGCTGTTCTTGATTTTGTTTTTTTGTACTCTAATGTGGATTTTGTGTCAAGTTCTACAAAAAATGTTGCTTTGATTAGATAATTTATATCTTTAAGAATTTTTTTATTCTCTTAAGAATGAAATGAAAATACCGTTTCATTAATTAAAATTTTAAATGTAATTAATAGTATCTTAAAATTTCTGTGTACTTCTTAATAAGCTTATTTATAAATATTTTATATGTTTATGTTACTTTGCAGATAAGGCCAGCATTACTTATTTATTATTATATATATGAGTTAATGCTATTAATTTTTTTTTTGTTTTTTGAGAGGTTTTTGCTATAGGATGCATGTGCTCACCAGAAAGACAGAGAGAGACAGAGAGACAGAAAGCGAGAAATCACCCCCCAGGGGGAATGGCCACACCACAATCCCTTCTCCCCATTCTCCTCTTGGGATCTTGGGCACACACGCACATGCACCCGGCGTGAGTTTAAACCACTGGATCCGGGACTCGTACGACGGTCAACTATATGGGAGTCCAGCGACATAGCCATTAGGCCATCTACTGGTCCCGATGCTATTATTTTTTTCCATATTAATTTTATAGTTGCTCACCTTACTGAAACATGTTTTTTAAATATATTTACAGGATATAAATTAATGTATACATATGGGTGTGTGTGGATGTACTCTCAGAATCCAGATATATAAGTAGCTAATACAAATCAATAATACAAAATGTAAAATATCTGATTTTTAAATTCCAGCAAAAGATAGAAGCCAGGAATTCACAAAATAAGAGAATGAAATGACCAATGAATGTATGGAAAACCTGTTTCATCTTCCTTTAGTCAGAGAAATAATATAGCCTCATTTGCCAGTGTAAAGAAAAAGATATTATGTAGTAACTGTAAAGCTTATAAGATCATAGATGCTGGCAAGGATGGGGTAAAGGAAAAGCCTCACATTCCTGAAATGGTGGAGCATATACAATCATTTTAAAAAGCATTTGGTAAAATCTGGAATATTGGGATCAGAAGATGACATAACAGTTACGTTGCTGAACTCCCATGTAGTTGACCATGGTTTCAAATCCTAAACCCAGCAGCTTAAAAGCACACGTCAGGGGACCAGCTGTTGACATAATGACTGTGTCGCTGGACTCCCAGGTAGTTGACCGTGGTTCAAGTCCCAGACCTGGTGGCTTAAACTCATGCCAGGCACGTGTGCGTGTGTGCCTAAGATCCTGAGAAAAGAATGGAAGAGAGGAGATTGCAGTATGACCATCCCCCCGGGGGATGACTTCCCATTTTCTATCTCTCTGTCTCTGTCTTTGTGGAGAGCACACCCGCCCTATAGCAAAAACCTCTCCCAAAACAAACAAACAAACAAAAAACAAAAAACACATGTCAGGCATGATGTGTGCATGTTTGCCCAAAATCCCAAGAGGAGGATGGAGGAGAAGGGGTTGTGGCATGGCCATCCCCCCGGGAGGCGATTTCTCACTTTCTGTCTCTCTGTGTCTCTATGGCAAACACACGTGCCCTATAACAAAAATCTCTAAAAAAATTAAAAAAAAAAAAAACTGGAATATTTGGTGCCTATCTAATGGCGTACAGCCTTCCAGCAATTTTCCTTCTAGGAAAATTCCTTAAAGAAACTCTTGCCTCTGGGAAGAAGATTTGTCTCATGTAAAACTAAAAACCACATATAACCTAAAAACTAATGATTTTATTAATCTGTTGCCCTTGTTATTTTTTGTTATTCATATCACATATATAGATACAGATATGGAAAAACACTCCCTGTTTTTCCACTGGTATTTGCATTTTTTGTTTGTATGTTTGTTTATAAGTCAGAGGGTGTGTGTGCTCTCCAGAGAGAGACAGAGAGGGAGAGAGAGAAAGCACCCCCCAGCGGAATGAGGTCATGCTATAATCCCTTTTTCTCCATCCTGTCAGGATGTGGGGTATGCACACACATGCACCCGGCAGGCTTTTTACACCATGTGAGCCGGGATTTGAATCATGTAGTTGGCCACATGGGATCTGGTTCCCTCTACCACCGGGCCACAAGGCCAGCCCCTACAATTATATTTTTAAACTTTTATTTAAAGTGAACCATCTATATAAAATATTGGATCGATTTCAAGTATAATATTCTTAAAAATATGAGCAATATCAATATAGTAATGATGGTTTCATAATATTTGCTCCATTCATCCAAGTTCTATAAAATTTGTCTCAGAAAATGTACATTAACCAGAGATATAGCTTGACAAACACCAGTGTTAAGGTACTATGTATGAAGTGTGTAATTTTTTTAGCATAACCCCTTGTTTTGAATAATTTCCCTTGTGGAATTCAAGTCAAATAAAAGTAATACGTGGAGCAGCCGGCAGGTGGCGTGGTGGTTAAGGTGCTAGATTCCCATATGGCTGACCACAGTTTGAGTCTCGGATCTGGTGGCTTTCTCTCTTGCTCACACTTTCTCTCTTTCTCCCCTGTCATCAAATTTTTAAATAATAAATAAATATTTTTTAAAAGAAGTAACACATGGCTTTTTAAAACTTCCAGGTGTAGAACTGTCAAATTTTGTATTACCAAAATGGTCAAGGGCATGTTTCTGGAAGATTTGGGTAAGAATCTTTCTCCAGCCAGAGGAAGAACAGACCAGAGTTTGCTGGCATCCTGGCCTGTACCTCTGAGCCTAAGGAAGAGGTTGGAGCAGAAGGGCCATTTGTCTTTGTTATTAGGAAATAAATCAACCTTTGTTTTCCCTGGCCAAACTCAAGGAATGTCATTATTAGCAAATAAATTGTGTCGTTACAAATCAATCGAGCCACCTTCCATTTAAATGTGAATCACTTTAATTGTCTGGGCTTCAAACTTGATTCCACCCCAAGGAAACAAATGATTCGATATATAGATCATGTAAACTCTATATTTGGTACGTTTTCTACCAAAATAAGGGTTTAGGTTTTTTTTTAGATTCATCAACAAACTAACTCATAACTCTCAATTTGTTTCTTTTAATGAAGAGATTACCAACACTTTTTTTGTGAGTGTCAGATCAATCAATTTGGCAAAAAATTAAAAGCTATCGTTCTCGGTATATGGCAAAATTGATATGCTTTGAGATATCATGAATGAGGTATTGATTTCTCAATGCCACCTGCACATTTTAAAATCTATCCTCTAATGATGGGTAGGAAACAATAGTATAAGCTTTCCTTTACGAGGGGGCTTCAGTACGTTTGTGAGAAAATGGTATTAAAGCATGAGTTTATTTTGGCACCAAAAAAATGTTGAAATCTATGCATAGTTTTTTCATAATATGCATTTTCTGTGAGCTTTTTGAAGATCGTTCATAAATTTGAAGGAACTTTCACAATGACTCTGAGTAGATTGATAGCGACTTTTAACCAAATTTCAATCTACCTATTGCTAAACAAGCATTTTAGATCTAAAACAATCGTTGGTTTAACGTTCTGCTGTGGGAATTTTTCCCATGGTGATAATTTCATTCAGTGAGCAGTTGTAAGCAACATGACCAAGATTTCTGAATAAATAATGCTACTCACCCAAAAGATGGGCCTATTTTCCCCTCTAGTCTTCTTTCTGGTTTCTCACACTGTCCTTTCTCTGTGGCCTCTCTCCCACCTCTGACCTCCTCCCCAGTTTTCACCCTGGCTTTAACAACTGATTTATGATGGGCCCATGGAAAGGTTAAGCCCACTTTTATGGTTTGCTTAAAATATTTCTTTTAGAGTGAGCATCAGAGTGGCCTTCAATCCCTACTGAACAGTTTCACCAAGACCTCAAAAGACCTTCCTTGACTGCCCATCACGGCCTCTTATTTATATCTTTTGTACTTGTGAAGAGAAACTCATTAAATAAGGCAAGTTTGAAACTTTTACTAAAATGAATAACTTATACAAGATGTGGGAGTTAGCTCCTCCTCCCAATGAAAATGTCTGTGAATGTATATATAATTCAGGGGTAGGGAGTGTGAGGAAGAGAGAAGAAAAATCCACGAGGAATACGCCTTGGATTATTGCTTTTATGGGATCTCTTTTTCTTTGAGTTTGACAGTTTGATCTTTGCTAGCGCTGAAGCCTGCAGACCTATTGGGTACACTCTTACATTCATTGCCTCAACAGTAAATTTCACCCTTTTGTTTAATTTGACTTCCTGTTGTTGTTTCAGTACACTAAATAAGTGCCAAATGTGGGGATGCTTTTTAAAAACTTTGGATAATTGAACTGATGTTTAAAGAATTTTGAAGATCCTGAGGACACAAAACAATTTGAAATGCTATTTATTTTTAAACACATATGCAATCTGAAAGATCAATTAGCTCCTAAAAATAGGAGGGTTTACTCCCACATTTCTGTCCTAAAAAACTAATAAAACTTTAATGTTCTAATTTGGGTCTTACCTTTGAACTTTAGATAGTTGTGAAATATTTGCCACCTTGGTGAAGCTACATTAAATAATACCATATGATACTTGGATAGATGGCTTCCCCAAACTTATTGATCTTCTCCCCCCGTGGTCATTAAAAACGTGATTTATTAGTCTGACATTTTTAATAGGCCAAAGCACAGAGGTTTATTGCAATGGCTTTCTAGTTTCCAAGTTGCCTTCGGCCGCTACCAAGCATAAAAGCTGTCAAGACAGCCACGTTGCTTTTCTAATAAGAAGCTGACTTCTTTTTTTTCCAACTAAAGAGCAACCTCTGCATATTTAACGTGGTTTACACCTATTACATAGTAATGAATTCATTTTTCCTCGCTAACCCTTCTCTTTCATGTCAGGAGAAGTGCTCCCCCTTAATTAAACACCGTCATTTTCTTAGTGTGGGGTTGGCAGGACTCCAGACGCAAGCAAGCTGGGACCGAAGGCGTCTGCTACCAAGAGTCTGTGTGACCTTAGACAAAGAGCAGGTCTCTGACCCGCTTCCTTCCTTAGCCCAGAAGGAGACACTGCCACCAACGAGGAGGCTCTCAGGCATGAAATGGCAAATGCAGTCATCTAAGTACCACTGAGTCAGTATATAAAAATGGCCTCAGTTACGGGCCTGGAGCCTGGACTAACCTAACGTCCTAGTCCCTGTGGCCACGGGTCTTCATGAATGGAAACAAATATTGTGCTCAACTTCACATTGAAATTCACACCTCTGGATTCTGGCTGGTCTCAGGAGAAATCTGGGGAACAGGGATGAGTAGAATATTTGCAGCAGGTTTTAAATGAATGAATGGGGGGAGGGGCACTCCCAGCATGGATTTGAACCTTTTGTCCACCAAAGCCCTTCCCTCCTTTCCTCTGTCCTTTCCAGAACTGTGTGTCTGGTTTGCATATATTTTAGGAGCAGGAACTGGTTAAAAGAAGGAGGGGGAGGAAGAGGTAGAACAGGAGGAGAAGAATCAGTTTTTGAAAGAAAGAACTACAGTTCTTTTGATGTTCATCTGTGTAATTAGCCACACCATGTATGTGGCATGGACTCGGGGTGAGAGTGCTGCATCCTCCGAAGGTGGTTGGAGTGAAGTGTGGGCATCAGAATCCCTCTACCATGTGCATGTACACAGCCAGAAAGACACTGCAGGGTCAGGAGAATCTGGCACAGGTCTGTAATGAGAAGCTTTTCTGCAAATGATAAATTACTGCGTTTGCGATTTACTGTGTGGTGTGTGTGTTCATGACACCAGGACTGCTGCCGAATGTTTGACTCATGCTTTTAAAGCAAAGCAAAACAAAACAACAACAGCAATGTGCCAGCACTCATTTTATGATGGACTGTAACCTGCTTCACGAGCTTCTTACCTCCCTCTCCTCTTTCCCGTTTTACTTCCTTCTGCCAAATAAAAGTAGTGGATGTGTCTGTGGTTTCTCTAGGAGGCAGGTGCCACCATCACCGCAGCATAGACCAACACAGACAGGCTCTAAACCCAGCAACTCCCTCCCGCTGCTAAGGGTGCCCCTTCCATAGGGTTCCTCGGGTGGCAGAGACCAGCCTGGGCCATCACTAGGAGCAGTCCTAGGAAACACTCACGGATGAACAGCTTCTCTTTCACTCTCAAAGGTGTCTCGGTTTGGACCAGACATGTGGGCTCCCTGTCAATGGGCTATGACACACATGTGGAATGGGAATAGTATTTCAACTTTGGGGTTCATATTGTAGCCTTTAATGTTGAGATGTGGGCAGAGGGAGGCCATGTGCTACATGTTTCAGAGTCACGCAAACTTGAGTTTGATTTTGTATATTCTTTAGACATATGAACTTTGTCAAGTTACTCAATCTCACTGAGCCTAAAGTCCCTCGCCTATGAAATGAGGTTAAGGGTAACCATTGACAATAAATGATTAAATACAAAGTATGCAATATTGGTGCCTAACCAATTAGAAACTGAATTAATATTTCCTTTACCTAATTTCTTCCTTCTAACTTTAAGGATGAAATCACTTCATTTTTGGCCCAGCCGGAGTGTTTTGTGGTAGCACAACACTTTACAATGCTGGAAGCCATATGGAAAATCAGAGTTTGGGTTCCAGGTTGACTTACACACACGAATTGCATGCACATGTGCCTGTGAACCTGACTGGCTGAGTGGCTGGGAGGAGGAAATTGCAACGTGAGACCCTGTTGAAAGTATTTATCTCTCTCTTTCTCTCTCTATGACTCTCTCGCTGTCTCTCTCTGTGTATCTCTCATGAAAGAAAGAAAGGGACTAGCAGTTAGCGTAATGGCTATGTCACTGGACTCCCATGTAGTCGATCGCAGTTCAAGTCCTGGACCAGGTGGCTTAAACTCACGGCGGGCACGTATACGTGCGTGCCCAAGATCCCAAGAGAAGAATGGAGGAGAAGGGATTGTGGCATGGCCATCCCCCTTGGGGGGTGCTTTATCGCTTTCTGTCTCTCTGTCTCTCTCTGTCTTTCTGGCGAGCGCACGTCCCCTATAGCAAAAACCTCTCCAAAAAAAAAAAATGAAAGAAAGATAAAACCTTTTCAATTCTACATTTTGCTTTTCTAGTTACATATCCGTTCTGAGAAAAATAATCAACTACAGTCCAATAAAGATCAGAGATAAGACTACTCTGTCACTGACTTGAACCTCAAAAATTGATTGCAAATTGTGCAAACTATTATTAATAATAAACTCGTGCAATCAGGATCATGATAGTAACGAAGAATATAAAAAGATCATTCTTGGGTCAGCATGTGACATGGAAGTTAAGACAGCTGGGTCTCACATGGCTAACTGCATGGTGCGAGTCCCAGACCCAGGGCACTTGAAAATCATGCCGGGTATGTGTGTGTGCATGCCCAAAATCAAGAGAAGACATGGAAGAGAGGGGATTGCAGTATAGTCATCTCCTCTGGGTGATTTCTCAAGTTCCCTCTCTCTTCATTTGTCTCTATCTGTCTGGCCAGTGTATGTGCCCTATAGCAAAAAAACTAAAACTAAACTAAACTAAAATATTCTTCTTCTTTTCTTTTTTAACAGAACAGGTATTACTCTATTAAATTCCACCACTTGTAGTAAGACATATACTAGATACCATGGGAGTTAGAAAGAGAAGAGAAGGCCCAGGATTTAATGGATTGGACATATAGTTCAAAAAGTTATAAATAGATCTAAATGACCAGTGTTTCTTAAACTTGGCACCCAGGAATTGTGGGTCATAAATTCTCTGTGATGAGGGATTGTGCTGTGCACTGTAGGGTGCTCACCTGGCCTTTACCCATTAGATGCCAGGAGCATCCACCTACCCCGGTCATCATGGTCACATGTTAATATGGCTCCACTGGCACCAACTACATAATATAAAAAGGCCAGTGCGAAATGAAACGTAGGTCCCTTGTTCAAAAAGCAGGGCAAAAGTGACACTGAAGTGACTCAAATATGCAGCCTTTTACTTTCTTCCATAGACTCGCTCACGATCTTCCACGGTGTTTTTAAATTGCTATTTAATGGGAACCAACAGTTGGTGTAATGACTGTCGCTGGACTCCCACGTAGTCAACCACGATTCAAGTCCTGGACCCGGTTGCTTAAACTCACGCTGGGCGCATGTTCGTGCGTGCCCAAGATCCCGAGAGGAGAATGGAGGAGAAGGGATTGTGGTGTGGCCATCCCCCCTGGGGGGTGATATCTCACTTTCTGTCTCTGTCTCTCTCTGTCTTTCTGGCGAGCGCACGTGCTCTATAGCAGAAACTTCTAAAAAAATTTTGCTATTTAATGTCAGTCTACATAAAGAGAAATTAAAACTTTAATATAAATTTTACTGTCTATGTAACAGAATGCTAGTTTTAACTAGAAACATAAGAGCATTTATTTCATATACAAAATGACTTAAATTATACAACTCCTATTTCATGGATCAAAAAGGCTTCAAGCATTCAGAGTAAATGCATATTATGAAACAGCTGTGCATATATTCCAAAATTTTTGCACCAAAATAAACCTGTACTTTAATTCCATTTTTCTAGGACCCTTTTGAAGTCTCCTCGCACAGGTGTTTCACTTTTACTAGAGCAGTGGAAATGCTGCACTGAATGTGTTCATCCTCTCATCGCTCTACTCACAGCTTAATGCTGAGAAAGGAAGACCTGGAAGAAAAAGAGTTATGGGTTGTTCTATCTTTCCTTTATTTCTATTTCATTATGTTGGGGGTTAGTAGTCAGCTAATATGGGAAAGTCACATGAATAAGAAAAAAATAAGGTAGAGTTTCTTTGTCATTCATAAGTCCTGGGATACCACTGTCTTCTTTCTGCTTTCAAACCAAGTTCTGGTTCAGACAAAGCCTGCTGGGGTTATGCATGCACCTGCTCACTCAGTCATAGATAAAACATGCTTAATTTGTACTTACTGTTTAGATTTCCAGAGGGCACATGTGCTTGCCAAAGAGGGAAAGAGCGACAGAAACAGAGATACAGAAAGTGAGAGAATCCTTCAATGGGGCATGGTCATGTCACAATCCTTTTTCCTCTATTTTCCATCTCATCAGGATTTGGGTCATGCACACACATGTGCCTGACATGTTTTTCAAGCCACCAGAGCTAGGATTCAAATCCTGGTCAACCATAGGGGATCCAGATTCCTATGCATAGAGCTTACCCACTGGATGAAAGGGGCAGGCCATGATACTACTTTGAGCCTGCTTGAACTCGCACTCATTGTAGGCAGCCAGAATTCTATGTTCGCGGGGCTTCATGAATGTGAGGTGCAAATGGAGTGGGAAAGAGCAGCATCCCAATGTATCATACATCTCTTTTCTTATGCACAAGCTCCATTGTCCCATCAGCTCTGCTTAAAAATAGAACTATTTGGACCAGCAGGTGGTGTGGTGGTTAAAGGTGCTGGATTCCCACATGGCTGACCATAGTTCAAGTCTTCAACCTGGTAGCTTGCTTTCCCTGTCTCTCTCTCTCTCTGTCTCTGACCAATCAAATTAAAAATAATAATAATAACAACAAATGGAGTTAAATAAATAAATAAATAAATAAATAAATAAATAAATAAATCTTTAGAAAAAAAAATAGAACTATTCAAAAATAAAACTATTAAGGATTACAAGAGGCAACAGCAGGGTAGTAGACCAAAGACGGGGCTCCTCTGAGCATGCATCATATGAGCTTGCGTAGATTGCACTTTCATGAACCTGGCCTTGGTCTCCAGACATGGCCAAGTGTCCCATGGAGAGCAGACTCACCCTGGTTGAGAACCACGGGGGTACAGTGCACAGAAGGTTGTGCTTAGTGTCATGATGGTGAAGAGCACATAATTACAATGGATCTCAGTATCAGTATTGTTTCAGGCCAAGGTTAACAAAAATTTCACTAAAACTTAATATGGAAAACAAGAATGTGAGTGGGATTTTTGAAGATAAACACTTGGAAATTTCCTGAGTGTATAGATTTCTGATATTTCATCTGCTGTCTTTAACAAAAGACAGATTTTAAAAGAGTTTAACTTTTAAAAAATATATATGTTTGCAGAATAGGGGCCAGCAGATGGCATAGCAGCTATATCACCAGAGTCCCAAATAGCTGACCACGGTTCAAGTCCTGAACCCAGAGGCTTGAAACGGTGCTTGTGTGCATGTGTGTCTAAGAATCTGGGGGTAGAAGGGATTACATTTTGGCAATCCTCCCTGGGGAAGGGGGTAATTTCTCACTTTCCCTCCTACCGTCTTGGTCTCTCTCTCTCTCCAGTGAACACATGCTCCCTAAGGGGGAGAAAAAAGTCTTAAAGGAAAAAAAAAATGGGACCTGCAGTTAGTGTAGTGGCTATATCGCTGGGCTCCCATGTAATCAACCGCAGTTTGAGTCCCGGACCTGGTGGTTTAAACTCACGCCGGACACATGTTGTGAGTGCCCAAGATCCCGAGAGGAGAATGGAGGAGAAGGGATTGCAGCGTGGCCATCCCCCCTGGGGGGGTGATTTCTCGCTTTCTGTCTCTCTCTGTCTTTTTGGTGAGCACATGTACCCTATAGCAAAAACCTCTCCAAAAAAAGAGAGAGAGAAAAGAAAAAAATATTAACAGAATAAATTTTTGTCTTGTTAATGAATAAAACATTGCTTGAGGAAAAAAAGTTATAATAAAACATGAGTGATTGTACTTATAATTTCATACAAAAATTCTGAGCAATTCATACTTTCCCAGGAGATACTTTGCACTGTAAAGATCCAGGTTTCTATGTAAGCCATCATTCACAATGTAGAGCAGATGAAGATACTTAGCCTCCTGCTTTCTAGGTTATCTGATTTATTTAAGATGTATAGAATCGCACTTTCATCTATCTAGATACTTTTGAATTTGATGCTGCTCAGAGCCAAGTGGTTCCTCTTAGTTTCACACCTTATAAAATTATGATCTGCAACTCTCACATCAGGTTTCTTTCATTTTCATTTTATTAATAATATTCAAAACTTCATGTAAGATAAACTTATTTTCTTCTCAATTTTTTTTTTTTAGGTTTTATTTTTTTGTTTCCTTACCATACCAACGGCATTAAGCTCCAGTCTGACCCCATGCAAGGTTAGGTTGTGAACATTAAATCAAATAGTGAGCGAAGGAGTTTGCCAACCACAAAAAGTATATAATTATTTGGTAATGTGTACATTCTAATTACGTCAGAAGGATGTGAACCACCTAAATGTTAATCGATTTTTCTAGACTCTCTCTGAAATGGCATAGTTTAAATAATGCTAGTTACTATAACAAACAACCCTTGAATCTCAGTAACTCCATACAAATATGTTACTACTCACCATCCACATCTAAGCAGGTCAGATGGCTCTTCGTGTGCCTTCCTCCAGGCTGTGGCTCAGGCCCCCAGGCTTCCTCCATCTGGCGATGGTTCTATTCTCAACATACAGCCTCTCCAAATGCTATAGCATGGGCACAGAAGGAGTATGCAGGGAATTTCAACAGCCAGTCTTAGAAATGCTGTGGATAGGGCCGGCAGCTGCGTGGTGGTTAAGGCGGCTGGATTCCCACGTAGCTGACTGTGGTTGATGTCCCGGACCGGGCAGCTTGCTTTCTCACTTCCCTTCTCTCTCTCTGTTTCTCTCTGGTCAACAACAACAAATTAAAAATAATGACAATGAATAAAATTAAATGAAATAATTCTTAAAAAAAAAAAGAAAAAAAGAAAGAAATGGTGTATATAGCATCTGCTCACTTTCTGTGTTTAGAAGGTACTCAAAGGACCTCAAACTAATTGCAAAGGAGATTGGGAAAGGTAGTCCTTATGTGTGCCCAGAAAGAAGGAGCAATGTTTCGTAAGAATGGGTATCGTCCCTGCCATATTTCAGGAATAATATAATGGCCCAATGTAGGAAACAATGTTATTTTTACTTTACTAACCTGGCCAAGGAAAATACAAAGAGTCCCTGCTCTTCACTTGAAGTAATATCTACTTAGACTTGGGTTAGAGTCCAAGCTTTATCTAACAATATATTAGATGGGTGTAGCACTATGATATTTAATCTAGCATTCAAGGAAGCTTTAGGTAATATTTCATATTATTCACATAATATTTTATTGTATTAATGAAAGCGACTATTATCTGGTCATCGGTTAAGTCATGACATATTTTTCTGTTTTTCTACACAAAAATGCATCATGACTTTTCTGACAACCCAATATACTGACTGTTCATTTGTAATATATGTATTTTTAAATTATTTATTTTATTTTATTTATTTATTCATTTATTTTAATTTGACCACAGAGAGACACAGAGAAAGAGATAGAGAGAAAGAGAGAAGGAAAGGGAGAAAAGAAGCTGCCAGGTCCGGGACTCGAACCAAGGCCAGCCATGTGGGAGTGTCCAGCACCTTAACCACCACACCACCTGCTGGTGCCTGTAATATATGTATTTGACACAAAGCTGAGCACTGTGTTGGGCCCTGTGCGCACGCGCACACACACACACGCACATTACCAGGCCTAACCCTTACTCCAACCTCCACCTCCAAGAACTGGGAGTCAAAATTAGCCTAGGAAAACTCAGAAATCCACAATTAGGTGCTAAATTGTAAGGAGGTGACTATAAAGGTTGCAAATTTTTAGCCCATCTAGTCTCATTTTGTTTAAGCCACACAGAATGTTATTATAAAAACCTGAATCAATACTTGAAACTCAGAAGATTTTATCATAAAATTTTCCTGAGCAAGTAGAAAATCTGGAACACTGGGCCTCGCCACAGCAACAACCAATAGAGCTGAGTAGTGGCTGCCCTTAACATGCCTCTTTCAGCCACCAAGGGCTTCACCACTCCCTGTGGAGGCCCCACAGAAGAGAATGGTTGATTATCATTTGTCATGTGATTACAAGGTTGTTTTCCTCTTATTTTAAGAAATATTTCTCTAATCAGCTAGGTGGTTGCAGCAGTAATACATTTCTCCAGTACTGCTGAATCATATGGGAGATCATGGGTTTGGTTCCCCAGTTTACCTGTACACACTGGGTGGACACACCTGAAAGTCTGAGAAGGCTGGTGTGGGGCCCTGTTGAGGGTGCTTGTCTCATTCTCTCTCCTTCTTTGTCTCTCACTCTCATGAAACAAACTTTTTTTTAAAAATCACTTAAAATGTCTCTATCAAAACAATGATTAAAAAAATAGAACAAGAGGCCAGCCAGGTGGCCTAGTAGTTGGGGGTGCTGGATCCCACGTCACCAACTGTGCTGTGCAAGTCCTGGATCCAGTGGCTTAAAAGACATGCTGAGCACATGTGTGTGCCCAAAATCTCAAGAAAAGAGTATAAGAGAAAGGATTGCAATGTGGTCATTCCCCTTGTTGGGGGTGGGTGCTTTCTCAATTTCTCTCTCTCTGTCTCTCTCTGGTGAGCACGCACACCTTTTAGCAAATTTAACACAAAACAAAATGGATAGAAGTGTAGACATGACCAAAAAGAATGGGACAAGAAAATTGTGTGTTTCATGAAATATGGAAAGTAGCTACATCTTTGTGTGGTTGAATAATATTCTTGAACATTTTCTACGCTAAGAGAGCCTCTGAAACATTCAACCTACAATCACCTTCCATCACCACCCTGACCTGACAGACACTTTAGAAAAAAAAAAATTAAAAAGGCAAACAGCTTTATAGAGGTATACTTTACATATCATAAAATTTATCCCAGGGACCAGAAGTTGGCATAATGGCTATGTCGCTGGACTCCCATGTAGTCGACCACGGTTTGAGTCCCAGACCCGGTGGCTTAAACTCACGCCAGATGCGTGTGCGTGTATGCCCAAGATCCCAAGAGGAGAATGGAAGAGAAGGGATTGCGGCGTGGCCATCCCCCCTGGGGGGTGATTTCTCGCTTTCTGTCTCTCTGTTTCTGTCTGTCTGGCGAGTGCAAGCCTCCCTATAGCAAAAACCTCTCCAAAAAACAAATAATAATAATAAAAATAAAATTTATCCCTAAGTATACAATATAATGATTTTAGTAAATCTGAGTTGTACAATGATTATCATGATCATTTTTAGGACCCTCCCATCACCACCCAAATTCCTTTGAGTCTATATGTATAGTTACTTCCTGATTCCACCTTCGGTCCCAAGATCTGCTTTCTTTCTCTACCCAATAGATAAATTTAAGTTTTCCAATTATGCTTGAGTAAGGTATTCAGAAGAGGATATTGTGATTCTCTGAGAAGAATCCACATGGATACTGGGAACTAGATATTTCAGGCACAGGAGAAATGAAGATTTTCTACTCATAATTCAGCCTCCAGCAAGCAAAGCTAGTGTGGCAGGAGAGTTGAGCCATTCTCTGAGAAGAATCCACATGGATACTGGGAACTAGATATTTCAGGCACAGGAGAAATGAAGATTTTCTACTCATAATTCAGCCTCCAGCAAGCAAAGCTAGTGTGCTATCACTACAGAACGGCAATCCGATTCTAGAACACCTCTGTCTGCTTGCTCCTGAACATTGAGGCTTAACTTCAAGAATTTGAAAGAAACACGCCATTCATCAGATGACAAGAAATCACCGTCGGATCACGAGAAATATGGGAAAACGAGAAAATACCTCTCCTCCAATGGAAAAGAGTAACTCTCCTTCATCCACAAGCAGTTCGGTGAAAGTCATGGAAATGTCTGATAAGGAATTTAGAGCATTCGTAATGTCGAAGCTAACAGAGATGGAAGAAAAGAGAGATAATGAACTGCTAAAGAGAAAGGAGAAAGAAGTTGCCGAGTTCCAGGAGATGAGGAAATTCTTGCAAGATCTAAAAGAGGAATTACACACTTTACAAAAGACTCAAACGGAACTGCTAGAGATCAAGTCTATAATACAAGAAGTCAAAATCTCCCTTGAAAGTATTAAAAGCAGACTAGATCATTCAGAAAATAGAATCTCAGATGTAGAAGAGAAAATGGCTGGCTTAGAAAAGTCCACCACGAAGACTGAGAAAATGGCTCAAAAATTTGAGAATGATATGCGAGAAGTACTGGATACCATCAAACGTCCAAATATCCGGATAATTGGCATTCCAGAAGGTGAAGAGACCCATAAGGGCATTGATAATCTATTCCATGAAATCCTGCAAGAAAACTTTCCAAACCTAGAGAGGCATTCGAAGATCCAGTCCCAGGAAATACAAAGGACCCCAAATAGAATCAACCCAAGAAGATCTTCTCCAAGACACATTATAGCCAGGTTGACCAAAACCGCAGACAAAGACAAGATACTAAGATTGGCAAGAGAGAAACATCAAGTTACCTACAAAGGACATCCCATCAGGCTAACAGCAGATCTCTCATCAGAAACAATGCGAGCGAGGAGAGAATGGGAAAATATATTCAAAGTGTTACGAGAGAAGCAATTTCAGCCAAGAATACTATACCCGGCAAGATTATCTTTCAGGTGGGAAGAAAAGACAAGAACATTCTCAGATAAACAAAACCTGAAAGAATTTACCAGCACCAGACCAGATCTCCAAGAAGTTCTCAAGGGTGTGCTGTATCAAGAAAATTAAACACAGACACACGGAAATAAGAGTCCAAAAACTATGAAAGTGGCCAACTTAATCAGAGGGACAAGTCTGAATTTGAATATTATATCCCAGAATTTAATCAGGAAAATTGAACCAGAACAGAAGATAAAAGTACATGAGACTGATAGGTTCATGCACCTTCCATTTGAACAGAATCCTAACTTGTTTCCTGGCTTTAAGCAAAGTTCCTTGGCATTTCTTTGAGTTAAGTTATAACTGGTTTTCTTAGTAGTAATGAGTGAACTCACCATTGAAAGTAGTTAGATTATGTAGGAAATTGTGTGATCAATGCAACGTGGGTGGGAAGGGAATGAAGGACAATTGTAGACACCGGAGGTGGTGTGAGAGGAGGGTGGGAAGGGACAGAGGGTCAGAAAGAGGGGTGGAAGTAATTCTAGGAACTAGTAATGGAAAATTTTTTTGTAATGTTCATGATTGTATCACTATGCAGTGTGTACTAGATGGGAGATTGCATTTTGTATGCTGTGATGAAGCTTAGGGAAGGAATGTAAATTGAGTTACAAAAAAAAAGTTTCAGAAAAAAAATATATATATATTCAATGACTGCAGTAGGATATGTAGCCACAGCTAGGTGCTACTTTATAGGATGCGTAAAGTAAGACTTGTGTTCATGGAAATGTGGGTATCACCTGTGTTTGCTATGAGGGTATTTGGATTGATTAGGGTCTTTGGCGTTACAATAAAATGTGAGGAGAAAACAGTATAGAAAGCAAACATAGATACCAGAGACTGTGGGAGGAGAGTGGGAGATGGCAGAGGGTAAGAGATAGAGAATCTAGGATGGGGGGAAAAAAGCAAAACATACAGAAGACAAGAAATGGAAGATCATTTGCTGACAATAACATGCTTGTTGATGTGCTTGATTGAGACAATATATAGTGTAATTTGGATGGAAAAAAAAAAAAAAGAAGAGGATATTGTTCTAGTCTGCTGAAGGAAAGACTACTTTATAAAGCAGTATCTATGAAGTCTGTGTGTATCATTGCTCACAAAAGAGCAAGGTATTTCTGGGCAACTGTCATTTTTTGCTTAGCAGCTATTAACTCCATTAATGGCCTTAGGTTGGCTAGGTAACTTTTCTTTGATTTTGTTTATAACCAGTTGACATTTTAAGAAAAATACAAATCATACCATACTACCTATTTTTGGAGATGTCTTAAAAGGTTTGTGGAAAATAAAATTAAAGTATGAGATTATTTTGGTGGAAAAAATATTTGAAATCTACACATAGTTTTCTTGTAATATTCATTTCTCAGGAACATTTTGACAAATATGCAAGTCAGATGTCTCTTTGTTCTTTGCTCTGTCTCTGGAAGAATCCTGGGAAGCTTCCCAGTAAATCTCTTTCAGACCTCAAAACTTGTATAATCTGTGTCCCTCATGAAGCAATTTAGCGAGTCTTTTTCCTGTAACATTTCTTCTGTTGTTTCTTGTGCTATTCTCTTTTTTAAAAAATTACTTTGTAATTTAGTCTGACATATCTTTATCACCTAACCTTTAACATCTGTTCCTTAATGTTTAAGGGCGATTAGAATTCTTTTACACCTTTGTATTCTTTATACAAAGCCTTAACCTTCTGCCTTTTCTATAGTAAGTGTTTAATAAAAACTTGCTGAGGAGTAAATGTCATATATGAATTACATGTAAGGATTACAATTTGGTGATTCATCAACTTTAAATGCAATAAAAATAAAATGAGTCAGTTGAGTCAATATAGACGGGATTTAGCAAGAGTGTGTGTGTGTGTGTGTGTGTGTGTGTTAATCATTGCAATTTAGACCACTGAAACAGCTCAATAAGAGGTTAGTCTGCTTATTTTAGTATCGTAACAAGTGAACTAGATCAACTCTTTAATCTAATACATTGCTCATAGCGCAGCCATTTAATCAATGAAACAAAGAAGTCTAGGGCCAATTTGCCACTTTTCTGCTGCTTTTGAGGTTTTTTTGTTTGCTTGTTTTGTTTTTTCTTTGTAGATTTATTTGTGCCTATTTTTCCCATCCCCCACTATAAGTCTCTTTCCCTTTCTCTTTCTCTCTCTCTCTCTCTCTCTCTCTCTCTCTCTCTTCCTGACCTATCCATCCATTCACATCTCTGCTGTGGCCTGTTTTGTTCTTAGTCTCTAACAGGCTCTTACAGTGTCAGCATCCCCAAGTTCAGGGACATTTTCAAATGTTCTGGCCAGTTCTGGCTTGCCTCCCAAAGCAGGAGCAGGAAGTCACTTGTAGATTTTAAATGGATGCAGGTAGCCTTTAACTGCCCTTATAGAAATCTGTGCTAACAAAAAACTTTTAAAGATGAAAAAGAACTCTAAGGAAAGAATAGTAAATTCTGCAAATAGGAAAACTAAAATATTTTAGAACATATGGAAATGCATCATCGTAAAACCATATTTGATTTGACCCAAATGAAATTTATTTAACAAAGGTCATTTAGTGGGAAAGAATCTATTTGAATATAGAGAGACTATAAATCTGTATTTGAAGTATCTAGCTTATCTCCTTTTTAGATAGTATGATGTTTGCCTCTCAAAACACAAGGATAACACTTTTTAAAATTTGTAAGACCATCTTTCAGGTCAAGGTTTTGACTTTAAAGAGAAAACAGTTTGAAGAGGATTTTTCTTGTGAAGTGTGTGTGTGTGTGTGTGTGTGTGTGTGTGTGTGTTTTCACCTTCAGCTGATATTCTCTATCAAACCACTTTAAGATCTTGAAAAAAGAGTTTAAAATAAGTAAATGCTCCTCTTGGAGGAAAAGAATGACAGAGATGTCACACCCTCTCCCCACAACAAGACTGTCCCCCAAAACCCTCTGGCTTTCCCACTGCTTCATAGTCATTCATCGGTCTGAGATTTCCTCCGTGTTGTGTTTACAAAGCCACTTAAGCCCACGCACCCATTTAACATATTTATGACCCCAGTTTTCTTTCTGCTCTCCGAGACTGTACCATAATTGTTCTCGGGACCCAGGGACTGCAGAGAGCCTTCCCTGCTGAAAAGAGACAACATAAAGAAGGAAATGAATGTGTGGGGACTGAATACCTTCAACAAAACGACTGGGTGCAGTTTGGCCCCTGCCCACCCCCCTCCCAGGGTCACTTTAATTGAGTGGAGCCTCAACCTCTATTGAGTGTATGGGAGACTATTAACTCTTAACAACGCTTCGTCTCAGGTTATTTATTTATTGCTTAAATGATTTGTTATTGCTACTTGAATTTAATACACCCTCTGGGAACCAAGATAGCAGCATCACGTTACAGAAAAACTACAAGTTATTTTAAAACTGTAATTGACGTTTTATGAGCGCCATAAAATCTTTCTGAACAAATAACTCACCATTAGTCAGAACCTTCAGCAGGAGGTCTGTAAAATTAAGGCTGTCGGAGAACAGTACTGTACTTGTGTGTGTGCGCGTCTGTGTCTGCGCTGGGGAGAGTGGGGCGGAGGGCAGACAGGGATGCTGCAGAGAAATTCTGCTGGATTATTTCTTGTGGTTTCCATGTGTCTGGATTAAACTCACTGCCTGGTTGAGTTGGAGGGTTCTAGGCAATGGGATACCCGGGAAGGTTGACCTGCATGTGGTGAGCACATTTCAGGCGACCACCCCAGGTCCTTTACCTTTTGCTATTCATTGAAATAACTTCCCTGCCCAACACCTGGTGGACTGAGGTGGAGCTCCCAGCCTGGCTGAGTCAGCAGAATTACTAGTTGGAAAAGCAGCATTCTTGGGCTGTGAGTCCCAATCATATGTGAATTCTACGGCCAGCTGAAAAGCTCCTCACAATAGCTTTGGGGAGAGAATGCAACCTTTGATGCTAGCATCTGTCTAGTTAATGCTGGGTACCCTTCCTCATCAAGCACTCCAGCTGCCACTAATATCTTTTTCTTTTGGAGAGGTTTTTGCTATAGGGCACGTGCACTCGCCAGACAGACAGAGAGAGACAGAGAGGTAGAAAGCGAGAAATCACCCCCCCAGTGGGGAGTGGCCACGCCACTGTCCCTTCTCTTCTCGGGATCTTGGGCACTCACGCACATGTGCCCGGCGTGAGTTTAAGCCACCAGGTCCGGGACTTGAACTGCGGTCAGCTACAGGGGAGTTCAGTGACATAGCCATTACGCTAACTGCTGGTTACCCCCTCTAATATCTTGAAGCAGGCATGTCATGCAAAGATTAGGAACACTGGGACCAGCAGTTAGCGTAATGGCTATGTCACTGGACTCCCACGTAGTCGACCGCTGTTCGAGTCCCGGACCCAGTGGCTTAAACTCACGCCGGGCACGTGTGCGTACGTGCCCAAGATCCCAGGAGGAGAATGGAGGAGAAGGGATTGCGGCGTGGCCATACCCTCTGGGGGGTGATTTCTCGCTTTCTGTCTCTCTGTCTCTCTCTGTCTGTCTGGCGAGCGCACGCGCCCTATAGCAAAAACCTCTTCAAAAAAAAAAAAGAAAAAAAAAAGATTAGGAACACTCAGAAAATTATACACTACTCTGCCTACTCATCTCGGGTCTCAGGAGAGCATGATATTCAGATTTGGTTGAATCTTAATCTTTAAAAAGCACTAGCTATGTGCCAAGCACTGCACAGAACGTAGCAGACAAAACTAAATATAAGCGTATAGGCACAGAGATAAGCACACAGAGGCTCATCCTGAATTGCCTAACACCTAGAATAGCACACACAGGGAAGTGGAAAGGGAAAGGCCCTCTAAGACTAACTTCCTACCCCTCCTCTGCACAGGCATACCACATGTCAGGCTTTTCTGGACTGCTGCTTGTGACTACGCATCTTTGGGATGGGAAATTGCCGTATCCATGGAGGTTCATTTTTTGTTTCCAAAGCGCTCTAAATTGTTTGAAAGCTCCTTTTCAGAGATGTTTTCAAATGTTTCAGGGATTTGTTGTAATCAGCTATGGTGAGACCCAGAGACATGGACATGACTGTCGTGAAGGAAGACGCCAGTTCTTACCGATTCCCAGAAACAGGAGGCACGACAGCCACCTGCAGCCACATGGAGAAGCACCAGGGCCAGCCAGGAGGCGAAAGGAGTGAGGGGCATGTGGGTAAGACCCTTTAGTGTGACTTCCACAGCGGGAACCAGCAAGGCAGGATAGGAATGTTTGGGACCGGCTGGTTGGAGTAATTCAGCGGGCTCTGGGATTTAGGCGCCCCATCCTAATTACCTGGCCCTGAGGTGGTTAGTGCAGGTGGATAGAACCCAGAGTCCCGGAGAACCAGACTAATGAGTTGTTTGGGGATAATGGCTCTGGATCATTTCGTTTGCATATGAAAGGTGCACAATCAGGCAAGCCATTTGCTAGTCCTGAGATTGAGCTAGCCCTGGGAGGGAAAGTCCTTCTAGGGTTAGAAAATACAGAATCTAGAAATGGCCTACCTGCATTTCCTATCCCGAGTCCTAGTTTGGACCTCGGGCGCTAGGAAGCACCAACCTGGGATTCTCCTCAGCAGGCTGTTGGGTGGCTTGATGCTAGTCCTCCCCTCACCCGATGTCCCCTCCTGAGCCATGACCTGAGTGACCCCTGGCCCAACTTGTCTGATTTGAGAGATACCAATTTGCCCTTTCTTTCTCTCATATCCTGTGCATTTCCAGCACGTGATTAGGAATATTCTAGTTACTCATAATGGCATTTTGAGTACTTACAACTCTGTCCATAAGTTATATTTATGCAGGGCAATTGTTGGCTCCAGAGAAATATAAATGTGAAATGTTATAGATGTTGAGAAATTGCCCTCTGTTGACCTTTCTCATTGCCTTGTTTTGAATTTTATATATATTAATATATTCTATACCTAGTAAGTTAATGTTTGTAACTGATCATCCTCTTGTCTGTAATCCTGTAGTAAGTAGCAAAAGTAAATTTTCCTTCCAAACCTCTCAGTTCTTTTACACCTACACCCACCTACCCATGTAATTCCACTTTTATAAAATAGTTTTTGACACTTTATTGTCTGGAAAAGCAATCATAAGTCATTAAAATATGTGAGTTAGGAAAAATATAACTGCTGTATTTTGGTTAAATGAAAAATGATAAGGCAACTGCAGGAAAAACTTTCTAATAGAAGTCAATAACTGATTTTTGTTAATAGAAGGTAGAAATGTCCAAATGGAATATCATCAAATAAAGTTTATGAACAATAGCAAGAATTTACTAATTCATATGAGGGGACTTTTAAAAGTTCATGGAAGGGATGGGGCCAGCAGTAAGCGTAACAGCTATGTCACTGAACTCCCATGTAGTCGACTGCAGTTCGAGTACCGGATCCGGTGGTTTAAACTCACGCTGGGCAGGCGTGTGTGCATGCTTGCCCAAGATCCCGGAAGGAGAATGGAGGAGAAGGGATTGCAGCGTGGCCATCCCCCCTGGGGGGTGATTTCTCACTTTCTATCTCTCTGTCTCTCTCTGTCTTTCTGGTGAGCGCATGCGCCCTATAGCAAAAACCTCTCAAAAAAAAAAAAAAAAGTTCATGGAAGGGCCAATCCCAACACAGTGGGTTAGCTATGGGCAGAGGTTAATGGAATGGGATCCCACATGGCCAACAGATACCACATGGCTGACCAGGTTTTGAGTCCCCCACCTCTCTTCAGTGCCTGGCTTGAAAAACCCACAGGACAAGCATGAACATTTGCTCAGGGTCCTGACAGGATGGAGAATTAGAAGGGAAAAAAGAGAATTGCATCATGACCAGGTCCTGTTGCTTTCTCTCTCTCTCTCTCTCTCTCTCTCTCTCTCTCTCTCTCTCTCTCTCTCTTCACTCACTCACTCACACACACATTATGCCCTCTGGCATATACGTATGTATGTGTGTTTGTGTGTGTGTGTGTGTATATATATATATAAATCAGAGTTTATTTTAGTGCAAACAGCTTTTGAAATTCATGCACTTTTTCATAATACTAATTTTCCTATAGACCTTTTGAAAACCCCTTCATATGTTATACTTCATATTGGAGATCTCAAAACATTTAGAGAGACAAATATAAAGGGAAGCTAGTAATAATAGTGCACAAATTTACCTTGAGGTAGGAACTATGTAATTTCTCTAAAGAAATTTGCTACACAGAAGAAGACAGTAAGTACTCACCCTCTAGACTTCCCCATTGTCCAGCTAGCCCCCCGAATTCAGTCTCTGAATTCCACGCCCTCGGGGAATTTCCAGTTTGAAGAAAGTCCAAAATCTGTACCTGATAGTAACTGTGCAGGAGGACTAACAAATGGGTAAATTTTCTTTATTTTCTGAAGCTTACTTGTTTGAGCATCTCACTTCTTATTTTAGACTGCTCTTTGCTTTCTCATTTTCATCTTACATCTTAAAGTTTCTTTTTCTACTGCAGAGGAACAAGATAAAAGCTCAGCATACTTTTCACATTCGAGGGCATGAGATCTGTAAGACAAACCCCTTTTAGAAACCAGTGTTTATGACTAAATAATGTAGAATGTATATCATTGGCCCAGAGAGCCACCTGAATATGGAGACAGTTTCGGTACCTTCCAGCCTGTGTGTGTCCTGGAGAGAGGGTACTGAATTAAGTGCAGAATGTTTTGTCCCCTTTAAAGTTTCATCTTGGGCCAGCCACTTAACTCGTGGTTAAGGGAGCTGGATCCCACAGGGACAACCATGCTTCTTCAACCGACCCGGGCCCCAGCAGCTTGCTGGGTGTGTGCATGAGTCCCCAAAACCTTGACAAGGTTGAGAGTTGGCCACGTCCCACTGGTAATTAAAAGTACACATATCCTCTGGCAATCAAAAATAAAAAGGTCTAGTCTAGTGGCCACCCAAGCCTAACAGCCCAGCATCATCTTTGACTTCTTTTCTTTGGGACAATTCATTGTCCTACCAGTCTCACATTTCTACATGCTCCTCAGGTTTTATAAATCCTATCTTCTCACTGCCGTTGCAGCGAAGGCAGGCCTGGCTTCAACCCGCCCCTCTAGGTCGTTTTGGGTTGTCTCTTCATCTACCACCCTCTCTCCAACACAGCCTGGTTACACTGCCATCACGTTGGTCTTTCAAAACAAGTGTCCCGTAGTTGTTTGCATCACTCCCTTGTCATAAAGTCTTCAATATTTTCCACTACCTGACAATTACTACCATTGGCTGACCACTGTGTTTGTACCATCCTTGCAAACACTCCCTTCAAACAGAGGTGAGAAAGGACGTGGCCCAGATTTGTGGAGGTAGTAAGTGGAAACCCCAGGCCCTGGCCTTCCATCTGTCTGATGTTAGAGACCATGTTCTTACTAAATATACTCTGCCTCCTTCAGAAAGCTATCTTAACCTTCTAAATCCCTTCTCTTGGATTTAATGTGCTAAAACAAAATCAAGGCTTAAGTTATTTCTCACTACTTGAGCTCTCAGCATCATTGCAGACTAAGTGCTTTTTCTCTCTCTAATGAGCCAGTCACGTGCCTTTATTGTTTCCATCAAGTCAGAATAGTGTCTCCTTAAAGACAAGTTCAGTATGTTATGCTTCTGCCTCCCACATCATCATCACTCCCAGTTCAAAGAAAGACTTGGTTGTTTTGGAGACACTTGTTTCTTCTTCAAGAGATTCAGCATGTTCATTCTTGGGTTCTCAAACTGCGTTCACAGCTACACTCTGGGCTCTGTCTCCTTTGGAACATTAGAGATGCTCCCTTCTGCTGAGAAGTGTCAGAAAATAGACATGATGAAGCTGTGTACTAGGTGGGATCTTAAAAGTATGCAGATTTATGCCATAGCTTGAAGCAATTTATTCACATGCTTTAAAAGAAGATGAAAGCTGTTTCTATAAAAATATCAGTACATAGAACGCCCATGTGGGGGCCATATGAATGCAGAATTATGGGTAAATAACAAAAATACACACGAGACTTTGGATTCATTTTATTTTACTTGCCAGGGCCATGTGCACTTGCCAGAGAGACAGAGAGGGAGAATGAGAAAGCACTCCCTTCACGGGTCATGGTCATGCTAAAATCCCTTCTCCATTTCTTCATCCTGTCAGGATTTGGGACATACATACACATGTGCCCAGCATTTTTTAAAAAAGAATTATTTATTTATTTATTTATTTATTTATTTATTTATTATTATTGTTTTTAAATTTGACCAGAGAGAGAAAAAGAAAGTGAGAAAGCAAGAAAGCAAGCCACCAGGTCTGGAACTTGAACCTCACAGTTGGCCATGTGGGAGTCCAGTGCCTTAACCACCATGTCACCTGCCGACCTCCTAGCATTGTTTTTCTTCTAAAACTGCTGGGTCCAGAATTCAAAACACATGGTCAACCATGTGAGATCTGACTCCCTTAACCACCAGCCATAAGGGTGGTCCTGGGCTGCTTTTGTTGTAGATGCCCTCCCGTCTCAGCTATACATTTTGTTCACAAAGGAAAGGAAACGTCATCAGTTGTCACCCTTGCTGACTGCTTCCACAGTGCAAAGAACGTGGATAGATTCGGGCCACCTGGGACGATGATGATGATGGTGAAACTAGAAGCAGATGTCTCATGTGAACCACAGCCCACATTCAGACACAGCAAGAATTTGTTGTCGAATCCTTGGAAATAGACATCTGCTGCTCCTTTCTGGGCACTCAGAGACGGGATCATTCAGAATTTACTGCTTCTGGGACCAGCAGTTAGCGTAATGGCTATGTCGCTGGACTCCCACGTAGTCGACCACGGTTCAAGTCCCAGACCTGGTGGCTTAAACTCACGCCAGGTGCGTGTGCGTGAGTGCCCAAGATCCCGAGAAGAGAATAGAGGAGAAGGGATTGCAGCGTGGTCATCCCCCCCTGGGGGGTGATTTCTTGCTTTCTGTCTCTCTGTCTCTCTGTCTGGCGAGGGCACGCACCCTATAGCAAAAACCTCTCCAAAAAATAAAAAAGAAGAAGAAGAAAAAAGAATTTACTGCTTCTCAACCACCAACTAAAGGTGGTGTGAGGTTTTCAACCTTGGAGTTACCTGGGATTTTGAGAGACGGATACCCAGATCCCACCCCCACAGACTGGATTTTTACAAACTTCTCAGGTGATTGTAGCCATAGGCTGAGCATTGTTGCTTCTCTAGACTCTTGTTACCAGGTGTGGCCTGTGAGCCTGCAAAATTCAGTAGCACCTATTAGAAAGGTAAAGTCTTGGGGTCCTGCAAATGGCATAATGGTTATGTTGCTGGACTCCCACTTAGTTGACCACAGTTCCAGTCCCAGCCCCAGTGGCTTAAAACTCATGCCAGGTATGTCTGCATGCATTCCCAAAATCTGGAGAGAAGAACAAAGGAGAAGGGATTGCAGCATAGCCACAGTTGGGGGAATTGGGGGGGGTGGATGGGCGATTTCTCATTTTCTGTCTGTTTCTCTGGCAAGTACACACTCCCTATAGCAAAAATCTCTCTAAAAAAAAAAAAAAAAAAAAAAAAAAAAAAAAAAAGGTGCAATGTCTCAGATCCCTATCCAAAGTTCTCAAATCAAGATCAGCATTTTGACCAGATTTCAGTATGATATGCACTCACATTAAAGTTTGAAAAGGTGCAAGATTTTTCTCTTCCTATACAGCTTCTGACCTCCTGACATCTAACTTTTTCTGACTTTCACTACGCAATGCCTTGTGCTCTGTGATGTTCCACTTTCTCCTGCTCTGGATTGCTAACTCTGTCTGCAAGTGTTGGAAACAAACAGGCCTCTTTTCCCCACGCCTCTCTCTGCTCCTTAAGCTCTAAATGATCTTATTAAACAGGAACTTATCCCAGCTGGTCAGTCTTCTCAAGTCTCTTGGCCAGCCTGCAGAGGAGCTGCATGGAAGGCTTCTCTCAATTCCAGTCCGCTGTGGACAGATTTGAAAACACCGGTTCCTGAAGACCAGCTTTCCTTAGGGAAGTCCATGGGCCCACCAGGTACCCTTCTCTCTAATTCTTTTCCTTCCAGAGCTTTCATCCTTGGAAATTACCATCATGCCTCACTTTGGAAAAGTTAGATCTTTCAATGTCTTGTCCACAGATAAGAGAGAATTATGAAGATGGACAAGAATTTGAGTGTTGATGAACTGGTCCCCTGAGGATAAATAGCCATTGGAATGAGGCATTCTAAGGACTAGGCCTGATAATAGTGAAGTTAAAGTAGCCTGTAAATTTTTCTTACCAAAGTCTAATGAACATTTCTGGGTCTAATTAAGAAAGAATGGTTAGAATCTGATGGTTAATTATTTTAAAAAGAGATTTTTTTTTTTCCCTCCTCTGTGTTGGACCTTACTTTCTCATTCTGCTGTTGAGCTTCCATCCAGTGAGTGTACAGAGAGGTCTAGGTGCATATAGTCAAACTTCTGGATTTGCTAGACTCAGAGAAATCCTACCCCCACTCAGCCAGTGGCAAAGGGAGATGCTCCTTTTCATAAATCTGACCTCAGAACTCCTGAAGGTGGCACATTGCAAAACCCAGTAGAAGAGAGAAATTGGCACAGAAGTACCTCACACTCAAGGGAAATCAAAAGTTCACAGTTGCAGAAACCTTCTCCTACAAATTAGCTAAAAGTGAATACATCACCAAATGACCAAAAATCAGAGAAGAGCCTCCAGTGTGAGAAAACCAAGTGATACATCTCCGACAAGGTAACATAGTAAGTTGTCTCTGAGTACGGAAAAATCAGAGGAAATTAGTGAAATGTCAGAAAAGCAGTTCAGAATACTAATGGCAGCAAAACTCTATGAGATGGAAGAGAAAAGAGACTCTAGGATATGAGGAAGTCCTTTCATGACTTGAAGGAGGAGATAGAAATATAAAGAAGAATCAAACAGAACTTCTAGAGTAGAAGTCTGTAATGCGGGAGATCAAAACCTCCCTCAAATATATTAAAAGCAGATTAGATCATGCAGAAGATAGAAATCTCTGATATAGAAGACAAAACCTCTGACCTAGAAAAAATTCACCAAAAAGAATTAAAATATTATCCCCCAAAATGAGAATAATATACAGGAATACTAGGTACCATTAAATGCCCAAACATCCAAATAATTGGTATCCCAGAAGTTGAATAATCTAATAAGGGCATTGATAATCTATTCCATGAAATCCTGGAAGAAATCTTTCCAAATCTAGAGAAGCATTCAAATATCCAGACTCAAGAAATACAAAGGACCCCCAATAGATTCAACCCAAGAAGATCCTCTCCAGGGCACATCACAGTCAGATTGGCCAAAAAACGGATAAAGAAAAGATTCTAAAAGTGAGGCAAGAGAAAAACCAAGTTATTTACAAAAGTTATCCCATTAGGCTAATATCGGACTTATCAGTGGAAACAATGCAAGCAAGGAGAGAATGGGAAGATGTATTCAAAATGTTAAAAGAAAAACATTTTCAACCAAGATTACTATACCAAGAAAGATTATCCTTCAAATGGGAAGAAAAGATCAACACATTCTCAGATAAACAAAACCTGAAAAAATTTACCAACACCAGATCAGCTCTTCAAGAAGTACTGAAGGGAGTGCTATACCAGGAAAATTAAAGAGACATAGGTAGACCTAAGAGAACAAAAACAACCAAGAGAATCCAACATAAATGAATGGAAACTCCATGTTAGACAGACACTTTTTCAGGGTTTTTTTTTTTTTTTTTTTTTTTTTTTTTTTTGGTGCAAGCAACTAGTCATGTATTCATTTGCCTTGTGGAGTCTAAATTTGACTTCTTAACATTTAAGAATCTATCTCTGGGACCAGCAGTTGACGTAATGGCTATGTTGTTGGACTCCCATGTAGTTGACCTTGGTTGGAGCCCCGAACCTGTAGGCTTCAGCTCATGCCAGGAGCGTGTGCACACGTGCCCAAGATCCTGAGAGATGAATGGAGGAGAAGGGATTACAACATGGCCATCCCTCCCCCACCCCAAGGTGATTTCTCACTTTCTGCCACTCTGTCTCTCTCTGTCTTTCTGGTGAGAGCACACTGCCCTATAGCAAAAACCTCTCCAAAAAAAAAAAAAAAAAAAAAAAAAGATTCTATCTCCAATTATGCTGTTTTTATACACTACAAAAGTTATTGTGAGCCAAATGCAAAAAATGCATTTGTGCCAATATTAAATTATTTGCATGTTGTATAAAAGAAATACTTTGGAATCACTTTCAGAAAAATTGTGTTTCAGGTTAAATTTGTTGCTTCGTCTTTTTAAAATATATTTACTTTTCATGTACTTCTGTTAAAAAAAGTGCTGAGTGTTTGTCATAATTTAAAAAAAAGAAAGGCAGATTAGATTTTCTTACGTGTTGAGATTATATGGGAAACATTGTCAAATATGAAATGTTATTTAGCTCTCTCTATTTAGAAATTTATGTCAATGGACGTTTCAAAATTGTATGAGATTCTTAAGTATGTATTATATATTTGTATGTTATTAGCCATACTTGTACTGCTAAATAGTTCTAATGTAGTTTGTCACAGAAATTACCAAATTTGTCAATTTGACGTTATGGTAAAATCGGATCGCGAACCATGGGCATTTAAAATTTTGTTGTCCATAGTTAATTGCTTTATTCTGATGCTCTTTCTAGAATATTTTGTAGCAGACTACATTTTAAAAATTGCCTCTTTTGGATCCAGCAGGCGGCATGGTGGTTGGGGGTGCAGGATTCCCACATGACCAACTTCAGTTCTAGTCCTGGAGGCTTGTTTTCTCAGTTTCTCTCTCTCTCTCTCTCTCTCTCTCTCTCTCTCTCTCACTTTCTCTCTCTTTCTCTTCCTCTGGTCAAATTTAAATAAATAAATAAAGTTAAATAAAATTGTCAAAAAATAAATAAAAATCGCCTCTTTTAAGGAAATTAATGAAAAAGACTCTGACAAGCAGTCTTGGATATAGGTTCTTGATAACTTCGAGATCATATTTCTGAACTTGCAGGATTTAAAAGGAAAAGATAAGACCACAGTAACACTGAAAATTCAACAGAAGAGAAATTAATTACATGAGATTGAACTGATGAAATAGAATTTCATGACTCAACTAAAACATTATTTATCTTTTCCTATGCTTTGTTTTTCAGATTTAAAATTTTTTGTTTTCTTTTGAGAAAAGAAATTGATAGCTTCAGCAATTTGTTAAAAAAATTGTTTTTGTAAACAAAATTGAAACATAAATTTTCTCCCTTTCTGACCCCTCCCAAGTTGGAAAGTATTTATTAGTATTATTACGTTGTGGCAATATGGCTATTTAAATTCAATTATGTCTGTTGCCTTGCATAAGAAATTGGAAATGCTTGTTATTGTCAGGGCTTTAACTGGAATGTCCTATCTGAAGATATGACCAGAAAGCTAAGGAGTTAAGAGTCATCTCAAGAAAGTCAACTAAAGCTCTTAGAGAGATTGTCTGGTACCATAAACAGTTCTGTCTGGCAGGTAAGTAAAATATGTCACTTTCAGACAGTCCCAAAACTTCCAAGTACAGGAACTTTTGAAGGCACAGTCAGATGGTGAATTCCTGACTTGGCTTAGTAGCCTTGGGAGGTTTTATAAAGAGTCTAATCTGAAGTTCCTTATAAAAGGTTCCTGCAAAGCAAACTAAATCGATTAGTATTCTTATCGGGCTTTCTGCAAATAACAGACCAAACTGAGACTAAACTTATTTTTTTTGCAAGTAAGTTAGTTTATGCTTCTCTTTGGTAAAAGGGGAACTGGAGAGAAAAAAAAATGTTTCAAAAGAAAACTATAATGCAGTTGTTACTAGATTTTAATTCTGTTCATATTTGTTTTTTGAGTTTTTAGTATCTACCTACTGTTTGGACAGAATCCTAACCTATTTTCTGGCTTTAAGTCTTAAATAAATTTTTCTTAACTTTTAAAAATTTTGATTCATTAAAGCTAAAACAGCTTTTCTTAGCAAGCTGAAGACAGTGCAAAAGAAGAGTGGCCAATGGGGAGGCGGGAGGGAATCAAGGAAGAAGAAAAGCAAAACATTTAACAGACACAAAAATGGAAAATTGTTGGGACCAGCAGCTGGCGTAATGGCTGCATCTCTGGACTCCCATGTAGTCGACCGCAGTTGGAGTCTCAGACCTGGTGGCTTGAACTCACGCAGGGCTCATGTGCGTGTGTGCCCAAGATCCAGAGAGGAGAATGGAGAAGGGTTGCAGAGTGTGGGGGGTGATCTCTCCCTTTCTGTCTCTCTGTCTCTGTCTTTCTGGGGAGCGTATGCCCCTATAGCAAAAACCTCTCCAAAAAAAAAAAAAAAAAAGGAAAATTGTCTGCTGATAATAATGTGTATGAGAGTATCTGTGACTGGACCACTATGCAGTGTATTGAAGGTGGCAAAATTCATTTTGTATGCTGTAAAGATTTATAGCAATTAAATGTAAAAAAAAAAAATGAAGAAGAAAAATAATTTTTAAAGGAATTTTTTTTCAAGATATGCCTAAATATTTTCTTCTGTTTTCAAAATCTGAGATATAGAAACAGCATTGACTAACCACGATGTTATCTTTAGAAACAAATGCCATTTGGAGAAAGCAGTAAGACGTTATAAGTCTGCCAAGAGGACAGCTTTGAGGATGGTTTTCCTTGTTTTTTCACTATAACCCCACATCTGTAACCCGAGATAATTTTACTTCTTCCAGCAGGTCCAGCCTTCCAGCAAGGTGTTAGAGACTTTGCTGTTAGATTCCTCCCCACCCCTTATTAGCATTTGAAAGGACGACTCTAAAGAGATGTAAGCAAAGGAGGGAAAGACTACAACAGGCATTTCTAGGAGGGCTGTTCACTGTGTTTTGCTTCTTTATATTGCAAAGAAAAGGATATGTTTCCCTGAGTTGGCTTAAATCATTTTCTGCCTAGGATCATCTTCACAGTGAGAATCTGTTCCAAACCTTTTAAAGTAGCTAAATGAGGCAAAGGAGTACCATACGTTAGGTTTTTGAGTATTACCTCAGATGAGTAGGAATGAATTTAAGAATTTCTGTCTTCCTTAATACACTAAAGTTGTTTGCCTCTTGGAGATTTGTAATCAGTTAACCAGTCATCTTCAAATCACCCTTGTAGCGTGCCAGCTTTAGAGGAAGAATGTTAAAATGCAAACTACAAATTAAATTAGGGTAGGATTTTACTTTAAAATTGATAACTAAATTATAAGGGCCTCTGAGTTCTTCAATTAAAGATAAATAAATGGGACCAGCAAACAGCATAGTGGTTAAGGCTCTAGACTCCCACACAGTCGACCTTGGTTCAAGTCCCAAACCCAGCAGATTGAAACTTATGCCTGGCCAATGTGCATGTGTGTCCAAAATCCCGCAAGGAGAATGAAGGAGAAGGGATTTCAGCGTGGCCATCCCCCTGGGGGGTGGTGATTTATCACTTTCTGTCTCTCTGTCTCTGTCTTTCCTGCAAGCACACACTCACTGTGCAAAAATCTCTCAAAAACATAAATAAATAAATAACCACTTTGATGAGAATGCAGACAGAAAAAAATTAAAGAATAAAGTGGGAATAAAAACAACATACAAAGAAAGCTCCTCTGAAGTCTTTTCTTTACAGCACTATGCATAAATATAATTATATTAACCAAAATTAGAATCAAATATGACATAAGTATAAATTGGGGTGATATGAATCTTTCTGTATGCACTGTGCTATTGTGTGAATGTTTGCGTTCCACCAAAATTCCTATGTTTAAATCCTACCCCTAGAATTACCATCATCCAGGGTGATGGCATTGGGAGTGGGGTCTTTGGGAGATAATTTAGGTCAGAGTGCAAAGCTTTCTTTCATAGGATTAGAACCCTTAAAAAAGAGGCCAGGGTAGGGAGGGAACTGGTTTGCCCCTTCTGCCATATGATGACTCAGCCAAAAGTCACCATCTGTGAAAGAGCAGGCCCTCGCCAGATACTGAATCTGCCAGCACTTCAATCTTGGACTTCCTGGCCTCCAGAACTATGAGACATAAATGTCTATTGTTTATAAGCCATCACAGTTTATGGTGTCCTGTGTAGTAGCACAGGAAGACTAAGACATGCTGTAAAGTATAAGACACAGGATCACTTGGACTAATTCTAACTCAACCCTGTTCTCCATA
Source organism: Tupaia tana (assembly GCA_026018925.1). Taxonomy (NCBI): domain Eukaryota; kingdom Metazoa; phylum Chordata; class Mammalia; order Scandentia; family Tupaiidae; genus Tupaia; species Tupaia tana. The sequence goes on along the minus strand of JAKSZU010000013.1, from coordinate 13,442,998 downwards.
CTGAGCTGGTGTCCAGTTCAATTTGTCAATTGGGGGTATATCAAAGGGTATGTTTCCAACAATGATCAAAGAATGCATTTCATCATTTTATTCCTCATGCTATACTTAATGGTGTGGTTTTGACAATTCTCCCACAATCCTCCCACAAAGAGATGAGGTCCTTCCCCCAGAGGTGATATACCATATACTTCTGTGAGTAGGTCTCTCAGGACATCTGCTTTTGGAAACTAGTCACCATGCTGGGAAAGGAGGCCCAAATAGCCTATGGAAAGGCCTGTGTGGACAGGATCTGAGTGAGCCATCTTGAAGGTATCTCTAGATCTAAGCTGAGCTCTCTAACTGAGCCTGGGTGAAGCAGAAGTCAGCAACTTAAATTATACATTCATGAGCAAAATCAATGACTTTTTTGTATTAAGCCACTTAAGTCATAGGCTTATTTGTCACACAGCAGACAATAATGGTACAGTACCCTTCTCTTACACTCTGCAGGGTTGTGCAAACATCTCAGTGGTCTCAAGTACAGCTAAATACTAAGGAAAAGGACTTTGGTATTGGGGCTTTGGATTTAAAAATTAGCCATGTCAATAAAGGACCCTGAAGCCTAGCATCTTTGGTTCCTCCTTGAGGAGGAAATGACCTGGGGGCCTTTTCTACACCCAAGTACCGATACCACTTATAACCATTCTTCTACTGCTTGACCAGCTCCCACCACAAGACCTTTGAACTAAACAGCCCCATCATGCTCATCTCTTTCCCATTTGGAAGACCTCTTTCTTCCATCTTGCTCCATGCTTCTCACAGCCCCCGCCTTCCTCGGGGCTCTTAAAGAAGAAAGAAAGAAAGAAAGAAAGAAAGAAAGAAAGAAAGAAAGAAAGAAAGAAAGAAAGAAAGAAAGGAAGGAAAGAAAAGAAAAGAAAAGAAAAGAAAAGAAAAGAAAAGAAAAGAAAAGAAAAGAAAAGAAGAAAAGAAAAGAAAAGAAAAGAAAAGAAAAGAAAAGAAAAGAAAAGAAAAGAAAAGAAAAGAAAAGAAAGGGAGGGAGAAAGAAAAGAAAGAAAGACATCTCCCTTGACGCTAGGCAATCAAAGGGCTGTCTTGAAACAGAAAGGGAATGATGCTGAGTTAGGAACACACACACATACACACACACACATATGTAGCTCAATATTTTACATGTCATGGGAATATTTTGTTTGGGAGTTTATCCAGAGAACAGAATGGCTGTAAGAGAAAAATCATAGTATTGATAATTACAGAAAAAAATGTTTAAAAAGATGATGGGACAGATCATTTTAGGTACTCTTTAAGATTAAATATTTTCTCAAGGCTTATGGAAGCACACATACAGTATTCTCATTATTAGACATACTAGGTCGTTGGGAAAGTCCTGACATATTTTTCTGTTTTTCTATGCATAAAGGTGTCATGACTTTCCCAATGACCCAATACTACAGAAACCAACTAACTAACTCTAGCAGAGTAAAAATAGGCTAAGTGATAGCATTGTCAATTAGATATTTTTAAAGAATTACTATTTAATTTTATCACCACTATTATTTTTTAAAGAATTGTCTTCTTTAACTTTATTATTATATTATTATTATCATTTTCTAGTTTGATCAGAGGGAGACAGAGAAAGAGACAGAAGGAAAGTGAGAAAACAAGCCACCAGGTCTGGGACTCAAACCATGGTCAGCCACGTAGGAGTCCAGTGCCTTTAACCTGCTGGCCCCAACTATTATTTTTTAATTTGCTACAAGGCACATGCACTCACTAAAGAGAGAGAGAGGGGAAAGTGAAAAAACAAGTCACCAGGTCCAGGACTTGAACTGCTGTCAGTCGTGTAGGAGTCCAGTGCCTCAACCACCATGCCACCTGCTGGCCCTGTCAATTAGATTTAAATAAAAAGGAAGAAAAAGGATCCTGAACTGGAGACCAGGAAATTACAGTTCTGACCTGAGCTTTGCCATCATCCTGAGAAAAGTAGCCGGGAGTAAACAAAGCGATACAGAAAATGAGTGGTGGACCCACAGAGGTGTCCTACGAATACTTGCATGACAATTAAAACAGCATGTGAGGCTGCATATTCATTCTCATCATTATCCTGTAAATCACAGTCCAGTGGGCACATACTCATTTGCATGCTCTCATGCATGCGTGTGTGCAAATGTGTGATAACCATTCCTGCAGTTTCATGATGAAACAGCCCACAGATGATTTTACAACAATAATATATAGTTGTATTGAGAGATTATAAAGAAAATTCCACCAGCTTACACAGTTAAGTATTAAGGCAAGAAACATTCTTAACTATTTTATTTTATTTTATTGGTTTAGAAATATGTCTGTAACATATATAAGAGGGCAAATCCTAGGAAGACAGCTAGTGAAGAGTTTAAACCTTGGGAAGTCTGGGCAGTAAGGGATGACTTAGCTAGAAAATAAATAGGGAGTACAGGTCTGGGAGGGTAATTTCACATAGCAAAAACTAATAATCAAATTTAAGATAGTATTACAGGGGCCAGCAGGTGGCATGGTGGTTAAGGGCACTGTATTCTCACATGGCCAACCAAGGTCACTCTGTCCCTCTCTGGTCAAATTAAAAATAAATAAAGTTAAAATTTAATAATTTTTTTAAAAAAGATAGTATTAGAGAGAAACATCTTCTTTTTCCACACACACACACACACACACACACACACACAAAGAAAAGGCTTAGGCATGGCCTTCTAGAGTCTTAGGATAAAAAGTCACCTTTAAATGAGAATTCCTAGTTAAGGAACTTAATACTTTATGACAATTATTTAGGGAGACTGAATTTGCCAGGAGTCTAATGAAATACACATAAATATTTTTTACATTCCTTAAAAAGTGAAGAGAGCCAACAAATGATGCACATGAGCAGTACTTCTTCTTTCTGTTTTTTAAAGAGAGAGTTTTGCTATCGGGCATGTGCACTCACTGGAGAGAGAGAGAGATAGAAAGCGAGAACTCACCCTCTCCCCAGGGGGATGGTCACTACACAATCCCTTCTCCATTCTCCTCTCAGGATCTTGGGCATGCATGCACATGTGCCAGGCATGAGTTTTTGGCTTTTTTTTTTTTTTTTTTTTTTTGAGAGGTTTTTGCTATAGGGCACGTGCACTTGCCAGACAGACAGAGAGAGACAGAGAGACAGAAAGCGAGAAATCACCCCCCCAGGGAGAATGGCCATGCCACAATCCCTTCTCCTCCATTCTCCTCTTGGGATCTTGTGTACGCACGCACATGCGCCCAGCGTGAGTTTTAAGCCACCAGGTCCGGGACACGAACCGCGGTCGACTACGTGGGAGTCCAGCGACATAGCCATTATGCTAACTGATGGTCCCCCGGGCATGAGTTTTACATCACCAACCAGGACTAGAACTGTGGTTGACTACATGGGAATCCAGTGACATAACCATTATGCCATCTGCTGGTCCCATGAACAATATTTCCTGTAGCATTGTTTATAATAGTAAGAAAATAGAAACAATAAAAGTACAAGAGACTTCAACAAGTTCATAGAAAAACAGAATTAAATCAATCTAATTAATTTATTTTAGTGCAAAATGCTTTTGAAAGCCACATTTAGTTTTTTTAATCATACATGAACTTTTTGAAGACCCCTTATATTTATTAGAATAGGATTCATTCATTAAGCAACGATTCATCTACACAGTAGAATACTATGTCATTTTTCTTTTCTTTTTTTTTTTTTTTTGGAGAGGTTTTCGCTATAGGGTGCGTGCGCTCGCCAGACAGACAGAGAGAGACAGAGAGACAGAAAGTGAGAAATCACCCCGCATGGCGGATGGTCATGCCGCAATCCCTTCTCCTCCATTCTCCTCCTGAGATCTTGGGCACGCACGCACACGCGCCCGGCGTGAGTTTTAAGCCACCGGGTCCGGGACGGGAACCGCGGTCGACTATGTGGGAGTCCAGCAACATAGCCATTACGCTAACTGCTGGTTCCCAATACTATGTGGTCATTAGAAAGACAAAAGGAACATTCTGTGCGCACTACCAAAGTGAAGACAGCATGGTGCAAAACAGTGATCCACATGTATCATCATTTCTTGGTGTTTACCAAATGCCACATGCTGGAAAGATGTCCAACAACCCCTAACAGCAGCTGCCTCTGGGAGATAGGAAGGAGCAGATACCATCAAGAAGAGAATAAGCCCCCATTTTCACCATGCACTCTTTTGTAACTTTCAGATTTTTATGCCATGTGCAAATAAAAACCTTAGAAGATGTTAAACCACAAAGAGAAAAGATACATTCAACATAATAAAGCCCTCATAACTGGGCTAGTCCTCGTCTAACTCTCCATTCGGAGATCATAGAATACTCTGACTCCCTATTGAAAATAAGGAAATAAATCTCTCCTATGGCCATCCTGTCCCTATCATCCTTATATAAGGTCACAAATTTTAGGAAAATCATCTTTATATGACAGTCTTTTCCTATTGGTCTGAGAATATATCTTCTATGGGCATGGTTCACTCGTTTTTAAATTTATCTCTTCAGAGAGAGAGAGATAAAGAAGTACCCTTCCGCAGGGTCCTCACAGTGCAATCCCCCGTCAGTCCTAGCCAGCCAGGATGGTGGGCATGAGCGTCCTCCCAGTGCATACAGGAAGACCATGGCCTGAAAACCCGTGACCCTCCCCTATGGTTTCGGCATCGTAGAGTGCGGCATTACTGTGGGGTCTCTGTGACTTGCCAGTGGTTTAACATTTTTAAATATATAAATACATATATATTTAAGGTAGTACTAAAGCCAAGGTGACATAAGACAGGTTGAAACTGAGCGAACTTTCACTAAAAATGCCTCTTTTTGAAGGATGATAATGATACGATGATCATGGTGGTGGCAATAACTCTCATTCATTGTTTAATATGAATACTGGACATTCTACAAAGTGTTTCACTTACATCTCATTCAGGTCTCACAACAATTCCATGAGACACAAATTATCCCAGCTTCTAGACTTTGGAAACAAGGGCTTAAAGAGGTCAGAACTTTAAGAAGCCATCGCTTTCTCTCTTTCTGTTATAAAACTAGAGAGTGAATTAATAATGATGTAAATCTTTTTTCTTTAAAGCATTATTTATTTACTTTTATTTATCATTGCTTTTTTTAAAAGAATTATTTAATTTTATTTATTTTTATTTTTAATTTGACCAGAGAGAGTGAGAGCAAGAGCAAGAATGAGAGAGAAAGTGAGAAAGCAGGCCACCAAGTCTGGGACTCAAACCACGTTCTGCCATGTGGGAGTCCCACACCTTAACCACCATGCCACTTGCTGGCCCCTATTTTTTAATTTACTAGAGGACACACACATTCACCAGAGAGAGACAGAGAGGAAGAGGCAAAGTGAGAAAGCGAGCTACTAGATCCAGGCCTCAAACTGCGGTTGGCCATGTGGGGAGTCCAGTGCCCTTAACCACTCCACCTGCTGTCCCCTGTGGTAAATCTTGCAACATAGCTGAGCTCGCACAGATGCCATACGTGGTACCCTTTCCCTTTTAACTAAAAATATGTTCACTAGCCATAAGAATTCTTTGAATCCGTAAAAGTGGATAGATCAGAGAATTCCTTGTCAGCAGTTAGTTTTGCAATTAGTAAAAAAAAAAAAGTTTCTTTTATTTTGTGTATTGGCAAGAGGTCTAGCTGAAAACCAATGCCATACGATTCTCTAACTCTCTAAAGTGGTTTCAATGGGGCTGGAATTTCAGCTAACATTGGGAACTACACGTAGCGACAAACTGTCTCATTCTTGCCACAGGACGTAACACATCTGGGTATGCGCATATAGCCATGTGAATACCACCGGCCAGTGTGTCTTGGCCCACAAAGTGAGAACCACTTTTCTACTGTCAAGGTAAGAGGGACCTCTTTGCACTGATGGGTGTGGTGATCCCACACGGTTCCATTTATTCTTTGGCCCTTTGATGACACAGGGCCTTTGGACCTCAGTTATAGTATCAGAAACCCAACTCATGTTCCTGGGTAGGTTTCCTTGTACATCTGGGTAGAAAGTAAGAGCAGTGAGCAGAGCCCAGAATATTTTGTTACCTTCATCACTGCCTGGAAAGAGGTAGATTTAAGGTATCAACTGATGAGTAACTAGATAAGACAAATGGAATCTATCCACCATCTAGTGAGTAATCAGAAATTTAGCCAGTGCTGGCTGGTAGGTTGTAGAATATTCCTTGGGCTCTTTATCATCCCTTCAGTCATTGAATTAAATATGATGATGCATGGTTGTGACAGTGTGCCATCTATATGTTCTTTTTTTCATTATCATCCACAATTCCTGGCTCATAGGTATGAGATCTTTTCTCCTTAGTTCCTTAAACAGCTCTGAACAGCCTCAAAGAGTATATTAGTTAAGGTTTTCCAGAGAGATTAAACAAACATATATATATATATATGTGTGTGTATGAGATTTATTACAGGAGCTACCTCACATGATCACAAGATGAAGTCCCACAATAGACTGTATACAAGATGGAGAAATAAACAGAAGATTTGGAATTAGGGAAGCCAATGGCATAACTATCTGAGACCAAAGATCTGAGCACCCTTGAGAGGCCACTGACATGAGTTCAGAGTTCAAAAGTTAAAGAATTTAAGAGTCTACTGGCTAGAAAGGTATGGGAGCCAACCACTGCCGGGAACTGAAAGCAGCTGAGCGCCAAGTCACAGAGCAGGGACAGGGTAGGGAAGTGTGCAGGTAGCAGTAAAAGGACACCCATCAGTCTCAGGAAGGAAGGAAGAGCAGAGAGGAAACACAATTCCCCACTTCCCCTGTGTGTTCCTCCCATACCCCAGCCAACTGAATGGTGCCCACTCATATTAAAGATAGGTCTTCCTCTCTCAGTTCACTGAATCTTGTCTGGAAACACTCTCACAGACATACCCAAGAGCAATGCTTCACCAACCATTCAGGCAGTCCACAGTCCTATATAACTTGGAGTCCTGGACTCTGAACTCCTATCAGTGGCCTCTCAAGGGTGCTCAGATCTTTGGTCTCAGATAGAGAGCTATGCCATTGGCTTCCCTAATTCCAAATCTTCTGTTTATTTCTCCAGCTTGTATACAGCCTATTGTGGGACTTCACACCCCAAATTAACTATCAAAGAAAGAGAAAGGTAAAAGACTGTTTCTTGCAAAGGCAGACCATAGGAACAAGAAGTTCTCTTTCCCAGGGTGGGTCATATAAACTTTCCTCTACATTTCTGTCTTGGAGCTGGCCATAAGAAAATTCTCTTTGGGGCTGGCATGTGGTGTAGTAGTTAAGGCCGCTGGACTTCTTCATGACTGACTGCAGTTCAAGTCCTGGACCTGGTGTCTTGCTTTCTCACTTTCCTTCTCTCTCTCTCTTTCACTCTGTCACTCTCTGGTCAAATTAAAAGAAAGATAGAGATAGAGATAGAGATAGAGAGAGAGAAAGGGAGGAAGGAAGGAAGAAAAAGAAAGAAAATCTCCAACTCACCTTTTCTGTATGGTTTGAGTACATCTGCTCTAAAATGCAGATGTTGATGTGACAGTATTAGGAAGTAGGACCTTTATGAAGTGATTAAGCTCCTTCTCCATGAATAGGATCAGATGCCTTAAAAACGAACTTCATACTCTTTTTTTTCATTCTGCCTTTTGCCATGTGAGAAAATAACATTCCTCTCTTCCAGAGGGTATGGTGCTCAAGATGCCACCTGGAAGCAGAGATCACTCCTCACCAGAAATGTCAATGCTTTGCTCTTGAAATCCTCAGCCTCCAGGATTGTGAGAAATGAATCTCCGTTCTTTATAAATTATGCAGTCTGTGCTATTCTGTTACAGCAGCACAAAGGGAGTAAGATCTTTAGGAATGTTATCAATTATTGTTGATTTTTTTAAAAAGAGTTATTTATTTATTTAATTTTATATGTTATTATTATTGTCATTATTATTATTATTTGACAAGAGAGAGAAACAAAAAGTGAGAGAGAGCAAACTGCCAAATGGGAGTCCAGCACCTTAACCATCACACCACCTGCCGGCCCCAATTGATGATTTTTTTAAATGGAATGAGATAAAAAAATATTTAAAGTAAAATACATACTTTCACAAATTATAAAAATCATTTCTCAAATAAAAATTTAACAATATCAGTAGTATATAGAGACCAGTTTTTACTTTTTCCCAGTTAATATGACTCATGCCTTCAGGTGACTATAAATTAATTTTGTAAGGAAAAACATTATTTATTTATGACTATGTTACTGAATGATGTATTATATTTTGTTTAGTTTGGGTGAAAATATATTTAATCACATACTGAAATAAGACTATTTGCCATAGCTTCACAATTGACATAAAAATCCTTTCATGACCTGAATTCTTGAATTCTACACTTAAAATAATTTTGTTTAATTACTTGTAAATGATTTTCCTATTTTTCCTCTAAGATATGGAAAAGAGACTTCAGATCACCCTCTGTAATTACAAGCGAAGCATTGTGAGTGTGAAGGGTCTTTATTATTAAATGTAAAGCTAAATTGCACTCGTGTGTGGCGATGTGGAATGAGGCTTCAGAAGGCCATATCAAGAATTTGAATTAAGAGACCCAGAATCTGCAGTAAGGAAGTTGCTGGATACTTGAGTTATGAGGTTTAGCAGAACTAGGGCCATAGCCATCTCTATGTAACCCACTACTACAGGCAAAACAAAGGTTGTGAAGAACAGAAACTGAGATACTGAGGGAACCCTAGTGCAGAGAGGCAAAGGGAGGGGCTTGGAGGGTGTAGCAGACATTAGACACTCCAGGGCTCCTGAGCTAGAGTTGATGTTCTGCCTTGACCTCTGTTTACCTCCTGATCCAGAGAATCTGAAACTGAGCTCCACAGCTCAGAGTCTAAGATCTCAGCCAACCACAGTGGTGAAGCAGTAATACAACACTCTGCCAGGCTGAATCCATATAGGAAGGTCCCCAGGTTCATGTACCAAGGTCTCCCTGTACACATTAGGCACACACACATGCCTGTGATCCTGACTGAGAATGGAGGTGAATCATGGTGTGAAAACCCTTTTGGGGGGGTTGTCTCCTCTCTCTCTCTCTGTTTCTCTTACTCATGGAAGAAAGAAAGAAAGAAAGAAAGAAAGAAAGAAAGAAAGAAAGAAAGAAAGAAAGAAAGAAAGAAAGAAAGAAAGAAAGAATCTAAGTTCTCCATAAAGGATTAGAAAATTCTAGAAATTCTGAATAGAAGGGAATCAACCTTAAATGCTTTTTTGTTTGTTTTGTTTTTATCATAGGGCACACGTGCTCGTGGGGTAGGGGTGGGGAGTGATAATGCCCTCCAGAGTGGATGGCCATGCCACAATCCACAATCCTTTCTCTTTCATTCTCCTTTTGAGAATTTCATGCATGCACACACAGCTGCCTTTCTTTCTTTCCCCTCCCTCCCTCCCCTCCCCTCCCTCCCTCCCTCCCTCCCTTCCTTCCTTCCTTCCTTCCTTCCTTCTTCTTTCCTTCCTCCCTTCCCTCCCTCCCTCCCTCTCTCTCTCTCTCTCTCTCTCTCTTTCTCTCTCTCTTTCTCTTTCTCTCTCTTTCTCTCTTTCTTTCTCTCTTTCTCTCTTTCTTTCTTTCTTCTCTTTCTTTCTTTCTTTCTTTCTTTCTTTCTTTTCTTTCTTTCTTTCTTTCTTTCTTTCTCATTTTTTTTGGTCTGTTTGGTTTATTTTAGCTGCTGAGTCTGGAACCTGAACTGCACAGTTGGACTTGTGGGATTCAGCTGCCTTAATCTCTGCACCACCAACTGGCCCTCAACCTTACATTATTTTGATGAGTTAACTCCTCATAACTGAGGAGCCTTGCTGAGGTGTGACCAACACCTCAGGGAGACAACAGTGATTGCCATCACTGGCTGTATGTTTCTGAATCAATGCCCCAAAGTATACTTCTAGTCTACACAAAATACCCCTTTATCAAAATTTCATTCTGATCAGTTTGAAATTGTTACTGACCCCATCTCTCCCATTTGTCCCTAAACAGGTTGAACCATTTTCTGCTGTTGAATACCCTGGTGCAGTGAATGGATTCAAGTTAAAGGGAACTTTATTATTTCCTTTCTTATAATGTTTCAGAAAGCATCCAAGAACGTTCCATGCCTCGTTCAATTACACATCCTTCAATGGTGCACATTCCTGCAGGGAGTCAATCTGCTCCCCACACAAGTGGCTTGGGGTCCCTCACCTTCCCTTCCGTGGATATGAAAGGACCACCACTTTCCTCCTATAACAAGTTCATCACAGAACTCTCAGGTAATACCTCCTGCAACTCCAGCTCTGTGCTCTTTGGTGCTCTTCTGTGGGGTTTCATGATGTCATAAAAGGGCCCACATGATTGTGCTGGGGAAGCATCTCAACTCATGGCTATAATGGCAGTGCCCTGTGGCCTCACTGCCAGGGAGGCAATGAGAGAGCGTTCTGGAAAGAACAGAGGGCATAGGCTCTTTTGAGACACATCGTTTCTCCTCCCCAAAATATCCCTTACTTTCCTAAATCTGATCCTAGGGGGCTGTTGCAATATCTTAGCAACCTGAGAGTATGAAGCAGTGTGTATAGATTAATGGTGACCATTGTGGGCCTTGCATTGCTTGTCAATGTTGGCAAGAGTACTCTGTCTCTACGTTACATACTTTGATACTAGAAAACTGCTCTGATCTGAGTGTGCGTGGTGATAAGATTTGTGTTTCACTCTGTCAAAAGTTCTTTGAGAGTTGTGAGAGGAATGACAAGGAACTATTTCATTCATGAGGAAAAAGTGGTTTTTTTATATCTGTGCTTTTGATTCTGCAATGCCATTTCTAGAATTCTGGCCTAAAGAAGTACCTGTAACGTAAAACATCCAAGCAATTTTACACAGATGTTTGGAATGACAAAACTGAAAAGCAACAAGATGAACTGAACAGTGGCGTAACAGTAAACCAAGATACTCTTCAAGACTGACCCATATGGGAAGGCTTTGAAGTATGCCCAGAGACCTCCCTGAGAACCTGTCCATGATCTGGGGGCTGGCTGAAGCTGAGAGTGGATCATAACATCGAGACCTCTTTTGGGTACCTCTTTCTGTATCTCCCTTTCTTTCTCCCACATGGAAGAAATCAATAAATAAACTTTTTTAAAAAGGTGGGGCTGGCTCTGTGGCCTGACAGTTAAGGCAGCCAGATCCCACGTGACTGACAATACAGTTTGACTCCAGACCTGGAGACTTGAGAAACACTTCAGACACATGTGTGTGTGTGTGCCCAAAATTCTGAAGGGAGAAATGGAGAAGGGATTGCAATATGGCCATCCCTGGAGGTGTGTGTATATGTATGGGTGCGTTCTCTCTCTCTCTCTCTCTCTCTCCCCCTTCTCTCTCTCTCTCTCTGCCCTTCCCTCCCTCTCCACTGAGCACATAACACCATATAGCAAATTTTTTTTAAAAAAGAAAGAAATGGAGATTAAACTATACTGGGAATTGGGTCAGCTGGTGGCATGGTGGTGAAGGTAGCTGGATCCCACATGACTGTTGTCATGTTTTCAGTCCAGGGCCTAGCAGCTTGAAAAACACACCAGGCACGTGTGTGTGTGTGGGGGGGGGGGGGGGGAGTTTGCCCAAAATCTCAAGAGGAGAATGGAGAAGGCCATTCAGTATGGGCATTTCTCCTGAGGTGTGTGTGGGGTTGCTTTCTCACTCCTGCTCCAACCCAATCTCTCTCTAGAAAATTAAAAAACATTTACTGGGAATGTACTAAATGCAACTGAGTTGTTTCTTTACAATGGTTAATTTTATATTATGTGAATTAATATCAATGTATGTTTTAATTTTTTTCATTTTATTGTGATTTCTAGTTTACATATTTGTGGAGTACAGTCTGGTTTTTCAAAGTTTTCATATAGCATACCGAAGGAGCTGATCCAGTGTGTTGGGTTAGACAAGGAACTGTATTTTATTAAGACTCCCAGGTAAGTCTGATGCTTAGTCTAAAACCAGCTGTGAAGAACTCCCACACCCTGCCTACCTAATTTGCAATGCTTGTGAAGAAACTTTGTATAAAACCAACAATGTGGTGACAGTACTACAGCTTGTATTTGTGAAATTTAAGCCATTGAACCCCAGCTGATGGTTGGACACAAGAACTGCACCCCAATGACATCCCAATGGGAGCCGCATCAGCTCATGAGCAGTTGGGGCATCCCAGGGACAGTGCAGGGCCAGCTGAGAGTGGACCATGACTGAGCGTTCCACAGGGGATGTGGACGTTTCCTTTTCTGTTCTCTTTGAGTACTTCAGTACAGGAATCCTTAGAAATCTGTTAGCTGATGCCAGACTTTAAAAATAAACCAATGTGCACCATTGTTTAGGAAAGGGAGATTGTTCTAATCGCTATCTGGAGAGCAGATACTTTTTCTTTTTTTTTTTTTTTCAAAATATAAGGAACATATTTACTCTATCTAATATTCTTGAAATGTATTTTAACTGGATTCCATTTCTACTGTCAGGAAAAAAATATATTTATTTAAACTTTCCAGAAGGTACGTTCTCTGGGGATAGGAGGTGGGGAGAAAGCACCCCATTGCCATGGGATATGGTCATGCTGCGATCCTTTTTCTTCCACTCCTCCTTCCTGTCAGGATCTTGGGCACACATGCACACATTCTTATTGTGGGTTTGAAAAAATTATCTCTTTATTAATTATTGTTATTATTATTATTATTATTAATTTGCTATAGGGCATATGGGCTTACCAGAGAGAGAGAGAAATTGAGAAAGCAGGCCACCAGGTCCAGGACTCGAACCATGGTCAGCTATGTAGAAGTTCCAGCACCTTAACCACCATGCTACTTGCTGCGGCCCCCTCCTGTGTTTTTTAAGCCACCAGGGCTGGGATTTGAACCACAGTCAGTCATGTGGGATCTGGCTTCCATGCTTAACCACAGCACTATGATGCTGGGCCCCCCGGGAAGGTTTTATTGGGGAGCCTTCAATACATCTGAAGCTTTCCCAAGATAACCAGTTTCACACAGCTATTGGTGAGACCACAGAAATACCAAGGACTCCAAAACACGTGAAGACACAGCAGCCACTGGTGAACAGAAGCTGTACAAAGGGCAACCCTCGACGAAATACACAGAAAACCTTAGGCATGTGGCTCCTTACTGCAGACTCACTGGTCCTTCACACCAGTAGTTAAATTGCCAATGGAAAGTCTTGAGGTTCCCACTATAAATGGAATCTTTTGCTGAGTTATACTGAGTTAAAGAATATTTCTGATCAGGGCTGGCTTCCTAGCCTAGTGGTTAAGGGAGCTGGGTCCTACATGACTGACTACAGGTTCAAATTTTGCCCCAATGACTTGAAAAAACACTCCAGGCATGCGCCCATATGTGCCCCAAATCCCTACAGTATGGAGTGGTGGAGGAGAAGTGATTGCGGCATGGCCACGTCCCGTTGTGGGTTATACTTTCTCTTTCTCCCTCTCTGGCAAGCGAGTGCACCTTCTGGCAATTTAAAAAGAAAAGGAGGAGGAGAAGAAGGAGGAAGAGAAAGAAGAAGAGAAGAAAGAGAAGAGAGGAGGAGGAGAAGAAGAGGAAGAAGAAGAGGAAGAAGAAGAAAAAAGAAGAAGAAGAAGGAGAAGAAGAAGAAAATAATTCTGGTCTCTTGGCATTTTTCTCTAAGATGGACAGTTATGCTAAAAATTTAGGATTGTTGCTTCTCCCAAAATGCCCCTTTTGGGGAAATGTGTCTTTACTAAAATTTAAACAGCAAATATATGCACATTAGGATGAGGTTCTCCCCTTTTGTTCTCAGAAATATGGAAGGTGTAGAGGATGGAGAGTGATACCCCGGCTCCTCCTTTCAGGGGTTTAATCACACGGGAGGTCTCGCATTTCATCAGGGTGTGAAATGCCTTATATTTCTCCTGGTTTCTTTTTTTCTTCTGGCACAATGAATGCAAGTCCAGGAACGTGAATAAGGCCTTTCCCCCACCACACACAGCCCCTCTCCCACCCCCTGCCAGCTATCCGGGCTCTGACCTCAAGGTCTCCCTGAGAGGGCTGTGCCCCTTCCAGGCAAGTTACAGTCCTGCAGCCTGAGACCCCGTCTTCCCTCTGCCCCAGGTCTCTGCAGGGCCACGCAAGCTAGGAAGGGGACGAAATATAAAACAACCCCCCTGCACCACCTTCACCTCCACCACCACCGTCACCTCCACGGCTGCCAAGCCTCAGGGTTTAGACAGCCCCAGCTCACAAGGGCCTTCGCAGCGCACAGCACTGAGACCCCCATTTCTATGCACCCTGGAAAGGGTGATTAATTTAAAGTGAGTGGAGTCTGTTTCTTTAAGACAAGCTCATAAATCGTGAAAGATCACCACTTCTTTTCAAAAGCCTCTCCGCGGTCTGAGTCTCTCTTCTGGGTCAGTAAAGTCATTGAAGCCTTAACGGCATGCCATGGCAGATTACACGATACAGCTGTCCCAGCACCGTGAAAATTAAGTTATGCCCCGTGTCAGCAAGGGGGTTTTTCCCCCTTTCTTTTCCCTCCCCTCCCCCACCCCTTCTCTTTTTTCCTCGGTTCCTTCCCACCCCTATCCTCTCACTCGGCGCCCTCTCCCTCTCCCTCTCCTCCTCCCTCCTCCCTGCCTCTCCAACCGTCTCCCCTGGGCCCTTTCACTTTCCTGCTGAGAGGCGCACCTCCCTGCAGAGGCAGGAGTCGGCCCACAGGCGGCTGCGCTTTGAGCCTCAGCTATTGAGCTGAGTAAATGGAGATGATGAGCCTTTCAGAGAAGAGTCAGCAAAACGGTGCCTTTTGTTCTCCACCCCCCACCTCACGCACAAGCACACATCTTTTGCCTCCTTCTCTCCCTCTTTTTCCTCCCCTCTTCCTCTCCCTCCCTCCTGCACCTGAGTTGAACCCCCTAATGCATGCCCTGGTCTTAAAACGCTTGCCTCCGAAGTGAAGTGTACAAGTGCCCTCTTCACTTCCACCTCCTGCCCCGAACTCTCCCCCTTTCCAACTACAGCCCAGTCTGCTTGGAGGGGACCCCTCCCAGGTCCGGAGCAGTCAAGCCTTGGTTTCCTTAGGAAGTTAAACACCAGCTTTGAAGGGCCCAGGGCTTGCTGCTCTTTTCTCTGTGGGGGAGGAAGCAGACTCTGAGAGTTCCCAGCCAGCTCCAGGGAGAATCAGCTCTCTTTCCCCAGCACCGCCTTCAATGCCTGAGTGTGACCCATACATACACGACCTCTTAGTAACCTTCATGGCCCCTCAACACAGAGCAATACTCATCTGGAGAGAGAGAAAGACATAAAACTAAGCCTTTAACACCATTCAAATGTTTTTGTTTTTGTTTTTTTGGTTTTTTTTTTGGAGAGGTTTTTGCTATAGGGCATGTGTGCTTGCCAGGAATACAGAGAGAGAGAGTGAGAGAGAGAGACAGCGAGAAATCATCCTCCAGGAGAGATGGCCACACCGCAATCCCTTCTTCCCCATTCTCCTCTAGGGATCTTGGGCAAGCACGCACACGTGCCCAGTGTGAGTTTAAGCCACCTGGTCCAGGACTCAAACCATGGTCAACTACATGGGAGTCCAGCGACATAGCCATTACACTAACTGCTGGTCCCAACACCATTCAAATGTAAGCCTCCTGGCTTTAAAAAAATTTTTAAAAAGACAATCTAAATAAGGAAACTCACATTTGTTCATTTGCACCTCTGCACCTCCCCAGGAAAGGGGAGAAATATTTACATTGTTGTTTTCTACATAAGAAATTAAACTTTCCTGTCCTGCTAATTAGCAAGGAGAAGGTGGAGAAGGAGTTGTTGGTTTTGAAAGTTGGAATGACCTTTCCTAAGGTCAAGGGTTTGGGGGAAGTTCTCTGCCTACCCACTGTTCCACTCCCTCTGGCTGTTCTTCTCACTACCTAGGTCCCCCCTGAGCCATCTCTTTCCTGTTAAAGACCCAGAAGCTAAGTATAGCCTCATGAAGTAGGGAATAATGGTTGACATGGGAGACACACTCACTATTCTAGAAAACATAAAGAGTTTGTAGAGACTCACTCAAGTGGGATGAAAGCATTTCAAGCAATAACATTTCCTAACATTTTTTTTTTTTTAATTAGGTACTTCTGGACCAGTTGGTGTCCCAGTACCAATGCAATTGGACCCACACAGAAAGGTCCTGGGTTCACATCCTGGGTCCTCCCTGAGAACACCAGGCACACACGGGCCCAGGATCAGGGCCGGCTAAGACTAGAGGTGAGTCATGGCCTGAAGACCTATTGGGGGTGACTGACTCTCTCTCTCTCACAGAAGAAATAAATAAACTTTTTTAAAAATTAGATACTTTTGAAGACACATCTAAAACTAAAGCAAAAAATTATTTATTTATTTATTTATTTATTTATTTATTTATTTATTGGCCAATAGTTTGAAATAAAATAATCCTTTGTCAGTAATTAGGGCCCTTGAATAAAGACGATATGCTCCTCATGTCTTAGGGATCAGTGGGTGCCAGTGGAAGCTGAGGAGTTCCCTGAAGCATGGAGAAATGATGTGTCTAAACAGGGTTGCCATACGTCCCCAGGGAGGCTGGGGCTGCAGGTAGACTTCTGCAGCCCGGCTGGCTTTACTCCAAGAATAGTTCTCCATCTCAAAAACTGTAACCTTCCTAGTTCTTTTAACAAGCTGGCTGCTGGCCTCCTCATGAAGCTTCTGCACTGGGTCTGAAGACTTTCCAGGGAAGAAATCCAAGAATGGTATGAACTCCCCAGGGCTACAGACAGGTATGGGGCTTCCTAAGATGACACAGTGGTGCTCAGTGTCTCAAATATGATGTTAATTTTGAAAGAAATCTTCCAATCCACATACTTTAGCGTGAGTTCCCAAAAGAAGACCCTGAGGGAAGGACAGGAGTACAGGCAATTTGTCTGGACGTATGATCCCAGAAAACAGGGGTGAGAGAGGGGAAGAAGGAGCTAAGAAAGGAAGAAAGACCAACACAAGGGTCAATTGTCAAGGTCACTGCTTAGGACAAGGGGTTCCATTCTACCTAGACTTTTCAAGAAGTGTCTCGAATGCTTCCTAGAATCCCCTGCTTGAAGACAGGGACATTTATCCATAGGCTCCATCTCTCTTTGTTGGTCAAGGGTTGTTCTCCTGCTCTTTTAAGCCAGTTGTGCACGAACCACCATGGAACTGGAGAAGGCCAGAGCAAACGTGAAGGTATGTGGTGTGAGCTTGAAAAGAAGCATCATGTACCACACACCATGGAATTGCCTCCAGGGTTCCCAAGGGACAGGGATTCTCTACATTTTGGAGATGAGGTTCAGTGTCCAGGAGTGCAGTGCCTACTGTTTCTGCCTAGTGCGACACCAAAGAGGACTTTCAGCATGGGAAAGCTTGTTTTCCACTCTGCCAGATTGCATAACCCAGTTCTCTCCTACCAGTTGGTTTCTTGCTGTCGTCCTCACTGTTTCTCCCCCATTTCTAGTTGCCCCTTGAGGACTAGGGAAACCAAATATCCTCTTTACAGTGACTCTAAAAGGGTCCTCTCTGATATAAACACAGTCTGAAACATGGTTTAAGGGTGTGTACTTTGGGGGATGTAGAGGATCCTGACAAGGGTGAAGAGAGGATTCAGGGCAAGGAAGGAACCCCAGAAGGGCCATTGTTAAGTCCACTAATATCAAGGGCAGCTGTTCACGATCTCACCAGAATGGCATGAGATACATACTCAGAATGGTCCCGACCAAAGACTGAGAAACTGTGGTTCCTATGCCATATACCCTTGAGTTATTGGTTAAGAGTGAATTTGGGGCGGGGCCAGCAGGTGGCATGGTGGTCAAGGCTCTGGACTTCCACATGGCTGACTGCGGTTTGAGTCACAGACTTGGTGGCTTGTTTTCTCACTTTCTCTCTCTCTCTCTCTCTCTCCCCCCATCGTGTGTGTTGTGTGTGTGTGTGTGTGTGTGTGTCTGTCTGTCTGTCTGGTGAATGCATGTGCTATATCTATAGCGAATTTAAAAATAATAATAATAAACAAAAGTAAATAATTTTTTTGGAGAGGTTTTTGCTATAGGGCGCGTGCGCTCACCAGACAGAGAGACAGAAAGCGAGAAATCACTCCCCAGGGGGGATGGCCACGCCGCAATCCCTTCTCCTCCGTTCTCCTCTCAGGACCTTGGGCACACAAGCACACGCACCCAGCGTGAGTTTTAAGCCACCAGGTCTGGGATGCGAACTGCCGCCGACTATGTGGGAGTCCAGCGACATAGCCATTACGCTAACTGCTGGTCCCAATAATTATTATTTTTTGAGAGGTTTTCGCCGTAGGGCATGTGCACTCACCAGAAAGACAAGAGAGAGACAGAGAGACAGAAAGCAAGAAATCACCCCCTGGGGGGATGGCCACACCACAATCCTTTCTCCTCCTTTCTCCTCTTGGGATCTTGGGCACGCACGCACACGTGCCTGGCGTGAGTTTAAGTCACCGGGTCCAGGACTCGAACCGCAGTCGACTACATGGGAGTTCAGCAACATAGCCATTATGCTAACTGTTGGTCCTGATAATTATTTTAAAAGAAGAGTGGACCTGGGGGCATGGGGTAGGGGGCATTGATTGCCAAACTTAGAGTTGCAGGCAATATGTGTTTCAGTAGCTCCCCAACAAAGCCCCAAGACTCACCACTGGCAGCCAGGGTGGAGTGTTTCCACACTAAAAGACACATGAGGGACATTGACAGGGCCTTGACTCAGCCACTGCATTTTCCTGTGCATCTTGACCTCCCAGTGACTTCTGCTGGACTGGGTTCATCCTGATCAAATTACTCAGGGTGCTTCTCATAATGAAAATCTAAGATGTCAAGTCTTAATATGGTGCCAGTATATTCCTCTCTTGACTTACTCCTTTGCTTAATTCTCCTCTTCCCTCGATGTCATTGCCCTCAGATACCAAGTATCAGCCTTTTATATTCCTAAGGCATCATGTTTATTGCACATTACCTGGTACATGCACATTTCAACCCCTAGTCAATTCTAAAAATTTTAAAAAAATTTTTTTTGAGATGGCATTAAGAGGCAGTTAGCTGTGAATGCCACAAATGACAAGTAGCTTGTACCTTTTGTAGGGTTCTGTCTGATAGGTAGTGCCTTGATCACAAAGTGTGCCCTGGGGGGGTATACGCTCTTGTCACACAGACTTGGAGTGAGTGTGATAACATCCACACATTACTACACCCAGACTCCTCAAGCTTGTGGGTTTTGTTCCTAAGGGTAGGTTACATAGCTTTCTTTGCATCCAACTTCACATACTACCTTATGTTACACACAATTTGAACTGAGAATGCAAAATACAGTCTATATTCTCTGGCAAGGGTCAGTTAAAGAAAAGGAAAATAACTTTGCAGAGCAAGTGACAGCTATAACAAATATATTAATAGTAATTCCCTAAGGTGCCGTTTATAGGAAAGTGAAATCAAAACCAGATTCTATCACAATGCTTCTGTTTTGATGACAATAAAAATAGAATGATTTTAGACAATGATTTTTTTAATCAGAATTTTAGTATCTGCAGTGGAACAGCCTCATCATTTCTATTATTTTATCCTCCACATAGCATGTATATAAAAATACTTCTCTATCACAACTTTGGTCACTTTCTTATTTTTGTTACCCCTTAGTGAAAGGCTTAGCTTCAAGCTTATTTTCAATAAATCCTGCTTTCATTTTTATCTGCTGATCCTTGTAAAGAAAGACAGCATTTTGTCACTAAACTACACCAACAGTTACACAGGGCTGGCTTATAAAGAACATTCTTATCCTGATGTTGTTCAAATGCAAGGGCTGATACAATTTGATTAAAGTAGCTGTAAAATATGCTGGGTGTGTGGGAGGTAGGAGCATGGAAAGGGTTTGAGAAAACCTAATCCTGTAGCTCTCAAGACTCCAAGAGTTGGACCCCATCTGGTGTAAATGGATTAAAAATCTTTTCTCATTTCAAAGGTTTGATCTCAACAAGAGCTTGATTTGATGAAATCAAAGTGGCAGCTTGGATTTGAAAACTATTTAGAGTGGAACTTCCTGAAGTTTACATGTGAGGAAAGAATTGGCAGAGGTATAAATGCAGGGCGAGCATATATTTGTATGTGTGTTTCACTAGATGTCTATTTGCAAAGAGATGAAGGATGGTTAAAAAAAATTGAAAGTGGAGGTAAATATCTGGTTACTGTGTAACAGAGGACTTTTTAAAAATAAGTCTTACCTTGGAAGGTGAAAGAATGCATACGCTTTTAAAGAAGAAGGTGTCCTTCTGTCAAAGTCATTTTACATGTTATCTCCCCTTTCTCTCCTTTTCCCCACCTCTAATACATACTCATAGACCATTGCACTTCATGCTACATTACCCTAAATTATGTGTCATTATTACTAACGGACATCCCCACATAAACACAGAAAATCAAACAGAAAGCAAAAATATGTACCATTGATAGATAGTAAATGAAACATAGAGAATGAGGAATGACCCACACTTAAGGTGTAAATTCTTTTTTTTCTTTTTTTTTTTTTTGGCGGGGGGAGAGGTTTCTGCCATAGGGCGCCTGCGCTCGCCAGATAGACAGACAGAGACAGAGAGACAGAAAGCGAGAAATTATCCCCCAGGGGGGATGGCCACGCCACAATCCCTTCTCCTCCATTCTCCTCTCAGGATCTTGAGCACTCACGCACACGCGCCCAGCGTGAGTTTCAAGCCATTGGGTCCGGGATGCAAACCACGGTCGACCACATGGAAATCCAGCAATATAGCCATTAACACTAACTGCTGGTCCCAAGGCCTAAATTCTTAAGTGTTGCAAACTGTTTTCTTTTAAAAGGAGATTGACCTGAATCAGAATCATAGCTAGTTTTGCTGATAATTTTCATCTCCGTTGTCTCTGAAATGATTCAAGTAATTTGACATTACCTCTCCTCCCCTACCTGCATGCACAGAAACTCTGGTAAACTCTAGTAAATTCTATCTTTACTAATAAGTAAAGTCCATGCAGAATTTGAATAGAAAAGGTGTTGAAGCAAATCTGGTTCGACATCACACAAAATTTCTTGGATTATGTTCCAGAGAACAGTAATATGTTGTGAATATGACACCTGATGAAACAGAAAACAGCGGCCCAAATTGGTCATGCTTTTCAGAATTAGAAAATCAAGCACAAAAATAAATGAGTAGAATTCTTTTATATGCATAAACAATATCTAAAATATAAATTAAGCACCTATGAACATTTTTCAACAAAAGATGTGATTTAAACTCCACAACATGTGTTCATATTAGCTGCACATATAAGCCTCTTTAGTCTTTGCTCTCCTTTTCATATTTTATTTCCCCTACAGTTATTTTATCGCCAGAATTTGCTATTATATATAGCAAATAAATTGCACCAAATATGTCTGCATCAAATAAAGGCATATAAAATACTGGGACCAGCAGTTAGCGTATGGCTATGTCGCTGAACTCCCATGTAGTCGACCGCAGTTCAAGTCCCAGACCCGGTGGCTTAAACTCCCACCAGGTGCATGTGTGTGTGTGTGCCCAAGATCCCGAGAGGAGAATGAAGGAGAAAGGGTTGTGGCATGGCCATCCCCCCGGGGGGGTGATTTCTTGCTTTCTGTCTCTCTGTCTCTCTCTGTCTTTCTGGTGAGCACACACACCCTACAGCAAAACCTCTCCAAAAAAAAAATTACTAAGTTAGTTTTCTTCTGCTTTTAAAGAAGAGGGTGTCCTTCTGCAACAAAGTATTATAAACTTAGTGGCTTAACACATTATTTTACAATCCTGGTGATTAGAAATCCAAAATTAATCTCATGGGACTAAAATCAAGCTTCCTTCTGCAGGATCTAGAATAAAAAACATTTTCTAGCTTTTTTCAAATTCTAGGGACCATAAAGTTTTCTTAGTTCATTGAACACAACCATCTTCAAATAATGAGCTGTCTCACCCAACCTCCTCCACATCTCCTCCTCTGACTCTTATTGTCCTGCCTCCTTTTACTTATTAGGACCCTTATGACTACATGTGCCCCACCAAGATAATCCAGGATAACTGTCTCATCTCAAGATCCTTAACTTAATCACATCAGCAAAGTTCCTTTTGCCTTTTAAGTCACAGGTTCTGGGGACTAGGATATGGATATCTTTTGGGGGGATGGGAGTGGAAGGGGATTATTATTAAGCAGGCAACAGGTACATAGAGCAAAACATACACCTTTGAAAAATAACTACTATCAGGCAGACTGAACAATGTTAAATTTATTCCTTACATTACTGCCTAAATTTAATCAGTCCTACTACCTAAATTTTTTTAACCAAAGAAATGTAGAATTATAATAACTTTCGAGACTTAATGAATACCTAAGTAGCTTTAAAATAATCCTCTGTCTTTCAAGGGTTCAGTGTAGACATTTGTGATTGGAAATAAGTAGAAGTAAAGGAGACATCTCTGAAATTACTTCCAAAAATAATATACAATGTACAATGACAGCATGAACAGTCTAGCTCTAACTGCTTAACTCTATGAAGAATAAGGACATTGCCACGGCCAGAGAACCAATTCCTTATTAAAGATATTTGACTGTGGCTCATCCAATCTCATTTTTGATGTGGAAAAACAGGTTTTAGAAGTTTAGTGGGTGATGACACTTCCAGAATGATGGGGGAGGGACCTCTAAATTCACTCCTTTATATAAGTAACAAAAATGCTGTTAAAAATTGTCAAAATTACCATTTTCATAACTCTGAAAAATAACCAAATCCTGTAACAATCTAAAGAGTTTTTATTAAAGAAAAACAGCAAATCATTATTCAGAATAGGGTTCATGGTATTTTTAACTTGCCCTACTCGTATTTTTCTCTCTCAAGCTCCACAGTAGGCTTGAAAACCAGCACCCTCACAACTATGATGGCAACCACCAGAGGGAGGCCAGGTTTGAAGTTCCATCTCTAGCGTACAATCACTATTTGACCTGTATTGCAGCTTCTTGGAAAAAGCACAATTTGGAAGACTATGTCTTCATTTGATCTGATCTGGAGCTTGCCCCATGGGCAAAATCTTAACCCTGGGGCAGTTGTTAAAAATAATCATTGGCAGGACCAGCAGGCAATTATTTAACATTGTACCTGCCCAAGACTACTGTATAACTATGAACAAACAAGAGATTTGCTAAAACCTAAAAGAAAGATCAGGAGAACAAGATGTTCATAGAGTACCTTGAAAAACTTTGACATATTCCTGGGGATTTACAAGACTGTACATGCATCCAGGGTTGTGTGCATGATCAAGAAAGGCTTGAGAGGGACCAGCAATTAGCGTAATGGCTGTGTCGCTGGTCTCCCACGTAGTCGATCGCGGTTCGAGTCCCGGATCCGGTGGCTTAAAACTCACGCCAGATGCGTGTGCGTGCGTGCCCAAGATCCCGAGAGGAGAACGGAGGAGAAGGGATTGCAGCGTGGCCATCCCCCTGGGGGGTGATTTCTCACTTTCTGTCTCCCTGTCTCTCTCTGTCTGTCTGGCGAGCGCACGTGCCCTATAACAAAAACCTCTCCAAAAAAAAAAAAAAAGAAAGGCTTGAGAAAATCCCAAGCTCTCATCTCTGGTTTACCTTGAAGTCTAGCACAAGCAGGAAGTGAAAGGCTAAGGTACAGCTGTGTAATGTTGGATTGAGCACGTATCCACATACACACTCAGAGTCCACTGGAAAAGGATGAAAGAACATATTGCTTTAAAGCCTATAAAGAAATCTCTGATTAATCATTAGCTGATCATTAAGCTAATTAAGGAAAAACTTCAGTAACTCTACAAGGAATACAGGTTTCATAGGATTCATCCAGGAAAGTCATTAAATGAGCAATCAACAGCAGTAATAAGGCAACTAAACTAAACTGCTGGTTTGGATGGGTGTTATCTGATTTCCAGAGGTGTCACAAATGTTCCATTTTCAACAAAAAGTTATAGCACGTGCAAAGAAACCAGAAAGTATGGTCCATAAAGAGAAGGAAAAAAATAGCTGATAGATTTGAGAGGGTCCAGATATTTGACTTACTAGATAAAAACTTCAAATAATCTATTGTAATTCAAAGAACTAAAGAAAATCATGTGTAAGAAATTAAAAGAATATTTAAAGACAACATGCAACAAAATAGAAAATGCCAGTAAGAAGATAGAAAATATCTTAAAAAAAATCAAATAAAAATTCTAGTTTTGAAAAACTAACCAAAATAAAAAGGTTCTAGAGGGACTCAAACAAAAAATATAAACTGGTAAAGGAAAGATCAGATCATTTGAAGACAGGTCACTTAAGATTATCCAGTTTGGGGCCGGCAGGTGGCATGGTGATTAAAGGTGCTGGATTCCCACATGGCCAACCGTGGTTCGAGTCCTGGACCTGGTGGCTTGCTTTCTCTCTCTCTCTCTCTCACTCTGTCCCTCTCTGGTCAAATTTAAATAAACAAATGAATAAATAATAAATAAAGTTAAATGAAATAATTTAAAAAAAAGATTATCCAGTTCAATGAATGGAAAGAAAAAGAAAAGAATAAAATAAACAGTGTCTTAGAAATCTGTAACACATTATTAAACATACCAACATATGTATAGTCATGGTCCCAGAAGAAGAGGAGAAAAGAAAGAGGGAAGATAGACTACCTGAAGAAATGGGCCAGCAGGGGACATGAATTTGAACTGCAGTTCAAGTCCTGGACCTGATGACTTGCTTTCTCACTTTCCCCCTCTCTCTCTTTCTCTCTGTCTGGTCAAACTGAAAAATAATAATAATAGTAATAAATAAAGTTAAATAAAATGATTCTTTTAAAAAAGAATATCTGAAGAAACAATGGCCAAAGCTTCTCAAATTAGATGAAAAAATTAATTTTTTATAAGTTCAAAAAATGATCAAACTGAATAAACATAAAGATATCCACATATCATAATACATCATAATAAAAGTACCAAAGTCAAAAACAAGGAATTTTGAAAGCAGCAAGAATCCATAAAAAGTATATTAGAAGTAACAAATAAGTTTATTGAGGTAGAAAGATATGAGATCAAATCAAAATAATAAAATATTCTCTTTACTAGCAATAAATATTTCAAAATGAAAATTGAAATTTCAAAAATAATTTCATTTAGAATACCATCCAAAAATACTTAGTAACAAATATAGCAAAAAACATTGAAAAATGAAATCTATAAATTTTGTTGAGAGAAATTAAAGGAGACCTAAATAATGAAAAGACATCCCATGTTCATGAATCAGAAGACATTTTTTTTTTTTTTGGTTGGGGAGGTTTTTTTTGTTTGTTTTTGGTTTTTGTTTTTGGGTTTTTTTTTTTTTTTTTTTTTTTTTTTTTTGCTACAGGGCATGTGCACTCGCCAGAAAGAGAGAGACAAACAAAGAGACAGAATGCGAGAACTCACCCCCCAGGGGGAATGGCCATACCGCAATCCCTTCTCCTCCACTCTCCTCTCAGGATCTTGGGCACGCATACACACACGCCCGGCATGAGTTTAAGCCAACATGTCTGGGACTCGAACCACGGTCAACTACATGGGAGTTCAGTGACATAGCCATTATTGCTAACTGCTGGTCCTTTTTTTTTTTTTAATTGTGCATTTCTATTTGGTACAATGTGATTTTTCAATATGTGAACACAATGTATAGTGACTAGGGTTATTAACATATCCTTTACTTCAAGCATTTATCATTACTTTGTGTTGGGAATATTCAAAATCCTCTCTTGTAGCTCTCTTGAAATGTACAATAAATTACTCTGGACTTGTCCCTACCATTAAGTTGGCCATTTTCTTAGTTGTTTTAGAGCTCTTATTTCTGTGTGTCTGAATTTAGTTTTCCTGAGATAGTACTCCCTTCAGAACGTCTTGGAGAACTGTTCTGGTGTAGGTAAATTCTTTCAGGTTTTGTTTATCTGAGAATGTTCTTGTCTTCTCTTCCCAAATGAAGAAAATTTTACCAGATATAGTATTCTTGGTTGAAATTGTTTTTCACTCAACACTTTGATTATATTTTCCCATTCTTTCCTTGCTCACATTGTTTCTAATGAGAGGTCTGCTATTAGCCTGATGGGATATCCTTTGTAGGTAACTTGTCATTTCTCTCTTGCCAATCTTAGTATCTTGTTTTTGTCTGTGGTTTGGTCATTCTGGCTATAATGTGTCTTGGAGAAGATCTTGGAATGATTGTACTTGGTGTCCTTTGTGTTCCTTGGGTCTGATCTTTGAATGTCTCTCTAGGTTTGGAAAGTTTTCTTCCAGGATTTCATGGAATAGATTATCAATGCCCTTATTTATCTCTTCACCTTCAGGGGTACTGGTTATTTGTATGTTTGAACATTTAATGGTATCTAGTATTTCCTGTATATTATTATCATTTGGGAGGGGCTATTTTCTCAGTCTTCATGGTAGATTTTACTAGTCCAGTGATTCTATCTTCTACATCTGAGATTCAATTTCCTGTATGATCTAGTCTGCTTTTAATACTTTCAAAGGAGGTTTTGACTTCCTGTAGTATAACCTTCATTTCCAACATTTCGTTTGATTCTTTTTAAAAAATTTTATTTAACTTTGTTTATTTATTTACTTTAATTTGACCAGAGAGTGATACACAGGGAGAGAAAGACAGAGAGAAAGAATTAGAAAGAAAGTCGCCAGGTTCAGGACTCGAACCATGGCAAGCCATGTGGGAGTCTGGCACCCTTAACCACCACGCCACCTGCCAGTCCCATTTGATTCTTTTTTATGGTGTGAATTTCCTCTTTCAGTCTCGCAATAACTTTCTCACCTCCTGGAACTCATCAGCTCTTTTCTTCTGGAGTTCATTTAGACATTTCTAAATTCTTTATCAGACATTTTCTTCTGGAGTTCATAGACATTTTAAAATTCTTTATCAGACATTTTCATGAGTTCCACTGTATCATCTATGGATGAAAAAGAGTTCTTCTTTGCCCTTGGGGAAGAGGTATTTTCTTGGTTTCTCATATTTCTTGTGCCTCTGCAGTGATTTCTAGTCATCAGATGGGTTATTTGTTTCTTCCTAATTTCTAGAAGTTCAATCTGAGCAATCAGAGGTGCAGGAGGAGGTGGTCTGCAAACTCTTTGCCTTTGTGTCACAGATTTAGCAGGAGTTGAGAAATATGTTGACCCTAATTGTGTTCAGATGCTTGGCTACTTTTCATTTAGACCTGTCTAGATACTCAGTGCGTGGAGGCTGAGTCACAAAGTGATGAGGTAAAAGAAAAAGGATAAGAAAACAAAGAAAGAAAAAAGCAAAAAGCAAACAAACCTCAAAAATTATTTATTTATTTGTTTTAAAAAACAAAAAATGAAATCTGCGTAGTGCGCCATGTGGAAGCAGTAGATCTCAGCTCTCATAATGGACTCAGTCTTCTTCTGGCCTGCATTTTCACCTCTCCAGGGTGACTTCTCAGCAGAACATCTTCATTTCTTATTTCCTGAAAGCACTAGATCTCAGCTCTCATGGCAGACTCAGTCTTCTTCTGACTTGCCCTTTGTGCCTCAGAAGACAATATTGTTAAGATGGAAATAGTTCTCAAATTGATCTATTGATTTAATATGATCCCTAGTAAATACCAACTTACCTTTTTTTGTTAAGAATTGACAACCTGATTTTAAAAATTCTTATGAAAATTCAAGAGATTCAGAATATCCAAGACAATCTTGAAAAGAAGCAAAGTTGTGGAACTCACATATTCCTTCTTTAAAACTTAAAACAAAGCTCTAGTAATCAAGATATAACAATAATCATCTAGATTAATGGAATAGAATTGAGAGTCCATAAACTCACGTTTGTGTTTAATTGATTTTCTATAAGGGATCCAAGACAATTCAATGATAGAAATAATTATTTTTTTAACAAATGCTACTGAGAACAACTGGAAATCTAATGCAAAAAATCGAAATTGGTTTCTAGCCCACATCATACATCAATATCAAACTGAAATGGAGTATATACCATAAACTTAAATATAATAGCTATGAATATAAACACTTAGACAAAAACACCAAAGTAAACCCATATAAACTTAAGTTAGATAATAGTTTTTTAGATTTGATATCAAAATCAAAAACAAAATAAAGAAAGAGATAAATTAGACTGAATTAAAGTTGAAAACCTCTATTGTACAAATTAGATTTGCCAATAAATTAACAAGACAACAGAATGGGAGAAAATATTTGCAAATCTGGTTATAAGGGAATTCTGTCTAGAATATATAAAGAATATACAACTCAAAAATAACAAGGCAATACAATTTAAATATGGCAAAAGATTTGAATAGACATTTCAATGAAGATATACAAACTTTCAAAACACACCAAAAAAAGACACCCAATATCTGCAGTCATTGGGGAAATTAAGTCAGAACCACAATGAGAGTTCATAATCACTGGGATGGCTGGGACAAAAGACATAGACAATAGGAAGTGACAGTGGGAAAGTAGAGTATGTGCAACCATCCTAGATCATTGGTAGTTAAATGATGCAGCTGTTTTAGAAATAATTTGGCAGGTCCTGGGGCCGGCAGGTGGCATGATGGTTGAAGTGTTGGGCTCCCACATGGCTGATTGCAGTTCAAGTCCTGAACCTGGTGACTTGTTTTCTTGTTTTTCTATCTCTCCCTCTCTGTCTCTCTATGATCAAATTAAAAAACAACAAAAATAAATAGTATTAAATAAATAATTCTTTTTAAAAAAGAAATAATTGGGCAGGTCCTAAAAAATAAAGTACGAAGTTATCAATTTGACCTAATATTTCTGTTCCACTTTTTTCTCAAGAGATCAAAATATATATTCAGGCAAAAACTTGTACACTAATGTATACAACAACAACATTTTTTATAATAGATAAAAAGTGGAAACAGCACAAATGTCCATGGATAAAAAATATACAGTGTGTGTATACAATTAAGAAAAAGAAGAAGAAAGAAAAAAGAAGAGAAAGATGAAAAGAAGGGAAGGGAAGAAAGTGAAAAGAAAGGGAAGAAAGGGAAAAGAAGGCAAGAGAAGACAAGGGAAAACATTCCCCAGCTAGAAGGCAGAAACTTTACATTTTAGAGGATCTGAGACAAAAAGCTATTGTATTAAATTGCCATCAGTGGAGATTATGTAACAAATTACATTAGACCATGTAATAATTAGTGTCTTAGAATCAAATTCATGTTCCCCAACTCTGAACTATGTTCAGATATATGTAAGTATGAAGTTTTCCATTTACATCACTACCTCATTTTAGCCTGAGGACTTTTGTAGTGTCCATAAATAGTATAATAAATACAAACTTTAAAATATAAAAGTCAGAATCATGAATGCATAAGCATTAACATGGAAAATCAGAATCTAGCAGAAATTGATTGCAGTTATATAGGCCATGATGTTTAACCCAGTGAAAGTCAAAGGGCAGATTTCTTGAAACTGAGCCACCGGGGGGCCATGTAGAAAAGGAAAACAATTGGATGATTCCATTTTCTATAAGTATAAAACTCAGAAGCAAAATATTTGCAACTTCACTTGAGAAAAAATTTCACAAGTAAAAGTTCCTTAAGTGAGCAATCAGAATATGTATTCTAATGTATAGTGCCAATCGTAATGTTTTTTCTGATTTCAACTTTTTTATCTACCCTTCCATAGGCTGAAAGAACTAATTCTAAACTTCATAGATCAGGGACTGAGTTTTAGGGGATTATTAAATACCATATTATCTTTTAATCTCCTCTCTCATCCATTCCTCCCTGTGTTCATTGCATTCCAGGCAAATAGATTGACTCCTTCTGCAAGTGTCTGGGACATCTTTGATTTTCTAGCATTGGCCTCTAATGTCTGGTGTCAGGGACACATCTCCCCATTGCCTGACTGTAAGGGCCAGATGAACTGCCACCTTCTTGGACCTCTCCCTAGTTCTCTCTTCTAAGTTTTTATCCTTCCTTTTTTTCTCTTCCTCTCTTCCTCTTTCCCTCTCTCCCATCCTTCCTTCTTCCCTTCCCTTCTTTCTTTCCTTTAAAAATGTATTCATGTATTTCTCTATGAGCAAACAATACATATAGAGAGGTACTTCCAACAGGGCCTTCACACTGTGATCCACCCCCAGCGTCAGCTAGCCCCAGATCATAGGCACGTGCATGCCAGCCTGTTCAAGGAGGTCTCCAGACACGAGCCACAAACCTTTCCATGTGGATCAGCCTTGCAGAGCATTTCATTAACATTGAGACCCAGCCAGGACTCAGGTTTTATCCCTTTTCTGATTATTTGTTACCCTTTACTAGATATTTATGTCATTCAGCCTCATGTTTCTCTTAGTGGATCTTCAACTCTTCCAGAGCAGGGGCTGAACCTGCTGGGTCCTCCACAACTAGGGTCATTTTGCTGGAGACCCGCTCACCAAACACAGGCTCAAACCTGGAAATGAGAGGAACCACACGAAATTCTCAAGAAATCTATCCAATAGGAAAATGGAAATTCTCCAGGGGATGACTTTTTTTTTTTAAAGTATTTATTCAGGGCCATCAGGTGGTATGGTGGTTAAGGCATTGGACTCCCACACGGCCAACCGCGATTCAAGTCCTGGACCTGGCAACTTGCTTCTATTTCCCTCAGCAACTTACTTACATTTCCCCCTCTCTCTGGTCAAATTAAATAATAATAATAATAAAATTAAATAAATAATTCTTCTAAAAATATATATATTCATTACATTAAGTTTGTTTTAGTTTTTTGCTATAGGGCACGTGAACTGGCTAGAGAGAGAGACAGTGACTGAGAGAGAGAGAGAGAGAGACAGGGAAAGTGAGATATAATTCCTTAGGGAGGATGGCCACACTACTATCCCTTCTCCTTTAGTCTCTTCCTGGGATTTTGGACATGCAGGCACATGTGTGTGCACACACACCTACACACATATGGCATGATTTTAAAGCTACCAGGTTTAGGATTTGAACTGTGGAGTCAACCATGTGGGATCCAGTACCCTAAACATCATGCTACCTGCTGATTCCATTACATTTGAATTTAAAATGCCATGGGAAAACATGAAATTGGCCCTGGTGAGCTTATGCTCCTATGAAGGGAGTATACAAACTTTTATTTTGAACTTTGCCTTAGGGCCCCCTAAGTTAAAACCATCTCATTCTCCAGGAGCTCATCAAAGTACTCAAAAATAGTTTCAAGTGGGAATCAGCAGTTAGCGTAATGGCTATGTTGCTGGACTCCTACGTAGTCGACCGCGGTTCACGTCCCGGACCTGGTGGCTTAAAACTCACGCCGGGCACATGATCCCAAGAGGAGAATGGAGGAGAAGGGATTGCGGTATACCATCCCCCCTGGGAGGTGATTTCTCGCTTTCTGTCTCTCTGTCTCTCTCTGTCTTTCTGGCGAGCGCACGCGCCCTATAGCGAAAACCTCTCAAAAAAAATAATAATAAGGTGGCAATGTTTATGTTACAGGGTGGGAGGACTGAAAGAAATCAGATTAGACTTCTTAGGGAACACAATAATGTTATGCCAGGAAAGGGCAGGGAGGAGAAAGTAGTGAGGAAGTACCAGTGATCATCAGCAGACAATACCACTGGATTTATCCATTAGAAAATCATTGACACCAGGCCAGCAGATGATGTGGAAGTTAAGGCACTGGATCCACATGGTCAGCTCTGCAGTTCAAGTCCTGGACTTGGCAGCTTGAAAATCATGCTGGGAGTGTGTGCATGGGTGCCCAAAATCCTGAGAGGAGACTGGAGGAGAAGGGATTGAAGTGCGGCCATCCCTGAAGATTAAAAATACAAAAAAAATGATAAGTGTTGGCAGGGTTGTGGTGAAAGAGGAATTCTCTTACACTGTTGGTGGGAATGTAAATTGGTCCAGCCACTGTGGAAAACATCATGGAGGTTCCTCAAAGACCTACAAATAGAACTACCATATGATCTAGCAATTCCACCCCTGGGTATCTACCCAAAGGACAGGATAATGCTCAGTCGGAAAAGCTCTTGTATATTGATTATTCACAATTATTATTCACAATTACTAAGACATGGAACCAACCCAAATGCCCACAAGATGAATGGATTAAAATGTGTGGTACATATACTCTATAGAATACTATTCAGCCATAAAAAAATAAAATAAAACCCTGGCATTTGATAGAAAGTGGTAGAACATGGAAGATTTATTGCTGAGTGAAGCAAGCCAGGTTATGAAAGAAAGATATTGTATGTCTGCACTTAATATATACTGATTGTCCACACTCTATGGTAGAGACTGAAAGACTGGAGTACATAAAAGCATTGAAAATACTTGTGGACACTAAAGACAGAGTGGAAGGAAGATGGGAGAGGGGAAGAGTACAGGGAAGGAAATTAGAGGAGAAAAATAAAGAGGCAAAACATCTGTGGGACACAGCAATGGTTGATTATTTGTTGATGACAATGTGTGTAGTATTCTCAACTGGTCAGTTGGTGTTTGGCATGGTGGGAGGCTGATCTATAATTCCTGAGGGTGGGATGAGTTGGTTTGGTAAAGAGCTTGCAAGAGATTAAGTCCTAAATTGGTTCAGAAAGGGTAAAAAGACAAGGGTTGGTAAGGAGGGGAAATCTGACCTAGGAAACAAAGCAGAGCAGAAACAAATAAAGAATGTGAAAATATAAAAAGATCTTCAAAAAATTTATGGAAAATACCTATTATAACAAAACTACACATAGATATCAAATTTTTGCACCAAGATAAACTCATACTTTAATTCCATTTTTTTCCACAGGCATTATAAAGCCCCTTCTGCCCATCCCCAAGCCATCGCAGTTATTTGGGAATAATGTGTGGTGGAATTTAGGAGGATTGGAAGACAGAAAGTAAAAGGTACTGAAATCTAGACCAAAAGATTTGGAGTTGGTTCTTCTAGCTGTGATTCTCAAAGTGTGGTCCTCGGGCCTCTGACTCAGATCACCTTGGGGGTGGGGGTTAGTATGCAGCATCTTAATAAGTGTTCCAGTTCATTCGGATGCAAGTATAAGACCCATTGCTTCAGTGAAGGAAAAGCAGGCTACACTGTATGTTGTTATTAAATGTACAAGTGACTTAGGGCCAGCTGATGGCAGGATGGTTGGGGTGGCTGATTGCATGATTCGAGTTCCAGGGCTGCAGCTTGGAAGGTACAGTGGGTGCATGTGGTGCATGCCCAAAATCCCAAACAGGGAAATGCAGAGAGAGGATTGCGGTGTGGTCATATCCCATGGGGGATGCTTTCTCCCTCGCTCTCTGTCTCCAGCAAGTGCATGCATACTCTAGAAAATGAAAAAAGAAAAGAAAAGGTACATGCGACTTAGTGAAAATTGTGTTTCAGGAAGGTTTTCCAATCAGATACATGGGTTTTCAAAAATAAAAAGTAAAGGAAGTTTCGATCATCTAGATTTACAGTGCTAGGGCAGGGGGATGACTAAAGAAATGGATCGACAAGACAAATATGGCATAGTTAAGAACAAGGAATAAGTCTGAACTTTTGACATTCGCCTACCCAGAGCAGCCCGAGGTACTAGTACCAGTCATACAGGTCAGTCATAATGACATTGGGAAGGGGTGTGGAGAAAGAGGATGAGTTCAGAGGTCTCTATTTTGTTTCAAATTCCAGGTGGTGGAGTTAAGAAGGTGCATCCGAGGGAACTAGACCTAAGGAGTGGACACGGAGTAGACATGGAGCTACCCATGGGGAAGCGGCAGCTGAAACTGCCTAAGCAGATGAGCGGGATACGTAGGCAGCTCTGAGGGGAAAATATACTGATCCCTTATTTTGTTGTACATGAGCTACAATGAAATAGCCAGCTTTTCAGTAGGGGCTGGAATATGTTCTATGTGGGAGTGGGAGTGTGTGTGAGAGAGAGTGAGTGTGAGTACATATATATATGTGTGACTGTGTGCTGAAAGACAAATGTTCTTTGTTCTTATACCCTAGAATGCATACCTAATCTTACTTTCATTATAATAAAGTACTATCCATAAGGTCACCTTGGGCCAGCTCCATGTTGCAACAATAAGTTGCTCAAGAGCATCCAGATTCCACATGGCAACTGGAGTCTGAATCCCTATTGGGCAGCCTGAAATACAGGAGGATGTGTGCAAGTACTCATGAGCTGACAGGCTGGAGAACTGTAGAAGGGTTATGAGGGCTTAGCCAAACCCCATGTGAGGTATTCATCTCCCTCTCGCATGCTCGAGTAAAGAAGAAAACCAGGCCATCTTACAATTTCAATGAATGATTTACTTTTTTGTTTGCTTGTCTTTAATGAACTTTATGTTTTCGGAGTTTTAGATTTATGGAAAAAAGTTGAGAAGGTAGTTGGAATTCTTTCTACTATCGTAGATAGTACAGTAGGAACTTTCTGCCGTCTACCTAGTGTAGAAGGACTTCCCAGGATCCCTTCAACCACGGCTGCCACTGTTATTGACATCTTATTTTGGTATGGTACATTTGCTAAAATGAATGAATCTATAGGGATATGATGTTCCTAATTAAACTATGTAGGTTATTTAGATTTTCTTAGTTTTAACCTTTCTACCCACCCAGGATCCCATGTATGATAGGCTACATTTACTTGTCTCTTTTGGGCCTTCGCAACTCTAACTTCTCAGGCTTTTTTTATTGATCATTTTCCCTGTTTAAAGAGTACTGTTTTATTTTTAATGAGAAAAAAAACGTACTATAACAACTAACACGTCCTGAGCATTTTGAACATTCACAGTACTTTCTGACCCCACAGTATTACCACTGTAATTCACAGGTGGGGAAACCGAGACTCTTTTTACCATCCAAGACACATTTAACAATAAATTGCAGAAGTTGAGTTGGGATAGGAGAATGAGGACAGAGACATACATTTAAGAAAGTCATAGCTACATTTATTTCCCTATACCATGTTCCCCAGTGGCTTCCAGATATCCCACTAGCAACACCACTCACCAAAGGACAATGTCATTGTTTTCTGAAACGACTTTACACCTAAGAAAGTGGTTAGATTGTGTAGCTGCTGATCTCATTCTTTTAGAAGGCTGCGTCTTGTCTCTCCAAGGAGGTCAGGCAAACACAGATGCTCACCGTATGTCACCTTACAGCGATCTGGGAAAATGATCTGGGCGTCACGCACTGTAGTGACTGAAGCAAACAGCTGTCTGCAGGGCCAAGCCACACCTCGGCTCTCTTCAGTCCAGCCTCTTATGGGGCAGTCACAGTTCAGCCAAATGTCTGACCATTTTTTCATCAGCGAGCAGATAATAATTCAAAGGCCTGGGTCAAAGAAGCCTCTCTGAAAAGATCTTATGAAATCATTTCTCTTTGCAAATCCATAAAAATCGCCTGGGACTCCTTATCAATAGGGAGGCTTACAGGGAGAGCAGAAGTCGTTGGATTATGATGTGCTCGTTTTAATGAAATTCCTCTCCTGCTGAGACGTTCCCTGCAGATTTTCCATATTTCGGCCTGGGAAAGGTTTGATGCTTTCCTGCCGGTGCCAAGAGTTAATTGAAAACATTTCAGGATGAATTCGGCTTGGGAGCCAACACTTCCAGCCCACAATTATTCTTAGCAATAATAAAGGAGGAATACAATTATTAATAGGCATGCTGTATCCTCTTAAAGTGGCCGTGGGTTTTGAAACCATGGCTTCAACATTCTTTGTAAGACTCCACACAAAACCCTGAAATATGACACAGGGAATTTAGAACAAAAACAAGCTTTTACTACTAAATTATATACTTTGTTTCTTCCTGTTTGTAGAGAATGTATGGTAGAAGATGATTGCTGTTTCTCCTGAAAGCTCTATTACCAAATCTAGCATTGGGTTTTGAAACATACGTGCTTATGCATATTAAAAGAAAATGTATGTAAACATTGTCAAGACAATTTATACAATTAAAATTGTGTTTGGTTTTAACATAATACTCACTGGGGGAACTATTTTGGTATCAGCTATCAAAATTAAATTAGCCTTAAATTTAAAACACAGTCTATTTTACCCTTTCTGTGCCATTTGTCTCCTAAACTTTATTGATCAACACGGCAAACTAGTATTTAATGCTTGTCATGAGCAAGAGTCCGAATTCATATTTTCTTTGCTTTTTAATGTGGTTTAGAATATTAATTCTTTCATTAGCACCTTTCCATGCTGTTTGAAAACCCATGATCAAATCTTCTCTTGAAACTTAATCTCTCTGGGGTCCTTGTAGAAATGTTAGGATAGCTGGTGAAATCGGAAACACACCTCTGTTCTAGGTGTTGTCTGTTAAAGGGAGCAATTAATAACATCCAAGCTTCGGTTCTTCCCTTCTCCTAGCTACGG
Source organism: Tupaia tana (assembly GCA_026018925.1). Lineage (NCBI taxonomy): Eukaryota > Metazoa > Chordata > Mammalia > Scandentia > Tupaiidae > Tupaia > Tupaia tana. Next base: position 13,406,567 of record JAKSZU010000013.1, on the reverse strand, counting down.
CTCACAGCCCAAATATGGAGGAAGGAGTCAGGCACACAGAGTATAGCATTATTACATTTTCAGAGCAGTACTGGACCTTCCAGTCATACATCTGACATTTCAGTCTTTCATTCAACATGTCATTTTTTTATTCTCTAAAAAAAAAAAAAATGCGTTGGAGTTTTATTCCTCTATAGGCACCTTTTGGATGTATTCTTTAATAAAACCACATACCCATCTTCTGCATAGGGAAAACTGAGACAGCAGTATAAGGGCACAATGGCGGAGAGCCTGGAATTCTCAGCTGCTCTTAGTCTCTCATTTGCTTTCCCTTCTGGGGTTTAAACTCTGCAAGGGCGAGACTGATTCAATCACTGCTTCTTTTCTCTGATGCCTAGAAGGCTGCTGAACAGTCACTGAATAAATGAAGGAATTTGCTGGCTCTTCTTGACTCTTGCCTTTACTTGGGGAAAAATAAACCCAATTAGAAGTAATTTTCTACTTCATGTAACTGTAACGGTGTGGTTTTAGTGGAGTCCTCTAACAAGATCATTTTAACTTAAGATATGTAACGAGTACTTAAAGGATATTCCCTTGGATGTTAGCTAGAAAGATTACTGCTTCAATAGTGGAGATTTTGATCTCTTCATAGAGCTATGCTGAAGGATACGTCCACTTGATTCAATTAACTTTACATGAAATCCCACAATTCTTTCAGCCCATGTCACTGTTTCCCACAGTGTAATCAACAAACTCTTCCAACACATGTGACAAAAATAAAGATTCGTGAGCCTCAGACCTCAGAAATTCTGATTCAGCAGTGTAAATGTGTAGCCCGGAGTCTGCAATTTGAACAAGCTCCCAGAAAATTCTTATGTACACTAAAGTATGGGAAAGAGTGGATTAAAGTTTTGACTCCTGTTAGAATGAATGTGGCCTTAGAATAAGCTGTTCCCAGGCTAGCCGGTGGAGAGGTATTAAGGCAGCTGGATTCCCACAGAGCTTACTTTGCAGTCCAAAGTTGGGTCAACCCTAGACTCAATGACTTGAGAAACATGTCAGGTGCATGTGCTTGCAAACTCACCAAAAAGAACAGAGAATGGAGAGAAGAGATTGCGGCATGATCATTCCCCGTGGGAAGTGCTTTCCACTTTCTCCCTCTCTGTCTTCTCTCTCTCAGGCAAGCACACATGTCCTCTAGCACATTACAGAAAAAGTATTAGCTGTTGCCATATATGATATGATATCATTAGTGGATGAGATATTTACTGTAGAAGGAATGAGCTTTTTTTAAAATGAAGCCTAACAAGAGTACACCAACAGGACAAGAATTTTCTACAAAAGAAATTGAAATTTTAACCTCCACGTTGTCACCCTCTACGTTTAGCTTTCTTTCAAATCCCCTGTCTTAGTTTTCTATGACTGCTGTACAGTGTTTTACAAACCAAGTGGATAAACAACAGAAACTGTCTCACAGTTCTGGAGGCTCGAAGAGCTCTCTTTCTCTCCTTTGGTTTGTCAAAGCATTACCCTGATCTCTGCCTCCATCTTCACATGTGTTCGTCTGTGTGTATGTGTATGTGTGGGGGGTGTGTGTGTGCAAAGTTTCTATTTTTCAAAGTAAAGACACTGGTCATATCGATCTACTCTGATAGGATTCCATTTTAACTCATTACAACCACAATGACCCTATTACTAAAACAGTTCACTTTCTGACGTACTGGGGGTTACAACTTCAAGATACGCATTTTGAGGAGGCACAATGCGACTGTAAAATCCCTCATCCTGAACTACAGGCACCAGAACACTTGAGCTTGGTGAAGCTCTTGCCAGGTCAAGGGCAGAATGTCTCCGGTACAGCCTGGGGTGCACAGAAATGCTTCTGTGATGGAAGCCACGTCAAGAGCAGGAGGGACTGTCCAGTAGGGTAACAGCTGGCTGAGAGGCATTATGAGGGAGTGGAGCCCATGGAAGAGGAACTCAGCTGACCAGAGGACTAAGGGCAGAGGCCAAGGAACTAAATAGGAAGCCAGGCCCAGCCACTGCAGAGGGCACGAATGCAAGTGCCCTGCAAGGCTGGAAGCCATATGGTGGACAGCAGGTTTGGAACCCTGGGTTGACTTGAAAACAGGTTGAGTGTGCGCACAGCCATCTAGGATCTTGAGGAGCTGGAGGGCTGGGGAAAGGGGACCCAAGTTAGGGGACTTGGTCAAAGGTGCTTCTCCCTGTTTTTGTTTCTCTCTAGAGAGCCTTTAATCACAAAAAATAATTTAAAAATGAACTGGCCCTGTAAGTACAGGGATTAAATACTGTGCATATAAAAACAGATTCTACATAATCAGCTGTGATTAGAATCCCAGCCCAGGTGACCCTGTTGGCTTGAAAAATGCACCAGGCACATGTGCATGTGTGCCCCATCCTGACAGAGCAAAAAGATAATGATGCAGCCCATTGTGGAATACTTTCTCTCTTTCTCTATCTCTCTCTCCTCCACCCGCTCTTTCTAAATACAAGCACCCTCTGACAATAAAAAATAAAATAAAACAAAATAAAAATATAAAGAGGAAGCTAGGGAAATTTGCTGCTAGCGAATTTTCTGTATCTAGGAACTTAGGAGTGCCAAGAGAGTTGACAGGGAAGATTGGGTAACTTGTCTTGAAACTGAGCTGACTTGGTAGGCATGCTATTGTTTTATGTATCAATATGCATTTGGAAGTGGGGGGGGAGGTTATAAAACTGTGGAGGTGATCGAAGCACCCTTGCCCTTGCCAATCTTGACCCCCCTGTTTGTGGCTGACCAATAGTGACGATGATGACTATGACAATCATGACATTGTATGCAACCTAGTTCTTGGCACATTGGAGATATTAAATAATTATTGGTTGAATAAATAGCTCAAAAGGTCTAAGACTTCACTTAAGACGAAGCACATTTGCTTCCTGGAAGAAACATTCTCGCTAGTGACTTCACAAACAAATGAAAGTCCAAAGGTATGCTTGGAATCTGTTTAGTTGACAGGAAGAATCTTTTCTGAAAGACTATAACTTGGTTCTGGGATGTCTTATATAACATGAAATGAAAAGTGAATATTTAAAATAAGATTCACCTAGGGAGGCCAAATGTAGGAGCAATACGTAAAGAATCCTTAAATTTTATCAGTATTAAAGGTACATCTAACCACTTCTTCCTAATGGAAAATGTTTACATCAGAAGCCCAACATGAAACTCTCTAAGGACCTGATACTTTTGAGAAGACTCTATCCCTGAGACTGGGGATAGGATGGTTTATGGGTCCAATAATCATAACAATGAGTCACGTTTGAATGGGCCTGTGTGGTGCACAGGATGAACTGTGTAGTGTGAACCCAAGTGGTCCATATTTTACCCTTTGCCAGTAGTAGTGTGGAGAACATTATCTGTTCTTTCATTGAGAGTAACAGCTTCTGTTTGTAAACTATCTTCCCTGGGTGCTTGCTCATTAAGACACAGGTGGCGGAGGCAGCCAGTGGTGCAGAGGGTAAATGATGCACCCTGCAGGGCTCACCCCGAGGAGAAGATTCTGAGTTCATGTCTGCAGGCCACGTTGTGTACACTGGGCATGTGTACATGCCCATGCTAGGGGCTGGCTAAAGCTGAGGTGGATCGCAGCATCAAGACCCTGTTTGGGGTGTGGGGGGGTGCTATCCCTCTCTTAGCCATGAAAGAAATTAATAAACATTAAAAAAAAAAAAAGATACAGGGAAGAGCACTTGGAACTTTCTCTTCTAGTCCTGAGTTCTCTTTAAGAATCCACTGAATTCTCAGGGTATCTTTATTTTTTTCCTCCCCCCGCCCCCCAACTTCCTTTTGAACTTAATTTTCTCACATTCTTTTCTCTGCATCTTGGATCTGTTTATCTTCACACCAGCACTAACCTATAGTAAGACCAAGTTCTTTCTTTGTCTGGGAAACCACAGTCCTCCATCGTGTATAAAAATCAAGATCATTCAGTGAGCTGTACTGATGTGTGGCCTACTTTAATTCACAGGTGACAGTGGAAAGATGCACACGTCAGTTCCCTGCAGCAGACGACTGAAAGCCATGCTAGCTATTCTCCATTCTCTGCACGTTATCCAGTATTTCTGCCACCCCAGGTTTTAGTCTCCTGCCATGCTGCTGTATCCTATATTGCTCTTCTTCGCACCGTCTTCTCTCACCTCTGATTGCTCCGCCACAATTTACTTACAAAAAGTATTTGAGTTATCTTCTTATGTTCTCCATACCACCTTTCCATTCTGAAGCTTCCTTCCTTCTTCCCTTCCCCACAGCTTATCAACGTTCTTCCTGAGGAAAGTATTTCTTCTCTAAGAGCAACTTTGGCCCTAGCTGATTAAATAAGTTTTGTTTTCATTTTATCTCAAATTTTCATAACGATGATCTAAAATAGCTTTGATTGAATATCCCTACTTTGTTCTCCTTCACCAAAAAACCGTAATATATATTGTTCATTCTCAATAAAGATGGGTTACAAACAAATAATGTTAATAGCAAAGAAGAACAAAAATGTATATGATACAACAGGAACTGGTGAGGATGGTAGAAAGAGGAAGGTTTAGGAAAAGTTACTGTTGCCTTTAGGAAGAAGATACAGAAGCTGATTAACTTGAGACATTGATAGAAAATAATGACTAAATATGTGGACTCGATTGGAAGATAAACATTAGAAAAAGGAAAAATGCAATTTACAACTTCAAGCCTGGGAGAGGGAGGAAGATGCAACAGAACAACAGTAACACAAAAATATGATCAATCCAATAAAGGCAATCAAAGTGAGATTGAAAACAAACAAACAGAAACTTTAAAAAAGCAGGGTAGACCCAGCCTGGTGGTGTGATCTGGTGACAAGCTAAACTGCAGTGCTGGAAGACACAGGGCTACTGCAGATTTAGGTTCCAAGCAGGCTTAAACACACTCTGGGCACGTGTATGTGCATGCCCAAGATCCCGAGAGGGGAATGGAGGAGAAGGGATTGAGACGTGGTAATCACCCTGGGGGGTGATTTCTTGTTTTCTGTTTCTCTGTCTCTGTCTCTCTCTGTCTTTCTGGCGAGTGCACACGCCCTGTAGGAAAAACCTCTCCAAAAAAAAAAAAAAAAAAAAAAAAAAGAGTATGTGCATATGATGAAACATTAAAAAATGTCCATTTTCATTTCATTTAAACATATAGAAAAATTGAAATATTGTATGTAAATGTACATCAATTATTTTCAGGTATTATTATTATGTGTGGTTTTTATTCTCTTTTTGATTAACTATATCTTCTAAATTTTCACCGTATCTGTCTTCTCTATAATAAGAAAAAGTAAAGTGAAGTTTTGTTTGTTTTATTGCAGATGGTGGGTGTATGCACTTGCTAGAGAGACAGAGAGAAAAAGGATGATCCCCTCATTGAGGTATGGTCATTCCTCAATCCATTTTCTTCCATTTCTCTATCCTGTGAGGATTTCAGGCATGCACACACATGCTTGGCGTGTTGCATGCTTTCAGAGCCTGTAGGGCCAGGATTCACACCAGAGTCAGCCATGTTGGATCTAGCTCCCCATGCATAGTGCTTAGCTACTGCACTGTGGGGCCGACCCTGAAGGTTCTTTTTTAAAAGAATATAAAAATAGTATAACAAAATAAAAGCAGTTGCAACTGCATTATTATTACACAAAGTAAAACTAAATGCAAAAATCATTAAATGGACAAAGAGTCATAGTTTATATTGTTAAAAAGATATTTTTCCATAAAATAAAAAGGTGCCACAATACTTTGAAAATATATACACAAAATCTGATAGAAATAAAAGGAGAAAGTGATGAATTCACATCATGAAGGGACATTTTAACATATTGTATCCCTAAGAAAAGAGCAGAAAAGGCAATAATTAAATTAATAAACTACTGTGAAGAGTACTGACAAAATCAGAGATTACAATGTCTTTTTTCATGTGCCCAAAATAGAAATAAAATTTGATTATATTAATAGTCAAAGCGAAATTACTAGGCTATGTTCATTAATCACAATATTATAAAATGAGGACATAATACCTAGCAATTTGAAAGCATAATCTAGATAATTCTGTATTTAGAGTCAATTAAATGGGACTTCTGTAGTCTTTGGAAATGAATTATGATTTAAAAAATTAGCACACCGAAGCCTATAGAATATGACCTAAGTATTGCACAAAGAAAAACTAAAATTCAGAAATGAACTTATTAGAACAGAAATGAAAATAAATGATCTAAGCATTTAGCTCAGGAACCCAGGAAAAGAAGTAAAGGTGTGTAAAGCAGAAGAATGAAGTCAATAATGGTTCAGCAGAAATGAACAAGAGAAGAAACAATCAATGCTAGTATAAATTCGATAGATGAAACTCAAAATTTGCTGTTTGCAAAGACCAGTAATATAAGCAAAACTTCAAAAGAAAGAAGGCAGAGATAAGGTTAAGAAAGGACAGAGTTGGGGACCAGCAGGTGGCGTTGTGGTTAAGGCGCTGGACACTCCCACATGGCCAACCGGGGTTCAAGTCCTGAATCTGGTGGCTTGCTTTCTCACTTCCTCTCTCTCACTCTCACCCTCTGTCTCTCTCTAATCAAATTAAAAAATAAATGAATGAATAAATAAAAAATAAGATAAATCATTGTTTAAAAAATTAATAATAAAAAAAAAAGGACAGAGTTAAGGGAGCGGGACTCCCCCACATGGTGGGCCATGGTTCAGGCCCTGGACCTGGAGGCTTGCTATCTCTCTCTCTCTCTCTGCCCCTCTCTGGTCAAATTAAAAATAAAATTAAGTTAAATAAAATAATTCTTTTAAAAAAGGAAAGGACAAAGTAACAAACATGAAATTCCAAAAATAAAAACTGAAAGTGAACATTTTAGACAATAGTGTATAAATATTTTTAAAATCTGAATAAATTTATTTTATTTTATAAAAATACAAATCACTAATAATAGCTCAAGAAACAGAATCTCTTGATAGATCAATAAACAAAGAAGAAACTGAAAAAAGAGAATGGGGAGAGTAAGAGGAAAGGATTCAAGGAGAAAAACAGAGGCAAGACATTTAAGGGACCCAGAAATGGAGAGTTGTCTCTTGATGATAATATGTATGATATCTTCAACTGGACTGGTGTGCAGTGTATTCATGTTGGGTAATTCATTTTACAAGCTGTAATGATGTACAGTGGTTGATTGTATAAGATAAATTAAAATAATAAAAAATAATAATACAAGTAAATTTAAAAAAATAAACTGAAATGATCCCCAGGTTGGCTTCAAGATGCCAGACACAAGTGTAAGCACCCAAGATCACAAGAAGCTGGAGGGCTGGGGAAACGGGATTATGGCATGATGAGGCCCTTGTGAGGGTGTTTTCCTTGTGCTCTCTCTCTTTCTCCCTCTTGCACACATGCACTATCTACCATTAAAACAGTTTATTTTTAACATTACAAATATTAGCCCTAAGTCAGAATAAAAGAAGTGCAGCCACTATCATGCCCTTTTATTCAACTGGAAATCCTAGCCAGTGCAATAAGACATGAAAAGTAATTATGAGACTTAGAAAGAGTTTACTGCCCATAATTAGAGCCCATAGGAGTTCTGAAAGGGGGTTATATATGAGACCAAAGCACTAACACTAATCATATTCTACACACCCAACTCAATTATGAACTAACCGGCATAAAATAGTAATAGTCCAACAGAAACTTCAAAAATCCTAGGAAAAAAAATCTAAGAGGAAATAAACAAGACTTGAATGAGAAAAAAAGATATAAAACTTTTAGTAGGACCCATTTATTGATCAATGTAGTGTTTATCTAACTGGAAAGATGGAAAATTTCACTGTTATAAATCTATCAGTGATTTCTATGTTGATCTATAAATTACATTCAATTTCAATCAAAGTTTCAACAAAAGCTGTTTAAAGAAACTTTATAAGTTGATTTTAAAACTCTTCTGGAAGGCAAAAACTGCAGTATTATGTAAAACATTGAGAAACAGAAGAAAATGAAATGGCCCTATTTGGTCCTACTAGATTTCAAATCACACTGCAAGTCTTTGGTAAACAAAATAGTAGAACAGTATTTCAGGCTCCTTCTACGTTTTTAGCTCTAACGTTTTGTAAGTTGTGAAAATTAAAGTTATAAGCTATTGTGTTATATCTTGCTTTCTCCTTATCATGCCAATAGAAGACATGAGAACAGAACCCAAGGAAAGCAACTCATTATTGTGAAAGATTGTTTACAAAGTGGTTGTCATAATTTTTGCCATTCTCAAAGCACACCTCTTTGCGATGCAGCCTTACCTCCCTTCCCACTGAGAGATGGAGTCTATTTCTCCCTCCCTTTAAGCAGGACTTGGTCATGTGACTTGCATTGGTCAAGAGGACATTGGCAAAAGCGACAGAAGCAGAAGCTGGAAAATGCTTCCCTTCTCTAATGCTTTCAGAATTTAGGTGCCAGGAAAAGAATCCCAGGTGACCTGTTAGATGTTAGAGATACTTGGTCCCATTGCCACTGTCAGGTCATCCAATTGTCAGACAGGTAAGGAGGCCACCAGGAAGTAAGCTTACCCTACCTGCTGCACCAGCTAACTGCAACCAAGTGGGCACAGAGGTCAGAGGAAGAATTTCCTAGTTGAGCCCAGCCCAAATTGCTGCTCCACACAATTGGGATCAAATAAATGAACAAAAACTTCAAGCCACGACGTTTTAGGGTGGTCTCATAGGCTGCAGGGGCAAAATAATAAAATCAATATTTTCCTGATAGTAATCTCTGTATTGGCAATTTTTTCTCCTTTTGTTCTAAAATGCTATTGGTTTCAATAGGTTGAATTTTTACAGGGTAGAGAAAAATCAGAAGACAGTAAACAAGAATTCCATCTGGCAATTTAAATGAACTATGAATCTGTTAATATCTAGAACTTACTGATGAGTATTTTAAAATATTATTCAATATAAAATATTATGTTTGATTTAATCATTATAGATAATTTGTCCTTCTATCATATAATAAGTATGTTTTTATTTTAGCACATGTCAAGAATTAGGGAATAACTTAGCCCCTGAAAGTAATATAACTAACAATTTTTGGCTTGTCACTTCTGTCAGAACTTCAATAGAATGAGACAACTATTCTCTTATTTATTTATTTGTTTATTTTGGGGGGAGTTTTTTGCTACAGGGAGTGTGTGCTTGCCAGAAAGACAGAGAGAGACAGAGACAGAAAGTGAGAAATCACCCCCCAGGGGGGATGGCCATGCTGCAATCTGTTCACCTCCATCCTCCTCTCAGGATCTTGGGCATGCACACATACACGCCTGGCATGAATTTAAGCCACCAGATCTGGGACTTGAACCACAGTGGACTACATGATAGTCCAGCGACATAGCTATTACACCAATTGCTGGCCCCGATAACTATACTCTTACATATGCTTTCACTAACTACGAAATTATAGAATTTAGTTCTTCCACTTGTAAAACACATTAAAAAATAGAATGTTTATCATCTATGTGAAATTTTATATTTTTTCAGACATATTTGTAGGCATGAACATGATTCAAGAAAGATAAGCAATGTGCTCAAAGGACAGGTGTAGAGAAAGAAAAAAACAGAGAAAGAAAGAAGAAATTTTGCTATAGGGCACACATACTCACAGGAGAAAGAAGAGAGAGAGGCAAGAGAGAAAGAGACAGCAGACAAAGCACTCCCTAGGGGGATGGCTGCCACAATCTTTTTTCCATTTTCCTGTCAGGGTTCTGGGCATGCATGCACACATGCCTGGTGTGTTTCTTCAGCTGCCAGGCCTGGGACTCGAACTGCGCAGTCAGCCATGTGGGATATAGCTGTCTTAATCACCATGCCATCAGCTAGCTTGTGGCCATTCTTTAACAAAGGAAAAATGGTCTTTGTTACAGAAGAAAATGGGGGTCCAGAAAACGGGTTTCTACCATGTCCTCATGATCACTGCTGGCAGAAAGGTTTACTATTAGGTTCGCGGCTGTCTTCCTAGAGTCCAGCACGGCACTTAGCCCAAAGTAAGTGCTCAATAAAATATTGATGGAAGAAATAGATGGATGAATGAATCAGTAATAATCTCTCTCTCTCTCTCTCTTTTTTTTTTTTTTTGGAGAGGTTTTTGCTATAGGGCACGTGTGCTTGCCAGAGAGACAGAGAGAGAGAAAGTGAGAAATCACCCCCCCAGGGGGGATGGTCATGCTGCAATCTCTTCTCCTCCTTTCTCCTCTCGGGACCTTAGGCACACACGCACACGCACCCGGCGTGAGTTTTAAGTCACCGGGTCCGGGACGCGAACCGCAGTCGACTACATGGGAGTTCAACGACATAGCCATTACGCTAACTGCTGGTCCCCAGTAATAGTCTCTTAACGGTCTTCTTCTTAGAACAGTTCAGTATTATAATTTATTTTTACATATCATATTTTTTTCAAATAATACAATTTTGCAGTTTGTGTTCATTTTTATTTAAATGTTTTTTCATCCCTAAGAGACAGAGAAAGAGAGACAATGAGACAGCTGCCCCCAATAGGGGCCTAGTCCTGTGATTCGCCCTTGCCTCGGCCAGTCCAAATCACGGCACGATGCACTCACACACCCACCCTGTGTGCTCAGAGAGCTCTCAGGATGCAAACCGAGGACTTCCTCGTGTGGGTCCAGTTGCACTACTGCTGCACCATTGCCTTGCTCTGAGTTATTTTCTCCTTCGAAAAGTATAACTTCTTCTTTATGAGAATTTAAACTCCAGGGGGAGACCAGCAGGTGGTGGGGTGGTTAAGGCGCTGGACACTCCCACATGGCCGACCACAGTTTGAGTCCCGGACCTGGTGGCTTGCTTTCTCACTCTCCTTCTCTCTGTATTTCTCTGGCAAAACTCATGTGAAAATAAATAAATAAATAATTCTCTCTTTTTTTTTTTTTTTAAAAAAAAAAAAGGAATTTAAACTCCAGGGAACAAACAAGGGAAAGGGAAAGCATGGTCTTCTGAAGTATGAATACGGGTGTGCAGTGACCAGAGGGGCTAAATATATGCTCTTGTTTCTTCTTTATGATCCAAATATTCTCATTTTTAAAGCACTCTAATTATAAAAGTGGGATCATGTATATTCCGTGATGATATTTAGAAAACACTTAAATCTGTAGGTAAGAAAATAACGGCATGCTAACATTAAGATGCATTTCTTCTTGTAGATAGATGACTAGATAAAACCATTCAAGTTTGGTCCAGTATTTCAAAAGTTCTTAGACCCTTGAAGCTTTGAAATTTTGAGAATCATTATAGTATCAAAGTTATGATTTGAATCTTTTATTTTTTTAAGGTTTTTGCTATCCTGAGGTTTTTGCTCATCAGAGAGAGACAATGAGAGGGAAAGTGAGAGATCATCCCCCCTAGTGGATGGCCATGCTGCAAGCCCTTCCCCACCATTCTCCTCCTGGTATTTTGGGCATGCACACACACATGCCCAACGACATTTTAAGCTGCCACATCTGGGACTTGAGCTGCAGTATGCCTTGTGGGAGTCCAGCACCTTAGCCATCATGCCACCTGATGACGCCATGATCTCAATCTTTAGATGCAAACAGATCCAACTTACTCATTGAATGGCTACAGTCACTTTACTTAAGCATCAGTTCTTTCATCTGTAAGTAGCAATAACAATAAAAACAAACTTATTATTCACAAAGTTGTAATCATTAAATAATTAAAAATGCATGATGTGCCTGACACTGTGCATGGCACCTAATAGTCCTTTATTTAGTCAGTTAACTTAATTATGCTAACTATTATTGATTACTTTTGCTATTCATTTTAAGGTAATGGAGTACTCAGTTGTGATAATAATTACATTTACTATCATTGTTATAATGGAAAACATTTTTAAAAATAATTTTTTGAGAGGTTTTTGCTATAGGGTATGTACGCTTGCCAGAAAGAGAAAGACAGAAAGCAAGACTGCATGGGAGTCCAGCAACATAGCCATTATGCTATCTGCTGGTCCCAAAATAATTATTTATTTCATTTAATTTATTATTATTATTAATTTGCTGTAGGTCTTGTGTGCAAGAGAGAGAGAAAGAAAGTGAGAAAGCAGGTCATCAGGTCTGGGACTCAAACCTCAATTTGCTATGTAGGAGTCCCAGTGCTTTAACCGCCACACCACCTGCTTACCCTATAATATAAAACATTTTGGTTACTAATATTTTATTGGTCGTCAGAAATCCTTCATCCCTGCTGGGAGTAACATCTTGGGCACCCTGTCCTCTGCCCATTGCACATCTTTCCCGCTCACGCCCTGTGGGCATGGCAGTCGAGGTGAAATGACCACTATGCACGTCTGACTTCTGTCCTGAGCTTCAGACTGTAGCTGCTTTCCTGCAGTGTACTATGCCCTGAACATCCTCAAACCCACTTTCTCTGCAACTTTTCTTCCTCTAGAACTGAAGATGACACCACCCACCAGTGGTCTGAGCCAGAAACCCAGCAGTCAGATAGACCTCTCCCCTCCCTGATCACCCCCTACTTGACCAAGGGTGGTCATGAATCTGCTCCCACTCCCCCTATCAGTACTACTCTGGTTCAATTCCTGGTCTCCTGTCCACTGAGGACTGCCTGTTTTCCCATCTATTGTCTTTATCCCTTAAAACCATAATATACTCAATTCAAAAACCTCTGGAACGTTGGGACCAGGAGTTAGCGTAATGGCTATGTCACTGGACTCCCACGTAATCCACTACAGTTCGAGCCCCAAATCTGGTGGCTTAAACTCATGCTGGGTGCATGTGCGTGCGTGCCCGCCCAGGATCCCAAGAGGAGAATGGAGGAGAAGGGATTGCTGCATGGCAATCTCCCCTGGGGGGTGATTTCTTGCTTTCTGTCTCTCTGTCTGTCTGGCGAGTGCACGCGCCCTATAGTGAAAACCTCTCCAAAACAAAGAAAAAAAGAGAGAGAAAAAAAAAAGAAAACCCTCTGGAACTTTCAGTTGGAAACTTCCAGAGGCTTCCAGTCAACGCCCAGCATGATCTTCAAAGTTTTCGTGACTTGATATTAACCCTTCTTTCAAGGCATGTTGTTCTTTTTTAAAACATTATTTTATTTAGCTTTATTTATTTATTTTAATTTGACCAGAGTGGGACAGGGTGAGAGACAGAGAGGAAGGGGGGGGGGGGGGAGAGAGAGAGTGAGAAAGCATGCCACCAGGTCCAGGACTCAGACATGGTTGGCCATATGGGAGTCTACTGCCCTTAACTGACCACCCCACCTGCAGGCCCCTCAAACCATATTGTTCTACTTCTCATTTCATATTTTGATGATACAAGCAGTCACCTACACTTAGGTGCACACAAACACGTGCATACACATACACATACACACACACTCTCTGTTCCATACTTCCATGCCTTTGAACATACTGTTTCAGCTCATGGAAATACCCACTCCACCTTTCCCCTGGCTAACTTTCATTCCTGACTTCAGACTTAGCTTCAGTGCACCAGGCCCAAGCTTTGCAAATCCCACAGTAGAGCTAAGTACTTCTCTTCTTTGCTTGCTGTTTTCTGTTAAAAGCTACATATGTCGATCTCTCCATCTTGACTGTCAGCTTTTCCGGGGGCAAGCCTAGGGGGGACCACCACACAGAGCATGGTTTCCAGCCGAGCCAATGGTACTCTCTTCACACTCCCACCACCCCAACCTGTTCAGATTGTGGATGTGTTCCAGTCATCACGGAAGATTTCCTCAGTGTTTGTGACAGAAGGTATGTTCCAACAGGTGGAACCACCTAACATCCAGACGTGATGTAGGTTCGAACTAAAGGTCCAGGGCTGGCCTTTGCAGAAAAGAAATGTCTACCAGAAAGGCCTCAGGTCTCACGAACGTGTTCTTCATGTTCTTGCTGAGTAACGTCTAATCAGGGACAGGATATACAATGAGATCTGTGTGTTTTATAAGCTGCGATATATTACTGCCATGTGGTAGCCAAGAAACCACGAGCATCCTACAGAAATTATAAAATTTAAATGTAGAAATAAACTTGCAATGACACATATTGATAACCAGAGGACACAAGGGAGGGCGTCCACCAAGTCTGGAAACATCATATTATTTCACTTTTCATTACAGACTGCGGATGTCCTTGATGACATGGTGTGTATTGACCTGTTTGCTGATTTAAGGTACGGTCCGCTTGTGGAAGGAGAACCAGTGTGCGGTATATTCCAACCTCCTCCAGAATAACTGAGTCTCGGATCGACTTCAGAAAATTGGACTCATGACACTACAAACTCACCAAAACACTGTTTTGGTAAATACCATGCCAAAAAACGTAGACGTTAGCTTTTACGATGGAATCCATGTTCCTGAAATAAGGGGAGGAGACACCGTCTACATCTCAGAACTCTCCCTGCTTCCCTTGCGTGCATAGTACACGGGGTTTGGAGGTAGCCCTCCAAAATATTAGCTGAAAGCTTCCTCGGAAAGCAAATCTTTCCCACATCCTTCCCTGCAGTTCCTCTTTAAGAGGTGTCAGCATGGCTGAAAGAATGAAGTGGCTACACATTGTCTGGCCGTGCTATTATGTGCTTAACATTTCCATAACAAAAGTGCCACTCGACTTCTCCCCGATTAATGCAGCTCAAGGGCTCTTGTCGTCCTTTAATAAAACATTGTTGAAATCATTTATTTAGAGCCCCTGGTTACTAGAGGGAGAATGACCATCTTTGTGCCAAAATATAGTGTATACAGTCCACTATTTTGTAGTAGATCATTCTGTTATTTAAGAAATTGGTTAAATGGATGCCTTAGAAGGTATTTATGCTAATAGCACATTACTTATGTCATTCAGATAGCCAAGGGTGAACCTTTCAACTGTCAACAGAGGCAATCTCTCAAATGGAATACAGTAACGTCCAACTTTACGCACTGCGCAGTGAGACCCCCTGGAAACAGCCCTGCCTTAACTACACTTTGTCCCGCCAAGATCTCTGTAACCTGATTCTCCCCCAACAACCTTGCTTTGAGGAGCTGGGAGAAACCCGGTCAGTTGACCATGTTTCTGCTGTTCCTTGGTGTAAGAGGTCAAAAAACAAATAGTGTGTGCTTTTCTTCCTACTGGCTTGAAAAGAGATACATGAGATTAAGTTAGAGAGTTTCCACAGTGAATTTAATAAGCTAATAATGCAAAGCCAAAGTTCAAAAGCAGAAACACTTGCAGTACAGTGTCTGATGTCTCTGAAAGTTCTCATGTTTTTTTTTTTTTTTCCCCTTCTGGTGTCTCTCTATCCGTTACACACAACATACTGCTGACATGGAGAGAGGATGTGAACACAGAGTGGCAAGGAAGAGAAACCCATCTCCATGCAGCTCCTCTTGACTCTCCAAGGTAGAGAGATGGGCTGACTCTGTCTTCACTTACAAGAACCCAATCTGGCAACTGGGATGCACCCCAAATGTGTTAGAGTCTGGGGGGGTCCCTTAAACTTGTGACAGGAGTACCAGGGGCTGCTTGGTTCCTTACGGGCATTTTAGGGGTGCTGCCCAAGAACAGAGAGGTCCTGCTTCTTCGTAGAAGAATTTATTTCCCTACAGCCACTTTTCCACGTTACGAACGTGTATTGCTCGCATACACTGCTATATATTGTTACAAATAAACAGAGACCTTATGTTATGTCCATTGTGATTATATACAAAAGCGTTGCCGTGTGCTCGGGTGAGCAGTGAAGCCTGAACCTCCTTCTATTTACTGTATGGTCACTGTCAGTTCAATGAACTGCCTCCTTGTTCTCGACCATTGTCCCACACTCCCTTAAACATTTGTCACTGAAGTGCCTCCAAAGACAAATAAACTGTCACTGAGAATTCAAACCTGCTAACTGAGGCAATGGGACAGGCCGCTGGGACACATGATTTTATATGAAATCCCAAAGGAGGTCCTCTGCCCCTGGAAGACTTCTGTTCCAAGGGTGGCGTTTTTTGAGAGTCCCCAGGAAAAGACAAGAGATATCTTTTCTTTCATTAATCGTTCTTCCAGGCATTCTCCATGAGACATTTGAGATGGCCAAATGTCCAAAATTCCAAAAGGTTCCCCACAGAGCATGAGATATTACAGATGTCAACATCTGTAAAAGCCCTTTGTGCCTGGAAGCAGATGGCCACATACAATCCCATAACCAATAGCCAAAGGGCCTTAACATCTCAACAACCTGTGCCGGAATCCACTGGGTCTGCAGGGGAATGCAGGAGGCTCCTGGGCCGCAGTGTCTAATTGTTTAAATTAAAATGAAGCACCGATCAATGTTCACTTTCTTCAAGGAAGAACACAGAAAGCCTCGTTCCTCTCTCCCCAAGAGCGAGCTGTGTTGATTTATTCCAGGCAGATGCTTTTGACAGGACCCTGTAAAATCAAGTCGTGAGTTTATTGTCGCAGTTAATTATCAGGCCTTTCTAGTGCTAATGCCTTTTACTTCTTACTGGGGAAAACTGGGCCTTTTACTGGGACAAAGACTTAACGTTGAGTCAGGACTGTATTAAAAGAACATGCGATGGAGATGATTTAAATATATTTAAGGACAAATACAGGAGCAGGGCTCACTCCTAGTTGCAGTAAAGAAAGCTGATTTCATTTACAAGTCTCTTAGAATACTCTTTGTTCATTTCCTAAAGACACAACGCACTGGGCTTTGTTTTAACAATATGTTTACTCAACCATTCAGGTGACTGGAGACCCAGCCGCACACCACTCTCCTAGGCTGAAGTCTGATACTACGAGGATCTCAGCTTGCTGGTACTCTCTCCATAGGAGGCTGGGTTGTAGATGCACCCGTGGTGCCTCCAGTCGCTCCACAAAAGCTGGGGAAAGAGCGAGTTGGAGGCAAAAGAAACCTTGAAAGTAGGAGGTGGGAGTGGGTGGGAGGAAGTCGGAGGGGGCACGGCTTTGTTAATTACTTTAGGCAGCACAGAAATCTGGCTATGTTTTCTCAGCACATGTTAATATCAAATAAAGAGACACCAGATCTTGCTAATCTGTCGACCCCTCAGACAAAGTTTATTTGTGGTGACTTTTAAACTCCTGACTTGCCTTCCAATCACCGCGTTTAAAATGAAAAGCTTTAAATAAACACCAGGAATAGAAGATAAATAAACTTTTTTTTCCCCTCTTGCAAGTGCCTAGCTTGGCGAGGTTCAGGCTCAAATCCCCAGAGGACAGAGCGCTCTCTTTTGTGTTAATGTTTAAAAGATTTTCCAATGCCGGAGTTTATTCCTACTGCAAACATTTCTATTTACAAGGTCAAGTGTATCAGCACTCGACACAGCTTAAGAGTGTAATTATTTATCTAAGGGCGTTTGAGTGTAGATCAGTAGCTCTGGCAGGAACCCAGCCTTCAGCCCACTGCTAAACAACTCCTCACAACAATATTACAAGTTCTGGTAATTGTTCCTCTCTCCCGGCGTGTTTACTTTTGCCCCCTGAATGTTTTGTAACAAAATTTTGTACTTTTTCACCCAAAGTGTGAAAATGACTTTGAAGTACTGAGTCTTGTAGGTTTCTTAAGCCCTATTGGTAACAGATGTTATTGGCGTGTTTGATTATATGAAAACCTCTGGTAGCCAAAGGACACTCTTGGGGTTAAGGAGCAACAGAAAGGGGGATGATTAACTGGAGGGGGGGTGTCCCAGTGGAAGAAGGGGGGGGGGTTGTCCCAGTGAGAGAAGGAGAAGGGAAGGTGTGATGTCTGGGTTATGCCCAAATTATATACAGGAGACACTATTTTATGAATTCTCTCCACAACCAACCAACCAATGGAGGTGAATCAATTCTATCTTTTTTGGTTGCCTCATTTACAAGTGTCTAATTGCTCATTAAAGGCAGAAATAACAGCCCACATTTCTTGTTTCATACTGTATTTTAATTTCAGGTGATGGCTGGTACATTCCCTGACCCCTTCCCAACCATCATTGGGTTAACCACAGAGTAACTCTGGAAGGACACCAGATTCATTGTTTAAAACTCTTTACTGATGTACACATTTTAATAAAAACAAACAACAAACAAAAAATCAAAGTCATAGTTATTTAAAACATAGAACTTTAAAATGATGTCTATAAAAATACAATGTTTAAGGCAGTTTGGAAATGCATTTATACATTTCTACAATGTCCATAAATTTTCTTGAAAATAAGAAGGTTAACTTCCAATCTATAAAATACACTGTACATTTCAAGACTGTTCTAAATAGAGCACACTTCACAATGGACTGTGGGTTTAGAATCATTGGTGACATGAATTCTACAATTTTCGGGGTGGGGGGAAGGTGTAACATGAATGTGGATTTAAAACTTTTCATTTCTTTTTAAAAATAAATTATTTCTGAAGCATACATTTTATAAAAATTCTATATACAAAGTACAACACTGGTAACAAATCCCAGTTTTAATACTCTTTATATATGAAGTACCAGGGTTTAGCACCCTGATAAGAGCAGAGGCAATATACATTCTCTGCATATTTGTACATACAATTTCTTGGCGTAGAGAACAAAAATAACGACAACAACAAAAATAAACATCATAAACAGTCTTTAATAGTTGGCAGTGTAGAGCTTTTTTTTTCTTTTAAATAAAAAGTTGCATTGTTCAACCCCAGACCAACTCTTTAGATAAGCATTTTGTGCGCCCTTAATCCTAAGAAATGTGCTGACATCAGAGTAGTAGTAGTGAAATTAAAGTGAAGGGCTTGAAGTTATCCAGAACTACAGAATGGGTTCCACCTAAGGGGTATCACCGCTACAACTGTCACTGAGAATTCTGGGCGCTGATACCAGGGGTAAACGATAAGAGGGACTTTTCTGTTTACTTAGGATTGTAGTGTCCGCACTGGCCACATCATAAAATTCGATACTGGCACTTTCCCCCCACCCCCCTTAGGAAAACTGCTAATAAACAGCCTCTTTGTAAATAGAATTCCTCCTTTAAACTCCCTACTCCAATCCCAGTCCCTAGCAATAGGTCCCACAGGTCCGCATCCATCCTCTCTTCCGAGTCCAGGACTACGATTCTGTCCCCCACACCCGTTTCCTCTCGAGCGTGCTGAACCCTGCAAGCTAGGTTTCTAGAGAGCAGACAGGTTAGGACTTTATGGAATTTGGAATCCGGACGAGAGTAAACCCA
This sequence comes from Tupaia tana, assembly GCA_026018925.1. NCBI lineage: Eukaryota > Metazoa > Chordata > Mammalia > Scandentia > Tupaiidae > Tupaia > Tupaia tana. The sequence continues at coordinate 13,387,382 of JAKSZU010000013.1, read as the reverse complement.
AGAAGTCACCCCCGGGAGAGGACACAAGGGAAGGGTCAAGAGTTGTAAGGGAGAGGCCGGCTAGGCCAACCCAATTGGGAAAATGCTTAGGGAGTATACCCAACGACCCCCTCTCTCTGTCCCCCAAACCACAGGTGCCCCGACAGGAGAGCGAGCCGGGGAGCGCGCGCAGAAGCGGGGTGCGATCCTCCCGCAGCGGACCGCGGGGAGCGCGAGGGCTAAAAGAGAGGCCAGAGCAGCAACAGCAAGATGGAGGCGAGCGGGGTCCAGGCGTCTCGGGGCGCTGAGCGGCCAGCGCCGCTGCTCCTGCGCCCAGGCCCATAGGGCAGGTCCCCGCGCCCGCCTGTCCCAGCAGCGCCGCCGCCCGGGCGCTGCGGGTGCGGGACGCCCTCGTCATCGTCCAGCGGCTGCTCGCCGCCTGCGGCCCCCGCGCGCGGCTCCTCGTCGTACTCCTCGTCGTAGTAGTCGTCCAGGCCCCCGTCCGAGCCGCTGCTGCCCGGGCCATTGCCCAGCTCCGCACCGAAGCACAGACGGGCCATGTTCTCCTTGACCGACTCGCAGATGGGCCGCTCGAGGCCGTCGCACACGCAGTCGTTGAGTAGCGCCGCCTTGGGCACGGCCAGCATGTCCTCGATGACGGTGCGACACTCGTCGGTGCAGCGCAGCCCGTTGAAGAGCTTGCCACAGTAGGTCAGGTAGCGACTGAGCGCCAGATTGCAGCGGCTGTCCCGATCGCAGCGCCGCCGAGCCTCGGTGCAGCCCATGACCCCGCCCGCTCCCGGGCCGCCCGCGCCGCCGCCGCTGGTCCGGGGCAGGCACGGCTCAATGGCGCGCTTGGTGGACTTGCAGTTCTCGTCCTGCGCGCAGTCACAGTCCTCCAGCGCGGGCCCGCGGCGCGTGTGGTTCAGCTGAATGAGAGCCGAGATGCAGTGGCTCGGGCAGCGCCAGCGCGAGGAGAAGGAAGCGGCCGAGGCCGGGAAGGCGGCAGCAGCGGCCCCGGGCGGCGCGTCGCCCCCGCCGCGCTGCGCCAGCACGGGCGCGCACGCCTCGGCGTACTGGTTGTAGGCGTAGCTGCACTCCGGCTCCCCCTGGCACTGCAGCAACGCCTGCCAGCAGATGAGGCGGCGGCCGTGCGCCAGCCCGGAGCCCCGCGGCGCCGAGCCCAGCAGCTGCAGCAGCGCCATCAGGCAGAGCCAGGCGCCCGGCACGGTCCCCCCGCGGGCCCCGCAGCCGCCCAGCAGCGCGGCCACCATCGCGGGCGGCAGCGGCGGCCGCCGGGCGAGAAGGGGAAAGGAGATGAGGAACGCGGAGCAGCGGACGCGGAACGGGTAGAAAAGTTTGCCCAAGTCCTGCCCACTTTTTGCATGAGTGTCTTCATAAATCCATGCGCGCCCCAGGCTGATGCCCCCGCTGGTATCAGAAGATCGGCTGTCGCTCCGGCTGCGGTGGCTTCTTGACAATGCAAAGCCGCCGAGATCTGGCCCTGCTTTCCTACCCGAGAGCCCTCGGCTCGGCTCCCGGCGGTGGCGGGAGGCGATCACTGCTGCCCCGGGGGGCTGCGAGCCGCGGGGCCACCGCTGGGCTGCAGGACCGCGCGGCGCCGCGGGTGCATTTTGCTCCGCGCCTGCAGATCCGTTGTGCGGCCGGCGGCGCCCGCGCCGGTTTCGGCTGCTAGCGCTGCGGCCGCGGCGACTTCTTCCTCCCGGACTCAGCGTTGTGCCACCGCCACGGACTCTCGCATTTCGCCGCTTCCTGGCTCGGCGTCTGTAGCTGCCCGCCTTTCCGCGGCCCAGCCGCCCCGAGTCCCCTCCCCCTCTGCTCGCAGGGACCCGGGCCTCGGCCGAGCTCCGAGGAGCTCTTTCTGGGAGGCGCAGGAAGAATAAGAAAGTCGGCGCGGCCGGAGAGCGGCTCCTGGGCTTCCCTTGGCAGAGGCTTCTCGGGTGACCAAGAGCCCGGGGAGAGGATCCGCTGAGCCCGGCTGCGGACTCGCTCGCAGCGAGGCTTTAAATACAAAAGTGGGCCGGGAGCCCCCGCGTGGTGCCGCGGTGCCCCCTCATTATGCATGCATGGAAAAGCAAACAAACAAAAACATTAGCAACGCTCCTCCGGCTCGCCGAGCTCCAGCCCCGCGCGCTCCAAGCCAGCCCGCTTTCTCCTTTCTCCACTCTCTTTCGCCCTTTGCTCGGCCCCCTTTCCCGGTTTTTCGAGATGCTATTGGTCCTGCCTGTTGTTGTTGAAACTTTTTTTTTTTTTTTTTTTTTTTTTTTTTTTTACGAGCCGCTGGAGTGGGGTTGCAGAGTGGGGGGAGGGCGGGGAGGGCGGTGGGCAGCTCACATTCAGGCATTCAGGGCTTGAAAGGAACGGCTTAGGGAGCCTGACCGAGGCCCGGAGCTCCTCCTACTCTTAAGGAAGCTCGGATATGGAGCCCCAGCTAGCGCACAGAACCAGGGAGCAGGGCTGAGGAGCGGCTCTTTGCATCCGGCTCATCCACCGACCTTTTTGTTTCGCCCCCCGCCTGCTTACTTGCCGGTAGTTTTATTAATTTTCACTCCCTTCCCCGTCTCACCAAACCTGTGCCTTCGACGGGGTTCAGACTCTGTTTTTCCGGCTCTCCATCTTTGGACCCTGTTCATCACCGGGGCGAGGGGAGAAGCCAGAGAAGTGAATGTGGGACTTTTGAAACTTAGAAGACACACGCAGAAAGCAGCACACACTTTCCTTAGGAGATATTGTTGAGATCTTGATAACCCACCCACTCCATGGCCCCAGCGAGCCGATCTGGCAGGTATGGCTCATGTGCATCGTTTTCACATTGCAAGGCTGTAATCCTGTCAATCGAATGAATTTCTCACGAGTAAAGTTTATAACACGGTAATGGAAAAAAAAAATAGCATTCAGAATCTTGGGGAATGGGGAGCAGTACTATCTGGTTGCAGTCACAACCTAGAGGAAGGAGGTACACGGACAGGCACCAGGGTTTACATTAAAGTGTAAATTTCAACCCCTCACTCAGTTTAAGGGCAGCCGCCCGGGAGCGCAGAGAGCTGCGGCGGGAGCTTACGCGCTACCTTAACTGTGGCGCAACGCAGCCTTGGTCCACCAGAGGCAGCGGGCGTCTGCGGCCTGTCAAAAACTGGCGCTTTTTTCCTCCCCTTTCCGTGGAGAGACTATCAACTCCATCTGTCACAAAAATTAAGGCTAAATCTGCTCTCCAGAAGCAGAGGGAGCCGCGGCTCCAGCGCGCTCAGAGCTGGGCTGTCCGCCTTTCCCCAGAGACCAAATGAATTTGAAATTGCAAAAGTCGGAGCGGAGCACAACGCTTGCAGACTTAGCCCGCTGCAAAAAAGCCTCGCGTTCTCGCTGAGGCTGCTGCATTCCTCAGAGGCGCTAGGTCTGCCTTGGGAAGCCTCTGCGATCCCCAGTAAAACACAAAACCTCAAGAGATCCAGGCTCCGGTAAGGCGGACCATGCCTAGAAAACAACAACAATGTAAGTCTAAACTTGAAAAAAAAAAATAACAGAAAGGCTTCAACTTCGTGGCACATCAAAACCACCATATCCCAGGCTTGTTTTTTTTTTTTTTTTTTTTTTTTTTTTTTTTTTTTTTCTTTCTCCCCTGTAATTTAGAGTTGTCCTCTTCGTCCTGCCAGAAGGGTTTGGAGAAACCACAGCCTGCTCTGGGACTTGGGTCCCTCACGTGTAAGGTTCAAGAGCAGAGAAGACACTTGAAAAGGTGCCTTTCATCTTCAACTCTGCTGGGCTCCTGAGAAGCAAGACGAGCATTCAGTGGTGTCTTTAAATTCACGTTTTTGAGTTCCTTTGGAAGAGTGGATCTCAAAATTTAGCTTTCATGAGACTCACCTGGAGACCTTGTTAAAAACCCAGATCGCTGGCTCCTAGAGTTTCAGATTTAGTAAGACTGACCCAGCCTGAGAATCTGCATTTCTAACAGGTTCTGAAGGAACACCTGGGGACCGCACTTTGAGAACTCTAAAGGTTATTTGGTAAAGCTTGCCCCACTCTGGCTTCCATACAGTTCTCAGTGCTCTGGGGACTCAGTCTCATGGCTTTGGCATTGCAGACTTGAGGGGTTGTCACCCCTCTTTTTACTGTATCATTCCCATCCACTCACAATAGACTATTCTGAAGTTTTAAATGTGAAGAATAAGAATTGAGTGTTTATGTGGAAAAAAAAAAAAAAAGGTTCAATTGATGAAAACCAGTTACCTATTGGTACATGGCCATATGGCAGAAATGAAATGGGAGGAGGTAGATTTCTGCCCTCAGGGGACTTAGCAATATGTCCACTGGCCACTTGGGAATGTCAAGGACTCTTACTACTTAGCAGAAGTCTTAAATTATAGGCACTCACTCTCTTTTTAAATTATTTTTCTTTTTGTTTTAAAGAATTATTTATTTTATTATTATCATTTCTTTTCCATTTTGTTATAAGGTTCATGTGCTCACCAGAGGGATTGGGGCGGGAGGGAGGGAGAGACAAAGTGAGAAAGCAAGTCACCAGGTCCAGGACTTGAACCATGGTCTGCCATGTGGGAGTCTTAACCACCACACCACCTGCTGGCCCCGATTTTTCTTTTTATAACTGGAAATTATTAGTACTATAGTTTATGGCAGAGACTCAGTAGACGCCATCTGTTCTAGAGTTCTACAGTGTAGCTCATGTTCTGAATGTCTATCTCATTCATTCTCAGTCTCCTCTCTGTCCCTCCATTGCCTTCCAAGAGGAATTAATTCCTGGGGACTAAATGGAAAGTTGGGAAGCCCATGTGGAAGGAAACTCAGTTGGGAGCATTCCCACAGTCGACGATCTGAAGTCCTCTTCTGAACTCCATTGTTCTTGTATCTCCCTCAAGGAGAATCTCTGTACCCTTGAGTCCTATTAACTCCATTTCAGAAAATGTCTTTCATAGCTCTCCATACTGTCTTTTCACTGTACTGGTTTCTTTCAGGTTTTCTTTTTGTTAAGTCTATTTTTTTCCCCAGAGTAAGTATGTACTAGCTAGACAGAGACAGAGTCAGGGAGAGGGAGAAAGCACCTCCCATGGGAAATGGTCATGCTGCAATCCCTTCTCCTCCACTTCTGTACTCTACTGGCACCCTGGGCATGGATGCACATGCACCTGTGTGTCCCGACCTGGTTCAGGTGCCACGTGTGGGACAGTCGAACAGGTTTCCTGAGGGAAGTGAGAGCCGGAACAAGCGGCACAGTGTCACAGCTCGGAGACGACACAGTGTCGTCTATTTATTGTGGGCAGCACGGTACAGCACGGAGACGACACAGTGTTACAACTCTTTAGGGTCGCGTCGTCTGTTGTGAGCAACACGGAGACGACGCGGTGTCACAGCTCTTCAGGCTCGTCTGGAGACGATGTAGTGTTACAACTCTTCAGGGTCGTCTGGAGACTGTAGGGTGTTTCAGCTCTGCACGCTCTCCAGGGTCGTGCTCTCCAGGGTCGTCGTCTTCCTGGTCTTCTGTGTTGTCTTCGTTGTCTTCCGGGTCGTCTGTGTTGTCTTCGTTGTCTTCCTGGCCGTCTGGCTATTGTGGGCCAGGCATGGTGGTTATATACACATTGGTGGATTGCAAAGGTGGGTTATGATGGGTTGCAAATGGTGGGCCGTGATTGGTTGTAAACGGTGGGCCGTGATTGGTTGTAAACGGTGGGTTATGATTGGTTGCTTTTGGACCAATCATGAGGTGCCAGATATGCAAATCTGAGGGATTCTAGTGGCCAATCATGGCAATTGTTCGCTCTCTGAGAAACCTCGGCAGACTCGCTTGTGCGCAGCCTCCCACACCTGTGTGCTTCCCAAGCCACTAGGTTCAGAACCTGAACCACAGGGTTGGCCGTTTGGGATCCACCTGCCTTAACCATCAGGCCATGAGATAGCCTTGTTTGAGGTTTTCATCATTGCTAAATGCTAAGGGATTCCTGGCTCTTCTAAACCAGAGATTCTCAACCTAGAAAGCATCTCAGAAGCACTTGGTGAGCTTTTCCAAAATACGTATGTTTGTACCAACTCCATTACACTGAATTCTTCCCAAGGAGCCAAAGAATATGTATGTATGTTGAAAAAAATACAAAGACATATTTCTGCTTAAAAAATATTAACAAACAATGGGACCAGCAGTTAGTGTAATGGCTGTGTCACTGGACTCCCATGTAGTCGACCGCAGTTCGAGTCCCAGACCCAGTGGCTTAAACTCACGCCGAGTGTGTGTGCGTGCCCAAGATCCCGAGAGGAGAATGGAGGAGAAGGGACTGCAGCGTGGCCATCCCCCCTGAGAGAATGATTTCTCACTGTCTGTCTCTCTGTTTCTCTCTGTCTTTCTGGTGAGTGCACAGAAAGGAAAAAACCTCTACCAAAAAAAAATATTAACAAACAAGCAAAGACATTTATTTTTCTAAAAAATAATTTATTTATTTAATTACATTTGTTGTTATTATTTTTTAACTTGACTGGAGAGAGAGAGAGAGAAAGCAAGAAAGCAAGCCGCCAGGTCTGGGACTTGAACTGTGTGGTTGGCCATGTGGAATCCAGAGCCTTTGTCCACTATACAGCCTGCCAGCTCCTGGACACTTCTTATTATCATCTAATACCAGCACTTTATTAAATAAAGGAAATTTGAAACCCCAGAGACAGGGAAAGAGTAATCAGAAAATAAATGTCTTTATATTGAATAGTTGGGACCAGCAGTTGGCATAATGGCTATGTCACTGGACTCCCATGTAGTCGACCATGGTTCCCGTCCTGGACCTGGTGGCTTAAAACTCACGCCGGGCGTGTATGCGTGCGTGCCCAAGATCTCAGGAGGAGAATGGAGGAGAAGGGATTACGGCATGACCATCCCCCCTGGGGGGTGATTTCTCGCTTTCTGTCTCTCTGTCTCTTTCTGTCTTTCTGGCAAGTGCCCGCACCCTATAGCAAAAACCTCTCCAAAAAATAAAAAGAAAGAAAAAGAAAGGCTCAGCGAGAACAAGCTATCAGGGCTGCCAAAGAAGCAAAAAAGCTAAGGAAGCACCTAAAAAGACAGCAATGGCTGCTGTTAAGGGTCCACAAAGGCAGTACCTAAGCAAAAGATGGTAAAGCTTGTGAAGGTTTCTGCTCCCAGAGTGGTGGAAAAATGCTAATTTAGCAGATCAGATTTTACAATAAAGATCTAACTATAAAAAAAAAAAAAAAAAACCTACAAAACTGAAAGGTGATATATCAGAACATATTTTCCAGACTTAATAATTAAATTAATATGATACTGTGTAAACCATAACTTTTGTCATATATTAGTAAAGGTAATGAACTAATCAGTGGAAAAATGATGCTGGCAAAATTGGCTGTCCACCTCTTAGAAGAAAGTGGTAAAAATAAACTCCAGATAAAAACTTGAATACAGGGACCAACAGATGGTGTAATGGTTACATTGCTGGACTCCCACATAGTTGACTGTGGTTCGAGTCCTGGACCCAGAGGCTGAAAACTCATGTGTGCATGTGTGCTCAAGATTCCAGGAGGAGAATGCAGGAGAAGGGATTGCAGCATGGCCATCCCTCCTGGGGAGTGATTTCTTACTCTCCCTCACTGTGTCTGTCTCTCTTTTTCTTTCAACCGAATGTGAGTACCCTAAGGCAAAAACCTCTATAAAAAATAATAACAATAGTGATAAAAAAAGGACACTACGTATGTTCTAGCAATCCCAACAGAAATAATTACCTCTTTTTCCTCCCAAAAGTTTGAGCAGAAGTTCTGGAACCTCATGTACCTTAGAGAATGAGAGGCAGGGCGCTTCCTGAAGGAACCCGAGGCAGCTCTCACAGCAGGACTTCGCAGAAGTGATGGGGACAGATCCGTGCTGATCCGTGAACTGCTTGCTTCTCAGCCATCTGTGATGAGATGACTCGAATATGAGAGCGAGACTTCGGGTCTTTCACAGCCAGTGGATGGAGCAGTTTCACGTGTACTGATAGCAATAATGATGCTGGGAGCTTCTCTCGTAGGCCTCATTGTACCTTTCCAGTAATTTTAAAATTCTGTTTTATAAAAGTATCTGACAAGCTAAAAACCAAAAACCTGTTTTTCATCACAGTTCATTTGAGAAGTATTGTGCTATGCATACTCTTAAAGAGACAATTATTTATTTATTTAATTCCATTTGTTATTATTATTATTTTTAATATGACCAGAGAGAGACAGAGAGAAGGGAGAAAGGGAAAACAAGAAAGCAAGCTGCCAGGTCCGGGACTCAAACTAAGGTCGACCATGTAGGCATCCAGTGCCTTGACCACCATACCACCTACAGGCCTGCACTGGGCTATATATACTTTAAACCAAAAACAGGTATTAATACTAGTTATTTTCTTTGGTCTGAGAGGCAAATAAGCTGTTTGATGCAGGAATTTTAGGATCCAGCAGTAACTGAAGATTAATTAAAAATAGGGACCAGCAGTTAGCGTAATGGCTATTTCACTGGACTCCCATGTAGTTGACCATGGTTCGAGTCCTGGATCTGGTGTCTTAAACTCACACCGGGTGCGTGTGCGTGCGTGTCCAAGATCCCGAGAGGAGAATGGAGGAGAAGGGATTGCGGCGTGGCCATCCCCCCTGGGGGGTGATTTCTTGCTTTCTGTCTCTCTGTTTCTCTCTGTCTTTCTAGTGAGAACATGCGCCCTATATCAAAAACCTCTCCAAAAAAAAAAAAAAAAGATTAATAAAAATATAAAACTCAAACTCCTAGTTCTTCAAAAAGTGTCACTCATGGCTCCAGGATGCAAAAATGACAGCACAATCTGTTTTCACTGACACGCGCGTTTGTGTGGACAGAGCAGCTGTTCAGCGTTGTCAGCCTCCTGTGCTCTAAGGAGCAGAAAACGCACCTTCACATTGCTGCTTTGGGACCCAAGAGATGAAGGTCCAAGAGATGAAGGTCCTGGCTGGATTTCAGCATCTGATAATACGAGGAAATCCCCACAAAATCAGTAGGAGCTCAATTCTTGGGAAACTTGACTCTCATACTTTCTGAAATGGAGTTGAGCCTAGTAGAAGGTTCAGGGTGGAACACGAATCCACAGCAACCTCGACCTCGGAGGTTTGCAGTTAGCAGCGCAGCTTCCTACCCAGAACGATTTTTCCAAGAAAGTGCACCTTGTGCACCTCTGGACCTGTCCCTGGAAGTTCCCCAATGTTGGGGCCCACTTCTCCAGGGCTTTGTAGAATGTTTCAGAGCCAGGCGGACCTTTCCTCCAAATCTCGGTCTTATTACTGAAATGAAGAAGACACTTTTTTTTTTTTTTACAGCTATTTCACAGGTCTGAATAAAGTGCTTCTAAACAAAAATAACATAAATTATAAGAGAACTTATCTATTGCCTTCAAAGTCTGGTTTTTAAATTTTTATTTTATGTTATTAAGGTTATTTTTGTTTCTTAAGAGAGAGACTAACAGGTACCCTTGACAGGGTCTCACCATGCCCCACAGTCTTTTCTCGAGTGATCTTTCTCTCAGCCTTCTAGCCAGATCAACTCCAGGTCTGAACCCAGGCCTGCCCTATGACTCCGGCATTGTGCCCTGTCACC